>JANRMT010062819.1:21810862-21838464 GCA_026402145.1 Polypterus bichir lapradei | reverse complement strand
GGCGCTACAGGCGAATGCTTTGCTATCGCGCCACTGCGTGTGGTTTATCTATTTGAGCATAGCAGTGTAATTCGCTTTTTGTTCAGCACTCTTTGGAACTGTCACTTTTTGTCTGCGCACTGCATCAGTTCACGTGAGCCGCTGAATATGGTTTTATATGTCACTCGCTCGCTTCTAATTGTTTCGCTGCCTTCTTAATTATATAATGCATGTTTTCTAAAGCGCGTTTTGTAGCTCTTCCTGGCTTTCTACGTAATGCGTGATTACGTGAGAGGCGTGATTATGTCATACGAAACTCCGCCCCTCCAGCTGAACTCCATTACAGTAAATGGAGAAAAACAACTTCCAGTTATGACCATTACGCGTAGAATTTCGAAATGAAACCTGCCCAGCTTTTGTAAGGAAGCTGTAAGGAATGAGCCTGCCAAATTTCAGCCTTCTACCTACACGGGAAGTTGGAGAATTAGTAATGAGTCAGTCAGTCAGTCAGTCAGTCAGTGAGTGAGTGAGTGAGTGAGTGAGTGAGGGCTTTGCTGTTTATTAGTATAGATTCTATTACCTTTGTGTGTTCTGCATTTTAATATTTTTGAGGTGTATAGTAATTGTTATAAATCAAGCTACATGGTCACCATTCAAAGTTTTCTGAAAGTTTCCAAGTTTCCTAGTTTATATATTATCTAAAAGAAGCAGATCACATAAAATTCTCCTTTCCCATTATAAGTTAACAGATGTCAGACCTGCTGTTAGTTTTTTCACATTTATCGACAAGTCACAAATCTTGTCATTTTTTAAAACATTTTTGCTAATATGACAGCATCCATTTCGTGACACCAAGATGAAAACTACAAATGCAGTATGAGATGTACGCTCAGTCACAGTCTGGTATATTTTGAATGTTATATCTTTGGTAAATGATGGTATGAGATGTTTCAGAAATATAAAAAGTCCATTGTTACTCCAAGTATATATATATATATATATATACTTGCATACAATTTGAGTAAAGAGTGAGAATGAGAGGACAGTTTTCATTACAACTATAGCTCTAATGCAACTCTGTCCTTGAGGGACATCTTTCAGATGCTATCAGACTTCTCCTGTTTCTCAACAATGCAGCTATTTGACTGTATTCTCTGTTCCTTGTTTCGCTTCTACTACTCTGCTCCGGTCTCTCAGCTGGCTTCCTGTTGCTGCAAAGATCCAATTCAAAACTCTTGTCTTACTCTGCAATTCTCTGAACAGTTCTACTCCTCAATATCTCCAACCCTTTGTCTCTCCTTATGTTCCTTTAAGAAGTCTTTATTCTGCCTTTGTCTGTCTGCTGACCATCTGTCCTCTTGCCAGATGTGTCAAGACTGGATATCCCTTTTCTGTTCTTGCTGCAAAGTTGTGGAATGATCTCCCTTTATCAATTTGAACTTCACCCAATTTACTTGTTTTTAATGCTTCTTTTGAAAATGCACCTTTTCATGAAATATTTTAGAACTGCTTAGTTTCTGTCCTATAGGATAGCTGCTGTTGCACTGACAAAGAGTTTAAGATACTGATTTTTGTCTTAGTCTAGTTGCAAATATAATTATGTAGTAGTTCTACTACCTTGTGCTTGTTTTTTATCTTGTTCTCTGTTGCTTTTGATTCTTGTACCTTTATTGTTGATTGTATTATAACTTCCATTTTAAGTCACCTTGGATAAAGGGATGTGCTAAATAAATACATAAATAACAATAATAATATGTATAGTATTATGTTTGAAAGAATGAGCTGAGAATGTAGGGAGGATAGCAACAATTTGGTGGGAAGCTGAAAAATCTAAGCAAGATAAGGTGGTTGTTGCAAAATATATAGAGACTAGTTAGGGTTATGAGACAAGGTCTGGGTATCACTAGTCAGGCCATGACATAAGTGAGAAGACTTTAGAAGATCTTTTATTATTTGTACACCCTTCCAGCTACAGGATTCATGATACAGTGTCTAACATTTTTCCTTTCACAATACACAGTATAAAAGAAAATGATATAATAGAGTCAAAATGTAAACTTTTAGCTTTGATCAAATGTGTCCTTTCCACGCATCTCTAGTTGACCATTTCTGGGGCAAGGACTACATATATTTGTGTGTCTTTGTATCAATGATTAGATTTTTAGATCTGGAAGCCGCATACTTATCAGTATTCAAAATACTAAAACCCTATTGATTCTGAACAAAATTAGTATGTGGCGACTTTGGTTTTACTCAATAACATTTCTTTTAATGACACTTAAAATTCTGTTCCTGAAGTAATGTTACAAATAAAACTTGCAAAATATAGGTCTGTAATTTGTGCTTCAAGTATTTTTGTTGTATTTCAGTAGTATTAGTGTTTATTTATAAACTGATTGAGAATAAAAAATATCTATAGAATTTATTTGAAGCAGAGAAAGAAATCATCAAATTATTGTCAAGAAGACCTGAAACAGCCACTTGGCAACACTCTCATGTAATAAACAGAGATTTACTTATTTTTTTAAATAAATTTAAGAATGAAGCATAGTACCAACAAAAGTAATCACAGTATGGAGAAAGTTATCCTGGGGAAGATTCTTTTTTAATTCTTTTTTTAATAAATTAAATCACATAAGAATGTGCCTTGCCATTGACTGGTATGCTATTCAGCTATTTCATACCTTGTGCCTGAACCTCCCAAAATAAGCTCTGGCTATTCATAATCCTTTAGTTAGTTAGTTTAGAAATAGATGCTGTAAGGGGTAAGTGGTCTCTGCCTTTGTGCTGTATCAATGTTTAAAGTAGTTTTGGAATACATGCATTTCTCTAAAATTCCATTGTCAAGTGTTCTGTTGCCATTACCTTTGCATTGGCATCACCAATTAAAAACCTAAATCATATATGTATACTATATTACAAATCATGTACCATTTAAACATAACAAACAGGCTGTTAGATCATTCTGGGTAATAATGACACCTTCAAACAGAATGCAAATTAAGTTTTTGAGCCTGCAGATAGAATATAAAAATGGAGAGATTCCTAAGTAAAAATTCTTTGGGAAAAAAACAACATATACCAAACTATCTTCTACAAGTATTTCTGGGAATTTGTGGCTCCTCTGTTGGCAAAATTTTAATGATATATAAAATAAACAACTTCAAGTTCACAACATGGCATAATTACATCAGTGCACACATGAATTTGTAATTACTAGTTCTGTATAGCATACACTCATTAATGCATCTAGAGATACAAGACAGCAAAATATTTGCAGTAAATGTAACTAGAGTTACTGGTCAGTACTAGTCTTCTCCACTGTGACCCCAATGGAATTAAAATTCCATCAGTGTTTGTATACCTCTTTTTTAATGGAACCCATCCTAAAGTTTTCATTTGGACTTCTCCCCATGAGAGCTTTGTTTAGATGCTTTTAATTTAGATCTCATCATGATCAATCTGTCCATTCATCACTTTTTGAAAGTTATTAGCACTTTTTGGTTCATACACTAAATAAGATTACCAGTATTTATTTTTTTAATCAAAATCTGACCAGTAAAAGCAAGCCATACTAAGATCTTTAGCTTTCTCATGTTATTTATCCAAAAGCACATAAACTGATAAATAAAGAATGTTTTGTGATTAAATGTAAACCATGTAACACATAGTAGTTCACGTCTAGCTTGTTAGAATAGAAAGGTGCTCTGTTACTGTTTAATCTTTATTAGAAATGTAGTGGGTGGTAAGATACAATCACCTGGATCTTTTACAAAATGACTGATTATTTAAAAAGTACAGAGCTGCTTTTTATAAAGTAGATCTGATTTTATTACACATAATTATGAAATGATGGCATATAAAAATACTAGATACTTTCAGATCATTTTCATGGGATAAATAAAATAAAATTTAATATTGATTATGTACAAATCAGGAGGTGTGTGGTTTTCACTGCCGTTTAGCATATGATGATATGTGCAATAACGGTTCACCGACAAAAGCGCGATAGGCATATGAGCGCCAACAAAACCGCAACGGACAAATGAGCGCCGCCAAACTCGCTAACTGGTTTGCAGCAAATGCGCGCCGACAAAATCGCCACGAGAAAATCGTGAGAGAGGCCAAGAGAGTGGGACGCGTACGTGCGCATTATGTACACATTATGTGCTAGGTTATAACTGTATTCAAAGATGCTAATTGCACTGAGTTTCGTTCCTCCGGAAGATGTTGGGTCCACTTTCGATGAATTGAGCAAGAGTAGACCCGACAATCTCTAAAATGTTTATGATTACTGGGAGGACAATTACGTTGGTCGATTGAGACGTAATCGACGAGCCAACCCGTTGTTTCCTATCACCATGTGGAACATGCGAGAATGTGTTGCTGATGGCATGCCCCGAACAAATAACTCAGTTGAGGGTTGGCATAACTCATCGTATACAAAGCGGAATTACCAGCAGTCAGGCAGCCAGCAAGTCTAAATAGGCTCAACTATCAAGACGTCTTGCTGCAATTCTTCCTACATATGCAGGGCATGATCTTAAGGACTATCTGCGTGCCGTGTCTCATAATATTGACTTCTAAAATAAACATTATTATATATGCTTTAAACTAGTAATTCATATTTAATGAAACTTTCGCGATTTTGTCGCCGCGATTTTGTCTGCCCGATTTTGACGCCGTGTTTTAATGGGCTCTATTTTGTCGGCGCTCATATGTCTATCGCGCAAATGTCGGGTCACTGCAATAACAGGTAAAGTTTGCTTTTGTTAATTAGAATGAATTGTACACAGGATTATTATTTTTAAACCACACCTATAAAAAGTGAAAAAATGCCTAAATGAAAGCACTACTCCCACGGCGGTGTAGTGGGCGGGCAGCTAACCATCGTGCTGCACACGAGCAAAAGCTGTGGCCCTGGTGACTATGGACCACGGGTCACCGCTTGCTGGCAGGAGCCGCCCGAGGAACACTACACTGCGCAAGCAGCAAAATCGCCACCCTCCAGCCACCGCTTGCAGCATCCCCAGGCCGAAGATGACAAGCGGCAGTTACTGAGGCGCATGCGTAGCAGCTGCGTCCTTGTTCGTAAGTCGTAGGTTGGATGTCTGTAACCGGGGGACTACCTGTATTTATTTCATAAAATAGAAACTAAATATTAATAAATACAGACATGCAAAATTATTTGCATACAGTCTAACAATATATTTGGGATATTGTGATTCAGCTGGTTTTTTATTCTTGCATTTCAAAATTAGTCTTTGATGCTGTTGTTTCATGTTGCGTTATGTAGCAGCCTTTTTTTTTTCTTTTCCATATCGAGCACAAAAAGAGATCTACAGTACTCTGGCGTCTGAAAATGTGAACAAACTTGTGTGCCTTAGCAACTGGTTGAATGATAAGATGGAAAAATAATGATGACTGTGGTCTTGAGCAGTGTTACAGACATGCCCAAGATATTGTGTTTTGTCATAATTTTGACAAAAAATGGAATGTCTGATATCCTCTGAGAATTATTTCCAGTACATCACGATTCTGACATTATTAAATTTATAGCTGATCTGATGATGTAGTAACTGTACATGTTTACATAATTCATAGTTTACTATAGTATTAAACACCATCCTGTATAATTACAAAGCATGCAATCACTCTGTCCTCATTCCCTTAGTGTGCTCCAATAATAGGCCTACTGTTTTTTAAGGTCATGCAGGTTAATAATACTGAACTGAGCGAGAGCTCAAGAAAGAGTGTGGACTATGAACAGCAGTTTATTCCGGCCAAGACCCCAAAACCGCCAGATGGAGCCATCACTGCAAAGTGCAGATGCCCCGAATTCCAGCAGGGCATCATGGACTTTGGAGTTTTAATGCCCAGCCCTGCTGGATAACGTTGGGACCGCCAGTGGACATTGCAGGGAGGCACAGAGACATTTATTTTCCATACAGCCCGGAAGTACATCCCAGACACGGGGACAGAAGAAATGACGTACTTCTGGGTTGAAAAAAAAGAGTTTTGATCTGACCCGGAAGTGATAAGAATCACATGGACTGGGGGGATCGGAAGCACTTCCGGGTTGGGGAATATAAAAGGACTGTAGGAGATCCCAGCAGGGAGCTGAGCCGGGTGGCAGGGTGACAACGCGTCTGGGAGTGGAGGATTGTGATTATAGTGTATTTTGTTATTATTTATGAGTATAGTGGAGTGGAGGGTGCTTTGTGCACATTATTGCACAAATAAAACAAATTATTGGACTTTTATCTGGTGTCTGGCATCTGGTCTGAGGGTTCAAGGGGACGACAGCGTCCCCTATCTGTCACAAGAGAAAAACATTCACTTGACAGTATTGTTCACCATAGGTTATCATTGGTATCTATAGTTTGAGTGCTAACATGCCAGTTAAATGTTTTTGTGTTTGCTTTGTTTTTTGTATCATGGTAAGGCTACACTTTTAGTTTTCTTCTTGTAATAGCCATGAAGAATAGATTATTATTTTTAATGGCTGGGTCTTTGAATTTGTATGCAGGCATCTTCCATTGTTGTGTGCATTACTGTGCAGGGTTTTATTAGAGGATCCCCCTCGTTTGGCTACTGATGGTGAAGTTCTATCAACCACGTTATCTGCATGAAATTTTATTCACCCACGTAGTTTCATACAAGCAAAACCACCATCAAATTTCTGGCTGTGCTACTACTACTACTACTACTACTGATAATAATAATAGTAATAATAATTATTTACATTTATATAGTGCTTTTCTCACTACTCAAAGTGCTCTGTATGTAGGCAACATTACAGTTTGTTTGATTTTTTTTTTCTTTTCTCCTGAACTACGAAGTGCTGCTTCAGTCTGTCCCCCCACTCAAATTTTTTCACCAGCCACCACTGGAACTTACCCCTTCACAGAGGGGGTTGAATGGTATTGAAAGCACCAGAGAAACCACAAAACATAATCCTCAGAGCGCTGCCAGCTTTGTCCAGGTGGGAATAAGCCTTGTGGAGCAGATATATATCTGCATCTTTCATGCAAAACTTTGGCCAGTGGGCAAACTGTAGTGGGTCAATGTGGTCTATTACAAGAGAACTTATATAGTCTAGGATGAGCCTCTCAAAGGTCTTCATGATGTTTGACATAAGTACCACTGGTCTGTAGTCATTAGGTGAAGAAGCACCTACCTTATTTGGAACGGGAACAAGGCAAGATGTTTTCCACAGCAGGATCACTTTCTGGAGCCTTACGGACAGACTGATATGTGACAGAGGATACCACAAAGTTGGTCAGCACAGGCCTTAAGAACTCAAGGACCGATTCCATCTGGTCCTGCAGCGTTTCCTGTTTGTAGCTTCCTCAGTTGTCTTCTCACTTGGTCTTCAGTTATAGGCAGCCCATGCTGATGGTCAGAGTTGGACATATCAGTGGCCATTCCAGTTGATTATATCAACATTGCATATTTCCGTAAAAACATTTAAACAACAATTTTTCTCTTCAAGTTATAAATTCCAGGCTATTTTGAAGGAATAAGAAGAGAGAAAAATAAATGCTAGTTGACAATAAAATGTAGCAAATGCTTGATTTTGGGATATCTACATCTCAACTAACATTAAAAACAATGAACTTGTCATTTTTCAGCTCAAAATATATACAGTTTTTAAGGCGTGTTCTGCAATACTTAAGTCACTTTCTCAAAACTCTGTACACAGTCTACAACAACAACACATAGCTTGGCCAAACAGTTAATCTCCCTTCCAAAATGCACTACAGCCACCAACACAATTAATACATGTCTCAAAAAAGACTCGTACTACCAAATTTTGGTCTTTCTGGAAGACGACTAGATCAAACACGAAAGAACAACTCACAAAACACTAACAACAGACAGTGTTACATAAAATCTAAAATTGTTCATCACTAAAGGATTGTCTTTAGAGTAAATCCGGATTTTATTTTTCATACTGTAGGGTAAATACAGAGTATTCATTTAAAAAAAAATAGTACTTATTGTCAACACTACAGACAGAAACAAAATACACACACTTGCAGTTGGTCCACAACTGTAACAATACTATAGTGGTATTTTTCTAATGTTCTGGATTTGGCCATTTATGTCCTCTCTAGCGATGCACTCATCGTGGGCAGTATCTCTTGGCATGCCTGATCCACCCCTGACATTACTCTGCTGAAATATCTTGGCATCCAGCATTCATAGCATAGTGGTCATAAACCTACAGAAAAGAATTCCTCAGTGGGGTTTAGAAAGGGTATGGTGAGTATGGTGGTATAATCAATGAGGACATCCTTGGGTGTGCTGCAAACCACTCTGTGACTGCAGTGGTATGGTAAAATTCCACATTATCCCAAACCACAACAATTACTGAAGCATTTGTGCTCACTCCCTCTCTCTCATCCTCTGGAACCAGTATCATGTAGAGTTCATCAAGGAACAAGGTGAGGCGCTCTGTGTTGTATATACCAATGACTAGTTTGTGTGATCACACACCATCATTGCCTATTGCAACACACATTGTGATGTTGGGCCCTCTCTGTCCTGGAACTTGCACCATCGCTGTTTGTCCTACAATATTCTGTCCATGTTGCTGTTGTTTTGCCAGATTAAATCCAGCTCTGTCCACAAAGATGAACACATGGGCTGTTTGCATAGCCTCCAACTCCAGGACTGTCAAACAAGAAAAACACAAGGCACCATATTGTAAAGATTACACTACAATACCATTCTGTATACATAGCTTTGTTTTATCTTGTGTTTTATCTTAAAAGCCACAACCACTAAAGAACAAGTAGTGTTACATTATATTGAATAGACTTCTTACCTGGACATATTGGTTTCGGAGTTCTTTTACATATACACTGTTCCTCTCAAATGGGACAGTGTATGAGCGCTTCATGCTTACTTTATGGATTCTGCCAACTATGGTCATGCTAACAATTGCCACATTGTCAAATGCTGTACTGCCTGCCATAACACTGTCTTGGATTTCCAGGATTTCAATGAATTTTGAGGCACTTAGTCATTGAATCATTTTGCATAAAAGCAATATGAAATGATTCAGTTTAGCCTATATACACAAATGTTATGGCAACTGTGTGTAGAGTTTTGAGAAAGTGATTTCAGTATTGCAGAATTGAAAAATTCTGAGCCTGAAAAAATATTAATGCCATAAAACATTTATTTTAAAATATCAATAATTTTTTCAATGTGTCATTTCTTATGTCACACAGAAATGGTTTATGGTAGAGAAATGTCAATTTCAGAAATGGATTTAGCACTCCTAAATCTATATAATACACCAATTTTTTTGTGCAAGAGGATTTTGGTGCAAATTAGTAAGATTAAATCATCTTCGTAAACCTCAAGGGTACTTATTATATGAGCTTATATACATAATTAATTCATTATGGTGAGTAAAGGATATTTATAACAGAAGGAAAAACACATGTCTGTATTTTTGCATTTCTTATTGAAATTTTGAAAATATGTACACCAAATGTTTTTTTCTTTTTTGATTGTTAACTTTCACAATGGCATTGTATGAGAAAGAGGTATTCTGTTTTTGGGTACATTTTAACCAGTACAAAGAAAGAAAAATATTTAAAGTAAACTTTTGAAGACTGAGAACAAATTAATTTTATTGAGAGATTAATTATATGTAACAGGACAAAGAAGCCTGTTAGCAAACCTCTGAATACAGAATAATACCAGACCAGAAGTATAAAAAATTGTGCCTTTATTGAAATGTAAACACACAGGAATGATAAACAACGGAGAACAAGTACACATAGGAAGATATCAAAACAAAACTATGCCACCTTTCTGAACATATTAAAGGGGATGCAAATCCCTTAGCTACCTTGTGACCTGGCTCACCAGCTTGCCCACCTCAAAATACCATCAAGCACTCCCAAGTTTCATCTTCTTTCTCTCTCTTTTTTAACCCTAGTCTCTTTCTTCCTCACACCAGTTAGTCAATGCCCCAACCTTCCTCAAAATTTCAGACAAAGGCAGTGCACTGCCTTAACATGACCTTTTGACCTCTCCTCTGCTGACTTCACACCAGTTTTCACACTGGAAGTTCTTCTGGCAGCCTCTATGCTCCCTGATTTAAAGAAGCAAATTGGTCCCAATTTCTGTAATTCCTGCGTGGTGTGTTGACAATTAATTGGCTGCAGGTTCCTAACATGCCTCATGTTATGTCTTACTTTTATAATGGCGAAAGGATTACCAAGTTACCTATCTTGTTATAGGATGTACTACCCCCTTTCAGCCAGGAAATGTTCCAACATTCTACAATCCACAGTGTATACAAATGTACATTTCTTATATACACATATTATATGCACCTGCATTTCCTATCCAGACACCTTCTTTCAGAAAATAGAATAATAAATGTCAAACACTGATATGTCACACTGTGGATGCAAACAACAGAAGAAAAACCTACTGATACTGTTTGACCCTTGAAATTTATAACACATCTAAGTGAGGCACAAAAGGCAACATGTAACATGCACATCTGTGGTTGCTAAATTGAAAGTGTAGAATAAACCTCCCTGAGAATCATTCCATTCATTAATTTGGTTTTATGCTGTATATTGCACCACTGCAGGCTTTTGAAAAAACTGGATTGCTTCTTTATGGAATGAAGTTCAGGACTACAGTCATTGCAAAAATATAAGAAATATACTTGAATTTATCATAGCATAGTCATAGATGAGGCATTTGGCAAACTAAGAAGTAAATATCCTCTTGACCTATCAATATCTGGACATGTTAACCATGTGTTGCTTTAGAAATCAGTTCCTTTCAGAAGTATGCAAACTTGTGAAAAATATGATGTATAAAGCCAGCAACTGATTTCCTTGAACTCAAACTAAAGATTGAGTTGTTTGACATGACATATGCACAGTGTATGAAGAAAAGTTTCCTTTAGACTCTTTTATATTGCTGTGATTAGTAATTACAACACTTGAAATTAATATGATTAATGTGACAATAAATCAATTAGTGAATTAAAAATCTGATACCGTAGATCCCGGAATACAAGCCGACTCGGTATATTAGCCGATCCCCTTCTCTACCTACTAAATTACATGTATTTGCCGATGACCGGTATTTAAGCCGACCCCCTTCTCCAAGCAAAATTTTCTAAATTTCCTTAAAAGTGTCTCTTCAGGTATATTTATCATGTTTATCGGCGAGAATTTGAGACTGCCGGCATTTTTGATGGAAACCAGGAAGTGATTGCGGAGAAGTTTGGTAAAATGAGGCCTTTGTGTTGAAACTATATACGCAAATATGGTACATCGGCGGGTGGATTTCCGGAGACTCGTTATAAATTTGACTAACTTAAATACGCAATACAGTGGACCCTTGACTTAAGAACTTAATTCGTTCGCGAAGGCTAACCCATAATTCGTTCCGAACCTCCCACTGCAACACTTACTTAACCTTTTCATAATAAAAAAGGGTTGTATAATGTGCATAATTTACCAAAACACCAATAATTTTTCTAATGTACTAACCAAAAAGTTATAAAAAGTGCCTAGCCTACCAGAAGTAGTCTAGATTAAGCTAGGAGCATGGCGGCGCGCAGCGGCTCAGGGCTCTCCTTTTCAGTGCACTTTTTTGTTGTTTTTGTACTTTTTTTTTTTTCCTTGTTTGTGCACGATCGGTTCGGCGAACATCCGCTACACCCGTCAGAACCTTATAGACATCGGTGTCCAGAGCCAGACATCTGTTTCGAGTGTTTTTCATCACACGCACAACATCCCAGACAACATAGCGAGACCAGCAGGCTCTCCGTGGATTGTTGTCGGGTCTAGGAGACGACGCAGACGGAGGAGGGAAAGAAAGCAGAAGCGGGACCTAGATCCGGCGTTATGCTAAGGCTAAAAAAACAACCATACAAGCCCTATACAGAACTTTTTTTCTGCACTGAAGGAGCTGCTTTTAATCTCATTGTAGATGTGTATAGTGACAATAAAAGGCATTCTGTTCTATTCTAGAAACAACAATTTCATACTGTACTCACCATTTAATTTGACATCTTTGGGCTGCAGGAAGGGAGGAGGAGGAGAATGCAAATCTTTTCTTTGTAAAGTTGTCGAGATGGTGGATTTCGACATGCTGTACATATTAGCGAGATCGGTCACACGAACAGCACTCTCATATTTCCACACAATTTCCATCTTCATTTCGATTGTGATCGCTTTCTTTACCTTCTCTTCCTTCCTTAGCAATTATGTGTCTTGCTTGCATGGTCTTAGTGAATTATATATATAGGTAAATCACTGCAATGACCGAAATTACATCCACAAACACATGTATCTGGGCTCCAACTGACGCTACTAACGCTCTCGGTTGTTTGTTTACAATCGCGCAAGCGGATACACGTGACCGCATTCGGGTCGTAACGCAAGATGTTGGTTGTATATCAAAAGAAAAATTTTTATTTTAAACTTCCCGATAATTTATTATAAATTTTATTAATAAAATCAACAACTAAAACACTTTTTTGAATAAATTCTTTATTTAATTTAAAGTACCGGCATGCAAAGTTACTTCTTCATCTGAAAGATGGCTCTGTGGTTTCGTCATTATTTACTTCCATATTGATCGGCAAAACCAGCATTGCGCTTGAAATCATGAATCTGAAACGATGCTCGTTGTATAAACCGACCCCCAAACTCCAAGCCAAAAATCTAGGACAAAATTCTCGGCTTATATTCCGGGATCTACGGTAAATGGATTATAAATGCTGATAATTTGTTTCTGGAGAAATACAATTTACTGTATAAAAAGTACACAAACCCTGAACAAAGAATCGAATAAGGAGTGTCACATATTTTAAGCAAATATTTAGCATTCATTTTCTGTGTATTCCAATTTAACATGACATCATTATCAAACCCACTCAATCCAATTTGGGCATCCTGTCCTGACAGCTTTGGGTGCAAGACAGGAACCATGCCTGGATGAAGGCAATCCATCAAAGGGCTCACACAAACACATTGCCACTCACCCTCACACCACATCAATTGCAAATCGATTTAAGATGTATGTCTTTGGTTTTGAGATAAAAAAAATGGTTTACCCACATCAAAACCCCTGCCAATACAAGGCAAACATGCAAACTCTATACAGATAGAATTTATAGTAATATTTTTTTTCTCAGGACTCATGACGAAATGAGCAGATTAATGCAGTAAAATGCACTAAGATCTCTTTGGCGAACAAATTTTTGGCTAATTGACCAGAAAACTGGTTAATTAATTAGTAGGGCAAAATGTAGACAAAGTTTAGGGAAACATGTCTTTAGTCTATTTATCCATAATAGGAATGTTATAATGCCTGTCATCTTCTGTCAACAAAGTGATTGAATGCCAGTCTCTCTGGTCAACATCTACAAAGCTACTTTCAAATTCTTCTGTACCATACTTGGACAGTCGAAGTGCTCTTATTTTCAGTTTTAGTGTGTATCCAAGAAGAAACATCTCAATCTGCAAGATAAATAAGATGCTGGTTAGTGAAACCTACATAACAGTGAAAATAAATACAATTCAAAAAAATCCTTTGCAATAATTACCAAATAAATACCTGATTCTGCTTTCACTTAATTATGTATTAAATAACAAACATCTATATGCCTAGTAGAAGCTATTGATATTTTTTACTTAATACATTTATCATACTACATCAAGCAGATTATGTTTTTCTTCTGTTATATAAACTGTTTCAAACAGACCCATTCGTATTAAAGTTCATAGAAACATCACAAATTCCACTGTCTCCTTTATCAGATTTACAGCACAAAAGGATAAACTGATAACAAGTTAGATTAATAAAGAAAAACATCTTTCAGCTAACAGCACTAAGGCTAATAAACAGAACAAACAAGCTTTAGTGGTAATGTGATCACAACAACAAAATAAGATAAAGAAAATCTACTCCTTAACCCTCCCTCCAGTTTATCTGTGGCTTCTGCTCTAGAGTATTATTGGGAAGGAGGCAAATGGTAAATCTGTGGTAGCTTGTACCCAAAGTCTGTACTGATCATTGAACTTAATATTTCTCAGTGGGTTTAAGGAATAATGAAATGGAAATTACTATAGTAGATAAAAATCCTGCAGTTGTGCATGTCCACATATTAAAACCTATTCAAGCAACGCAAATATCAGATTAGAAATACCAGACAGCGCATCACTAAAAATGAAATCACTAGATGAACTGAAAAACTGACATTAGGTTTGATCTCAACAACCCAACATAGCTTATCCCCTTCCTGGAACTGAGTGCTTACACTCTTGTTATGTGTGTGTTCTATGCAGAGAATACCAGATCAGAACCCGTGTAAACTAAGAAATAGAGACCACTATATGCAAGTTGTAAACATGCAAGGACAAAAAACAAGTTTCACCTAGATCAAGGGCTACAGTAAAATGCTGAGTTAGTAGAAGTTTCAAGGAAATAAGTTTTGCCTAAATAGGACTGGTCAAAGGTTAGGCCTTAACACTATAGCATCCCATTGGACCAAGTGGTACATCACAGAGGCACACTGTCATAAATTCAGGCTAATGGAGAGGTCCAGGAGTCTTTTTCATTCCATGCATCTATTGTCCATGTTGTATCAGCTTATTAAGTTGAACAGCCACCTACTTATCTAGGTATTTTGGGTGCCAAGAGTCCCAGCAAGAAGAGCTAATGTCCATCCTAGTTGTACTTAGTATAAGCTGTCACACTCGTTTAAGTTTGCTTTTGTTTAAGGCACATCAAAAATGTTAAATTAGAGAATGTTTAATGCACACATAAAAAGTGTAAACTTTTACTCCTGCTCGTTTTGGTATTCTATCTTGTCACCTGGGGTTAAAAGGGAAGGTATTTAGCTTTAGAAACAATCAGCCCTGATGGTGACCTTAAGTGGAGCTACAGACTGCAGCTGCATCTTGGTGACAGGGTGGTTAATTTAAACATACAAGGGCTATCGTAGGTATTTGGGACACTCTGTTCAGATCTATGTAATAAAGAGTCTCAAAATGAGTCACCCTTGGTCATTTCATTATAAACAAAAGGCATAGGTAAATGCTGCAATCTCATAGTTCATGTGAATTTTTCTTTCTATCCTGTTAGCAACCTAATGTCTCCAAAAGATAGAGTATGTACAGTGGGATATCATGTTACCAAACTGTAAAATGAAAGTAAAAAAATACTTCCAAAATGGAAGCATTTGTTTTTCTTCATAATGTTTGCAGCTGCACTTGAATTTAATAAATCAAATAAATGTTAGGATAAATTAGTACCAATAGCTTGTTATAAGGTTTCTACTTGTACTATTGTTTAAATTTTGTTTCACAATATGTGAAGGATGTAGTTCACTTACTGTATGAAACAAGTATATCCAATATAAGTCTTTATAAAAAATGTTCGTATTCCACAGACAAAAAATGTAAGCTGATTTTACTGTGAAAAAATCAAATGCTGTTCTAGCGGTATTACGTAATTACAGTAGCAGGGTAAAAATAAAACAACTGTTCCCAACTCAGTTGGTCTTGATGTAAATGGTCTTTGCTTACCTGCTCCAGTCCGCCTGTGTCTCCAATGCAATTCAGATGATTCAGCATGAAGCTGACAGGATCTAAAGAAGTGTCACGCGCAAACAGCATCCTGCAAAAGTTGGGGACATCTTGGCCATGGTTTATTCCTTCAAACATCTCAATTGCAAGGTACAGCATGAGGAACTTCACTGCCTCATAAATCTTATACTCCATACTTTCATCTGAAAATAGCATCTTGCATGCCTTTTCCCTGTCCTTCTTTTCTTTAAGTCTATAAATTTCACCCCACTGTGAAAACATAAATATAAAAGAAGTGGAGCAAATTATAAATTGTTTGGTTGACAAACATTTAAGTTGTTCCAGTATTTCTTTCAGTTCACTGTTAAAAAAATAGCAAAGTGCCACTTTGGCCACTAAACCAGCTATACTGTTGCTTACCCCTTTGCAGTTCTATCTGACTGGTCGTAACTGCATTTCATGGTGTTTGCCTTTGGTAAGATACCTAACTGACTAACTCTTTTATTCTGGCTAGAGAGGAGCACATCCTTTTATAATTATATAACTACGGTATAATAATCAATGTTGTTTAGTAAGCAATTTGTTGTGACTTATACAACACTACTGGTATTCCACCATTTCTTGATAATTACATTTATGAGAAACAGTTCTTAAGTGTTTTAGATTCAGCCAGGTATCAATCAAATGTCCTCCGTTAACTGAACACATTAAACCATAGCTAATACTTTGGGTATTTTAGTATCACTTTTAGTAGTACTTCATAGTTAGATTTTTTTTCTCAGATAGATAAATGCTTAAGAGAAGCAATATCTAATCTGGGTAAGTGGTAGTATAGGTATCCCTAATAGTAGTATTCCTAATACATAATACCTGGAACCAGAAGTATCTATATATATAATTCACTAAGGCAAGACACCCATGGAAAGCACGCCAGAAGGGGCGTGGATTCACTAAGCTGCCGACAAGTAAGACACCTATGGCGCACGCAGGAAGGAGCCACGCCCACCAACTCCAAGACCATTGGATACGACGACAATTAGCAGAGCCACGCCCACCAACTCGGACGCGACGACACAGAAAAAACGGCGTCATTTATATTCGTCTGTCATAGAGGTCACATTGACTGTTCATAGAGGCATGTTTCTTGCGGAGGTGAATCGCCATATGCAGCGAGTAAAACGGTTTGCGAGGGGTATCCCATGGGATCCTTAACACAATCCTTTACAACTGCGGTTAAAACACAATGAAGTAAGCAGTCTTTAAAGACCGAGTTTTCAGTTACGATGCATGACCGCGTGCACCATAGCAAACTGTTTTACACGCTACATACAGCAATTCGCATCCGCGACAAACATGCGTCTTATTAGATGCTCCTGCAGGAACACGGAAGACGTGAGTCACAGGTGCATCTGGACTGTGCAAAGACGACAACGACTCAAGAGACGAGTTGGAGGTGGGCACATGAGCAGGCAGTGCATACTGAACGAGAAATCAGCAGGCTAGCATGACAGAGGGAGCGGAATGGACATCCTTCTCCTCTCCTCCCGTTCCACCCTCCATGCTTGAGCGCTGTCCACCCCCATCCCTCCGTCTGGGAGGAGAAGGTGCGATGGCGGTCCGCCAGTTTTCAGTCACGGACGATTGTGTGTTGGTTCGTTCGGTGCATTGTTACAATGTTGCTTTTCTTGCTGATTTATTACATTACCGATTTTTCAAATGTTCATTTTCTCCCTGTGCTTAAAAATCATTAAAAAACCGGCCTGATTATGCGGCATACGGTACGCCGCGGGTTGGCTAGTCTTGGATATTTTCGCATTTTGGAATATTTGCATATACATAATCATACCTCGAGGACACCCTTAATCAAGTAGGGAAATGCAGCCAAACCAGCTAAATGACGACTCACATGTATAATAATTCATATAACTGAGCAGTCATTACAATGCATGCTGACAAGACAAACATATTAAACCTCAAAAGTGATGAATATGATGTATATACTGCATTTTAGTTCCATTTTAAAGGGTCAATTTTGCTTATTTACATTGAAGAACATTTTGGTTTTTCATCAGTTTATATCAACTACCTGTTGTCACTTCTCAAGGAACTGCCTGACAGGTCAAGAATATCTCTGCCAAACTTCATTACCATCATGCAATCTGTGCTGGAAGCCATTAACTGGCTGACAAGTCACGTCATTCATTTTTCATATGTTGTGAGTGTGCATACATAACACATAACATGTTTTTGATAACATAAAAAGGCAATTTACAGCAGTGTCCGGTTTTCCTAATGTAATCGGAGCAATTTACTGCACTCATGTTGCAATAAGGGCACCAAGCAAGACTGAAGCCACTTTTGTTAACTGTAAGCACTGACATTTAATGAACACACAAGTCATCTGTAATTTTAACAGTGCTGTGCAGCACTTTTCAACACACGTGCGTTTTCATATTAGATCACTGTGTTTCATTGCTTACCGGCACTTGGTGCTTTACAGGGTACCACTAACTCTCCACTCCCAAATCGTCAGTTGTGCTTGGTTAGTTGCTTTGTAGAACTCTAAGCTTCACAGGGGACTCCCTCCACCCCCATCCAGGACTGAATAAATAAATCAATTTTTATTCATATCTACATTTTGGCATAAACATAATTTTCTCACACAAATCCAACTAATAATTTAAAATGTCATATCGGCGTTTAGAAAGTTTGGGATTTTGGAACATTTCGGATTTTGGAATTTCGATTTGGGATACTCAACCTGTATTATTTATGTTACTGATCAATAATGAATGCACAATGAAATTAATCATATTATTAAATCATAAATTAATCTTGTTTGATTCTTTTAAGGTGGCACAGTGGTAGCGCTGCTGCCTCGCAGTTAGGAGACACGGGTTCGCTTCCCGGGCCCTCCCTGCGTGGAGTTTGCATGTTCTCCCTGTGTCTGCGTGGGTTTCCTCCGGGCGCTCTGATTTCCTCCCACAGTCCAAAGACATGCAGGTTAGGTGGATTGGTGATTCTAAATTGGCCCTAGTGTGTGCTTGGTTTGTGTGTATCCTGCGGTGGGTTGGCACCCTGCCCGGGATTGGTTCCTGCCTTGTGCCCTGGGATTGGCTCCAGCAGACCCCCGTGACCCTGTGTTCGGATTCAGCGGGTTGGAAAATGGATGGATGGATTATTTTAATATTCCCATAATTCTGTAAACTCAAAATTACCAAGCCATTTAATATACCTACTGAATTTCAAAGGAGTTTGCAAATTATTCCTACACACTTTCACACAATTAAAACTTTCCATCCTTCTCTTTTAAAACTCACTAAATCAATTGTAGCAGAGAACCAGAAGTAAGGAATCAGCTCTAGACTTGGGGGCAGTCAATTGCAGGCACACTTACTGATTCTGGGTCACTGTATAGTCAACGATGAGCTTAAAAATGCCTTTAGGATTTGCGGGAAAAGCAAAGTACATGAAAAAAACACAGATGAGAAGACAATGCAAATTGAACACAAATGGCAACTGTGTAGCAATTCAGATTCAGTTAGTCAGTCTCCTGGAGTTGTGAGACAACAGCACTAGACACCATGCCTTTCCCAATTCTATGTTAACTGTGATTATTATATGTGGTGGTGTTTTTCAAATTATAATAATCTCACTCCTAAACAATTCTAGATAATGTCTTATTTATATTTAATATGCTCCTTCTCCTGCCCCTGCCAAAAAATCTATGGACAGAAACCAGAAAAGTATACATCTAGATTACATCATTAAATGAAAATTCATTGATATTCTGAGGAAATTTAAACATACTTTCAAAAATCAATAAAGATCAGCTGACATAACTACTTAAATAAACAAAAGTACTTAAAACAAAAAGAAGCCCCCCACCATTTAAAAAAGCACTAATGATCCTAAACTAGAATTCTGAAAGCTAGAGTGTAGATGAATAAAAATGGTTATTAAATCCCTCTCTATGACTTGTTCTCAATATTATTCTATATTAAAGATGAACAGAGAAAACATTCTGCAAATTATATTGAATAATGTTTAATTTAGCAAATAACAAATCTGCCATGGAAATTTAATTTTTACATTAGTTGTTCTGATTTAAATTTTTAAAAATGATAAGAGTGAATAAGAATAAGGCCACTGTTTGTCTTGTGTCTCATAAAAGGCAACTAATATGTCTGCTCCAATACAAACATTTGAGGGGAAGTTAAAGATATAGATGTGGTTCAGGCATGTGGAGCAAATTAAAGGGGGTCTCTGGGTGAAGAACTTCACTATGATAGAGGTACAGAGGATAACGCAGAGCAAGGCCAAAAAAAGGCATGGCTTGAGCTGGTGGTGGCAGATAAGATGAAAAGAAAGGGCCTCATCCCAAAAGATGCCCAGGATACCTGCGCGTGAGTTGCTTAGAGTTGCACAGGGTGAATAATATATCATTTGGAATACATGCATTTCATGTGTGTTCCATATCTACAACAATCTATGTAAACACATATGTTAAAACAGAAACGTTTTTCAAGTTTTAGTAACAATTGACAAAATTTAGACATGAAGTGTATAATGTGTGAAGCCTGAAGTCCAAATATCAAATAAACACTTTCACAAAAGGTACAAGTATAACAAAACAAGTGTGGTTTTATTCAAGAATATAAATGAAGAAAAAGAACCCTTGTTAGGGTGCGACATTGACTCACCCTTAATACGACCGCTTTGGTGGCGCAGTGGTAAGAACAGCTGATTGGTAATCAAAAAGTCGTTGGTTCGACCCCAGACCCCTCTGTTTTAAGTAGTGAGCTGCTCTTATTCTTACTATTATAGAATAAAAACATACATTTGATTTGAGTCTGTAACACCCAGTGTGAATTTATGGTACTTGTAAAGGATAGTGTTTTTGTTTTTTTTTAATTCAGTTTTATTCTCCCAGTCATGTTCACGCTCCTCCCGATCTGACAGTACTGTTTTCACATAAAGATGTGCTACAACAGAGGTGAACTCAGATGATGATAAGGGTTCTACATCCGAGAAAGAATGCACGTCGGACTTTTCCATCGCTGTACTTTGTATATAAAAGCCAGATCAAATTTTATTTACCTTGATTTATTTATCTTCCTACAGCGTAAAGTCACAAGTAGACTGCAGAGCTTCCTCTTAATAATATTGATGAAAAACTGTACCTTCACTACTTTACTTTTAATTTAAACATTACAATCTGGCTGTACAGTTTTGCTTTCCTAATCGTCAGAAAACAGACTCTGCCTTAGTTCATGCTGTCAAATACATTCTAATATACTCTGAGACAATACTATTATTATTGTGCTCTTAGATTTAGCCACGCTGTTTTATTACCTAGGGGTGAGAATTATATATGGCTGTCACATACAATTACAGGGTTCATTTCCTACTCCTCTAACTGCTTTCATTATTTACAGAAATGTGATTTCAGTACTCCAACATTGCTGTGTACAGACTGAAATGGTATCCTTCGTTGCTCTGTACTAACATTATTATTTTCTTTCAATATGCTGCCCTTAAGAGATACAGTTTGAAAATATAATATTCACTATCACTTATATATTATTAGTGGGTAGAAATGCTGCTGACAATAACATAATACTGTTATCTTTATATACATTCTGTTGAAATGTCTTTGACTTTATGGGTGGGGTTTGATTTGACTTGAACATAGTTCTTTAAAATTTGAATTTCTTATATGGAATGTTATTTGCTTTTAATAAATTCAATAAAATACTAAAAAAAAGAAATGTCTTTTACTTTAATTTATCATTTAGCACT
Organism: Polypterus bichir lapradei; assembly: GCA_026402145.1. Lineage (NCBI taxonomy): Eukaryota > Metazoa > Chordata > Cladistia > Polypteriformes > Polypteridae > Polypterus > Polypterus bichir. The sequence continues at coordinate 21,817,093 of JANRMT010062819.1, read as the reverse complement.
TAAATTACTACATAATAAAACATTACTTTTCCACCCAGGGAATAGAGGAACAAGTGGACATTTTTTTACCGTGTAGTGTTCAGTAAAATTGACACCTGCAATTTCTGGAAGGGGAACTGGTTACTAAACTGTTTTACTGTCAGTTGTTTCCAATCATTCTGTTTAGGATGTGTTATTAAGGAGACTCAGATATTTTGATGTACAGGTATGTAGCAAGTTGCTGGAAATATTCTATCAGTCAGTAAAAGCCAGTGTATTGTTCTGTACTGCAGTCTCCTGTGGAAGCAACTTGAGCTCAACAGATATACAATACCCGAACAAAATTAATAGGAAATCACAGAGCTAAGCCTGGACACACTGTAAGCTGTTGTGGAAAAGAGGATGGTGGCAAAAAGGGTTGCCATCATGAAAATCCCCTCCATTCCCTGCAAATGGCGCCATCTTGGAACACTTTCAGCCACAGACTCATTCCACCATAGTGTGTTAAGAAGCTCATCTGATGATCTCTTCTGCTCACTGCTATCAAGCAATTCAGTGCTTCCTCACGATTCCCCAAACTAAATGCTGATACAATACTCTTTAAGTTCAATTTGCAATTTTAAGTTCATTTTGTAATTTCTGCACAAGATACACTATTGTTTATATATTTATTTAGTTTGTGTTTGTTTGTTGATTGACCGTATTATTTGTCCTATGAGTCCATATCCTTGTTTTTTATGTTTCTCCTGCTGTCTGCGTCTAAATTTTCCCTTGGGATTAATAACGTTTATCTAATCTAATCTAATTCCTAATTCAATTAATTCCCAATGTCGTCACAGCGATTGATCCTGACACAACATGTAATTCTTCTTGTTTTTACATTATTTTGGGCTCTACTCAGCTTCAAGGTAATTTTTTAAATTTATTTTTAATGTTTAACATTATAAATGGCTTTGGCTGTCTTTACTTAACAGAATTTAATGCATACAATTAAGAGCTCACACTACAATTGTGACAGCAGACAGCAAACTCCAAGAACAAACAGAACTACTGTAGGAGGTTGCAAGCTAGGCTACTGGACTCTGAATGTTTGGACTAATGTACCTGCTAATGTAAGGAATACATACGCATTTAAATCCAAACTGACAGCTTTAGTCTTGCATAGCCTAAATAAAACTGTTTATATTCCACTAATGTCTATTAATTATTTTCTTAAAGAAAAGTATAGTAAGCAATACCAGGTTTTGCTAACCTTATCAAGTCTCAGTAAATACTGACCAGTATCAGTCCATTCTGTTTCACAAATTATTGACTAAAGCACAGGTTGTATGAAATTTTAGGACCCATGTGATCATTTGGGCTACACAAATTAAATTAAAAAATATCCCATATTCAAAGGACTACTGTTAGAATATTTCAATATATCAATATGGAAATATACTGAATAAAAATGAAAATAATCATTTTCTATTTATGGTTGAAATTAGAGGTTAGATACATATATCCATCCATCCATTATCCAACTCAGTGTATCCCAACTACAGGGTCACGTGGGTCTACTGGAGCCAATCCCAGCCAGCACAGGGCGCAAGGCAGGAAACAAACCCTGGGCAGGGCGCCAGCACACCGCAGCAGATACTGTACATACACGTCATTTAAATTTTTACCACCATCACAGCATTTTTATTTCTAAACTTTATTTCTAAGGCAGTCTATGCCTCCAGCTACTAACAGAGTGTGTTCTCTTTCTCTGGAACACATGATTCTTACAACATAACATAATCTGCCAATTAACAAATGCCATTAGACTAGTCATAAACAAATACAAGTTTAGTAACAAAATTCTATTCCTACACTAAAATTTAATCGCAAATGTTACAAGCCTTTGCTTTCTGCCTGAAAAGTAAAGAGATTCTATTTTCGGTCACGTTACTATGAATTGACATCATGGTTCTTTATTGGATCTACATTTCTGTGTACTCATTACTGTACACTTCCTTGGCATATTTGAAATTAGTAGGCATAAATTGCTAATGCCAGTGTAGATAGATTACAGTCAATATTCTTGTTGTATGTCAAAATTACAAGAAAATATATATGGAAATAAGGTTTGGTCTGCCAACTAGCATCAAAATGGGAATCAAGGAGCAGGTGTGTTGAATCAAGGAGCAGGTGTGTAAGTACACACAACTAACTAAATGTACGCAAAAGTCAAAACAATGAATGGTCAGGGATCAGCAAGTCTAGCCCTGGAGTGGCACAATGTGATTTTGTTCAAATTAGTTTATTGATTAAAAAAAAACAGCTCTTTCTTTTATGGAAGCATATACTTTGATTAGGTCCTGCTTTTGTTCTGTTATGTTCATATCAGTGGGTACAGTAATCCCTCGCTATATCGCGCTTCGACTTTCGCGGCTTCACTCTATCGCGGATTTTATATGAAAGCATAACTAAATATATAACGCGGATTTTTCGCTGCTTCGCGGGTTCTGCGGACAATGTGTCTTTTTACTTCCTGTATATGCTTCCTCAGTTGGTTTGCCCAGTTGATTTCATACAAGGGACGCTATTGGCGGATGGCTGAGAAGCTAACCAATCAGAGCACGCAGGAGCTATGCAGTGTTAACCAGGAAGTCTCATCTCGCTCATTCAGCATCAACGTGCTTCGCTGTGTAAAGAGTTGTGCTCTTTAATGTTTATCTTTGTGCATAGTCAAGCCCTTCATTATGGCTCCAAAACAATCTGCTACTGCTTCAGGTGCCGTGCCCAAGCGCAAGAAGAAGATGTTAACGATTGCCGAAAAGGTAAACGTTTTGGATTTGTTGAAGGCTACGATTCTTTTTATTTAAAAAGTAGGAAAGGAATATAAGATCTACGGCTGCAGCGTCCTTTTAACCAGGGTGCAAAACGAGTTGTAAGTGGATGTAATAAGGCAGTAGTCTGGATGGAATCTGCTTTAGGGATTTGGATTGAAGACTGCCAGAAGAAGAACAACGGCAGTGCTACACAATCGCCTGAAGTGGCTCCTTTACAAGGGCTGTAACGCTCTCCTTTGTTGTGCAGTAAAATTAAACTCATTGTTATCGGACAAGTCATCGTGTCATTGTTGGTGAGTAACCATAATTAATTTTCTTCTTACAGTGCTTAGTACATGTATGTACGTTTAGTGTCACTGTACACACATTTACTGTATACTATTTTTCTTGCAATGTACGTATTTATTGCTGGTGACCTGTCTATCGTAATGGCTGTAACATATGTGATATCGGAGACACTCAATATCTTTAAAATAATATTTAGGTTTTACTGTATATAAACAGTGTGTGTTTATATACATAATTTCAATGAATCTTACCTAATATCTAAGAGAATACAAAGGGATTATGCTGTATAACGCTGCGGGGAATATTTATAAACAGTGTGGGAGAGTTTATAAGGGCTTAAAATATATAAAAATAACCATACAAACATATGGTTTCTACTTCGCGGATTTTCACCTATTGCGGGGGGTCTGGAACGCAACCCCCGCGATGGAGGAGGGATTACTGTATTTCATTTCCCAGAGAAAATCAATCAAGTCCTCTAACCCATTCAGTCCAATTCATGTTTGTGTGGAGCCAAAGTCTATCCTGGCTGCACTGGGTGCAATTCAGGGAACTGTCCTGGACTTGACACCAGTCAATCACAGGGCCAAATTAGAATCGTCAATTCACCTAATCTCCACATCTTTGGGAATGTAGGGGGAAATTCAAAGCAACCAGGTGGAAACCCACACAGACATGGGGAGATTGTGCAGATGCCAAAAGACAACAACATGGCGCAGAAAAAAACGTATTATTACACTTATACTTTATTACAGCAGTTTTCTCATGAAAAACACTCATAAACCTGTTGGCCACATCTTTATTTACACCTTATTTTTGCACCTCATGCTGCTTGCTTAATGATAAGAGGAATTTTGACTGCTACAAGGGAGTGAATTAAGAAAATAAGCACCATTCTTATATTCATAAAGAAATAAAATCCATAGTACTGGTCACCCCTGACACTGCAAATGTGAGGCAATTAAGTGAACAGTTCAATAAGCAGCAGGGTTTGACTGCCAGTGAAGAATCTAGTATGTAAAAAATCTGCACATATTAAAACACTCCAGATCGATGTTTGACTACACTTGATCTAGATGAAAAATGGGCACCAAAAATCAAAACTAAGAGGCCAAAATCAAAAGTAAGTAAAACTAACACAAATCATCTTATTAACTCAAAGATGGCTATGATTAAAGAACCTACATAAGTCAAAGGCCAGATGAGTCAAGTAGGCAGTGTGGTGATGGGAACTAAGTATGGGACATTTGAAGGGCTATTTCTCAGAAAGTAAGCCATAAATGGTTGGGAAACAGGTTAGTGATACTTTTTTCTATTGTTTACAATAGGTGGCCCCTACAGTCTAGCTGTGGCAATGTTGAGGGTGCTTTGAATTATAATGTGATCTAATCAGAGGGCTGGGCATAGAAAAATCTGCTGCAAGTGAGAGGTTTCAGAGCTGCAAGTGAGTGGTCTCTGTGCACCTCATGAAACAGTACTGACAATAAGCTTAAGCCTAACTATTTAACTTTAGTCAAAAACCAAAAAATTGTGTATAACCATAGGCAAATTATGCCAGCAGTAACGATGTGTTATGGCCAAGGATGAAACTGACCAGTCAGAAGACTTTTAAATGACAAGGACTGAGAGGCAAAAAGAGCCTTCAGGGGAAACCAACATGAGTCACTAACAGAGCCAAAGGGTCATAACCAGAAAGACAAAATAATATGTATCAAACCAACACCAACAAGAGTCAAAAATCAAGATAAAAAAAGAAGAGATCTTAATGTTAGTTCAGGTAGGGCACCATGGGGTGGGTGTTTAACTGTCCCAACTCCATGTATTATGGATTGTTTTGTTTCTTCATGAGTTTACATTTCTCAAATAAAATTGATCACAAAAAACATAAAAAGAGGCGGCACAGTGGCAAAGTGGGTAGCGCTGCTGCCTCGCAGGTAGGAGACCCGAGTTCGCTTCCTGGGTACTCCCTGCGTGGAGTTTGCATGTTCACCCCGTGTCTGCATGGGTTTCCTCTGGGTGCTCCAGTTTCCTCCCACAGTCCAAAGACATGCAGGTTAGGTGCATTGGCAATCCTAAATTGTGCTTGCTGTGTGTGTGTGCCCTGCCAGTGGGTTTGTTTTCTGCCTTGCACGCTGGGATTGGCTCCAGCAGACCCTGGGTTGGATAATGAATGGATTGAAATATAAGAAGATGTCATATTATGTGAAGGAAGTAGCCAGTAACTGCACTAACTAAACTGTAAACAACAAATAATTATCATAAAATGGAAGATTCTGTGCCAATTCAAAATGGGCAAGGAAAATAATAGTACATTTTTTCAAATGAGCTTATCCTGAGCAAGGTTACAAAGTAACTGGAGCCTCACCTATAAATCATCAAGTGCAAAGCAGGAACAATCTCAGGGCAATGTGCCACCTCACTACAGAGTTGACACACTGACACACAAAGTATGGTCAATTTAGCAACACTAATACACCTAAGCTGTATGTCTTTGATCTGTGGAAGGAAACTTAAAAGACCTAGAGAAAACTCATGCAGACATGGGGAGAACATGCAAAGTTCTTGCAAGGATGTGAACCCTGGCCTCCATGTTGCAAGGCAGAAATACTAGTAATGTGCCACTGTGCAGCCTGGAAATAAAACAAAAGGTCAGTATAATTGTAATAACTGAAATAAAGTAATGAAAATATCCTGCAGGTCACGAAAATAACTTTCTCCTCCACTGACCAGGGTAGAAATTATGACTAATTTAGTTCTGCTGGAAAACTAATTCCATAGTGGAAGGGTAACAGGGATTCAATTTTAGATAAGAGCATCCCCAACTCTTAATCACATGTTCATTGCCTTTGAAATGAAAGGCACTAGGCATCATGAAAAAATGTAACATGCTACTAATTGTTAATTGAAAATATGTTCTAGAACAATATGAATGTTGAGTGAACAAAAACAATTCACTTTACAAACCTGTAAACTCAGAAAAATGTACTACAGCTCTTTACTTGTCAGGCATCTTTGGGCAAATGCATGAATTGTTGGCTAGCTAACTAGACAGACCGACAGAAACAGTAAATGGAGAGATGTTTAAGGTAGTATCAGATACTGATAGATAGATAGATAGATAGATAGATAGATAGATAGATAGATAGAT
>JANRMT010062819.1:21772761-21810852 GCA_026402145.1 Polypterus bichir lapradei | reverse complement strand
GATAGATAGATAGATAGATAGATAGATAGATAGATAGATAGATAGATAGATAGATAGATAGATGGTGTTCAGTATAGAAATAGTTTACCTAATTCAAAGGTTTATAGTTGGTTAAGGTAACAGTTCTAATATTTGTATACTATATAGTTTAACTGGATATATGGTACAATACAAGTTTACCAAAGGTTACATTTCCCACAAAGTATCTGATAAATGCTATCAGGCTTCTGCATCTTATACTCATTGTACATCTGGCTGTGATTTATTTGACTAACCTGCTGGTTCCTGTTGATACCTTTCAATGAACTATTCTCTGTACTGTGATGTCATAAGTATTTCCAGCCAGCACCCAGATGATCTGACCTTTACATTTTAATCATTTCCTATTCATGTATAATAGACTATCCTTCACATTTCAATATCTTGTAAATTACATACAGGAAAATAGTATATACAGTAGGGCTCCACTGAGGAAATCTATTCAGTTTGTCAGCCGTTCCTGTTTTTCATTGATTTTCTTTTCTTTTCATTTTCTCTTACTATAAAGACAATATGTTTTTTTGCCTTTGCAATTGGTGTTGTACTCTCTGTGGTCCTGAAATAGATAGGTGGGTTAGAAAAAGCATGTATATATGTATATCTTTATTGCACTGTATAGTCCTTTGCATTTGAAATTCTGAAAATATGTTCTGTATATTTGACATAAAGCAAGAAAACTGATTCATGAAATCAAACACAGGAACAACCTTACCTGCATCTTTAGCATATCCATGCATTGTCGCAATTTATAAAAAACTTTTGGACCAGCATATTTTTCTGGTCCAAAACTATACTGTTGAATCCAGTTGCAACCTTGTTTGTAGAACAACATCTCAGGGAGCTTTGAAGAGGGGGGAAAAAATAAAGAAATTGTTTTAGTTCTCCAAAACATTGAAGTTTCACTTTAAAAGATAACTTTCTCAGTCTCTGAAACAGTATTGCAAACTTCCCTATGAGGTTGATGTTTCATAACAGACTAATTTGTCAGAATGTTTTGTCTCCTTTTGTTTTTTTATAGTTCCAATAGTCATGGCACACCACTACGAAAGCACAAAAAATGCAAACAGCAGGTATACAGAACATGATTTTTACACATAGTATTTAATATATAAACAGGGTTGGAGACACTAAAGTATACAAAGCATAGTAAAAAGAGTGTACAATCATATGAAAAAAAATGGGAACCCCTCTCAGCCTGCATAATAATTTACTCTACTTTCAACAAAAAAGATAACAGTGGTATGTCTTTCATCTGAGTACTGGGGTGTTTTCCGAACAAATATTTTTAGTGAAGCAGTATTTAGTTGTATGAAATTAAATCAAATGTGAAAAACTGGCTGTGCAAATTTTTGGGTACTCTTGTAATTTTGCTGATTTGAATGCATGTAACTGCTTAATACTGATTACTTTAAACCCCAAATTGGTTGGATTAGCTCATTAAGTCTTGAACTTCATAGACAGGTGTGTCCAACCATGAGAAAAGGTATTTAAGGTGGTCAATTACAAGTTGTGCTTCCCTTTGACTCTCCTCTGAAGAGTGATAGCATGGGATCCTCAAAGCAACTCTCAGAAGATATGAAAACAAAGATTGTTCAGTATCACAGTTTAGGGGAAGGCTACAAAAAGCTATCTCAGAGGTTTAAACTGTCAGTTTCAACTGTAAGAAATGTAATCAAGGAAATGGAAGGCCACAGACACAGTTGCTGTTAAACCCAGGTCTGGCAGGCTAAGAAAAATACAGGAGCAGCATATGCCCTTGTTAAAGTCGAGGGTCAGACGAATTCAACCCAATATCAACAAATTCTTCAGGATAATGTTCAAGAATTAGTCACAAAGTTGAAGTTACGCAGGGATTGCATATTCCAACAAGACAATGACCCAAAACACAGTTTGAAATCTACAAAGGCATTCGTGCAGAGGGAGAAGTACAATGTTCTGGAATGGCCGTCACAGTCCCCTGACTTAAATATCATCGATAATCTATGGGATGATTTGAAGCAGGCTGTTCATGCTCGGCAGTCATCAAATTTAACTGAACTGGGGCGATTTTGTATAGAAGAATGGTCAAAACTACCTCCATCCAGAATCCAGACACTCATCAAAGGCTATAGGAGGTGTCTAGAGGCTGTTATATTTGCAAAAGGAGGCTCAACTAAGTATTGATATAATATCTCTTTTGGGGTGCCCAAATTTATGCACCTGTCTAATTTTGATATGATGCATATTGCATATTTTCTGTTAATCCAATAAACTTAATGTCACTGCTGAAATACTACTGTTTCCATAAAGCATGTCATATATTAAAAGGAAGTTGCTACTTTGACAGCTAAGCAAATGATAAAGAAAAATCCAAAGAATTAAAAGGGATTTCCAAACATTTTCATATGACTGTATACACAGCTTAACTAACCCAGAAGTGTTAGTAGAGATAAGTCACATTTATACTACATTCAACTGAAACCCTTGGCCTACAGACAGATAATCTCTATGTAACCGATCCTGTCACTTCTAAAGCCAATTGGCTGTATCAGTGATGGTTTGGGTGCATCATATTAAATAGGGTCAATACTTCAGAGATCTGTTATTTTGTGTTTCTGTAGTTAATTTAGACCACTTCGCAGAGATCTGGTTTTACTCTGACATTAAAGAGTCTTTCTATTTATCAATGTCAAAAAAGCAAGATTCAATGATATACTGTACTAGCAAAATACCCGCGCTTCGCAGCGGATATACACACACACACATATAAACATATATATAAACATATCTACATATACACACATACATATACATACACACATACATACATACACACACAAATACATATATATACGTATATATACATACACACACACATATATAAACATATATATACATATACATACATATCTACATATATACATATACACACACACATATATATATATGATATATACACTCTTTGGGGTACAAGCAACTGTTGCTGGGGGTGGCAGAATCCATCAAGGAAGAAAAATGAAAAACATTATTTGTACAAAATCTTAATTTATTTATCCATTCCTAAATAATTAAATGGGCAGGCTATTTCGTATCAGTGCAATACGCTGTTTGTTAAAACGGATGACTCCCGCTCTTACGTGCAAGTCTGCGTGGATATTATGAACTATCGTATCTGTTCAAGTTCTATTTAAATTTTAAATAGAAGGAATTTTTATTTAGTCGACAGAAATATCTTTGGTAGGAATGTAAGTTAAATGTAGGATTCATTGCATAAATTATTCTTCACTATACAAATGTAAAGAGTAAATTCACCTTACATTCCAGCCAAAGATATTTGTGTCGACTAAATCAGGGGTGTCAAACTCAATTGCACAGGGGGCCAAAATCCAAAACACACTTTAGGTCGCGGGCTGAACAGGATAAACATTTATTGAACACACTAAAACTAAACTTTTAAAACTTTAAAAGTTTTAAAACTTAACTTTTTTGAACATAAATATGAATAAAAACAGACAGGAATATTATTCCGGAATAAATCAACTCAAACCTTAAGTAACTTATAATATTTTGCTCTCCATAAAAATATATCCTGTCTAAATTATACAAGTTAGAAATAAAGTAAACGTTAAAAGAACAAACATTCAAATTTCTTTACTCTTATGTAATTTTATATAAAAAATAAACTTAAATTTTAAATATCCCAAAAGATTTTGCTCTCCATAAAAATATATCCTGTCAAAATTATACAAATTCAAATATGAACATCCTGCATAAGAAAATCTGAAAATATAAATAAAATGTGTTCTTTTCAGCAATAAGAAATCAAATCATTCAGTTGTCTTTGCTCTTATGTCATTTTATCAGAGCTGGACACCTGGCATCTTTTTTTGGCAACAAGTTCGTTTATGTTTGGTGTGAGGTTCTGTGTTGTGGAGATTCTCAGGATGGACTGCAGGTGCTCATCAGTGAGGCGACTCCTGTGTGCTGTTTTGTTAGTCTTCATCACTGAGAAGAGCTTCTCACACAGATATGTGCTACCAAACATGCACAAGGTTCGAGCCGGATGTAGACGGAGCTGGAGCATTTCTGCGGGAATGGAGTGAATAAACTGTGCGGGCCCTGCAGTATCATACTTTGCCTTCAGTGTGCCATTACACTGCAGCTCAATCACCTCCATCTGAATCTGCACAGGTGCAGTTTCAACATCGACGGCAAATGGGTTGCGAAACAACTCAAATTTTTTTTTGTTCTTCAAAGTCACCAAAGCGCCGTGCGAACTCAGTGCGCTCAGTTTATCAGCAAAGTGCGTATTTGGGAACACCGTTGTGCCGACTTACGGTTCACGCCATGCTTTGTTTCCGCAGTAGATGTACTTATGAATATGCTTGTATTCATGAATACGCTTGTATGCATCACTTGCTTCATAATCTTTTTCTGCCTTCTCAATTGTGAAATGGCATTTTTTGCTCAGCGCTGTTTGCAGGTCTTCCTTGTTCTCTACGTACTTACGTAGGAGGCGTGATGATGTCACACGAAACTCCGCCCCCCACGGCCATCCAGCTCAACTCCATTACATTATATGGAGAAAAATACCTTCCAGTTATAACCATTACGCGTAGAATTTCGAAATGAAACCTGCCCAACTTTTGTAAGGAAGCTGTAAGGAATGAGCCTGCCAAATTTCAGCCTTCTACCTGCACGGGAACTTAGAGAATTAGTGATGAGTGAGTGAGTGAGTGAGTCAGTCAGTCAGTCAGTCAGTGAGGGCTTTGCCTTTTATTAGTATAGATAACAATACAACAAAAAAGGAATAATGAAATATTATGGCATTTAATATTATATGTATTTTTTTAATGTATTAAAAGCATTATTTCATATCTTTTCACAGAAATAAATTGGAAACCATGAAGGTATCAGAGCTAATCAACGAAATTACTAGAATAGACCAAGAACATGCCAGGTGTCCAAGTGAGGCTCTTCATAGGAAAAGGCAGGCTCTGCATTCAGAACTCAACCTCTTGACAACTAAAGAAACAGAACAAGTCATTTCTAAATCAAGACATCATTATTATGAAGATGGAGAGAAAGCTAATAAGATCTTAGCAATCACCAATACGAGCAGAGACAAAATCATTGACCATAAAAATATAATGCACACATTTAGAGGCTACTATAAATCCTTATATTCTACTGAGTTTAAAGAAGACAAGACACATTCTAATGCATTTCTGGATGCATTGCAGATACTACAAATAGATACTCTCAGTGCAGAAAAATTGGATAAACCTCTGGCGCTATCAGAATTACTAGATGCTATAAAGTCATTTCAGAGTGGGAAAGCAACAGGCCCCAATGGCTACCCTGCGGAATTTTATAAGAAATTCTCCACTCAGCTAGCTCCCCTCTTATTAGCAACATTTACAGAAGCTAGAGGCAATAAAATTTTACCTCAGACTTTTCGCCAAGCATTAATCACTGTTTTACCTAAACAAAATAAGGACTTATTACAATGTGCATCATACAGACCAATTTCACTTCTGAATAATGATGTTAAGATACTCTCCAAAGTCCTAGCTGGAAGGATGGAGAAAGTGCTGCCTTCGGTAATTTCACAAGATCAAACAGGATTTATTAAAGGCCGACACAGCTTCCAATCTTCGATGCCTGTTTAAAAATACTGTACCTGCAGTCCTAACAGCACTTACAGAATTTCAAAATATTTCTGGTCTCAGAATTAATCTGACTAAAAGTGTGCTCTTTCCAGTGAATTCTCAAGCATGCAATGTAAGATTAGACACCTTCCCTTTTATCATCACGGATCAGTTAAATACCTAGGGGTAACTATTACAAGTAGACAAAAAGCTCTCTATCAACAAAATCTTGCTGTCTGTCTGGAAAAAATTAAGCAAGACTTGCATAGATGGTCAACCCTCCATCTCACTTTAGCTGGAAGAATTAACATTGTTAAGATGAATATCCTTCCTAAGCTTCTCTTTTTATTTCAAAACATTCCAATATACATCAATAAATCATTTTTTAAGAAATTAGATTCAACCATAACCTCATTTATTTGGAATTCAAAACATCCACATATGCAAAGAGCGACCCTACAAAGACCTAAGGCAGAAAGTGGCATGGCTCTATCTAACTTTCAATTTTATTACTGTTGCAGCAAATATACAAGCTATAAAAACCTGGACATGGACACAAGTAGATGAACATACACAGGCTTGGTCGGCAATAGAAATAAAATCCTACAGTACATCTTTATATTCTTTGCTTTGTACCCCAATAAATGCAAGTTATCGCCAATATACTAACAACCCAATTGTGCTTCACTCACTCAGAATATGGAACCAATGTAGAAAGCATTTTAAAATAAAGAAGCTTTTAACTATGGCACCTCTGCACGAGAACCACCTTTTTCCTCCCTCTCAAACATATGCAGCTTTAATGTCTGGAAAACATTTGGGATTAAATCACTTAGAGATCTGTACATAGACAAAGTCTTTGCATTCTACGAACAATTACATCCCAAATTTAACTTCCCAGCAACACATTTCTTTCACTACCTTCAAATTAGAAACTTTGTTACACATAACCTGCCCAATTTCCCTCACCTCTCACCAACCTCTATGCTGGAAAAAATATTGATCAGTCTTGAGGACTCAGACAGCATTTTTGTAATATATAAAACCATTTTATGGTCCCTCCTTTTCAAAGATCCAAGAGGACAGTGGGAAAAGGATCTCTCACTCAATATTTCAGAAAATGAGTGGAAAGTAGCAATGTAGAGAATCCACGCGAGCTCCATATGTGCAAAGCATACAATTATTCAACTCTAAATTATATATCGAGCACATCTGTCTGGCTAAAAATTGTCCAAAATGTTTCTAGGGCAAGATCCAACCTGCAAACGTTGCAATCAAGTTCCAGCCTCACTGGGCCATATGTTCTGGACCTGCACCAAGTTAACATCATTCTGGACAAAAATCTTTAAAGGCCTATCAGACAGCCTTGGAGTCACACTTCCTCCTATCCCATTAATAGCTGTGTTTGGTGTACTCCCAGATGGGCTTAAAGTGGAGAAGGACAAACAAACTGTAATTGCCTTTACTACACTATTGGCACGTAGCCTTATCTTGATCGACGAAGAATTCTAACTCTCCTATTCTAAGTCAGTAGGTAACTGATGTTATATACTATTTGAAACTGGAAAAAATCAAATTCTCACTTAGAAGGTCTTTGCAGAACTTTTTCAAAACCTGGCAGGATCTGATCAATAACATTTTAAAATAAGCTTTTAAAGCACTGAGGATTTCTCCATGTATCATTATTTACTTATTTTTACTAGCTTTTAGTTTTAACTTAGCCACAGGGATGCATAAACCAGTGTGTTTCTTCATGCCGGTCCCAAGCCTGGATAAATGGGGAGTGTTACGTCAGGAAGGGCATCCAGTGTAAAATTTTGCCAAATCAATAAGCGGAGAACAATACAAATTTCCATACCGGATTGATTGAGCCCCGGGTTAACAACGACCACCACCAGTACTGTTAGGCAACAGGGTGCAGGCGGAAATTGGGGAACTGTTGGCCGAAGAAGAAGAAGAAGAAGAAGAGGGGGGAGACGTGTCCGAAGGCAGGAGGAGAGGAGGAAGGTAAAGAAAGTGGAACTGAGGGTAGGAACTTTGAATTTTGGCAGTATGACTGGTAAGGGTAGAGAGTTAGCCAATAAGATGGAGAGAAATAAGGTTAATATATTGTGAGTGCAAGAGTCTAAATGGAAGGGGATTAAGGCCAGGTGAATTGTAGGTGGATTCAAATTGTTCTATCATGGTGTGGATAAGAGGAGAAATTCTGAAGGAACAGTATGTCAACAGTGTTTTGGAGGTGAAAAGAGTGTCAGACAGAGTAATGATTATGAAGCTGGAAATTGGAGGTGTGATGATGAATGTTGTTAGTGCATATGCCCCGCAAATTGGGTGTACAATGGATCAGAAAGAAGATTTTTGGAGTGAGTTGGATGAAGTGATGAACAGTGTACACAAGGGACAGAAAGTGGTGACTGGAGTGGATTTCAATGGACATATTGGTGAAGGGAACAGAGGAGAAGAGGAGGTAATGGGTAGGTACGGTGTCAAGAAGAGGAATGAAGAAGGACAGAGGACAGTGGATTTTGCCAAAAGGATGGACATGGCTGTGGGGAAATACGTATTTTAAGAAGAGGGAGGAACATAGGGTGACTTACAAGAGTAGAGGAAGATGTACACAGGTAGATTACATCCTATGCAGAAGAGTCAATCTGGAGGAGATTGAAGACTGCAAAGTAGTGGCAAGGGAAAGGGCAGTTAAGCAGCATTGGATGGTGGTTTGTAGGATGGCATTTGAGATCAAAAAGAGGAAGACAGTGAGGGCAGAGCCAAGGATCAAATGGTGGAAGTTAAAAAAGGAAGGCTGCAAGGTTGAGTTTAGGGAGAAGATGAGACAGGCACTGGGTGGTAGTGAAGAGTTACCAGAGAGTTGGGAAACTGCAGCAGATGTAGTAAGGGTGACAGCAAGAAGGGTGCTTGGCGTGACATCTAGACAGAGGAAGGAGGAAAAGGAAACCTGGTGGTGGAATGGGGAAGTACAGGAGAGTATATTGAGGAAGAGGATGGCAAAGAAGAAGGGGGATAGTCAGAGAGATGTAGAAAGTAGACAAGTACAAGGAGATAAGGTGCAAGGTGAAGAGAGAGGTGGCGAAGGCTAAAGAAAAAGCTTATGATGAGTTGAATGAGAGGTTGGACACTAAGGAGGGAGAAAAGGACCTGTACCGATTGGCTAGACAGACGGACCGAGCTGGGAAAGATGTGCAGCAGGTTAGGGTAATAAAGGATAAAGATGGAAATGTACTCACAAGTGAGGAGAGTGTGTTGAACAGATGGAAAGAGTACTTTGAGAGGCTTATGAATGAAGAGAACGAGAGAGAGAAGAGGTTGGATGATGTGGAGATAGTGAATCAGGAAGTGCAACGGATTAGCAAGGAGGAAGTAAGGACAGCTATGAAGAGGATGAAAAATGGAAAAGCCGTTGGCCCAGATGACATACCTGTGGAAGCATGTAGGTGTTTAGGAGAGATGATAGTAGAGTTTTTAACCAGGTGGTTTAATGGAATCTTGGAAAGTGAGAGGATGCCTGAGGAGTGGAGAAGAAGTCTACTGGTGCCGATATTTAAGAATAAGAGGGATGTGCAGAACAGTAGTAACTACAGGGGGATAAAATTGATCAGCCACAGCATGAAGTTATGGGAGAGAGTAGTGGAAGCTGGTTAAGAAGTGAGGTGATGATTAGTGAGCAGCAGTATGGTTTCATGCCAAGAAAGAGCACCACAGATGTGATGTTTGCTCTGAGGGTGTTGATGGAGAAGTATAGAGAAGGCCAGAAGGAGTTGCATTGCGTCTTTGTGGACCTGGAGAAAGCATATGACAGGGTGCCTTGAGAGGAATTGTATTGTATGAGGAAGTTGGGAGTGGCAGAAAATTATGTAAGAGTTGTACAGGATATGTACGAGGGAAGTGTGACTGTGGTGAGGCCTGCGGTAGGAGTGACGGATGCATTCAAGGTGGAGGTGGGATTACATCAGGGATCGGCTCCGAGCCCTTTCTTATTTGCAATGGTGATGGACAGGTTGACAGACGAGATTAGACAGGAGTCCCCGTGGATTATGATGTTTGCTGATGACACTGTGATCTGTAACGATAGTAGGGAGCAGGTTGAGGAGACCCTGGACTGGTGAAGATATGCTCTAGAGAGGAGAGGAATGAAGGTCAGTAGGAACAAGACAGAATACATGTGTATAAATGAGAGGGAGGTCAGTGGAATGGTGAGGATGCAAGGAGTAGAGTTGGCGAAGGTGGATGAGTTTAAATACTTGGGATCAACAGTACAGAGTAAAGGGGATTGTGGAAGGCAGGTGAAAAAGAGAGTGCAGGCAGGGTGGAATGGGTGGAGAAGAGTGTCAGGAGTGATTTGTGACAGACGGATATCAGCAAGAGTGAAAGGGAACAGTAGTGAGACCAGCTATGTTATATGGGTTGGAGACGGTGGCACTGACCAGAAAGCAGGAGACAGAGCTGGAGGTGGCAGAGTTAAAGATGCTAAGATTTGCATTGGGTGTGACGAGGATGGACAGGATTAGAAATGAGTACATTAGAGGGTCAGCTCAGGTTGGACGGTTGGGAGACAAAGTCAAAAAGGCGAGATTGCGTTGGTTTAGACATGTGCAGAGGAGATATGCTCAGTATATTGAGAGAAGGATGTTAAGGATAGAGCTGGCAGGCATGAGAAAAAGAGGAAGGTCTAAGAGAAGGTTTATGGATGTGGTGAGAGAGGACATGTAGGTGATGGGTGTAACAGCACAAGATGCAGAGGACAGAAAGATATGGAAGAAGATGATCCACTGTGGCAACCCCTAATGGGAGCAGCCGAAAGAAGAAGACTAGCTTTAAGTTTTACTCTGCTGGCTTAGCTCTCTTTCTCAGGGGTGGGGGTTGATTTGTTTTCGATCTTATATTTGTAAAAACTGATTTATTTGTATGGAATAATGTGTGATTTTAATAAAATCAATAAAATCAAAATAAATAAATAAATAAAAGCATGAAACGTTCCAGACAATCAAGTCAAGCTTAAAAAAACTAAATTCAATTCAACACGCACCCATTAGAAAGACAGGAAGGCCAACAGCCACAGTAAAACTTTGATTGCAACTTTCACAGGTTGGCTCTTGACCTGGAAACATTTTGGATAATTTAAAAAAAAATAGATGTGCTCGATTTAAGTTGAATAACTGAATGCTTTGCGCATAGGGAGCTACAGTGAATTCTGGGCATGGCTGCCTTCCAATCCTTTTCTAAAATGTGTGAGAGATCCTTTTCCCACTGTACTTTGGGATCTTTAAAAGGATGGAACTTTAAAATGGTTTTATATATTATACAAATGCTGCCTGAGTCTTCAAGATTAATCAATATTTCTTCTGGAATAAAAATAGGTGGGAAGTGAGGAAAATTGGGCAGATTTTGTTTAGCAAAGTTTCTAATTTGGAGATAGTGGAAAAATTGTGTTGATGGGAAGCTACATTTAGAGTGTAATTGTTTGTAGAATGCAAAGACATTATTTACAGTGCATCCGGAAAGTATTCACAGCGCATCACTTTTTCCATATTTTGTTATGTTACAGCCTTATTCCAAAGTGGATTAAATTCATTTTTTTCCACAGAATTCTACACACAACACCCCATAATGACAACGTGAAAAAAGTTTACTTGAGGTTTTTGCAAATTTATTAAAAATAAAAAAACTGAGAAATCACATGTACATAAGTATTCACAGCCTTTGCTCAATACTTTGTCGATGCACCTTTGGCAGCAATTGCAGCCTCAAGTCTTTCTGAATATGATGCCACAAGCTTGGCACACCTATCCTTGGCCAGTTTCACCCATTCCTCTTTGCAGCACCTCTCAAGCTCCATCAGGTTGGATGGGAAGCATCGGTGCACAGCCATTTTAAGATCTCTCCAGAGATGTTCAATCGGATTCAAGTCTGGGCTCTGGCTGGGCCACTCAAGGACATTCACAGAGTTGTCCTGAAGCCACTCCTTTGATATCATGGCTGTGTGCTTAGGGTCTTTGTGCTGCTGAAAGATGAACCATCGCCCCGGTCTGAGGTCAAGAGCGCTCTGGAGCAGGTTTTCATCCTGGATGTCTCTGTACATTACTGCAGTCATCTTTCCCTTTATCCTGACTAGTCTCCCAGTTCCTGCCGCTGAAAAACATCCCCACAGCATGATGCTGCCACCACCATGCTTCACTGTAGGGATGGTATTGGCCTGGTGATGAGCGGTGCCTGGTTTCCTCCAAGCGTGACGCCTGGCATTCACACCAAAGAGTTCAATCTTTGTCTCATCAGACCAGAGAATTTTGTTTCTCATGGTCTGAGAGTCCTTCAGGTGCCTTTTGGCAAACTACAGGCAGGCTGCCATGTGCCTTTTACTAAGGAGTGGCTTCCGTCTGGCCACTCTACCATACAGGCCTGATTGGTGGATTGCTGCAGAGATGGCTGTCCTTCTGTAAGGTTCTCCTCTCTCCACAGAGGACCTCTGGAGCTCTGACAGAGTGACCATCGGGTTCTTGGTCACCTCCTGACTAAGGCCCTTTTCCCCCGATCGCTTAGTTTAGATGGCCGGCCAGCTCTAGGAAGAGTCCTGGTGGTTTCGAACTTCTTTCACTTACGGATGATGGAGGCCACTGTGCTCATTGGGACCTTCAAAGCAGCAGAACTTTTTCTGTAACCTTCCCCAGATTTGTGCATCGAGACAATCCTGTCTCGGAGGTCTACAGACAATTCCTTTGACTTCATGCTTTGTTTGTGCTCTGACATGAACTGTCAACTGTGAGACCTTATATAGACAGGTGTGTGCCTTTCCAAATCATGTCCAATAATCAACTGAATTTGCCATAGGTGGACTCCAATTAAGCTGCAGAAACATCTCAAGGATGATCAGGGGAAACAGGATGCACCTGAGCTCAATTTTGAGCTTCATGGCAAAGGCTGTGAATACTTATGTAAATGTGATTTCTCAATTTTTTTATTTTTTAATAAATTTGTAAAAACCTCAAGGAAACTTTTTTCATGTTGTCATTATGAGGTGTTGTGTGTAGAATTCTGAGGTAAAAAATGAATTTAATCCATTTTGGAATAAGGCTGTAACATAACAAAATGTGGAAAAAGTGATGCACTGTGAATACTTTCCAGATGCACTGTATATACAAATCTCTGAATGATTTAATCCCATACGTTTTCCAAACATTGAAAACTATGTAAGTTTGAGAGGATGGAAAAAAGGGTGTTATCATGTAGAGGTGCCACAGATAAAATATTCTCTAACTTGAAGTACTTTCTACAATGGTTCCATATTCTGAGTGAATAAAAGACAATTGGGTTGTTAGTATATTGACCATATCTTGTATATACTTGTGTATAAAGCAAGGAATCTAAAGAAGTACTGCAGGATTTTATTTCAATTGTGGACCAAGCTAGTGTGTGTTCATCTATTTGTCTCAATGTCAAAGTTTTTATAGCTTGCATTTTTGTAATAAAACTGAAAACCAGGTAGAGCCATGAAACCTTCTGATTTAGGTCATTGTAGGGCCGCCTTTTGGATGCATGGATATTTCGAATTCCAAATAAATTAAGTTATGACTGAATCAAATTTCTTAAAAAATGATTTTTTAATATACTGTATATGGGATTGTTTTGAAATAGAAACAGAAGCTTAAGTAGGATATTCATCTTGATATTATCAATTCTCCCTGCTATAGCAAGTAGTAGTAGACCATTTATGCACGTCTTATTTAAGTTTTTCCAAGCAGATAGCTAAATTTTGTTGAAAAAGAGATTTATATTTACTTGTGATGTTGACCCCTAGGTATTTAAACTGATCTGCAATGGTAGGAGGGAAAGTGTGTAATCTAATGCTGTTTGTTAGAGAATTCACTGGAAAAAGCAGACTTGTGCTCAAATTCATTTTCATATTACATTATTTGTATTAAATTGCATAATTTAATGGCTTTTTTTATATTCATTTCACTTATTGTGGTTCTTGCACAGTATCATCACTGTGTAATGGAAAATTCTGAGAATGCAGATTTTGGCAGTTATCTAATGTTTACAACAAGACTACTATGATTAAGGAGAGTAGGGCAAACTCAGAAAACATAGGCAAATTGCAGAAAAAAATTACCATTGATAAATTCAAGCAGTATTTAAGTTAAAAAATGTACATTTATGTCAGGACTTTTTTAAGGTTTTAGTTCTGTTTTTTATTTTTCTTTCTTTGACCATTTTGTTTTGTTTAATGTTTGCAATTAAACATCAAATATTGCTTTTTACCTAATTACTTGGTAATCAGTTATTTGTTATTATTTTTAATTGTTAGTTGTTTTCTTTTTATTTACTTATTTTATTTTGTATATGCTCTGTTGCAGTTTAAAAGATAAACTTAGGAAGGCAGGTTCACCTAATTATGGCGGCCACCTGAAATCCTAGTTAAGGAAACTTTCAGCCCAAGTCTAACTGCTGGAATACTGAATTCTTGTCTTATCTTTGATTTTGAATCTGGTTCCTTAATTAGTTTTTTTTAATTGTAATAATAACGTAATTAACTTTGCAAATTATGTGTTTCTTTCATCTTTTCCCCTCTTTTTCCACTCCTTTTCCCTCAGTATGTATAGCCAAGTTTCAATTTGCAAACAAGAACATAATCATATAAAATATTAAATTAGTCTAAGTCTCATCAATCATGTTTAAAACATAACAGTAATAATAATAACAATAATAATAATAATGCAAAGAACATACCTTTGTGATATCTTGCTCCCTCATCCAGAATGGAAATGGGATGCCACGAGAAAGCACTTGAAACATTGTGGCCCTTAGTGCACAGTAATTGTCTCCTCGGACTTGGTGAACATACTTTATGTGGTATTTATCATAGATTTCTTGATAAGCCTAAGTGTAAAAAAGACAATTGGATAAAGTGATACTTTAAGAAGAACTGAATCATTAATAAAAAAACATAATGAAAATGCTACCTGACTTGAGTCCAGTTCATCTGCCTAATGAATGCCTCATAATTATAACTTGTGGAATGTTATTTATTAATCTCTCACTTTAAGAGGTTCAAATTAGCAAAGATGATATTTTAACTTTCTCAAATCTAATGAATACTCCTGCAGAAGTTTCTTATATTATGTCTTCAAAATTGTTATTTATTACTAACTATTTTGTGGTAATCATGTTTTCCTTTTTGCCTCAAAGTGGTCAGACATTTGTAACCAATGATGCTCTAAAAACACTGACATTGGTCACTCACTGCATATTATTACTATGAGGAGCTATGAGAACTTTATATATGTGTGTAGTATGTTTCATTAAGTATATATATTTTAATATACATATTAAATATTTTTGTAATAGGTGTTTTTCTTCTTTCTTGTCCTGTAAAATTTTATTGCATGTTTTATTTTAGCCATACTGTATTTGTGGCCCAGTGTTAATATTAACCAGCTGCTCCACAAATCCAAAAACCTGGGTATGAATGCTAGTCTGGGCACTGCCTGTGTGAAGTCTATAGGCTCTGACTATGTCTGTGTGGATTTATCTCCAAATACTGTGGTTTTCCTCCAACATCAGGAATACATTCTAGCTTCTCTCAGTGGTCCCTGTATGAATTAGTGTGGGTGCATATACACTCCAATAGACTGATGTCCATCTAGGGTTGGTTTTCTTCTTATGCCAAATTGGCACCACCTTCCTTTGACCCTGATAAATGGATTTAAAATGGATGATTGGACTGATAATTGTGTATGTGCATAGCACTTTGAACCTGTTATAAGTAGTGTCCTTCAGAAAAAAAATAAAATTGACCTAAAATAATTTTAATTAGGATAGCTTTACCTTTTTAGATAATCTATGCAGAGAAGTGCAACATTTCAGCTACAAAAAATATCTCTCTATTATAAAAAAAATCCTGGGAGAGAAAGATGGGAGACGAGACGTGATCTTCACTGTAAGATCACGGAAGACACTTAAAAGACGCGCAAGACGAAAGAGATTGGCCACGGACCATCTCGCGATGACATAGAACATGAAATTCTTGCAAGACACACCCTACTTACAATCAATATCAAATAAGACCATGGACAGTAAAACACTCAGTCGTGTAAAGGCTGCACACACAGATCCAGGGCCCTCAGCACATGTAAAGCGTATAAGGACAATACGTTATAAACAAAACGTCTACAACTAAGCAAAGAAGAAAGCAGCGTGGAAAAAAGAGACTCAAAAGCGTTGGAGAGAAAAAAGAGCAAAAAAGAAAAAGAATAATCTAGGTGCAAATTCAGAAAATAAGGAAAGTAATTATCAGCCCGGAACAAGTGAAATTAAAAAAAAGCATGTCCAATCAGGCTCAGAATTAAAAGACAGAGAGTAAAAGACAAAGTAGAACTTCATAAAGACGTTCACAAACGTTGGCGCTATACACATACAGAGCAGGTTAGAGATTATGAAAGCAGTGGGATTCGAAAGGCTCAAAAAAAAAACAGCGCAATATACATGTGGAGAAAGTTAAAGAATATGAAAGTAGGAAAATTAGAAAGTATAAAAAAAGGAAAGTAAAGATCACAGTAGCGCAAACACACAGAAATTATTACTCAAAAAAGGGAAAATAATTACCACGGACCAGTTGTCATTGAAAAAAAAAGCAGGATAAAGCGAGGTCAGAAATGAAAGACAGAATAGAAAACAAAGTAAAATGTCATAAAGACGTTAAAAAACAAGGGGGCCAAACACATGCAGAGCAGGTTAGAGATAATGAAAACTGAAATTCAAAAGACTAAAAAAAAACGTAGTTGCGAAACACATGCAGAGCAAGATACAGAATATAAAAGCAGAAAAAAATGACAGTGTCAAAACAAAGAAAGTAAACATCGCATTACTGCAAAAAAAGAGAAAATATTACTCGGAGAAATAATGAAAAAGCAAATAGAGATCGAATATATGGACACTACCAAAATACCCGTGCTTCGCAGCGGAGAAGTAGTATGTTAAAGAAGTTATGAAAAAGAAAAGGAAACATTTTAAAAATAACATAACATGATTGTCAATGTAATTGTTTTGTCACTGTTATGAGTGTTGCTGTCATCAAGGATTTGATTATCATTATTTCTTTCAATCAGGTTCGTATTTGGAGGATGTGTTGTGCTCAAGTTATATTCCATGTTTGTCAACTGCTGTAAAGATAACAGGTTTCATTCATCGAAGTGTTCACTACCCAAAGCGGTACTCGTGAATCTAAGATGTTTAACAGGCATTCCCAGTATTAAGTCATGGATTTGCCTGCGAATATTTAGCGGTAGCGTGTCTATGAACTTAATTTAACCTTTCCCAGTCCTGCAAAGTTAGTTCACGTGAGCCGCTCTGAGTACATGCATCGAAGCTTCTCAGCTGTGCTTGTGCTATCTTGCGATGTCCACGGCTTTATTTAATGTTAGCTCAGACCCGGCACTTACAAGTTTCTCTCGCACTTTTGCTGAGTTTGTGCCAAACACTATTCTATCCCTGACCATCTCATCTTCATTTGCATAAGCACAGTCCTTCACCAGCAATTTTAACTCCGCTACAAAGTGATGAAAAGTCTTGTTTATACCCTGCGTCCTCTCATTAAACTTGTATCTCACGGATATCATATTCGTCTTAGGCATGACAAACGCCAGCAGCAGCGTGTCTATGAACCTAATTTAAAGTTAAGCTTTACACCCTGCTTTCCTATTCGTTTGCATAAGCACAGTCCTTCACCAGCAATTATAACTCCGTTACAGCAATTTTAACTCTGTTACAAAGTGATCAAAAGTCTCGTTTATACCCTGCGTCTTCTCATTAAACTTGTATCTCGCGAATATCGTATTCGTCGTAGGCATGACAAACACCAGCAGCAGCCTGTCTATGAACTTAATTTGAACTTTAGGTTTACACTGTGCTTTGTTTCCGCAGTAACTGCACTTATGAATATGCTTGTATGCGTCACTCGCTTCATATTCTTTTGCAGCCTTCTCAATTGTGTAATGCGTTTTTTGAACAGGTTTCGTTCATCGAAGTGATCACTACCCAAATCGGTACTCGTGAATCTAAGATGTTTAACAGGCATTCCCAGTATTAAGTTGTGAATTTGCCTGCAAATATTTAGCGGCAGCGTGTCTATGAATATAATTTAAACTTAAGCTTTACACCTTGCTTTCTTATTGATATGTGTACAAAGGCTTGTTCAGCGTCAGAGGGTTTCCGCAGTAGCTGCACTTATGAATATGCTAAGCACAGTCCTTCACCCGCGAATATTTAGTGGCAGCGTGTCTCCCTGACCATCTCATCTTCGTTTGCATAAGCACAGTCCTTCACCCGCGAATATTTACCTTATATGGGCAGACACTCAATTATGTGGGAGGCGTGATGATGTGGGACGCAACTCCGCCTCACACGGCGACTGAGCTGCAGGCTGTGGCCATATATAAAGTAGGTTCCAGTTATGACCGTTACGTGTAGAATTTCGAAATGAAACCTGCCTAACTTTTGTAAGTAAGCTGTAAGGAATGAGCCTGCCAAATTTCAGCCTTCCACCTACACGGGAAATTGGAGAATTAGTGATGAGTGAGTGAGTGAGTGAGTGAGTGAGTGAGTGAGTGAGTCAGTCAGTCAGTCAGTCAGTCAGTCAGTGAGGGCTTTGCCTTTTATTAGTATAGATAGGTGATATGTCAGAAGTATGTAAATATTGTAAGGCTTTGAAGTTTAAGTCAGAGAATTTCAAAAACGTGGTTTACCTCACATGCATTTATTGGTTACTTTGCAAAAAAAATTATTAACTGCTGATGATGTAGATCGTTTTGTCTGTGCTGAAATTCCAAACAGAGAAACTTATCCTGAATTATGGTACAAAGTCATTAAACACATGTCTCACTGACCTCATTCAAAAGATTCAGCATATTGGGACTCGAAAGATTCCAAATATTGTTTTACAGAAGTTCTGAAATAAAAGTGAAACTAATGAAATAGCAAGAATTCAAAGAAAAAAAATTTTTTAAAAGTGTGTATCCGGAAAAACAAACACGGGGGTTGGCGAGCAAAGCGAGCAGGTTGCGAAGCCCCCTAATCTATAATATAATTAAACTAGGCGCTTATATAAACCTTTTTTATATATACATAGACAACAATGTATATATCTATATCTAATCTGTCTATCTGTATACAGTATATAGTCATGGGAGTGTTTTGTAGCATTGTGTTACAGGGAGACATTTGCCTATTGGAAGTTGTAATATGCTTGTTCTCTCTTTTCTAAAGGAATGCAGTCAGAATAATGGCCAAGCTCCTTGACTTACATGGGAAACAGAGAGAGAGAGAGTTAGGAAAATAAACCCTAGGATCAACTTACATCAATGGATCTGCTATTTTTCAAAGGTAGAACAAATACCAATATACTTTTTAACATGATATTCCTCATTCCAACTTTTTCATAATTAATGAGGGAATTTGGGTTTCTCCAAGCTGTCTACAAGTGTGAGTGGGACATTGATGTCTGTCCTAGCACAAACGTACATGAATGCACACACACACACACACACGCACACATATGCTATCTTATATAAGGGCAATTAACCTAACACACAAATCTCTGCCATGTGGGAGGAAAACCAGAGTAACTACAGAAGAAACCATTTTGACAAAGGGAGCATGTGCAGACCAGGATCTGAACTCACAATTAAAATGTTGACAGACAGTCATGCTACCCCGTATACTACTGTACCACCCACACTGGGTTAATTTGAACTCTAAATTGGGCTTCAGTATATGTGAGTTGTGGGTATGAGTATGAATGTGCCGCACTGTTGACTTGATATCCCAATTTTAAATTGTTCCTTCCTTGCAAGACTGCAGTGCTAGTCAAATCACTGTATTCTAATGTCAACATTATTAGTTTATAGATTCCTTATAAAAGTTATTTTTACTGCAGTATTTATCATGTATTGTAAACCCTGTAATATAATTGTAAAAGGAAAAACATATACAGGGTGGTCCAGATCTAATTATGCACATCCAGATCATTTGGATGACTTTGATGTATGCAGGGACAATTCCAGTTCAGCGCGAAGGCAATTCTTCATGTCGTCAGTTCACACAATTCTCGATGGTCTGGGATTTTTCGGGTGATTTTCTATGTAATAAACTTAATAAGTTAATATAGTGTGATGAAAATTGCATAATTAGATCTGGACCACCCTATATATAAAAACAGTTAAAATGCTTCTGTGTGGACTATACAAAGATGATCAAGGCTACCTTAGGTGTAGCACTACATTTTCTATGAAAACAGGCTAATGGAAACAAGGAAAAATAAATAGTTCAAATATTCTGATTGATGTCTTATATTACCTTCTTTATTTTCTCTGCGTAGGGTGTACCACCTTTCCATTCAAAATCACAATATGTCATAAGATCCATTTTTGGGGACACGCTAAGCGATCCTGTATTCAGACAAAAACAACACAAAAACAATCAGACTTGGCTTAATGTTAAAAGATAAAACAGAAAATGAAAAATATAAAAAGATCTTACTTCTGCTTATTCCACTGCAGCTAAAAGTGAACAGAAAAAAAACTGAATCAGTAAGGAACATTGATGAATTCCTGTTAGTTAATTATTACTATAACAGTATCACAAAAAGACATCCAGTAATGTAATCATCATTCTAGCCCTGTTCCATAGCAGTATGTTGACCTAACTGTGGAAATTGTGATTCTACAGCAAAACATTTATAGTTTTTTGGCAAGACAGGCCTTCCTCTGGACACTTACCTAGTACTAAATAAATGTCAGAGTTCTGGACATTTGATTATTACTGTAGGTCAAATGTTGACACATGAAGACATGGGCATTTGTATGGATGTCTAAAATATATGATTCATTAATTAAACATCAAAAATGTTCATCCCAAGTAGAAACTGCAGTGCCACATAGTCAGATACACAACAACATCTACACTAAACACACTCAAGCCTAAACAGTAAGTGATTAAATAAAGTAAATAGCTTTATAATTGATTTAAATTAAATGACAGATTAACATTGTCTAGGCTAACATTGGCTCTATATTGGACCCATATGTATGAGAATGGCTACCATGTAAAGGTTTGCAGTCTCTTTCAAATTTGCTCTTCTTTGTATCAAGAAAGACTCTTGACCTACTCTAACCCTATATAGTACAAACAAGGTCTGATAATGAATGAATGAGCAAAGTTCAACTTAATTGTACTAAAATTTATCAAGAGGTGTTTCTGTGCCACTATATACAGCACATGCAAAAGTCTTATGCACATTAGACAGTTCACACAATTACTTGATTAATCGTTTTATGTCATTTGGATTAGTCTGACAAAAGAAAAGAGAAAAACCTAAGAGTTTCAAATAATCCTAATACAAAAAATCAGTAATACAATAAGATATTTGAATGTCCTTCAAGAAAAAAAAACTAACAGAGAAAAAATACCACTTTCCAGTTAAAAAAGTAAGATACTTGTAGGCATATATAGCATCAAGCTCATCAGGCTTGCTTCCCTTTAAAATCGGAAGATGTCTAGTACCACTAACAGCTCAAAACATGCAAACATCATGGGACCCTGGTATACCCATCTACAGTCTAGAGTAGTCGTATCAGAAGTTGTCTTCATGAAAGAGTTTTGACCACACTTGGATGGAGAAACATGACAGAAGGTACACTGGTCTGATGAGTTATCGATCATGCAGTACCATCAGAGATGCTTCTGATCTGCCTCAGTTTTATTCTGGAGTATGACAAAGGCCATAGCACACAGCCAAAATCATAAAAAAAACTATCTGTGGCCAAATAAAGAAACAGGAAATACATGCAACAAATTGTATGCAGCCAAATGAGCCCTGATTTCAACATCATCAAGCCAGTCTGGAATAACTTGCAGAGTCAGAAACAAGTATGATGCCTAAGATGTTTGCACAGTACTGTATGTCTATACTGTATAATATACATGTACATATATAAACAAAATATTATATTCAGATTTAAAATTCAAATGTAATTCAATTAAATTATTATCTGTTTGCTTTATTAATGTTAAATCACAAATAAATACAATTACTATGAAAGGTCACACAATAAGCAGAATAATCCCTGATTCTTTATACTGTACTATTAATTGTTCATTTGAGTAAAGAAAAATGCCTTTATTTTTTAAGTTCTCAGTGCCATAATTTGAATTTCAATCAAAGTGTAAATCAAGAAGACCAAGAAAGTTTTTAAAACAGCTAAGAGATTAAGACTAGGGACAGGAAACAGATATAAAAATATGTAAGAGACACTATTTAAATACATTGAAGCTGGTCATTAAGAATCATTCCTTCTTTGAATTTAACAATTGTGTCAGCACTCTGAGTTGACCAGTTGTGTAGAAGACAATATAAAGGTAAATTGTATAATGTAAGATTACATGACATGTGTGCTATGTTTGGAAACAATGCACCAAAATAATAAATAAAACTTTAATGCAAATTATCTTTCAATTATACAGTATATGTACAGTTTAAAATTCTGAACTCTCTTAAGAGTAAGTAACAAAATATTTAGTCATTAAAGTGGTAATGCAGTTGCAACCAAATATATATAACAAGCATGTAATTAACTTCCTTATTGTTATATTTGCCCCCCAGAAAAATAAGATAAGCCAAAAACTTTAACAAAAAATGTTACTCTGTGTAACAGAAACATATAAATAAAAACATCACAGTAGGAAAGGTATGACTAATGTCCACTGCCGAACTGATGCAGATTTAGAATACTGTATGTGCTTTGTGTGATATGTGTTGAAACAGTCACTGATGTACATAGGCATGGTTCAAGCAGATGTAGAAAGATTATTTTATAATATTCCAGATGTATCTAGAGCTTGCTTTGCACAGCATGTTGAAGTTGGTACCTAATCGTACCCATTTGGCTGCATTGTACACTATCCATGAGAGCCTTCCCTTGTACCCATGAGACTTTGATCAATGCTTATGTCATGATCAGGAATATACACCTGCTGCATATTTTTGATAATTGCTAGATACACATCCCACAGTTTTTATAGTTTCAGTGATAGGTGATTGGCTTTACCAAAGTCATTGTTATTAGTGAAATGCAAGTATTTCATAATGAGTGAAAAATTACACACACTCATAACGTTGTCTGCAACAATGGGTCTGATTTGTGGGGCAGTACCATCTCTGGACTGGTTTTCAGGAAACTGAAAAAAACTCAAATATCAACTGCAGTGACAGACTGGCAGTGACTGTGAAAAGCAAATGATCTTCTGTGGCTTTTCGATACTGTTCAGTATAGAGGTTTGTTTCAAGAACTATTTTCTCCACCAGATTATCTTCAAAAAATTGTAAATAGTCCAGATAATCACGATGAATAGACACCTTTAGATCAAAGTTTCCACAAATTAGCAACAAAGTGGTGAAGGTTTGTTAGCAGCAGAGTGAAACTGACAACAAACATGAACATCACCAGAACTTGGCAGGTTGGAATCTACTGAATTTTCACTGTCTGGGTCAACATCTAATGATTAGTTCACACTGTCGTTAATATTGTTTGATTTGAGCAATGGTTCAGCTTTAGTTTGTTCTGAAACTGGCTTAATGTCTATTAGTTTGCCATTGAGTTTTTGGTTTCCATACAGTGGTCATGTTTTTTGCAGCATGATGTTATTTTATCCACTAAATAGCAGCAGAATTCTGTCCCAAGCATAATTCGGGCTTAACACTATAAAGCAGATCATTACACATCACTCTGAATCTGAGTTGGTCTTATTTGTAATTACATGAAATTCTGTGCTTGAGTCAGGTTAATGCCAAGGAAATTAAACAGATTTTTTATGGAAGATTTTTTTTAATAGGAAAAAAAATGGTGGGAGGAAAGTTCATAATACATACTTTTACATTTTCTTGCAAAAGTATTTCCAGTTTTGTGTCAAGGCAAAAAGTTCAAAGATATTACCAGAAGATACGTGAGCAAGCAAAATGACAAGCTGACTGAAATAAGGCACATGAATATACTATCTGTGACTGTGCCACTAACCCTAACACCCAATTGTCCTCATAGTCATTCTAAGTATATTTTCTGGTATCCACAGGTTGGAGCAAAGCTAGATGTTGGTGACTCACAATCACAGTCTCAATTATTCTAAAAACAAAAATAGTGTTTCAGTCAACTTTATGCTGTGTCTACATGCTTCCATTTCAGTGTAGTTGTGATTTGATTGTGCTAACTAATTTGAGAATGACTGAGCTATGATTATTACATGTAACCACAACAACTGTGGAATGCCAGAAGGTATACTTGAAAAAACCATGAAGATGATTGGTGTCAGCATTAGTAGCACAGTCTAATGATGATGTGTTTACATGTTGCTTTTTAGTGTGTTTGTTATTTGATTGCACTATTTGCAGTGAGAATGACTAAGACTGTGATTGTGAGTCAACAACAGTCAGCCTCACTTCAAACAATTTTCTTTTCTTTACATACAACACAATGTATTTATAAGCTATAAAACACTATTACACTGTTGCAAATCTTCTGTCTTCAGATTCCTGATAACAGTCTTGACTTACTCTCTTATTAATCGGGCAATGTAAATGTATGGCCCCTTGATGAACCATAACCCAAGCAGGAAACTACAAGCAGATTTTAACTTTTCTGTCAGTGTTCTCCATATGAAGCCAGTATTCTGAGAGAAGGAATGCAGAGTGGTCTGGAATGAACCCCTTTCTGGAAAGGAAACAGAACAATGCACAAAATAAGACCTTTACAAAAAAACATATCCAACGAGGCCCATTTTGTTTACTGCAATATTAAGGAAAAGTGTTTCTGTAAGCCACTAGGAGAAAGGAAAAGTACATATAAAATAACAAGTAATTCAAGTATTCCCCCTGAACAAATAAAGTGTATTCTATCTATCTATCTATATATCAATCATTGGAAATGAATTGATCTGACCACGTAATTATCATAATATATATATATATTTATATTTACACAAAGGACAATAATAAACAACATAAAACATAAAATTATGACAGTATAAGGATTTTTTGTGGTCTTCATTCTCGATAACAATGTAAAATTACACATTTTTTTAACGGCATGCCAAATTAGATGACTTTTCTAGAGATTTTCAGTTTTATCCTTTATTTATGAAATCTTAGCTAGTCCGAGGCAGTCAGTGGTGCGTTCCCGTGCACCCTAATGTGACACACCTAATGACTAAGACCAGTGTTTCCCAACCTCAGTCCTGGGGACCCACTGTGCCTGCAGGTTTTTAAAAGTAAGGATAGACATCTTGTCATTTATTTCTTGGGTTCACATAAGCCCATCCTTTTTGATTGTCTACTGGAGCAAAGTTATGTCCATCAAGGCTGCCAATCTTTGAGTTATAGCTCTTTGTTCAAATTTGGGTATTTAGATGGTACTTTGGAGAGTGGATGTCACTTGGCTTGTGACTGGTCATTTTTACCAGATAAGGTAAAGAAGCTGCATTCTAAAGAGAGGCCTTGTTAGGAGGATAGAGACTCTTTAGTTACTTTGTTAAATTAAAAAAAAAACCTGGTTTAGCAGTAAAAACAATGTTTTCAGATTTTTGTTTTACTTTTTAATCGATGTCTTTCAGGTGTGCAATAGTAGAAATATAGGTTAGAAATATTATTACAATTGCAAATACAGGATTAACAAAAACTCCTGAAAGGAAAATTTGCTATATAATATAAAGAGAAAACTGATGGAAAAAAAACTGTGATCTGTTTATTCTGAAAACACATGAATTATTTTGGAAAGAAAAAATATTTCTTTACACACAACCATGTCATGCAGAACTAAACGAACACAACAGTTCTCACACTGCAACTGCATATCTTCCACTGAAGATGGCATAAGTGAGCAATCTAAAATTGTCATATTGCATAC
The DNA here is from genome assembly GCA_026402145.1 of Polypterus bichir lapradei. Lineage (NCBI taxonomy): Eukaryota > Metazoa > Chordata > Cladistia > Polypteriformes > Polypteridae > Polypterus > Polypterus bichir. The sequence continues at coordinate 21,785,222 of JANRMT010062819.1, read as the reverse complement.
AGAATGGCATGATATTCGTTACAAGCACAAATTCATTTGGACAATTAAATATTTTTTCTTTGTATTGATTCTGCTAAGTAGCACCCATCTTAATTGTTATTAATATGAAAACAACCTCACAGAAGATCATTTGAATTATTTGCTAAGTCTACAAAAAGACTTAAGTTATCTTTAAGTGACAGTGCTTTGAAACAGTCATAACATGGTCGTTTATCTTACTGTTGAACAATCAGAATGTGCACTGTATTTTAGCATTTCTGTTTGAGCTTACTACAGACCATTCTGAAGGAAAGGTAGGTTGAGGTGAGTTGTGGAAGGGTTAAATTAGCTAAATAAGGTAAAATGTGAAGCTGTAGGAAAGATACAAAAGAAACCATCATTACCTGAATTAAATGAGTCAAGAATAGTAGTAACTCCTTTTACATCATCTCTGTGATTTCAGCAATATCATGTTAAGGCCTTATAGAGTTTTTAACAGTATTTTCTGTGCATTAATCTACTCCTCAGTTAAATACACACCCTTTGCACTGAACAGAAGGATCATTGTATTCATTCTCAATGAATAGCAATTATTTACACACCTTCCATTCTTTCTCCAGTGTTGGTGGTGATCTAAACTGATATACATTAAGTGCCCAATGGGGTCACATTAGCATTGAACATTTTACATGTTAGACATACTCTACCAGGCAGGCTAAAACACTAAACATAAAAAATAATCAGCTGATCGGCTGCTAGAGACATTAGCTGGAGCAACATTAAGAGCACCAGAGAGATTACTCAATTTAGGTTGTCCTTTAAAATGAAAACTGCAAATCAAAAATTTTTTTCTTAATAACGTTGTTGCTTGGATGAAAAAAAGAAAGAGACAATAATGAATGTCTCCAGTTCATCACAGTGATACAAACTTTGGATGTTTTAGTATGAAAGTATAATGAAGGGAATAATGCGTTGAATTGAAAACAGTTTCTGGATAAATTAATTCTTTGCCTTGTAACGTTGCTATATTTTTGTGACTGCTTCAACTTTATTTTTTTTAAATAGAATTTTAATTATCTTTTACCACTTAGAAAACTGACTTGTTGATTCTGCACCCATCCTTAATAGTCTGATAATATCTGCATTCTTACTTGAAGACACAGTTTTCTAATTCTGATGAAGACTGCTTCATTCAAGACACTCTGACTATAGGCTGTAACGACTAAGATTTTTCTAGGTGCAAAAAAGTTATACTGTACATATTATGTTGTTGAGGTTTCAATATTTTTTGTACTATTTTTATTTTCTAACACCCCAATTTAACTCTACAATACACTGCCAATTTGTGCATTTATTACTGTTAGCAAGAGATCATTGATAACAGAAAGCTGCCTCCTTTGAGATCACTAGTTCGCATGCTCTACACATTGCCAAAAATTTTGGATTGTAAACAAACCTTTCACTGTGTTAATTGGTGATTGTTAAAGAGTGCTGTATGGTTACAACATTTTTAGCCAGAACTTCTAAGAGGTTTGCTTTATATGTTGGACTTTGGTACTTTGACTTGTTTGATTTTTCCAGCTTTTGACGACTACCCATTCAAAGATTTCAGAATGTGTTTTTTAATTTTCTGGTCATGCCATTTTTAAACTGCACAGTATAGTACATGGGTAATCTGATATTATCAGCTTGCTATTTCTCTTCAAAGCCAAAGTCAACGTAAACTTTATTGTCATCCCAACCATATACACCTATAAAGAGAGAGGAAATGACGAAAGCTCAGGGCTCACAGAGTACACCTAGTGCAAATAAGTCAAGACAGTATGCACAAACAGACAAAACTATGCAACATGCTATGTAACTAAGCAATATGCCAGTCCAGTTAACTGCCACAGTTAACATTTTGTAAAGAACCCATTTAAATGAAATTTCCACAGATCAGTGCAGTGACTGGTCTTTTGACATGATAGATAAAGTGCATATACTGGAGTGAGAGATTGTGGCCTAAGATGTTAAGGCTGGATGGAAAATCATAGGAGGTCCACATCATGTTATGGAGTCTGACAGCTTGGGTAAACAAAGTTATGACAAAACATGACAGATCTGGCTCTGATGCTGCAGTATCTTTTTCCCAATGGCAAACAAATGACAAATTCATGAAATGGGTGATAAGGGTCTTGCACAATGCAGCAGACCTTCTGGACACATTATTTGGAGAACATGTCTTCCAGGGGAAGCAGAGGTTTTTGTTCTAGGATAATCATTCCCCATCATCTTTTAGATTTAAACTCAGACTCTGATATCATAAACCAGAAAATGTACAAAAAAGCACACAAAATCTTCTGTTAGAATGAAAAAAAGGTAATTCCCTTTTCACAAAAAATACATGCAAAATGTAGTTGAACATAAAAAGTCTGCCATCTGTCAGCCTGATAGGTAGAAAGTGAATGACTGTCATGGAACTAGTAATGTCACAAGAAACGATAGTTTGGTTCCAAGTCAAAAGCAAAATTCCAAAAATGTTACAGTATTAGTTTTTACCATATTTGTAGTACCAAGTAAAACCTGATATTGCACCAATGCCTGACTGCAAGCAGAGAAAGTACTTGGGAACACACATAGCAATAATGACCCTATAGACCTATAAACACATGAGAAAAACATGAGGAGAAAATGCATGTGAAAACGACTCATAGTACTGATGCTAGAGCTAGTGCACTGCAAAACCTACCACTTGACTTTCCTGAATCTTTATAAAAATGCTTGGCAAAGTTTTTTTGGATTTTAACATCTATAGTTGTCATTTAACAGTGTGTTACAATCATGGGTCGACTTCCATCAGTGGCCAATTAAACTGTATATTTTTAACAGAATTTTAACCTTAACTGTGCAGTTCAAAAATGAATCCAACTGTCAATCGGAACTATAATTGACTGACTTCTAAGTCTGATTTATTTAAAGAGTTATGTGATTTAAAGATTTATGCTGCATGGTCATTAGGTTCATATGTACAGAGTGCACCAAAATTTTAACTTGCATGCCCTTTATCAACCTCTAACACATCACCGCTCTCAGGAGCCCTTATGACTTAATATAGCTACTTTATTTTTGAAATTCTGCCTTCTTTACATTAAAAGCTTTGAATCTAACATACAAAAAAGGTTACTCAATTACAAACTTTTCTGTCCTAAGTATGAGACATCACCTAAAATACTGTACATAAATATGAGAAAATAAAAAAGTTTTTTTATTAAAAACAAGAGAAAAGTTCATTTTTACCTGTAAAATAAGGCATGCTGGATTATACCAAATTTATTTGCTAAAAAACTGAGGTTAATAAACAAACAATAGTGAATCGGTTCAAGCAGCCAAACTTCATTCTCTATTACATATACTAAAAGAATATATAAATATTTCAATCTAAGCATATTCCCAAGGGATGTAAGTAATTATAGGATCATTGCTTTAAGCTTCTATAAACAGATTTTTTCCCTGTTGTAGCAGTGTTTGAAGAAGATCAAACTAGTTGAGATATTTTTTTCTGAACTCTACATATTAAATATAAATCCCTATTAATGAAGTAAAAATGACCATATTATGTTAAAACCAAGGTTTACAATTTTAACTGAAATTTCATAAGTGACAGCAAATTAAAATAACTATTTCCCTCATAGTGTTTTCTCTTTTCATGTATATCAAATTCTGTGAAACCAAATGGTTAAGAGTCTGCTGGACACAATGATCAGGATCCATATTTCATAAACATTGTAAAGAAGGATATGTATGAAATAATACTTATTTATCTGCAGTTTTAAATTCTAATGTCTGAAAACAGGCTAATTTCTTCTACCTAAAAAAAGCAGATGATTCATCTGATATGAATATGAATAATCATAGGGCTCTTTTAATTTTATCTGTTTTAACAAACCATTTTGCATCTCTCATTTCTTCACAGTAAAATTTAAAGATGGATAAAACTTTATGTTTGTAACTCTCAATCCTATTTTTGCCCTAGACAACATAAGTCATTTATCATAACAGAGATGCAATAAAAGGCATGACTGTATGGCATTGTTTAAAGATCTTTCCAAGTTCTTCATCACTACTGTAATATTGTTTTTTTTATTTATTTTAATTAAAAGCAAATAACAATCCAAACAATCAAATCAAACTTAACAAAACCAAAATTCAACTCCTAACCAAAAGAAAGAGAGGAGAGCCAGCCAACCAAGCCAATTTTTAAAAGCAGAAAGGAAGGAAGAGGATCATACCCGATACAGAAGCTTATTCTAAAATATTATTGTTATATTAAAATGTTTTGAACAGATCCTCTGAGTAAGAATTAGTTTATTTCCAATTTTAAATAGTACAGGACATGAGCTACCCACTGACTTAAACGTGGATACAAAAACATTATCTATGTAAAGTCTGTAAATGGTTTAATCCCAGACATTTTCCAAACATTAAATACTGTGTATGTTTGAGAGAGTGGAAAAAAGTGGTTGTCACATTGAGGTGCAACAAATCTCTGTCTTAACGTGCTTCCTACATTGGTTCCATATTCTGAGTGAATGAAGGGCAAATGGATTATTACTGTATTGGCAATAGTTTGTAATTACTTGAGCACACAGTAGGGAATATAAAAAAATACTACAAGACTTTAATTCTGCTGTAGACCAGGCTTGTGTATGTTCATCAATTTGTGTCAATGTCCAGGGGCATCATGTATAACGCCGTGAGTAGAACTCACACTATAACAAGGCATAAGCACAAAAGCGGGAATGTGCATACGCACAGAAAAATCCAGATGCAGGAATCTGTGCGTACGCAAACTTCCACGTTCTTCCGCTACATAAATCCCGATCAGTGTGAAAAGTAACGCACATGCACGCGCCTGCTGTCCCACCCAAACACCTCCCAGAATTACGCCTCTTTGAATATGTAAATCAATGTAAATAGCCCTTAGGCTCAGCGTTCTGTGAAAAGACAATGGCAAAACCATGAGGAAAAAGAGAACAATTTCAGCTAATACCAAGTGGAGGCAAGGAAAAACGTACTATTTGTTTAAACAGTGGTAAAAGGAAGCTGATCGAGTGACATAGTGTGTCAAAAAAACTCGAAAGCTCAAGTTCACAAAGTCACACAGTGCCCGAAATAAAAAAGAAGTCGCATATCAATCTCGCCATGAAAAGGCGAGTCGTAGCCCACCGTCTGAGTGTCATATGAAAGCTTATCAGGGTACAGATAAAAAAAAAGGCACACAGTGGGGAAAAAGCACGAAATGTCAACTTTAATCTAGAAATTTCCACTTTAATCACGTAGTTTATTTTGTCATTAAAGTAGAACATCATAAACTTCATCTTAAAATTGTTTACTAGTTTTTCAAATCCCATCGTAACTAAAATAGTATGTTAAATGCTTTGTTTTGTATTTGATCTTCTATGTGCTCTATGTATGTGAATCACTACGTGCTTCTTAAACCGACTTTCTCTTCCTCCAACAGGACACAGAATCCATTACACTCATAATATTACAGCTCTCTGAATAATTAAAATACTGAGATGTATATGTGATATCATTTTCATGATGATAAGAGTTAAAGCATTAAACACAGGAACACAGTGGCGCAGTGATTGTGTGTAACCTTCGATGAAATAATTTATTGCAGCAGTACTGTCTCTTTCAAACATATTAACCTCCAATTCCTGTCCTTCCTTTTCTTTCTCCAAATACCCAATCGCCACACAATCAGCTCTGTAATAGACGTTAAGCCATCTGTAAGCTTATAACGCCGATTCTTCAAAACTTTTAAGGAACATTGAAATATCTTCGTAGTACATGTTTAATTCTTCTATCCTTCACACTAGTCCCAGTGAAGCATACAGTGCGAGGCAGGAACAATCCGTGAACGGAGCACCAGATCCTTGATAGCGTAACGACACTGTGTCCTTTAATTATTAACAATATAGATTATTTAAATAAAGTTAAAATTGTATCTGTATAATATAATAAACATATTTTGCTGCATTTCATCTTAAAAATGATATCGTCATCATATGTAAATACGCACTTTATAAAGTGGCTCAGGTTGTGCGATATTATAACTATATCGTAAGTTTACAGTGAGGTAATTATAAGTACAAACTGTTCTACAAGGAGCAGTTGATGGAATGATTGATTGGGTTTAGAGCTCTTGGGATGAACTCTTTCTGAACCACGAGGTCCATACAGGAAAGGTTTTGAACCGTTTGCCGTGTGAGAAGCAGTTCAAATAGGAAGCATGGCTGAGGCAGCATGTGCTTGATGCTGTATACCGATAATTCTCTTTCCAATCAGCTGCTCCGAGTGGTGCAGTGACAGTAATATGGAAAAAGATGATCCGCTGTGGCAACCCCTAACGGAAGCAGGTGAAAGAAGAAGAAGGTGCAGTGAGAGTAACAATGCTAAAGCAGCTATGGTATTTAGAATAGTTTTACCATTCTGTGGACCATTATATTGTTACAGGTTAATTACAATCAGATGCATTAAACTAATAAACAATATGCGGTTAATTTCAGTGTATTTATAAAGCCGTGTCAGGGATGTGGATCTGAAAAAGAAAGATAAACCACACAGGAACAGTAGCATTGCTTTGACGCTGGGTGCCGCCAGTCTGCAAAACCGAGTGCAGAACTTGCGTACGACAGGGTATGAGCTACCGTGGAAATGTGCGTGGCTTTACGCCAAGTTTAGGTTTTATATATCGCGATTTAAACGTGGAAATGTTCATACGCAACATTTCTGTGCGTACGCACCTTTTATACATGAGGCCCCTGGTCTTTATGGCCTTCATATTAATAAAGTTAAAAGTTAGGCAGTGCCATACCCCCTTCTGCTTTAGGTCGTTGTAGAGTTGCCTTTTGGATTAGTGGATGTTTCACATTCCAAATAAGTGTGGTTATGATTTAATCTAATTTCTTTAAAAAATGAATGTATATGGGGATTGTTTAAAAGAGAAAAAGAAGCTTGGGAAGGATGTTCATTTAACAGTGTTGTTTCTCCCTGCTAATGTGAGATGGAGGGTGGATCATCTATTCATATCTTGTTTCATTTTTTCCAAACAGACAGCAGAAGTTTGTTGAAAAAGACCTTTATATTTACTTGTGATATTTAGCCCTAGATATTTAAAGTCATCTGCTAAGATAAATGTGAAGGAGTCCAGTCTAATATTGTGGACTAGTGAGTTCACTGGAAAAAGTAAACTTTTATTCAAGTCAGTTTGAGTCCAGATATCTTTTGAAAACCTGCTAGTGCTTTTAGAACTGATGGCACGGAATTTTGTGGGTCAGATATATACAGTACCATATCATGTGCATATATTGATATTTTCTGTTCAAGTCCTTCTCTGAAAATCCCCTTTATCTCTGCTGCATTTCAAAAGTAAATAGCCAATGTCTCAATGGCGATTGCAAAAAGCAATGGTGATAGGGGGCATCCTTGTCGAGTATCACATTCTAGTTTAAAGTAGTCTGAAATAATATTGTTAATACGAACTGAGGTTTCTGGACTAGTATAGAGTAATTTGACCCATGCACATATGTTTGGGCCAAACCCAAATTTCTGCGATGCGGTGAACAGGTAGTCCTATTCAACCATATCAAATGCTTATTCTGCATCAAAAGATAGTAAGATCTCTGGGGTGTTAGATTTAATTAGTAAGATCTCTGAGGTATTAGATTTAATGGGTGAATAAATCCGGTTTGGTCTTGTGATATTATAGAAGGAAGCACTTTCTCAGTCCTTCTAAATAGAACTTTGGAGAGTATGCTAACATCATTACTCAGGAGTGAGAATTAATTAAATGAATGTTTGGCAAAACGTTTGAGGTAGAATTTTGTTGTCTTTAGCTTCAGTAAACATTGCTAATATTAGTGGAGCTAACTTATTTGAAATATTTCAGAAAATTCCAATGGGAAGTTATCAGGGCTGCCTGGTTTCTTACTTTGGAGTGAGTTTAAAGCATCTAGTAATTCTGAGAGTGTCAGAGGTTTATTTAGTTAGTTCCACAGCAATAAGTATATCTAGCTGTGATATCTGTAATGAGTCTAAGAAACTCATTAGATTGTGTCTTATCTTCTTTAGACTGAGTAGTATATAAGGACTTATAGTGTGTGGGTTATATTTTTATGATCTATGATGAATGTATCTCCACCTGTGTTGGTAATTGCTGTTATTGTATTGCAGACTTCCTGCTTGTGGATTTGATGGGCTAAAAATATTGTGTTTTAAACATCCAAAAAAAGGCAGCATTATGGACAAACACATCTGGCAAAGGAATACCTCCAGAATATGTCTTGAGATCCTTAGTTTTTGATTTTTACACCTACTATATTTACACAAAGGATGCTCTTTTATTTCTCAATGACTCTGCAACTAAAGATGTTCTATCTAACCTCCACCATATTGCCAAAGGCTATTCCATTTACTAAACTACGGGAATTATAATTCTTTTATGTTTGTGGTTTATAGTTTGTTTTTTGTGTCACAACTATGTCAGCATTGATGCCAACAAACACAAAACAAGGTATCATGCTATCATTGAATTTTGAATGCTAGATTCTACATTCTTGCCTAGACAACTTTGACCAGTTCTCTTTATATGTGACAGTCAGGAAACAGGCTGCAAAATTCCATTGTGGCAGGAAATCTCCTGGAGATAATCCAAGGTCTGGCTGGCCTTCTGTAACATCAACAGAGTAAGATGTTGTCACCATAGATTGAATTGTAATGGAGAACTGAAGAACAATGGTGTGAGAGTTGAATTTCATTCTTCATGAACAATTAAACATTAACAAGGTTGGAAGATGTTAGGTTCTTAGAATGTTAAGTCCTGAAATTAAACATTATCAAATCCATTGTTCCACAATGAATTTCAAACTAATGAATTTAGACTTGGTGAAATTTAAGAAGCCATTTCAAAACTGCCAATAAAACTTTGATATATCACTATGACTGAGCATCCAATCAAAATGATGCATAGATGGTGATTCTTCAACACCAAAGAACATGCAAGGTCAAGTCCTGTCAGGATCATAGGCAATATTTGGTGTAGACCACATAAACCCTAACCCTAATTAGTATTGCACTGATTTGCTATAGAGTTTGAGACAGTCAATCATGGAAAAGTACAAGGAAAGCTGTCAGTCAGGCCTGTTATTCTTGACAATAATGCCCTGATCACATTCCATGAGTTGCAAAGCCTGCTGTGTAAAACTGAATCCAAAAAGAGGCCGCACCCACTATATTCTCTAGAATTGGCCCTGTGTGACTACCACCTGTCTGCAAATCAGAAAAGTTATCTGAGAAGTACTATAACACTGATGAAGACTGGTTGCACAAGCAAGACAAAACACTTCATTTGGGTAGCATAGGGAAGCTTCATGAATTTTATATTGCATTAGTATTAGATTAGGTATATAAGTGTTCATGGGTATTATGTAAAAAAAAACTGTTTTCCAGGTGTTAATTACTCAGACTCAAAAGAAGTTATAGATTTATAAAATCATTCTATATTATGAAAACTTGATGCTCTGTATAACACCATTAATACCTCTATAGTTAAGATAAAATTTTTACCTTTGCTCTGTATTGGCTGATTATTTCACTTGTAAATGTTTGTGTATAACATCATTTAATATACATTATGAGTACACAGTATATTACTAGTTATTTCCTGTCTAGTTTTAATATTCATAATAACATAAAAAGTTGCATTTTTCAAGTCCCAGATAAACAGACTAAAATCTGAAAAACATAATTTTATTTGTAGAAGGAACTCAAAAGTGCCTGGTTGGAGGATCCAAACCCAGGATGCTGTATTCTTTAAGCACTAATGCCAACATACTAAGCATGTTAACACTAGAATTAACAAAGCCTACGAAAAAACTCGTAACTCCAGCCCACCTTATATCCCTTTGCACCTCTCTGTCAGTGTCTTTTGTCTTGCAAATGTGCCAATGAAGACAAGCAGCAAGCAGCCTACTATTCCATCTCCTCCCCGCAGCAGAACATGCACAAAGTTCTCCTAGCTCATGCCTTGATTATCTGAGAGTGAAGTGCTGGAGTTTTAGAGTGGAAATAATAGATTGTTATTTGGAACACATGCATTTCATGTGTATTCAGTTTCTACAATAATCTGTGTAAACACATCGTTAAAACAGAAACGTTTTTCATATTTTAGTAATAAATGACAAAATGTAGGCATAAACTATATAATGTGTGAAGCCTGAAGTCCAAATATTAAATAAACACTTTTACAAAAGGTTCAAGGATGATACAACAGTTTCCATGGCGCAGCGGTAAGAATTGCTGACTTGTAATCAATAGTCCCCCGGTTCAATCTTGACTGCCTCATATATTTGCTGTTTTGAGTAGTGAGCTGCTCTTATTGTTAATATTATACAATAAACACATACATTTGGTTTGCGTCTGTAATAGCCAGTGTAAATTTATAGTACTTGTAAAATGTAGGGTTTTTTTTTTTTCACTTTTATTCTCTCAGTCACGATCACGATACATACTACCAACCCACCAGGGATCTGACGCTGTTAGTTTTTATTTTAAACTGCGTATAACTGTAGATGTGAGTGGTGTTTTGAGACAATGGAACTGGACATTCTCTGATCTGGACGGATAAAAGCTGACACACAAACACTGGTGAATCTGCCTTATTCGTAACTCATTGTTATTCATTTTTATTGAGTATTCCGGCTCACGCTGAATTAGTATGCACCTTATGGTCCATGATGTCAAAGCCACACTGACAAAAAAAACATACTGTAGGTATATATGATATTTGGAATTGTTCATTTTATGTCCTGCATAGTACATTTCTGAAAACATTGTGGCACGGATGCAACATTATTCATATTAATTCGCATAACATCTTGCAGTTGTAATTAGTGACTGTGTGGTTTTTTTTTTGATCTTCCCAGTCTCCACTTTTGGGTGCATGGGGGTGTTTCTTTTGTACTCCAGGACATGCAGAGGAAAGAATAATACAGAGAGGTCAGTTCCGCGCTGTATGCAATCATCAAATTCAAATGGTAACAGTTCCCACACACCTAAGGACCGTCCTTTCTAAATTTACAACATGTGTACCTGTTGCAATGTACACACTTCTCTCTATGCTGTGGTTTCTATTACAAACCTGTGTGCTCCTGCTTGCACTGAATAAGCTCACACTTTCTGGTCCATGATGTCAACGCAGCACCGGAGAAAAAAATAAAAAAACGATAAATATGACATTTTGAAGAAATCATTTTATGACTTGAATAGTACCAATCAGAAAACATCATCAAACTAATACAGTGGAACCTCGGTTCACGAACGTCTCGGTTCACGTATAACTCGGTTCACGACCAAAAAGTTCGCCAAACTTTTGCCTCGGTTCACAACCACACACTCGGCATACGAACAAAGCCAGTTTCCCTTTCGGTTTGTGCGCGCCAATGATTTCCGCACGTGTTGCATTGTTCTCAGTCAGACGTGCCTGCCTGCTGCTGAGAGAGAGAGAGAGAGAAATAGTGCTAGCCACGTGCCTGCCTGCCTGCTGCTGAGGTGGAGGGGGAAGGGGAGGTTACTGCACGCGCTTGCCTGCCTGCCTGCCTGCCTGCTACTGACAGGGGGGAGGGGGGTACAGCAGAGAGAGAGCGAGCCGCGTGCCTGCCTGGCTGGTTCATTTATGCAGAGCCGCTCCCTGTTCATTGTTCTCAGTCAGACGTGCGTGCTTTACTTGCGCTCTCTTTGTGCTCTACAGTATTTCGTGTGCTTTTGCAGTTAACTATGGCTTCTAAGCAAGTGAAGAGTGGTGAGAAGAAAGTTTTGAAGAAAATTGAAATTGAAGTAAAGAAAGAAATTATTGAAAAGTTTGAGCGTGCCGTTTGTGTTACTGATCTTGCTGCCGAGTACAAGAAGTCAATATCTACGATTTCGACTATTCTAAAGCAGAAAGAATCTATTAAAGCAGCTGATATTGCAAAAGGAGTTACAGCGTTAACCAGGCAGAGGCTTCAAGTGCTGGAAGAGGTAGAAAAACTGTTTACCAGTTTACTCATTTACCAATTTGAGAACCCTCGTGCTTTCAAGCAGCACAATGTAAACAAAACCAGACTGCCAGTAATGTGGAGGGCAAACACGAAGAGTTGGGTCACAAGGACTTTGTTTTTGGAATGGCTGCATGAGGCTTTCGCTCCCACCAGCTAAACAGCTAAAAACACCAGAAACCCAAGAAATCACAAGAGGAAAAATACCTGAAGGAAAACATCCCTCCATTGTGGAGCCAGACTCTTCCTCTTCACTTCATGCCAGAACTCGACTCATGCAAGGTTAGTTTTCTTGGTGGTTTTTGTATTATGGATTTTTCAAAAGTTAATTTTTCAGTTCGTAGCGTGACTTGTTGCAATGTTACTTTTCTCTTTTTTCAAATGTTCGCTTTTTTCCCT
>JANRMT010062819.1:21710005-21769258 GCA_026402145.1 Polypterus bichir lapradei | reverse complement strand
GATGAAACACCTCCTTCTAGGAACACTGATAACACCAACACAACCCTCAGCAACCTTCAGGGTCTTGTCACGGAAGGTCTTCCACATCACTTTAGGATCGGCAGGCTGGTGGTAAGGCTGTCCTCCTGGCATTGCAAGCAATCTTTCCTTCCATTTAGGAGACTGGCATCATCCCAACTGACTGGAAAACGGGACTTGTCGTCCCTATCTGTTGATTCTGGGGTTCGTCAGGGGTGTGTTCTTGCTCCTACTCTGTTCAATGCTTGTATGGACTGGGTGTTGGGCAAGGTCGTGGGGTCCAGCAGCTGTGGGGCATCTGTTGGTGAAGAAAGATTCACGGATCGTGACTTTGCTGACGATGCTGTGCTCTTCGCAGAGTCAGTGGAGGCTCTGATCGGGGCACTCGAGAGACTGAGTGAGGAGTCTCAGTGTCTGGGCTTATGAGTGTCCTGGATAAAAACCAAGATACAGGCCTTTAATGACTTCTTGGGCATGGCCTTTAGCAGTGTCTGTTTGCGGAGAGTGTGTTGACCTTGTTGAGAGGTTTACTTACCTTGGCAGTGACATTCGTGTCTCTGGTGTCTCTTCCTGTGAAGTCAGTAGACGGATTGGGAGAGCATGGGTGGTCATGAGGTCGCTGGAAAGGGGTGTGTGGCGCTCCCGATATCTATACAAAAGGACAAAGGTCCAAGTCTTTAGAGTCCTGGTGCTTCCTGTCTTACTATATGGTTGTGAGACATGGACACTATCCAGTGATCTGAGATGAAGAATGGACTCCTTTGGTACTGTGTCTCTCCGGAAAATCCTTGGGTACCGTTGGTTTGACTTTGTGTCAAATGAGCAGTTGCTCATGTAGTCCCGAATGAGGAACTTTACCTGCATTGTGAGGGAGCGTCAGTTACAGCACTACGACCATGTGGCGCGTTTCCCAGAGGGGGACCCAGCTCATAAGATCCTCATTGTTGGGGACCCAAGTGGCTGGACCAGGTCAAGGGGTCACCCACGTAACACCTGGCTGCGGCAGATAGAGGGTCATTTCCGGAGGGTAGGAATGGACAGCGTGTCTGCCTGGGAGGTTGCCAACCAGGATCTTGAGCTGTTTCAACGTGTAGTGGGTGCGGCAACGCATTGTACCAGTGTATGCTCCCCAACTTGACTTGACTTGACTTGGCTGTTACAAACACAAACCAAATGTATGTGTTTATTGTATAATATTAACAATAAGAGTAGCTCACTACTCAAAAGATAAATATACGAGGCAGTCAGGATCAAACCGGGGGACTCTTGATTACAAGTCAGCAATTCTTACCGCTGCACCACAGAAACTGTTGTATCATCCTTGAACCTTTTGTGAAAGTGTTTATTTGACCTTTGGACTTCAGGCCTCACACAGTATATAGTTTATGTCTACATTTTGCCATTTATTACTAAAATATGAAAAAACGTTTCTGTTTTAACAATGCGTTTACACAGATTATTGTAGAAACGGAACACACATGAAATGTATCTGTTCCAAATAACAGTCTATTATTTCCACTCTAAAATTCCAGCACTTCACTCCCAGATAATGAAGGTTGGAACTGGGAGAACTTTGTGCAGGTTCTGCTGCGGTGGGGGGATGGAATAGTAGGCTGTTTGCTGCTTGTCTTGATCAGCACATTTACAAGACAAAAGACACTGACAGAGAGGTGAGAAGGGATTTAAGGTGGGCCGTGATTTACGAGTTTTTTCGTAGCCTTTGGTAATTCTACTATTCAAGTCATACAGTATATCCCTGATATGATAGGTAAATATAATATTAAAGTATAGACAATTTTATGACACTGTCCTAAAAGCAGAAGCTTTCATTACTTATACCACAGTCAGTGATAAAATGCAAATAAAATTCAGATATGTAAATAGACTGCATTTCTACAATACATTTCTTTAAGGGACAAAACAGCTATTGCTACTCTAAACCTGCTTAAGCCTCAAAATCTCTTTCAAGATTTTAATGAAAAAGAAGATCAAATTCATTTAAGTTGTAATTTAAGCACCTGACACAGATACTGTGTTAAGATGTCACTTTTTTTAGAAATGTTGAAATAATTATCAATGACAAACATAGATTTGTACCTAATCTGTCCTTCACTGTGAAAGGCATTTCCCAACAATTCATGAATTCATGGAGCACAGTAAGCAGCTGAAATGATAATGTGTTTCCACATGCACATTCAACTGTGCTGGCATTTCGATAACATGTATTATTTTGCCATCACGAGCAGCAATCAATCATGCAAAAGAAAATATACAAAATACTGTATACAAATTGAAATAATGTGTCTTTGGGTAAATTTTGAAAAATCAATAAATTAGCAATTGCAGTAAAGAATTTTTCTCTATTTTAACAAAGGCAATTTCAAAATTCTACCAATGCTTTTTAAATAGATGTTTTTCAATTTTCAAAAATTTGTGCAGCATTTGTGATTTCCCAACAAAAAACTGAACATTCCAAATAAATTTCTTTGAAGAATAAATGTACTTCATTTCAACAAACCCATTCTACTGGGAGCCAAATCATTTCATGTGGGTAGACAGACATTGGTGATTTTATGTAAATGCACCTAAAAATGCCTTAACTCATAAAAACAAATCCAAAATTTTGGTAATTAGTTGGCTTCATTTTATTTTATATCTTTTTTGTGTAATGGGTTGGTAGCTTTCTTCAGCCTATTCATGCTGCTTTATGTCTTATTTATAAAGAGTGTACAAGGGATGAATCCCCTCTTGTAATTTTACTGTTAAGAGACATTTCATTACATAAATGAGCGAAAGTATATCACAAGCAGTTTAAATTTATGGTAATCTCTTAAAAGAAATACCAACTTGCTGTAGCATTTTCAAAATAATACAAACAATTCACAACTTTCTCTAATCCACATCTTCTCTGCAGAGCAGTTAAAAACAGTGTAACTGTAATGGACAAGAAAACTGCCCTTCTGGTAAAACAACTAAGTTACTGATCACATCAGATTCCTAAATCATTTTTAATAAGCATTTCAATATATAGATAATTATAAATAAATACTAGGGGGCTCCGCCCCCTGATCGCTTCGCTCGCCCATATCCGGTTTGGTTTACCGGATATACAATTTAAAGAGATTGTTATTTTAATGGGAATTGTTACATATGCATTATTTTCACTTTTACTTTAAAACCTTTGTAAAAACAATACTTGTTCTTTATATCCAGCCCTGGCCGTGGTTTAATCTCTTTCTCGCAGGACGTATAATGCTGCTCGCACCGGCCCATATATGAAGTCAACAAAATAATGCAATCCAGCCCACGAACAGTAAATTTATTGAACTATTTTCGGCCGTTTCCTTCATTTACTCGTTTAAGTCCAAACTAGTTTAAAAATAATGATTTTAAATTAAAAAATTATTTCAAATTAATGTAAATCTTTCAGTTCTGTCATTTGGTGCAAATGTGCAGTTTTTCGTTGTTAATAAAAAAAGATGTCTCGAAATCAAAAGAAAAGGTGGATACTGAACACAGACAATTTCAAGAAAGATTGATATTGCAGTATTTTTTGTGAAATTCAGTGGAAATGCCACCTGTCTTATATGTAAAGAAAAAGTTGTTGTTTTAAAGGAATATAATCTCAAACGTCATTGCTTGACTAAACACGGAGAACAGCATAAGCATCATGGAGAAGAGAGGGAGGGAAAAACTAGCTACGCAGCTACACAAAGGCATGAAATTACAGCAAAGTCTTTTTGGCAAAGCAAAGAAGGATGCTGATGGTGCGGTGGAAGCAAGTTATGTGGTAAGTGAGTTAATCGCTAAGGCAGGAAAACCATTCACAGAAGGGCAGTTTCTTAAGGACTGTATGTTAAAAGTCACTGAAATATTGTGTCCAGAAAAGATGGGCTTGTTCAAAAATCTCTCCTTATCAGCAAACACCGTGGCAGAGTGAATAGGCAAGTTATCAAATGACATTAATGATCAGTTACGCGAGAAAGCTAAATGTTTTTACTACATACTCTGTGGTGCTTGATGAAAGCACCAACAAAATCGACACTGCTCAACTAGCGATTGTAATTAGGGGTGTTTCAAATTCCCACTTTGATGTGACTGAAGAATTGCTAAATTTATGTCTGATGCACAGCCCTACCACAGGCAATGATACTGTATATATCAGCTTCTGTGTGACGCGATTGAGAGTGCTGGTTTGCCATGGAACAAACTGATAGGCATGAGCATAGATGGAGCCCCGTCCATAACAGGCAAACAAAATTGACTGGTAGCGTTGGTTAAAACAAAAAAATAGAAGAGGAAGACGAAAAAGCTGACCCAACAGTAGTTTTACACCGCATTATTCATCAACAAGCACTGTGCAACAAATGCTTAAAATTTGAATATGTCATGTCTGTTGATCTGAAATGTATTAATTACATTAGGTCAAGGAGTTTACAGCATCAGCAGTTCAGAGCCTTTTTAGAAGAAATCGAGTCAACTTACGGTGATGCACTTTACTTTACTGAGGTGCGATGGCTCAGCAAGGAAGATATCCTGAACAGATTTTTTGTGTTGAGAACAGAGGTGAAAAATTTCATGACAGATGGCAGAATGGATGTTATTGAGTTGGAAGATCCACAATGGGTCATGGACCTTGCTTTCTTAGTGGGCATTACACAGGAGCTGAACATGCTTAACTTGAAGCTCTGGGGCCCTGATCAGCTCATCACAGCAGCTTATGAAAGTGTGAAAGCCTTCACCACAAAATTGAAATTATAGAAAACACAGCTTTCTGACAAGAATCTCACTCATTTTCAAACATGTAGATCTCTTGTGGAGAATGGCACAGCATTCAGGAGTGATACATATACATCTGCTACTGAAAACCTACTGCAGGAATTTGATCACGGTTTTGCTGACTTTAGGTCACACCACAACACCATGCAGCTGTTTGCAGACCCCTTTTCAGCTGTTGTGGAGAGCGTTCCAAGTTTGTTTCAAATGGAACTTATCGACTTGCAGTGCAATAGTGAGCTAAACTCTAAGTTTAGAGAGGCACAGGGAAAAGCAGACTTGACTGGACAGTTTCTGAACTACCTCCATCCTTTCCAGAGCTGTCCAAAGTGTTCAGTCAGGTAATGTTCCTTTTTGGAAGCACATATCTGTGAGAAACCTTTCTCAACTATGAACTTTAATAAATGCAAGTATTGGTTTACTGATGCTAATCTTGAAGCTGCACTCCAATGTAAACTCCATTAGGGCAAAAGTGGCAAGGCTGTGTTGTGTGAGCAGAAATACTGCCAGGTTTCTGGACAGAAATAGAATATAAGTTCAAATGCATTTAGGTATTGCATGTGTTAGGTTAATGCAAAGTTTTGTTAATTTATTTAAGTTAATTTAATGAAAAAAGAATTGCACATTTAAAAGAAATTTGAACTAAATATGTTTAGAAATGGAAAAATAAATTTTAAAAATATTATTTCTTGTTGTACTTGAACATTCATGCAGCCCCTGTATGACATGACAATACCAGTAGTGGCCCAAAGCCAATTTGAGTTTGAGACTCCTATTCTAAGATATAGGAGAGCAATGACCCTATGCTAAAAGCACACTTAACTGGTGTTTGTGAAATGCAACACTGCAATTTAAAAGGTGTATTTTTGTTAAGTTAACACTAGAGGGTGATAATGGCTTTGGAAACAACACCTAGTATTTAACACTTGACCTTTGAATTTGACAACACAAGAACTTGAAAACTTTTGAATTTGCTGTGCTTAATTAAATATAGTACAGTGATAAACTTTCTTCCCTCTTTTCAGCTTGGGGACCCAAACGATTCCATAGTTATTATGTGTTCAAAAACCACCCATTCATTTTCTAGACCATTTATTCACCTTAGGGTTATGGTAGTGCCAAATGCCTATCTCTGCAGCATCTCAGCACAAGTCAGGAAGAATACGTAGATGGACAACATTAAATACTACTTTCTTTGTTTTATATATGTATCATGCGCTCATGTACACACACATGTGAACACACAAGCATAACACACCTCTTGACTTCAAACTAACTGGAGGTTTAGCCTGTAGTTTTTATTTTACCTTACACCAAGTTTATAAGCTCTACCGAAAGAAAAATTAATCTAGAAACTGCTGGTGTTCACCTATTCCACCATGAAACAAACAGGTCTCACTGCTACTTTTGAGTCCTGTCACAAGGGACTATTACTGTAGGATTGCTCACATACTAGATCTTTTAAACCATAAACACAAAATATGAAAGAAAGGATAAACCACTGCTAACCCATTCTTATAAACTTATGGAATTACTAACGAATATTATAATTAAGACTAGGTTCTGCAAGTACTTAATATGTCAACAGCAGAAAAAATAATTGTGTAAAATTAATTCTTTCAATACAATAAAATGATTCAAAATGACATGCATCAGTTGTGAATAATTTCTTCTCTTACCACATTGTGCACGCTGCGAAAAATAATTAGTTGACTCACTATACAAATTTTGGAAATTTGAAAAATTTTCCTTTAAAAAGCATTGGTGAATTCTTGAAATTGTCTATCTTAAAACATAAACATTCTTTGCTACTTTTTTGAACAACCAGTAGAGTTACACACACTGCAGGGAATTCACCATCACCTTAGCTGCTTGAATGTGCATGGGCAAAGTTCAACAGAGATTATAACTCTCCAACAATTACTTCTGCACAATATCTCTCTATTATATAAAAAAAACTTGGGACGAGACAAGACCTGTTCAGGGAGACGAGACGTGACCTTCTCAAAAAGACAAAAGACACTTTCACTTCTGCAAGACTAGACTTTGGCCAAGAGATTTAACCACGCCCGGGGCCGAAAAAAGACAGAGTAGATGACAAAGAAGATCGTAAAGAAATCAAAAACGTTGGCGCGATACACATGCAGAGCAGGTTAGAGATAATGATAGTAGGAAAATTCAAAAGTCTCAAATAAATGATAGTAAAGATCGCATTAGCACAAACAAACGGAAAATATTACTCGATGAAATAGTGGAACAGCAAAAACAGATCGAATAGTGTTTGAGGATGTCTGGGGGAGAAGAGAGACAAGACAGTTAGACAAAAGGACAGCTGCTGTACAGGCTTTTAAATGTTTGAAGTGCTGTATGAGGTGCAGATCACGCAACACGGCAGCAGCAGCAAGCCAGCAGCTGATTGAACAAAGAGGATGTAAAAAAAAATGTATTTGTTTCCCATTGTATCACCATTTAATAGGGGTTTCAGAGGAGCAACCACATCTCCTTGGGGTGCGTTCTGCCACCTTGTTTACAAGGCCACGTAGCACTGGCAGTTGGGTGAGGGAAGCGAGCAGGGGCGAAGCCCCCTAGAAAAGAAGGAAAATAAACTACAATTAGCCATAGACTCTGCATGACCAACAACTAAGTGTAGCACATCAATCAGTGTTACATCAGTGTTACATCACTTAACTTGGAATTTGGCGTCTATAAAAGCTATTTCAGCCAACATGAGCCTCTTTGGGAATCGCTTTTTAACTACACATACTGTTCAAAAATGTAGTTAGAATATCTTTATAAGTTTTTGTATGTATTATTTTAGATGCACGTTTATGTTTTCAGATTTTCTAAGCATAAAATATTAAATCATGCTATGAATTACAATGCAGTTAGACGGTGAGACACTTTAGAAGCATGTATGATTCTGCATTGCACACCCTCACTTTTGGAACACAAATCATGAAGTCAACTAAAAAAGTGAAATTTGTGCATTTCAGTTAAGTAATTTGTTCCACATATATTCACAATACTGAAATTTAAAAAACAATATGAATGTTAACCATATTATCAATGATATATTATAATTACTATTGTTATTTTATAATAATAATGATATTTTAAATGACTTGAGAGGAAACAATTTTATGACACTGTAGGTGAGGTTTAAAATAACAAAACAAAATAAAAAACAAAACAAAAACAAAATACAGTAAAGACACAGGATATTACTGTATCTAAATAAAACACTTTATATCAGAAGTATTTGAGGGAAGCATCAGTTAAGATCAAAACAGTTTCAAAGTGAAACAAGAGAAAAGATGTTTAATTTATTTTTAATTATATGGAGTGGCATGAGTGACCAAGTACCTGAATAGCCATTTGGTGTGCACTACTCAAGGATTTAAATATTAATTTTCTTTCCATCCATTTTCTAACTAACCTATTCCATTCACGGTTGAAGGGAGATGTCACTTATCCCAGAAGCACAAGATACAATGTAAGAACCATCTATTGTTAGTTCATCACAGGGGGCAATCACACATAAATCTTCACTCAGTCACTCCGGAACAATTTAGAGTTGACAATCATGCTAAATTGCATATCTTTGGGTTTGGATACCAATGCAGACACGGGATAACTTTACATAGGCAGTAACTGGATTGTAAATCTGGAACCGTAAGGCAGCATTGCTAAACCAATGCAACACCATGTCACCCTTAAATACTACTTTTTTATCCTTGGTTAACCACAATATTTCTTTTGTGATGATTGTTTATATTGGAAATACAGGCTGCCCGATAAGGCTAACCATACGCTATTAATGGCTGTAGTTTAGTAGCAGTAAGATGCTACAATTTCTCAATTGCAAAATGTATATTAATAGCAACATTTTACATAGTATGGAAGGTTTATTAACTGTGAGAGACAGCTTCATAATAGCGAGCTTAAAACAAAATTAGAAATAAAATCTTGACAAGTAATTTTGACCATGAGCCATACCTCTTCAGGAAAATCAATTTTTAACATATAGAAAAAAAAATTCTGTGTAAACATATTCAATGAGAAGATACATAATACAAGTATATGTAAAAAATAAATAAAAACAGCAAATTATTATTTATACCTAATTCCAAGTATACATGCTTGAAAGTTTGTGAACCCTTTAGAATTTTCTATATTTCTGCATAAATATGACCTAAAACATTATCAGATTTTCACTCAAGTCCTAAAAGTAGGTAAAGAGAAACCAGTTAAACAAATGAGACAAAAATATTATACTTTGTCATTTATTTATTGAGGAAAATGTTCGAATACAGTATTACATATTTGTGAGTGGCAAAAGTATGTGAACCTCTAGGATTAGCAGTTAGTTTGAAGGTGAAATTAGAGTTAGGTGTTTTCAATCAATGGGATGACAATGAGGTCTGAGTGGGCACCCTGTGTTATTTAAAGAACAGGGATCTATCAAAGTCTGCTCTTCACGACACATGTTTGTGGAAGTGTATCATGGCACGAACAAAGGAGATTTCTGAGGACCTCAGAAAAAGAGTTGTTGATGCTCATCCGGCTGGAATAGGATACAAAACCATCTCTAAAGAGTTTGGACTCCACCAATCCACAATCAGACAGATTGTGTATAAATGGAGGAAATTCAAGACCATTGTTACCCTCCCCAGGAGTGGCCGACCAACAAAGATCACTCCAAGAGCAAGGCGTGTAATAGTCACAAAGGACCCCAGGGTAACTTCTAAGCAACTGAAGGTCTCTCTCACATTGGCTAATGTTCATGTTCATGAGTCCACCATCAGGAAAACACTGAACAACAATGGTGTGCATGGCAGGGTTGTAAGGAGAAAGCCACTGCTCTCCAAAAAAAACATTGCTGCTCGTCTGCAGTTTGCTAAAGATCACATGGACAAACCAGAAGGCTATTGGAAGAATGTTTTGTGGACAGATGAGACCAAAATAGAACTTTTTGGTTTAAATGAAAAGCGTTATGTTTGGAGAAAGGAAAACAGTGCATTCCAGCATAAGAACCTTATCCCATCTGTGAAACATGGTGGTGGTAGTATCATGGTTTGGGCCTGTTTTGCTGCATCTGGGCCAGGACGGCTTGCCTTCACTGATGGAACAATGAATTCTGAATTATATCAGAGAATCCTAAAGGAAAATGTCAGGACATCTGTCCATGAACTGACTCTCAAGAGAAGGTGGGTTATGCAGCAAGACAACGAACCTAAGCACACAAGTCATTCTACTAAAGAATGGTTAAAGAAGAATAAAGTTAATGTTTTGGAATGGCCAAGTCAAAATCCTGACCTTAATCCAATCGAAATGTTGTGGAAGGACCTGAAGCGAGCAGTTAATGTAAGGAAACTCACCAACATTCCAAAGTTGAAGCTGTTCTGTACGGAGGAATGGGCTATAATTAATCCAAGCCGGTGTGCAGGAATGATCAAAAGTTACCGGAAACGTTTAGTTGAAGTTATTGCTGCAAAGGAGGGTGACACCAGATACTGAAAGCAAAGGTTCACATACTTTTGCCACTCACAAATATTTAATATTCAATCATTTTCCTTAATAAATAAATGACCAAGTATAATATTTTTGTCTCATTTGTTTAACTGGTTTCTTTTTATCTACTTTTAGGACTTGAGTGAAAATCTGATGATGTTTTAGGTCATATTTATGCAGAAATATAGAAAAGTATAAAGGGTTCACAAACTTTCAAGCACAACTGTTTGTCCTTTCCAGATTGTGTTAAGTTAGGTGGGTTGGGATTGTAACAGCTGAGCAAGATAAGATGGCATACTTAACAGTGTAGCGTAGGTTATTACAGTACTTTGTTCTTTAAGTAGTAATGTCAAATACATCAGTGTTGTGACAGGATTAGGAATTATTCTGGTAAATAAGGTCTGAGTAAGGATCATCCTCAAAAAATATGACCCAGTAAAGTAGATGCCTGATGACATCACTCAGAAATAGGATCTATTTTCAGTAGGTTTTGGACTGAAGATGAGAAGTATATTTTATTTAGAGCTAAACTTAATTCACTTTCTAAAAATCTCATTGGAAGATCTTGTTCACAAAACGCATCCTCAGATTATCTAGCAATGTGTTCTTTGAAGCACTATTATACCTTGGTCATACTTTCAAAATTTTATGACAGAGTGTATAATAATCTCTTAGTAGATATTGTGGAAAGATGTCCAAGATTTTAAAATCAAATTATCTAACCTAAATATACTACCATAGATCCCGGAATACAAGCCGACCCGGTATATTAGCCGATCCCCTTCTCTACCTACTAAATTACATGTATTTGCCGATGACCGGTATTAAGCCGACCCCCTTCTCCAAGCAAAATTTTCTAAATTTCCTTAAAAGTGTCTCTTCGGGTATATTTATAATGTTTATCGGCGAGAATTTGAGACTGCCGGCATTTTTGATGGAAACCAGGAAGTGATTGCGGAGAAGTTTGGTAAAATGAGGCCTTTGTGTTGAAACTATATACGCAAATACGGTACATCGGCGGGTGGATTTCCAGAGACTTGTTATAAATTTGATTAACTTAAATACGCAATACAGTGGACCCTTGACTTACGAACTTAATTTGTTCGCAAAGGCTAACCCATAATGCGTTCCAAACCTCCCACTGCAACACTTATTTAACCTTTTCATAATAAAAAACACCAATTAATTTTTCTAACGTACTAACCAAAAAGTTATAAAAAGTGCCTAGCCTACTTCGATTAGGCTAGGAGCATGGCGGCGCGCATGGTCGCAGCGGATCAAGGCTCTCCTTTTCAGTGCACTTTTTTGTTGTTTTTGTACTTTTTTTTTGTCCTTGTTTGTGCACGATCGGTTCGGCGAACATCCGCTACACCATTCAGAACCTTATAGACATCGGTGTCCAGAGCCAGACATCTGTTTTGAGTGTTTTTCATCACACGCACAACATCTCAGACAACATAGCGAGACCAGCGGGCTCTCCGTGGTTTGTTGTCGAGTCTAGAGGACGACACAGACGGAGGAGGGAAAGAAAGCAGAAGCGGGGCCGCAGATACGGCGTTATGCTAAGGCTAAAAAACAACCATACAAGCCCTATACAGAACTTTTTTCTGCACTGAAGGAGCTGCTTTCAATCTCATTGTAGATGCGTATAGTGACAGTAAAAGGCATTCTATTCTAGAAACAATTTCATACTGTACTCACCATTTAATTTGACATCTTTGGGCTGCAGGAAGGGAGGAGGAGGAGATATTTCCACACAATGTCCATCTTCGTTTCGAAATTACATCCACAAACACATGTATCTGGGCTCCGACTGACGCTACTAACGCTCTCGGTTGTTTGTTTACAATCGCGCAAGCGGATACACGTGACCGCATTCGTTTCGTGACGCAAGATGTGGATCGTAAATCAAAATAAAAAATTTTATTTTAAACTTCCCGATAATTTATTATAAATTTTATTAATAAAATCAACAACTAAAACACTTTTTTGAATAAATTCTTTATTTAATTTAAAGTACCGGCATGCAAAGTTACTTCTTCATCTGAAAGATGGCTCTGTGGTTTCGTAATTATTTACTTCCGTATTCATCGGCAAAACCGGCATTGCGCTGGAAATCTTGAATCTGAAATGATACTCGTTGTATAAACCGACCCCCAAACTCCAAGCCAAAAATCTAGGACAAAATTCTCGGCTTGTATTCCGGGATCTACGGTAAATGAAATGTTTTGATTAAATTTGAGTCAGTGTTGCTCAAAGGTTGCCAATATGCATTATATTTTGAAGAGAATAAAATGTATTCCTCACTAACTTAGATGAATTCATATAAAAACTAGTATGAAGCCATGAAGAGTTTCTCACTGCAACAATATGTTTAGTATCAGAACATCTGTGATCAAATTTTGCCCAACAAAAATAAAGTCCACATCCCAAAAAAAAATTGGTACTGATTGTATCAGCTAGGAATTCCTTCAATAAAGGCAAAACATTGCAAATTAACTCACAACAAATGTTGAAAAAGCAAATGATAAGTAAAAAATATCTTATTAGATGCCTTTCTGTGTTTTCTTTCAGTTTTGTGATAATTATTTCCTTGGATAAGTAAGTCTTTGATTGAACAAAACCTCATAGGGAAATCATAAGGTGGTCTATGTGAATCAATAGACAAATACCAATACGCTCAACATTTTACACTTGACGTATACATTATGATACCACATTAATGAAAATTTTAGTATAACTTATTTGAAACTAGTGGTCACCACCTACACCTTGTGTTGACCCAACAACATACACAATGTATGCAATGGCAACGAGAAATACAACAAATGCAATAAAAGTAAAAAACACATAACAAAAAAGCATCACATACAATAATGAAAAGTACAGTTAAGTTAAGAACTGGTTTTTGAACCGCACAGTAAAAAACAATATCCATGTGCTTAGATCTGTTATTTCTTTGGTATGCCAAAATTATTTCTTTAGACAAACTAAATCCTGAATCTTTCAAATTAATAGGTCTTGACATGGTGTCACCGGTTAGTTTTTAGAAAGCGTGCCAACATTTCCAGCTGTTCACCTTTAACTTTCAATAACCATGCAGTCAGCTACAGAAGAAATATTCTTTAAAGGTATACTCCACCCAAAAATGTTTTTTTTTAAATGTCACTTACTCTATGTAGTTTGTAGAGGTGGCCAAGAAAAATTTTAATCTGTTGTGTTCATGGAGAAATTACATATTGAATATTTAATGGGATCCTGCAGAGATCAATTCTGAACAACAGCATATGATGTAAAAAATGGAAAAAAACAAGGATTTTCAAGTAACTCATGTTGCACTATCCACATACAGTAATCCCTCCTCAAGCCCTTATAAACTCTCCCACACTGTTTATAAATATTCCCCGTACAGTTATACAGCATAAACCCTTTGTATTCTCTTAGATATTAGGTAAGATTCATTGAAATTATTTATGTAAACACACTGTTTATATACAGTAAAACCTAAATATTATTTTAAAGATATCGAGTGTCTCCGATATCACATATGTGACAGCCATTACGATAGACAGGCCACCAGCAATAAATGCGTACAATGCAAGAAAAATTGTATACAGTAAATGTGTGTACAGTGACACTAAACGTACGTACATGTGCTAAGTACTGTAAGAAGAAAATTAATTATGGTTACTCACCAACAATGACACAATGACTTGTCCGATAACGATGAGTTTAGTTTTACTGCACAACAAAGGAGAGCGTTACAGCTCTTCTAAAGGAGCCTCTTCAGGCGACTGTGTAGCACCGCCATTGTTCTTCTTCCGGCAGTCTTCAATCCAAATCCCTAAAGCAGATTCCATCCAGACTACTGCCTTATTACATCCACTTACAACTCGTTTTGCACCCTGTTTAAAAGGACATTGCGGCCGTAGACCTTAGATTCCTTTCCTACTTTTTAAATAAAAAGAATCGTAGCCTCAGTGATGCCGTAATGGCGTCCTACAGCAGTGTAGCTTTTCCCTTCCTTCAACATATCCAAAACGTTTACCTTTTCGGCAATCGTTAACATCTTCCATTGGCGCTTGGGCACGGCCCCTGAAGCAGTAACAGGAGCAGATCGTTTTGGAGCCATAATGAAGGGCTTGACTATGCACAAAGATAAACACAAAAGAGCACAAAAGATAACTCTTTACACAGCGAAACACGTTGATGCTGAATGAGCGAGACAAGACTTCCTGGTTAACGCCACGGAATCGAATTCGGCGCTCCATCGCTGAGCCATTCAGCACACAGGAACTTAACTGCGTGCTCTGATTGATTAGCTTCTCAGCCATCCACCAATAGCGTCCCTTGTATGAAATCAACTGGGCAAACCAACTGAGGAAGCATGTACAGGAAGTAAAAAGACCCATTGTCCGCAAAAAATCAGCGTTATATATATTTAGATATGCTTACATATAAAATCCGCGATAGAGTGAAGCTGCGAAAGTCGAAGCACAATATAGCGAGGGATTACTGTATTCGATACCCATTTGTATGATCAAAACATGAAAAACGTATGTATTTGTTTGCTAAAATATTATTAACAGTTACTTTCTGAAAGTGCCACAATGACTGTAAACAAGAAAGATGTCATTTCCACAATGCTGTGCATTTTATTTGAAAACTAGCAAAATACCCGCGCTTCGCAGCGGCGGAGTACTGCCTTAAAATTTTTATTAAGAAGAAAATGTAACCTTTTTAAACTGAGGGAAAATATGCCAATAATTATTTGCTAAGGATCTCTTTGTATACCATGTTGTCAGTTCGGCCCTCCAGTTGTAACATGACCAAGCTGTGCGCTGAGCTTACTCTTGAGCATGTAACTTACAGTTGGCCATGTGAACAGTAATCTTGTCTCAAATCTCACAGCTTGGATTGCTGCTGTCATAATCGGTTTGAGTTTCATGGTTTGTTTCAATTACGATAGTATTTGCAGGATTTGTTGTGTTGAAGTGACATTCGGCATCTGTCAAGCATTGTAAGCACACAACCGGTTTCATCGATAAAATCACATCCAGCTTTTGAGAGTTTAAACATTCATAAACATCAAAAGTGTCCACTACTGAAATCGTCACCTGTGAATCTAAGATGTTTAAGAGGCATTGGCAGTTGTCGAAAGGTGTAAAATATTTGGCCATTTCGGTACACTTGAAAGTGACAACCGAACAATTCAGCGGTAGCCATCAACTCACATGCAGAACCATAGGTGAAGGGCTTAAGCATTTCACTCTTATAGTGCTCCTGTGTAGTATAATTATCTCCTGTACCGTCATCAGTCCACACCTTGAACCTGTCCCAGTCATTCAATACATAAGATACAATGTTCCTCCGGATATCAAGAGTGAGCCTGATATGGCCGTGCAATATGTAACAAAGAGAATGGAAAAGGTAGGTGCCATCTCCGGGCATGGAAACCACTCAGTAAGTGACAGTTCTTTGATCGATAGTGATCACCTCGATAGACATGGTAATGGGGGTTGGAATGATAAAGGAAATGGGTACCTGAGCAATGTAAAGTAAGTCTAAAATATCTATACAATAACTATAATTATAATAAACAAACAAAACAGCGGAGAAGCCGTGGATTAAACAAAAAGGCTGTAGTTATCAGTAGGGAGACGTGAATCCCGTGGCGAAGCAAGGAAGGGAATGTAGAGACCGGAGCGACGGACGGTCTTATATAGGCAGGCAGCCAACAACATGGGAGGCGTTGGGATGGGGGACCCAACGCCACCTCACACAGTGACTGAGCTGCAGGCTATGGACGTATATATGTACGTAAGTAGGATTCAGTTAGCGTTGGGAACCCATGTACCAAATTTCTTGAAGATGGGCCCATAAGTAACAAAGACTGTTGAAAAGTTCAATATGGTGGCCGACAGTGGCATCATACCACCGAAATAAGTACGTACATTGGTTTCGGTTAGTGCAGGGAAGCTGCCTATAAAATTTCGAGAAGATCGGGCCATAAATAAGAAAGTTCAACATGGCGGACGTTGTTGACCATTATGACCATTACGCGTAGAATTTCGAAATGAAACATGCTTAAATTTTGTAAGTAAGCTGTAAGGAATGAGCCTGCCAAATTTCAGCCTTCTACCTGCATGGGAAGTTTGAGAATTAGTGACGTTGGAAAGTTCAATATGGCGGCCAACAGTGGTGTCATACCAACGAAATAAGTACGTACATCGGTTTCCGTTAAAAGTTTAATATGGCGGCCGACAATGGCATCATACCACCGAAATAAGTACCAAATTTCAGCCGTCTACCTACAGGGGAAGTTGGAGAATTAGTGACGTTGGAAAGTTCAATATGGCGGCTGACAGTGGCGTCATACCATCGAAATAAGTATGTACATTGGTTTCGGTTAGCGCAGGGAAGCCACCTACCAAATTTCGTGAAGATGGGGCCATGAATAAGAAAGTTCAATATGGCGGACGTCGTTGACCGTTATGACCATTACTCGTAGAATTTCGAAATGAAACCTGCTTAACTTTTGTAAGTAAGCTGTAAGGAATGGGCCTGCCAAATTTCAGCCTTCTACCTACACGGGAAGTTGGAGAATTTGTGACATTTGGAAAATTCAATATGGCGGCCGACAGTGGCGTCATACCACCGAAATAAGTACGTACATCGGTTTTGGTTAGCGCAGGGAAGCAACCTACCAGATTTCGTGAAGACAGGGTCATTCTTCTACATACACGGGAAGTTGGAAAATTGGTGACGTTGGAAAGTTCAATATGGCGGCCGACAGAGGCGTCATACCATCGAAATAAGTAAGTACATCGGTTTCGGTTAGCGTAGGGAAGCCACCTACCAAATTTCGTGAAGATGGGGTCAGCCATCTACCTACACGGGAAGTTGGAAAATTAGTGACGTTGGAAAGTTCAATATGGCGGCTGACAGTGGCGTCATACCATCGAAATAAGTACATACATCAGTTTCGGTTAGCGCAGGGAATCCGCCTACCAAATTTCGTGATGATGGGGCCATAAATAAGAAAGTTCAACATGGCGGACATTGTGAAAATTAGTGACATTGGAAAGTTCAATATGGCGGCCGACAGTGGCGTCATACCATCGAAATAAGTACATACATCAGTTTCGGTTAGTGCAGGGAAGCTGCCTATAAAATTTCGAGAAGATCGGGCCATAAATAAGAAAGTTCAACATGGCGGACGTTGTCAACCGTTATCGGCCGTTATGACCATTACGTGTAGAATTTCTAAATGAAACCTGCTTAACTTTTGTAAGTAAGCTGTAAGGAATGAGCCTGCCAAATTTCAGCCTTTTACCTACACGGGAAGTTGGAGAATTAGTGACGTTGGAAAGTTCAATATGGCGGCTGACAGTGGTGTCATACCACCGAAATAAGTATGTACATTGGTTTCGGTTAGCGCAGGGAAGCCGCCTACCAAATTTCGTGAAGATGGGGCCATGAATAAGAAAGTTCAAGATGGCGGACATTGTTGACCGTTATGACCGTTACGCGTAGAATTTCGAAATGAAACCTGCTTAACTTTTGTAAGTAAGGTGTAAGGAATGAGCCTGCCAAATATCAGCCTTCTACCTACATGGGAAGTGGGAGAATTAGTGATGTTTGGAAAATTCAATATGGCGGCCGACAGTGGCGTCATACCACCGAAATAAGTACGTACATCGATTTTGGTTAGCACAGGGAAGCCGCCTACCAAATTTCGTGAAGATGGGGTCAGCCTTCTACCTACACGGGAAGTTGGAAAATTAGTGACGTTGGAAAGTTCAATATGGCGGCCGACAATGGCGTCATACCATCGAAATAAGTACATACATCGGTTTTGGTTAGCGCAGGGAAGCCGTCTACCAAATTTCGTGAAGATGGTGCCATAAATAAGAAAGTTCAACATGGCGGACGTTGTCGACCGTTATCGACCGTTATGACCGTTACGTGTAGAATTTCGAAATGAAACCTGCTTAACTTTTGTAAGTGAGCTGTAAGGAATAAGCCTGCCAAATTTCAGCCTTCTACCTACACGGGAAGTTGGAGAATTAGTGATGAGTCAGTCAGTCAGTCAGTCAGTCAGTGAGTGAGTGAGTGAGTGAGTGAGTGAGTGAGTGAGGGCTTTGCCTTTTATTAGTATAGATCTGCCTCTCCCCCCATTATTGGTTAAGAGTCTGCAATTTGAGTTACATGAGAATTTTTTTTTCTTTTTTCCATGGACATTTTTAATAGCATTGTCCTTAATTGGTTACTGCAGAGCCCCATTGAGTTTGAATATTCAATAAGTAACTACTCTATGAAAACATGTAATTATAATTTTTTCTCAGCCACCACTACAAACTACATGAGGTAAATGGCATTTAAAAAATATCATTGTTATAAAGTATTCCTTAAATATTTACATTTGTTAATCAATGAATGAATTAATTTTTTGTTTCATTGTTTTGTTTTTATTTTATTTATCTCCCATTGCACAGAACTGTATATTCAGTGCTGTATGTTGGTTTTCTGTGTACTGTACATAAGATGGAGTGCTTTATGGTGCCACCTTACATGTGTGTTAGTAAAAAGGGGCTATGAGCAAACTGTGTAGTTAGATAGACAACACAATGATATGACCATTTTAATAACAATATGATCCTCAACCTTCCCAATGAGAATAAAGTAAATAAAAAGTGCAAAGAGGACACTCAACAATTGCTAATGAAAATAACGCTCAAACTCATTTCCTAACACTGAGTGTAATTCAATTGTTTAAAAAGTCCACCTTTTTCTGCCCACATGACACAGTCATGGCGAGAGAATGCATAATTTAGAACACATCCAATTTAGCTCACAAAACTCTAGCAGAAAAACATTTCCAATGATTAACATTGTTCTCAGCAGCTGTCAACTAGAAGATAGTAAGAAATGCATGTAATTTACATCCTGAATAAGAACATAAAGTTCTGGTAAAAACATCCAATTCACCCAAACATAGCCCATCAACCCCTACCTATAAAAGTTGTTCAAAATGATGTTGAGGTCTAATTAATCTAATATTGTAAAATAAATTATTTAATCCCTTTAACCTAAACTGCATATGTTTGCAAAATAAACTACAGGGCCTTGAGAAAGCTAATGTAGATATGGAATAAATGTATAAACTAAACATGGCAATAATTAGGCCTCAAACCTTAGTCTCCTGTTACAGTGTGCCTGACGTAATTCAATAGTTGTAAGATGACATAACATTTAAATATGAAAATATTCAACACATAAATTAAAACAAGCAAAACATTTTCTTGTAGATATGTTGATTAAACTCTCCAAATGCATATATAAATGTTGTATGCTGTGAAAATGTTATAGAAATGTTATATAAGTTTAATGCATTACTCGGTTTGCATTGGTACTTCACCCTATACAGTGCTAATGCAATATTTATAGTATTTGTAAATTTGCCTATTGAAACATACTTCTGTTTACCACAATTTTATTAACATGTCATTGTTACTATTAGTGTGGGCAACACAGTGTCAGAGATTAGAACTGCTGCCTTACAGATCCAGCATTATGGGTTTGAATCCTCCCCTTGTTGTTGTTACTGAAGGAGATGTTACACCCAGTATCTGCACATTATGATTGTTTAAAATTAGAATAACAACAGCTTTGGTGACTTTCTCATGGACACACAGTAAGCAGGAGGCTGGGACTAAACTATTGGCCTTGTGGTTTTGGTCAAGCGCTTTAGTACAAATTGCCTATTTATATGTTACTATTTAAATCAGATATCATACTTCTGTATATGAAACAGCTCAAACTTTATACTGTAGTTTTTCTGGTAATCATCGGTTATCATCACCCATCTGCTAGCCTTGAGGTCAACAATTAAAATACAGCAGATGGTGCACGTCTGCTCAATGCACACTGTAGTATCACTAGCCATTTTTGCTTGCTGCATTTAGCAATTAAATAAAACAGATGGTGCACAACTGTTAAAATATACTGATGTTCAATAATGGTATAGAAAATGCATAGATTGATTTTTTTTCCAAAAATGCAAGATGAATCTCCCTTCTAAGATAAACTTATTTCAGCCTACACTCACTTGAAACACTACTCTAACAGTGTTAAACTGTATGATATTTATAGCACCAATTGCCTCAGTGGCCAACTATGTTCTGAATGGTGTTCTCTTTTAACTGATCTGCCTGTATTATTCCTCAGTTATGATCAGACTAAAGGCTAAGAAGTAAACACATTTTACCCATCTTCTACTAAGTACTGGTAGCAATATCACAGTTATCTTGTACTGTTACAAAATAAGAAAAAAGTATATGGGAACCGGGCTAAATTTCAAAAGACTATATGGGAATTCACATTCAGGATTAACTTCAGCAAACTATGACATGTAATATCCTACTTAAAAAGAATGCATGATGAGATAACATTTAGCACTTTTCTTTATGCTAGCGATAACTACCTAAAACTACTAGTGCTGATTAATGGACTCTTCATACACTTCTGCACTGTAATTAATTATATGAAACTTTTAGTGAACATTTATAAACGATCCTAAAGTTTAGTGTTAGCAATGAAATATATTCATAAATGACAGTAGAACTATATTAACTGCAAAATGAAAATTTTTATTTCCAGACTAGAAGTTAAATAGTAGCTTGGACAGCTGTGAATCCATCTATCATTCTACTTTCAAACAGGAAAAATTCTTTACTTTTACCTCTAAGCACACATAACTCAAGTGAAGGTCTATTTTTATATTACTTTATAAAATACAGAAGCATATAAAATGCTGTATTCACAGGCTGTTAATCACAGGTTGCAGCAGGCAACAGGGAGACCACTTTCTAACAGGTTTCCTTGACAACATTTTTATCATATTGTCTATTTGGGCAGAAGATATGAACAAAAATAATATTATTACATTTTCAACTATTCTTGCAAAAATCATATTTTATAATAATTTTGCTGAACGTCTTTGTAATATACAGAAGAAGAAGAAATGATCACTTAAAGTCCTTCAATTGCATTTTATGATGCAGGGTTAAATAAAATATTGTGTCATTGATAAGATTCTCTGCGGTGGGCTGGCGCCCTGCCCGGGATTTGTTTCCTGCCTTGTGCTCTGTGTTGGCTGGGATTGGCTCCAGCAGACCCTGTAGTTAGGATATAGCGGGTTGGATGATGGATGGATGATAAGATTCTTTACTTAAAAAAGTGAACATCTATTGTTTCAATTATGAACTTTGATAGTCTGGCTGTTGATGAAGGCCCATATGCTTAAACTGTTAAAAACATTGGAATAGTGTGTGAAATCACGGACACCATAATACAAAAAGACACAACAGCAGTAGGAGATATTTAGAAAGCACCTCCAAACAAATTCTTGCGCTAAAGGACATATATACTGCATATCAGGGTACATGAGGATGTAACCCATCCATCCGTTTAATGACCTATTTTGTTCCACATTTAAGTCTATGGACTTTGACAGGAAATTGGAGGACATGACGACAGATCACACAGCCATAGGAAGAACACACAAACTCCTTACAAACAGTTATGAGAAACCTATCTCAGGTGTTTAAAATGCTCAAAAGCACTTATAATGCTACTCTAGTAAAATTCTTTCAGCTAAAAACCAAATCATGTACTGAAGAACAATGTTAAAAACTAAGGTCAAGCGCATTCAAGGCAGAAACCAGAAACCACAAAACACTTCTTGACATGAAGTGGTGTGGAAATATGAGAGAAACACCTCAATCTTACAGTTGATCACGAGATTTTGATGTTTTAAGAGCAAAAAATAACCCAGTATATTAGAATAACCTGACAATTAGCTAACCAAACATCTTTATTAACAGTCAATTGCTAGATTGGTGTGTTGCTAACCTTTTTATTTTTTTTAATGAGAAAATATTTTTTACTAGTCATGTGCGCCCAACTACGGTGCGCGTGTTAAAGTTGTCTGTGAAGGGCTCCCTGTTCAAACGCGGCTGCCAGTCATGAACTGGGCCCTTCGTCGCACAGCATTATGATTTTTTATAAGGGAAACAAAATTACAAAAGAAAACCCTTGGATATTGATTCGATAGGAACGGCCTACTCGGAATCACTGTCCGAATCGTAATTATGTGGTGGTGTAGGAGCATTTCTGCTTCTGTCCGTTCACAGTCTGTCTCGTTTTCACGACGCTGTTGTTTCCTCTCACGATCTCTTCTCAACCTTTCTCCAATCTCGCAGGTTGCTTTGTGGCAATCCAAAGAGTAAGGCAATATACAGGCAGCAATGATTATAAAAGGGGGACACATAGGTATCCAGGCTCTTTAAAGCATAAATAGGGATCATTTCACTGACAAGTGAGCAAGCCACAGTACAACTGTGAGACGCGCAGCACTCGCCGGCTACAATGTAACAATAATAATTTCCGGAACGTGCTGTTACGTTGTCATTCATTTTACCCACCGTCTTTCTTTCATTCATATGTTACGTAGGCACGTAACTTTTTATCTTCAGCAATCTCATCCTCTAACCAGGCCTCAGGAGCTAACCAGCATAACACTGTCCACCACCCCTTTCGTTATTCCGGCACATTGTTGACATCCGTGAGTAACAACAACATACTAAACTGGAAGGTGGTCTACGCATGCAGGGAACTCACAGACAAAGATCAAGATCTAAATGAAGATCTCTTTAGTTAATTTAAAGCACAACAATTTGTCTAGTTTGAATGTCTGTGTTTTGAGGTGTGACTGGCATACTAAAGTCTTCAGTAGTATAAGCCTGGAGGAGATTCTTAATGCAATACCTATGTTTTAGCTGTCTCTCTACTGCCATCTAGTGCTTCTTCTTCTAATTCATTCGCGGACAAACAAAGATCAAGATCCAAATGAAGATTATATATAGAGATGGTCTTCTTTTGCAGATATGTGCTGGTGCAACCTTTCTCATGCTTAAATATCTGAAGTTCTCTTTTTGTTTGTAAATTTTTATTCTCAAATGGACTGCCTTACACTTCTTTATCAACGGCACCTTCAACACATTTTGTAACTCCATGTAGTGTGAAAGCGCCTATCTGAGTTGGAAGAGTAATACCCAGGTGAGTGTCAACCTATCCACACCAACAGTTTGGAAAATGGCTGAATGTGAAGTATATATTGTACAAAATTACATAAAATGAATGTTTAACAGGGCGGCACAGTGGCGCAGTGGTAGCGCTGCTGCCTCGCAGTTAGGAGGCCCGGGTTCGCTTCCCGGGTCCTCCCTGCGTGGAGTTTGCATGTTCTCCCCCTGTCTGCGTGGGTTTTAGGTGGATTGGCAATTCTAAATTGGCCCTAGTGTGTGCTTGGTGTGTTTGTGTGTGTCCTGTGGTGGGTTGGCACCCTGCCCAGGATTGGTTCCTGCCCTGTGTTGGCTGGGATTGGCTCCAGCGTGACCCTGTGCTCGGATTCAGTGGGTTGGAAAATGGATGGATGAATGTTTAACATCTACTTTTGGTCCAATGTATTTTTGGTGTTTACCTGATGGAAAAATTGGAGGAACAAAAAAAATGTAACTAATTGTATTTCTTAAATGTTGTAAGTTGCCTTGGATAAAGGCATCAGTCAAATAACATTGTTTATTTGTGAAACACATCAAACACTTACTGCTGGTTGTGCATTTTTTGGAGAGTAGGCAATCTTGCAAAAGATACAATGAAATAGGAATCTGATTCTGATAGCATATGATTCTAGTAGTGTTAGTAGAAAAGCACTTCTGTCATCCAGCGCATATTAGCAACATATTTAAAACACTTAATGAATCTGAACGTATTGACAGTATGTACTTTAAGCTGAAAGAGACAGGTCAGTCGTTGATCCACATTAATTAACATGGGATTCTCAGTAAGAATGAGTCATAAGCTTTCAATTTTCACACTCATACACACACTGATGAAGTTACATTGCACATCTGTATAATATTTACATTTTCTTACAATTTCCATGTTACATATTGTTTAATTGTTATCAAGACATGTGAGCTAGGTTAACTGACTGTTAAAAACTGTTTTTGTGTATAAGAGTGTGGATGTGATTAGGCCATATGATGGACTTATGCAATTACTTGGGATGGCTCCTACATTGTGTTCAGTGCTGACAATGGGTTTTGCAAGCTCCAGATATGATCTAAGAATGTTTTGTTGTTCTCCAACATTACAGCTATTTTCAAATTCAAAAAGACGGAATGTACTAGTGCTTGCACACCTAGTTCAGGTTCTTAAAACACTTTGCCAATGGAGTGATAAAAAACAGGTGTCAGGTATGGGGCAAAGACAACACATGAATGGAAAATATATTTACATGGTACTTTATAAATCCAGGAACATCCATCCCCGCTGCACTGAGAAAACCTGCATTTTAAAAATACTATCACAAGCAAGAATGAATTACACTGTTCAGTGCCACACTCTTGCATTAAATTAGACACTGTTTAAATGTGACATCTTGTTTCAGCTTTCAAAAGATTCAGAAATATATTACACAATGTTATTCTTATCATTATAGTGCATTCATTACATATATTGTATTTCAATCTTAATTTTATATAGTACTTATAATAGAATGCATTATAATAAGGCAAACTGTTTTACTTTTCCTTCAATGAGAAGTCAAGCAAAATGAAGCCTGTTACTGACTATCTGAACAGATTACAATATGCAAGCTTTCCAGGAAGCTAAGGCCCCTTCTTCAGGTCATACATCTTACATCTTGCCTAAAGAAAGGGTCCCTAGCTGACTCTAAAGTGTGCATATTGTAATCTGTTAGGTTAGCCAATAGAAGGTGTCATTTTGCTTGACTTCTCATTACATCCATAATGGCTAACACGGTACAACACCCTACTACTTTACCTTCAGACATTTTCAGTCTCTATTTACTATTGGTAGTTCAACCTGCCCTATTTATGTCTTCCCCTGCTATCAATGAGTAGAATTAGGTAAAGATAACATCATGGCTACACAAACGTAACAGATAAATTTAATACTGTATCAGCATTAGAAAATGTGCTATTATAAAGAAAACCCCAAGAAAAACAATGATAACAAATCTAGCCTTAGGAAACATCACTATTATATGCAGGATGGTTCTTCTGATTTGAACAGTTACTGAGCCAAAAATAAAATTTAAGTTGCTTTTGGTAAAGCCTTCTTCTAGACAAACAACAGTTCTTAACAATATCAAAACTCTGTCAGAACAAAGCATGTTGTGACCCAGCATGGCCTTTTTCCATCAGGAATTTTTTCATGATTCTCTCCCACTCTTTCTCTAGCTCTCTTAGCCGTCTGCCTTCCTTTCTGATTAAGTCAGCATTGCATCTTTTGAATGCTATTAGTTACAAAACCCATCTCTCTAATCATTTATTTTTTCGGTACAGGTACCTCTAATACAAGGTGATGTCAAAATGATTTTCTAAAAATCCATCACAGCATCCTTTGAATTTGAAACACACAGAAAATGCATGAAGACAATCCTTCATGAATTTTCAAACAAACTTCTTCTTTAAAGCATGCACCATGTGAAGAAACAACTCACAAAAAGAGATGGCATCAAAAAAGAAGTCAAGAATCCTTCTTCCTCAGTTCACTAACTTTTTTATTAACAACTTCACCTGATTTTTAATTCTAGGCTCTATGACATTCTCCACAACAATAAGTACAAGTAACTTAACTCCTTATTGAAAATCAAGTCAGAGAACACCAACAGTGTCACCCTAAAATGCTAACAGTGGTCTGCACCAAAATCCTTCTGCACAAAAATATAAGTGTATTTTACAGGTTTAGGTGTGCTGAATCACACTTTATGAAATAGGAATTTCTCTATCAAAAAAACATTTCTGTGAAATATTGGATTAAGTGAAAAATGACATTCTGAAAAAAACTGTTTTATGGAATAAGTATTTTTCATGCTCAGAATATTATTTAAAGTATATTTTGAGCTGAAAATGGCAGCTCTCCTTATTTTTAATGTTAGTTGAGGTGGATACAACCCAAAATCATGTATTCACTACACGTTCTTTACTCTCAATCAGTATTTTCTTCTCTCTCAACTTATTCCTTTAAAATAGTCAGGAATTTATATCTAGAAGGTTAGAAAGATGCATTTTTATTCAGAAGAAACAAAGTTATTTAATTTTTTTTTACAGAAATATGCATTTTAGAATGATACAACTTATTTTTGTATAGCACTCTTCACTGATCTTTCCAATGTCTTAAACAGGTAACGGGTAAGCAAACAGTAAAACAACACACACCCTTCATCAATTGAGACAACAAAAGTTGCTGGTTTTACAAATTATGAGAGGGGTATATAAAATATAAAAGGAAGTGGAGGGAGTCTATGTTATAAAGCTTCTGTTGTCCAATCCGCTGTGAAATATCGTCAGAGGATTGAAAGAGGAAAAAAAACTACAAAGTGACTACTATTTTTAAGTAATAATTACATTGAAAACAATTATACATGTAATTTAAATTTTTGCAAGGGGAAATAAATTATTACATTTTTTTTCTCTAAAATAACGCTTTTTACATTTTTAACCTTCATTGCTCTGAAACTTAATGTGATAGAACAATTCTGTTGCCAGATTTGGATTCAGCACCCTCAAGTCTATATAAAGAACACCAAAATTTTTTTACAGAAGAATTTTATTTTTTTTGCAGACCAGAGTAGTTTTCTATTTATAATCGTAATGTTGCCTACTGTATGTGGAGATTGTCCATTTGGAGCACTCGGGCTACCAATTAATGGCAACTGCACCCCACATGGGCAGCAGTATATTGGCAGTGAAATGCCAGACTCTCTTAACATTTCACACCACTGACAAATGTGGGGCTGGAACATATAAGAAAGCACTGAGCACAATGCAGGAAAAAGGGAGCCAGTTTTTTTACAGGGGTCACTCACACAAGCACACACTTGGGCCAGTCTAAATCACCAGGTGACCTAATCTTCATGTTTTCAGGGATGTATGTGGATAACCACAGTACTCGAATGGATCCCAGAAACATATAAATGGACAAGTTCCAGACATAGGATTCAAACTTAGGACACTAGTTCTGATTGTGGCAGCGCTAGAAACAATACTATATGTAACTAAACAAGTCAAACTAAAAGGATGAATGAATCTCTGTGTGACTGCAAAATTAACCCACATTATAATTCGCAGCCACCAGGCTCCAGCAGAACACATTTTGAAAACTGAAATATCTGGGCATTCCAGGCACACAATGAAATGCCCAACTAACACCAACCCCAAGTGTTCCACTGCACATTAACAACACGATTTCTCTACTGACAACTGCACTCCTTCTTAGTATGGTATTTTTTTTCCGCAAATGAGTCTCATTCCATTATAATCTCTCTAATAGGCGACTCAGCTGAAAACAAGGAAGGAATAAATAAACTCTGTGTGAATAAGGAAATAGAGGGAGATACGCCTCATCCCTGCTCTGGAGAGCTGACCTTTGTGCTTTTTGGTGCCTTATATACGTTTATTTACAAAGTAGGTCAGAATGTGCAGCTGCTCATTCAACTAGATAAAGCTGATTTACAGAGCGGGTGGATGGGTGGCCCACACACGTACAATGTAGAATAAACAGTGTAGGTGAAAGCCGAGACTCCTTCATAAACCAGTTTAGAGAGGTATTGCACCCTGCTATGCAAACCATTTGGCACAAATATTTTGCATATACAACCAGCCTTCACGGAGCCCTTAAAGTATATGCAAACATCGCAAATGAGCGAAATCCACGGTGGTTTCCGCACGGCTTTGCACTGAATGTAAAGACTTAAACAAGGCGGACTCGGTGCTCTCTTATTGCCTTCTTACTTAAAAGACAGTTTCTCTTTTTGACCAACCCTTCGAATATGGTCGTCATCATGTTAAGTATTTTAATAAATATACCAAACATTTGAACGATTTGATGGTTGCATTTTTGTTTCCTGTTGTAGGTCAGAATGTGCAGCTGCAGCAGTTGAGAGAAACCTTAACCACCGATTTAGATTGTCATCGACCGAACGAGAATATTTTTTCATACTATGCAGTTGACTAACTGCTGTGCTTTGCTTAACATGCATTCGGCTTTTTATCCAGCAAGTCGGTTTTGCGTTAAGCGCAGTGCCCACTGCCTATGGTGGCAGTTTGCCCCTTGCACATTCGTAACACAATCCTCCTCCTCTTACCGCCTGAGCCGGCCAGACGTACTGGCAGGCGCGCACCTACACGCTGACTTGGCCAGCGCCCCGCCTCTCCCTTTGTAAGCAGTCTCAGGGCTAACTGGGTTTCGACTGAGTGTCAAGCAACAGGACTTACCGGAGTGTGAGCTTGTAACGGCTGTCGAGGTGCCCATTTTCTTGAACTGCGCTCTCTTAGACGCGCAATAAGGAAAACGACTCTACTGCTGCATTTTAACTTTCACTTTGCCAGCGGAGTTGTATTTGATCGTCCAAGACGACTCGTAAATCATTCGGCGTGGGTGGATGGGGACGGGCAGGCGGGGCTTGTCGCGGAGAGACGAGGAAGTGGGTGAAGCCACTGGCACGAAAGCTGAGGCTCCAAGGTGCTGTACGTGCTCGCGAGCACTTTCATGGCAACTAACATCGGAAACATTTATTGGGGGGACCAGAGTGCAGTCACATCTTCTCCATGTTTGCGCGGTTTTTCTGCTGTATACCTAGCAAGGTGGTGAGGGGGGTAAAATTTGTGACCTCCCCTAATTACACTCGTGTATCCTCTGAAAGACTAAAAATGTCAATTTTGAGGGATCCTTAAAAAAACAAACTTTGAACACATATTACAATGTGATAAATATGTCGTTGCTTCAACACAAATGCAGAAATGGTGATTGTGAAGATAGTTTCTCTGTCTTCACCACCACCACCTGATCAAACACTGTAGAGCCACCTATGGTGCTCGAATGAAGAGTGATTCCCCAGCTGTTGACAAGACCTGGGGCAAAGCCTGGAAACAATGGTGGATGACTTAAGGACCTTTATGTTAGGTGGAATGCTTGGTGGGGTTGGGTGGACTTTTGGCCTTGAAACACATACAGATTTAGTAGTTTTTTTCTCCAGCGTAACTGGAGGTTGTCTTTTTCTTCTTTTTTTTTTTTTGATCTTACGATTAGAGACTGAGAGTACACAATTATATATTTAACTATACTTTTCTAGCAATTATATATCTATGTTATGTAAGATCATAATGATTTATTTTTTTATTACTTTTCCAATATTATTCTTGTCATATTTAAGTTGTTTTTCTTTTCTTATAACTATTTCTTTGACATTTTGTAAACAACCTTAAGCAACATTCTGTGCATGAAAATGTGCTATAGAAATAAATATCGGTGTGTCTCTGAGGCTACGTATCTGTGCCAGCAATCATAAGGTTGCCGGTTCGAATCCCGTAAATGCCAGACTACTCCTTAACCTTCAATTGCTTCATCCTGGGTATGATGTTTACCTGCATCCAGTCCTGCAAGCAGGTCCTCCAACTTGCAGGGATAACTTGGGGGTTGGTGTCAGGATTGACACTCCAGCCACTGTGATAAACATCACACTATTCTAGTGTGGTGCTGAGGTGTCACCTGTTGCACGACTGCCCTCGGGTCCCAATCTAGGTGGTTTGTTGTGTGGTAGGTGTGCCAACGCGCTGTAATCAGCACATGCTTCTTCTCCTGTGTTGAGTGGAGGTCAGTTAATCAGACAAACATTTGCTATTAGACAAAACTCATTTCTAGACTCCATTCAAATAATGGATTGATTTTAAAAGGTGGCCATTGGGCCTGGTCGCCTCCAAAATGTATACACCATTTTACTAAACTAAGCCTGAAAAAATATATTTTTCTTAGTTTTTTTAAGGATACAGGCAAAGTAATTATAATAATAATAATCAATGAATATGCAGTAAATACACAGTACAATGGTGCACTAGTAGCTCTGCTGCCTCACAGTAATGAGTTCAGGGTTCACTACCAGGAGCTACCAGCATGGAGTTTCCAGTATCCTTCCACTGTCCTAAAACATGCATGTTAAGTGAATTAGCAGTACTTAATCGATCCCTTATATGTGTGTGTTCATCCTATGATGGGCAGGTGCCCATGCCCATGGATTATTCCTGCCTAATCCATTGCTTGATGGGATGAGGCAGTAAAGAGCACATAGAGCTGCACTGAAGGAGTCTGAAAAGATCTGGTGATGCCTAAGGAGTATCCAACAGTCCATTTAATTGACAACTACTTGAATATTACTCTCTCTGTCCCACACACCTCAGCTCATTACAACATTTTAGCAGGGTTCAGAAAGTTCTTTAAATGGAAGAACCAGAAGACAGCACTCTGCAAACACCTCACAGGCTGGAGGGCAGTAGGCATTTGAGTGCGCTTTGAGCAAGGAGGTTTCTTCAAATCAGGATTTCAGAAAAAGGTTGAAGCAAATAAATGTGCCATGTACATGTTAGAAAGTAAAAAAACAAGTGTTTGGAATCTTAAAAAGAAGGCCAGTTAAAATTAAGGCAAAATAAGTATGCTTCTTTAGTAGCAGAAATTGGTGACTAGTTCAGAAACTGGGTGGAGCAAAAACATACCGTCACCTTGGGCAACCAAGATCTGAGTTTGACACTTTGGTTCCAATTGTGCGTGTGACTGTGCCCAGCATTGGCCTGGAAACCTGACGTTTTATTTCCGCTTCGTGCCAATTGCTCTGTATTTAAGAAATCAATTTTTTTTACAAACAACAATAAGTTCATATTTTAAACCACAATATCATTTTCCTTGCTTCTAATATTAAACTCCAGGCCCCACACTAAACTATGTTAAGCAGATACAAAAGTGGTGGGATACTTTAGTACACATTTTGAGTGGTATTTATTCAATTACCAAAGAGATACACTTTTTATTTTTTAATGCTTTCCATTTATTCAGTTAATTACCAAAAATATTAAATTATGTAAACACTTTTAAGATGCACTAAAATGACACCTTTTTCAAGTAAAATAACTTTTACCAAAATGTAAAACGACAGGGGCAGCAGAGTTGTCAGCACTGCTGCTTCATGTTTTCAGAATCCTGAGTTGGAATCCCATGCCTAGTTGATGTCTGTGTGTAGTTGCTGTGCATTTGGATTTTCTTCCATGCACTCCAGTTTCTTCCCATAAGCCCAAACATTTACATATTATGTTAATTAGCAATTTCAAGTACTCCCAGTATGACTGTTTATGCTATTTATCTGAGTTTTTTTTTGGAACCCCATCCAGAGATTTTTCCAGCCCATGTCCAATGCTGCTTGAATAGAGAGCAATCCCCATTGACACTGAACTGGATTAAATTAAAAATGTTTAAAAATTGAAGTGATGTGATTGTATTCCCTTGCTTTGCTTATGATTTAAGTTTAAGCATTATGGATTAGTGAAATCATGGAAAAAAACAACTTAAACTACTGAATAAGTTT
Organism: Polypterus bichir lapradei; assembly: GCA_026402145.1. Taxonomy (NCBI): domain Eukaryota; kingdom Metazoa; phylum Chordata; class Cladistia; order Polypteriformes; family Polypteridae; genus Polypterus; species Polypterus bichir. The sequence continues at coordinate 21,737,451 of JANRMT010062819.1, read as the reverse complement.
CTAAGTACATTAATGAGTGATTTAACTTTAGTTTATTCTCTGAAATTACTATTCTAGGTAGCATGTAAGCCGTTCTATTGCAATGGCTCCAGTATATGCTCCCTGAAATAAGACAGCACTGAAGTAGTTCATTTGTAGAAAAATAGTGTAACTAGTTTCCATTTTATCTTAATACCTGCAGTATCATAGAATAAACATAAAAACTGAAGACATTCTTGCCAGGTGGCTTCTTCAGAAAAAGAATTTGATCCAGTATAGACAAAGAATACAGGGTGATCCAGATCTAATTATGCAATTTTCATTATGCTATAACTTATTAAGTTTATTACATAGAGAATTCACAACTGAATGGAGTGGTACATTGCATGGAAAAATCCATTTTCATTTATTACAAGATATTTCAAACAATTCTTTTGTCTTGCATTGTTTTCCTGAATTGCATTAAAAGTTGCATAGTTAGATCTGGACCACCCCATATATCAATATCAACTCTTCTCAGCGTAACCTTTAAAAATAAGGCCTTGACCAGTAAGGAACTTAGGACAATTGACACCAGCTATAGAATTATGAAAAAAATAAAATACAATAAAAGACTCAAACATAGAGTTTTCATTTGCTGGAGAAACGAAAAGATGTGGTTTTCTTCTTTCATATCACCGGTTCCATGTTCTTTTTTGTTACTGCAGTGTGCATTCAGCTTCACTGTTCATTACATCTCCTTCTTAACTATCATCTTGTTTATCTGTTATGAACATGGAAATTCAGTTGTTCTAATATGCTGTATATTTATAATTTTTACCATAGAATTAAGGCAATGATTAACAGTAAGGTTTTAAGACAGTGGTAAGACCAGCAATGATGTGTAGAGCTAAGATATGGGCAGTAAAGGGAGTGCAGGAGAAGACATTGCATGTGGCAGAAATGAGAATATTTAAATGGATATGTGGAATTACAAAAAGGTAAAGAATACAAAATAAGAAAATCATAGGTACACTAAAAGTAGGAGAGATATCTAAGAAAGTACAGGAAAGTAGATTGAAGTGGTATGGGCATGCGATGAGGAGAGATAATGAATATGTGGGGAAAAGAGTGATGGGAATGGAAGTTTAGGGGAAGAGAAAACGAGAAAGGCCAAAGTGGAGGTGGATGGATAAAGAAAAAGAAGATTTGAAGGAAAGGGGTTTGACTGAGGAGGAGATGTGGGAACAAGATGAAGAGGAAGAAAACTGTCTAAAAATAAGCACAGGACACAAGATAAAGAGTTATAATGTGACAAAATCTGCATTTAATTTTTCAGTCACAATTTTCTTGAACTGGTATGAGCCACTAGTGGACATTGCCAGTGTTCCTAGTTTTGATTAGACTTTTCCTTCTTCATCATCAACCGATCTTTCAGTTGCTTTATGACTGTTATGATCTCTATTTGTTTTCAACAAGTTTTACTTTTTTAAATATTTTTTAAATAAAAAAAAGTTTTTAAATATTTTTTCTTTTTGTCACTCTGTTGATAATGTCATCCTATTTCACACTGCATGAAGGGACCTTGTGCATACATTAATTGAAGGTGTGTTAGATGTCATTTAATTTAAGGTGAAGGGTTGTGGTAATTCATTGCCTGATCTTTAGCTAAAAATAAATTAAATAATCTTTGTAAAAAGAAATAAGAAATACAGAATTCATGATCCAGCTCTTTCGACTATGATTTAATGGTTTTGTCCCCCATTCATCTTATAATTGCAATTTTTGTTTTTGTATTCAATCCTCTGCCACCTAGAAAGTGTAAAAGAATTAAATGACTGTACCTGCAATATGTTGTTTTACTGTAAAAATATTATTTCTTCCTTTGGGCCAGCATCTTTTAGGCCAGGGGTACTCAGCCTCAGTCCTGGAGGTCTGCAGTGACTGCAGGTTTTTGCTTTGGCCAATTTTTTTCATTAGAACCCATTTATTTACCAAGAGAATAATATATTTTTTTGGGCTTAGTTTAGTTAACTCATTTGTTATGATTCGGGACCCTAAATCGCCTATTTTAGCATTAAGATTTTAATTGTTGCCTGTTTTTTTAACCATAACCAGCTATCAGTTAATAATGAGGGGCAAATGACAAAGGAACCAGTAGCTCTCCACCTAAAGTACTTCCATTTAAACCTGTGTATATGCAACATGAAGCTTCTGTGTTAATACAATATTTTGAAATAAATAAGGGAATGGAAGGACCAAGAGGTACAAATCTATTCTGGGACACAAAACATATGCATAATATTCTCAGAAAATGAAAAATTTACTGTACAATGTGATAATTATTTGTCTATGATAAATGAAAGCACTAACAAGTCCTATAATTAAGTAGCCTTTTTTGGTCTATGCAAGAAATAGACATGCATGTTATGTTTCCAGGCTTTGGTTTCCACCTTCTAGTAAGGTCCATTTATTTTGACATGTGTTAGGGAAGCTAAGTGGTCACACTTATGACAACTGTTTTTTTTATTGTTTTTTTTTCTTCTTGTTTGCATGTTGCTAATTCACCGTGCACAGTGAACATGATCACTTTCCTAAATCTAAAAAGGTTGTGTTTTGTTAATTGTGAACTGTACATTTTACCTGTATGAGTGAATATGGATGTGTGCATAGGTCTTCACTTTAATAGACTAGCATCTCAATTCCAGGTTGTTTCTAACTTTTTACATGTGATGGTGCCGACAAATCGGATGGTTCCCTATAACTCTGAAATTTATTATGCAGATAGATCAATAAATTGATGTTAGTTTACTTCAGATACTCCCCTAAATCCTAGTGAAGTTATAAGTAGCTTTCTGCATTAGGAAAATTGATAAAATGCTTTTACTTCTACTGCTAAGAGTAGGACCAAATTTCCATCACTTTGAGATTTTTGAGTCAGTTAGGACTATTTTTCTGTTTTGAGATGCTTGATAAATAAAGATACTGGTCATGGTGTCAACAGTAATGCCCCTCTCCAAGGGCTGTCAGGTAGCAACAAAGAATGTGTTCTAATGTTTTCTTTCCTTTGTACAGTGGGCCTTTCACTAGCTGAAGAGTACACTTGAGTGTTTGCCATGCAGTAGACTTTCATCTCCTCCAAGGTAACTTACAGCCTTATCACCACTGTTGCTGGGATATGCTGGGATATGCTTTGGCTCTTAAAAATAATTGTTCTTTAATAGAATTGTGTGGTTCATTACTGGGTAGTGTGGTTTCTCATAGCTCCATTGCTTGACAAAGAACCATTTAATTTTGGGATTTTTGTTTTGCATTTGAAGTTTTTTTTGTGTTTTGAAAAAATTCATAATATGTAGAAAAAATGAAATCTTTAATTTATGGTAGGCTGTCTAGCAGGACACTAACAGATTAAGAAAAATGGAACTTGGCCCGAGTTATTGTAGGTAGCAAGAGTCCTTTTAAAATCAGGACCCATTGATATTTCATAAATCTTTTACCATCAGCTCATGGTTATTTACTGTATGGGGCCTATTATGGATCTAAATAATAAGGTTTATTTCTAGAACCTTGATGTGAATGGGTCTTTTGGGAACCAAAAATGGTTCTCCTATGGCATTTCTCTGAATAACTATTCTGGGACCTTTATTTTTAAAAGTGTATGAGAACATAATGAGAACAAGGGAGTATGGTTGAAAAAAATAACAGATAATAGTATATTCTTCTGTCTGGTTGTCAGATACTTGACATATTATTTTTATTATCAGAAACAGATTAGAAAAATATGAATTATAAGTCTAGATTTTGATTTAATAACTTGTTCACTTACATAATAACCTGCATTAAACAGAAAATTATTTCTTATAGTGTTTTTAAGCCATTCTCCATCAATTCACAGGGAAATGCTCAAACATTAACGTGTTAATAATGGAATTGAGTGTGTAATTAATGATTATCTGAAGCCCTTTTTAAATGTAATTCCCTCCAGTCATTCCAAGGAAGGATGTTATTAGCTGCAGAGTGTCAGAGAGATGATCTTAAAGTCTTTGCATTACAACATCATGCTACAAAATAAATACCAGAAATCGAATCTGACTTAAATTTATTTAAAATAAGTTGAAGTTCTGCTTTCTAAAGTGATATCAGTTTCTGAGTAAAATAATAAGAGCATTTAATTTAAATGGGCAGATATTTTGGCTGTTTGCACAATCTGCCTCAATTATAGCTACAAATCAAGCACTTAGAAATAGCCTCCATTGAGGTCCCAAAGAAGTTCAGTTCATTTTCAAGGTTCAACATTTTTATTTAATCTTGTTTACACAAGAAAACATGAAATTTGCCTTCTCAGTTGCATCCAGTAACAAACAGAAATGAAATAGAGAAAAACAGGTTAAAACTTATACAGAAATTTTAAAAATGTTTACATCATTTGAAAAATAGATTTTTTTTGTTGAAAACTATTTCTAGCATTTTGATAGTAGATAGTTTTCTTGATGATTTTTAAATTACTTGTGTGCGTGAGAGAGGGCCCCACAATGGACTTGAGCCCCATCCAGGGTTAGTTCCTGTCTTTTGCCCCTTCTGCAAGGATAATTTCTACAACTGTGTAATTGGAAATCTGAGTACTGTAAACTAAATTATGGGTAAACAGTCTTAGGAGCTTTTTAGAATCATATTATATTACAGCAATAAATCATCATCCATATTACAAACATAAGTTGCTGTGTGTTTGAAATATTAACTTGCTTTTACGAGTAAAGCAGTAATAGTAACATTGCAGGTACTCAAAATGCTGCCTTAAATTAAAATGATTTGAACACCCAAAAAGAACGTTTTAAAGTCTGCGATAACTGTGCTTTTATTTATATCTGGAAATAGCAGGTTCAGAAATTGAAGGACAGAGGTATCATACAACATCATTTAACAGGAAAGAAGTAAAACAAAAATGAATAAATAATCCATCAATTATCCTTCTTAACTCACTTAGTCTAATCCAGAGTTGCATAGAATTGAAGTATGTACCAGAAGAATCAAGGAAGATTTAAATATTGGCCCCTTTTGAATTGCCAGTGCTCATTTATCTTTCAAAACACAAAGAGCAAAAGAAATATTTTGCATTTACACTGTAACAATTGAAAATGTTCTTGAGGCAGCTCTCCATATGGACTATTACCAAAGAGCTCAAAAGGTATAAAAAATGGTGTGTTTATTGCTTATACTCAAAAGACGGGGAAAGACACAGGGAGAACACGAAGTACAAAAAAAAAAAAAAAAACGCTGCTGCCATCCCAACCATTTCCCTCTCAGTGCATGACTATGTATAAGTTGAACTTTGTCTTCCAGGTGGAGTAGCTTGCCTGCCAAATTCCAAAAGAGCACTCCCTTTTTCACTTGTGTCACACACGTGTGAGTAGGGGGACGTTGTGTGGACCAAGTAAAGGCAATTCCATGCCAGGCCAGGGGAGGGCAGGGTGCACTAAACCTTCTCCTGTTATCTCTGCAGACCAGCCGCGGGAAAACCTATCTGAACCAAGAATGTCACTTCCGGTTCCAGCACCCAGAAGAATGTCACTTCCGGTTCCGGCACCTAGAAAAGCATCACTTCCGGTCACCCTACATCACTTCCAGTGATCCTACATCACTTCCTGTCTGATCACTTAAAACCGCCATCTTTTCCATCCTTCATCAGTTCTGTCTTGGACTCTCTACAGTCAACTTCGTTGTTGCTTTAAAAAACCAAAACCTTTGCAGCTAGGAATATTATACGGATGGCTGCCCCAAACCTTTTTACGTGTGTCAAGTCTCTTCCTTTTACACTTGTCTTCTCACTCTTTCTCTCAATCAGGGTTATAACAGAGCTATGTTTCTGACTTTTATTTCTTTTATTAATTGTTTTTATTTTTCTGAATTTGACTTTGTTTGTTGTAATTTAATTATCTTTTTGTTATATATTAATTTTTTACAGGATTTTTGTTCTTTACTTTGTAACAATACTTTATTGTGTATGCATTTCTGACTTTTAATTATGGAGCCCAGGGTGGTGGGCTCCTTAATCCTGCAGATGTGCTTACCTTAGAGTATGCACGTGAGGCTGTCTTATTTAGGAGGGTTTGGCTCCAGTCTAATCAGTAGTGTAGTGAATTTTAAGTTTCTGCCTCTCTTTCTCTGACCTTATTCATTGATATGTAAGTATGAATCCATATTTGTTAGAAGCTTCCAGGTGAGAATTTTTTTTAAGATTACACTTTTTTTTTGGGAGTTTTTTCCCCATATTTTAGAGTAGAACAGGAGTGCCCACACTTTTTCGGCTTGCGAGCTACTTTTAAAATGACCAGATCAAAGTGATCTACCTACATTAAAAAGGATATATATATACATATATATATATATTTGTGGTAGCTGGCCCAGACACAGACAGGCGGACACGTCAATGTCACCCAACACACGTTTATTAATCATATTTACACAAGTGCACTAACCCCAAAGTCCCGGCCACCTCCTTGTCTCTCCTTCTGAGCTCTGTCCTACTCCACTCCTGACTCTTGCCATTGCCTGAAGGGAGGCGGCCCCTTTTATAAGCACCCGGATATGCTACAGGTGTGTTCCGTCAACCTCCCACCGACACGCCCCAGTGTGGCGGAAGTGCCGACTGCATCCCCGGAAGCACTCCGGGTGTCCCTGCTCTTCTTCCTCCCAGCACTTCCGGGTGTGGCAGAAGTGCTGAGGTCCAGGGTCTTCAAGGCATTGGGGCGCCCCCTGGCGGTGACCACAGGCCCCTACAGGGTGGAGCTTCAAAGCTCTGTACCCTTGGCCCCCAAAAGAACCAGGGTGATCGCCCCCACATGGTCTGGGGAAGGCTGCTAAAGCCAATTAATGTGGAAGTGATGCTTTCTAAATGATGAACAAAGTATTTAGTTATGCTTAACTAATGCCTCATAGTGTGCAGTTATTATAAAGTGTTACCCATTTTCCTTCTTTGGAATAGCAATGATAGATTGACAGATCAGACAAAGGCACTTCGATTGTGACATTGTGAGAGAAAAAAATCCTCTTCCAATTCCACATCCAGCCCATAACCAAGATTTTTTTTTTAAATCCCTTCTTTAGTCGATATAAATTGGAAGGCTAACTAGATCACTTAGATAGCCGGAGTTTTGCAGTAGCTTGCGCGTTTGATTGTGCGTGCGGGATGACCAGTGTGTTAGGAGAAAATAGATCTCAGACTGGCCGCCCTGTATGTCAATCAAGTGGCAAATGCCATAGGGAGGATATATGATAGACTAAAATTAAAAAAAAATTTTTTTTGAATGCAACGCAATCTACCTGCACTACCTTTCCGATCTACTGGTTGATCACGATCAACGTATTGGGCACCCCTGGAGTAGAGTATATCTGTTTTTCTGACATTACATTTTTTATTTAATCTGATATTTGCCATCATTGCTCAACAATTCATTAAGAAGGAACTGCCAATGGTGTAACTTAAAACAGTTCAAGCGAGGCAGTTGCACTAAGGAACCTATGGTAAATGTGTGGTTCTTGTTTCGCAATGGTTTATTATTCACATACTTGAATGCTTGACATAAGAATGGAAAGTGTAATGGTGTTATCATTTCCACAACTCTTAAAACTTACTCATGAAAAATTTGAATGCTTAAATTAGCGTACCAATGTAAACACTTTTTTTTTCAGAGAGGCCCCCCGTTGTGGCGGGGTTATGAATTTGAATATGGATTTGAATTTTTGTGACTTAATTTTTTACTCTGGCATGATCCATGTTTAATATTTTGTCAGGAATCTCCTGATCGTTTATCTTTTTGCCTTTCCGACCTGCCATTTTTCAACCTTGGAAAAACATAATAACCCTCAAATATATTGAACAGTACGTTAATCAGTTAAGCTCAAGAGATATGTAAATATACAGAGAATATTCTGTACACATCATGGAATGTTTTGGAAGATTTGTTTATCATTTTTGGGAAATAGGAAGGATTAATGGACTCTATCTAGCCTTAGTCTCCCATTGATTAAAAATCTGGTTTCTCCCCTAATAAGAGTTTTAAAGTTTAGAAAAAATTACTGACCACAACCTTCAAATGGAATTTTAGCTTTGATTGTGACCTTTGTGTACTGCCTATGTCAAAAGCTATGTCAATCTAACAAAATAAAATTGGTAATCTAAATCAGTGTTTCTCATCCTGTTTGGTGTCACTACCCATTTTTTTCCCATGTAAGTGTCTTCATGACCCATGGGGAGATCCGTCCTTAATGAATGGAGCATGATAGTGAAAGCATTTTGGGGGGATTGGCATCTCAAGTGTTGATGAATTGACCCACTGCTACCTACTAACTTTATAAACAAGAGTAACTCACAAACCCACCAGCAGCACCCAACAGTCCTAAAGTGGGTTGCAAGCCATTGTTTGAGAAACTCTTATCTAAATCATCCATACATTTTTTTAAATTGTTTCATTCAATTACACGATTGTTGGGACTAGAGCTTATTCAGGTATTGTTCAGTGTAAATCAAGAATCACCTTTAGACAGTCCGTCAATGGCATACTCTTGTTAATACTTACTCTGGGTAAATTAACTTAACCTGAGAAAACTTATATGGACACAAAAAAATAATACCGACTCACCACAGATGGTCACTAATGATTTCAACAGTAAAACACCAACACTAACTCTGATCTAGTGGCCATTAAATAAAAATGTATTTATTTTTCTGGATGATTAGATCATGATAATGCTATTTTTACCCACTGTCTGCTCAACCCCAAGTGAAAGCTTTGGATAATCAGAAAATATTTTATTACCATGCCAAATTTTTTATTGCTACAGTATATCTAAAATAAAATAGGTTGACTGCCACTGCAAGTAGAATAAAAGTCCATTGGGTGGTATAAATGTGATAAAATATTTCATTTTCTTATAGATGATCTGTTAATATTCCTTTAATAAATCTAATAAAGTGAATCCATTGCAGCCATCACGTTTACACTCTTAAAAACCAGACAATTATCTAGTTTAAATGCCTGAATCACTGTTGGTATATAATCACCAGAGAGTCCTATTGATCTATTGGACTTGACCAGAGACATTATTACAGCACCGCACATCTATAATATCTTCTTTTTCAAAGCATCAGCGCTTAGTCTACACCTTATCTCTTACATTGGCATCTCTGTCTAAGTATACACCTAACATGAAATCCTGTGAAAGGTATTGTGCATTATTTTAAAAGCTTTTCTCAGTATTTATTTTCATCACTCAGTCTTATCTGTCCTGATTCCTTGTACAATGAAACTGGTATTTGTTCCCTGTTGTGCCTTTTATTTAAGACTATTCATAGATGTTTGCTTTTATTGGAACTACATTGCCTTTGTACTGTATGCATGCAGGTTCAGAAATATTTTTGAGAATTTCCTTTTTTGCAGCTTGTTACATGACTGTTTAAAGCAGGACGACAGTGCCAACATGCTGTTTCTCTTGCAGTTTGGAGGGAGAATGGTCAAGATTAAAAGTCTCTGAATTGGTCTCGTCCGATGCGAGAGATGGACGTCTGAAGTGAAGCTCCGCTAGCAGTGGTGTTATTTTTCATATTATTTGCTTATTATCCTGAGATATCCTGTATTTATTCAACCCGAGAGGGACTGCTACAGTATATGTAAGCACATATAAACATGGCCAACAAGAAGGGGGGTTCGAAAGAATCGAAAACTAAAGCTACACCCAAGCTGCGATCAGCAAGCCCCATTTCCAGATACGGCCTTTCAGAGACAGACCTGGATCAGATGGGCGAAAGCACAGACTCCTCGGGACCACGGTCCGCTACATCGTCGCCTGCTGAGAGCGAAAAGGGGAGCGAAGGTGCGATCGTGAGTGCAGATCTGGATAGCTCGCCGATTGGAGAAGATCACATGAAACTGGAAAGGGCCTCGAAGTCCACGGCTTCAATTACGCAATTACGCGAGCCTATAGCAGCGGGGACACCGGCTACAGCAAATTCTGCTGCTTCATCTACGGTACAAGAAAGCACAATTGAACTATCTGAACTGAAGGTGTTGCTCGTTGAGCTCACGCAAGACATAAAGAAAAGCGAGAAGGCTAATGAGATAGCAAGGGCAAAGGCACATGAGAGACTGAAACAGGAAATCCAACAGGCAAATGAAAGGTTGCGACAGGAATTCCAACAGGCAAATGAAAGGCTGCGACAGGAATTCCAACAGGCAAATGAAAGGCTGCGTCAAGAGGTGCAACTTGAGCTTCGACAGGTGCTGGGAAAAATTGAAGAGCGCATTCAGGAAAACTCGGTTAAACTGAGCACGCTTACTGATCAATTGGAGCATCTCAAGGAGACATTCACGAATCGGATTGAAATGGTCGAACATTCAGCTGCCAGTGCCGAAGAAAGAACAATAAATGTCAGTTCCGAATGCAAAAAACTCGGAGAAAACTTGGAGACAGACTGGCTGCTTTAGAAGATGGCAGTAGAAGGTATAATATCAGAATTGAAGGTCTGCCGGAGAATCGAGAAAGTTCAAACCCTGTGAAATTCGCAGCTGAACTTTTTTCTAAAATAATCGGGGACGACTTTAAAGCAGAATCTGAGATAGCAGCGGCTTACCGCGTACGCGGATCAAACACCGTCAGACCCCGACCAAGATCTTTTATAGTTCGTTTTGAACGATTATCATTTAAGCTAGAGGTGATGGCACTCCTCAGAAACAAGGAAGATATTATATATGAAAATAACCACATTCTTATCTTCCCTGACTTCTCTCCAGCAACAGCTACTAAACGCGCAGCCTTCTATAATATTAAACAGCGGCTACGGCAAGCCAGTGTGAAATACAGCCTCCTGTATCCGGCAAAACTGAAAGTGGAATGGCAGGGTCAATTCTATGTCTTCGCTAGCAAGGAAGAAGCAGAAAAAGAATTAAGAAAGCTGATCCCGGGACTATTCTGATACATAATAGTGAGTCATGGCGGTTAAAACGATAAAGCAAAGATTAATAATCTTTTGTCTGATCTATTCGTTTTAAAATACGGGTTTTTATCAGCATATATTCTCATTATTACTTAGTATTACTAGGGCGCTATTTGTTTATGTTTTATTGTGCTTAATTATTTATTTATTTATTTATTTATTTTTCTCTTTTTCTTTTCTAATTATCTCATCTCTACCCTAAACGAGACTGTTCAATATCATACCCTAGGTTTATTGTTATTGCTATTACTGCATTAGGACTGGTTATGCTTCTTCTGGACACATTTTTAATACCATCCCCTGGGTTTATTATCTGGGTGTATCATCTTAATGCACTAAAATTGCTGAAGACTATATATATATTTTAAGTGTAAAACTCTTTTTTTTTTTTTAGAGATATCTCTATCTTTTAACCCTAAAGCGCCGCTGCATTGGAGCTTGTTTTGCTTTGGACGTACTCTGTCTCTGGGTATTTTAGAGGACTGGGACTGTGTGAAGTGGGTTTTAGCCTCACTTGGGGAGGCAAAAAGGGAGGGTGGGGGATTAAGGGGGGGAGAGAAAGAGAGCAGGCCTGATCTATACCTAATCTATCCTCTCAGTCTTTATAATTATAATAAGACTATAAAATGACATCAAAAACTCAGAATCAGTGTCTCCATGATGGGACAGTTAACTTCGTAAGCTGGAATGTTAAAGGCCTGAATCACGAATTAAAGAGAAAGAAAGTACTCTCTCACCTAACAGGTCTAAATGCTAAAATAGTATTTTTACAGGAAACTCACCTAATAAGCAAGGATCAGTTCCGGCTGCAAAAAGACTGGACTGGCCAAATGTTCCATTCTAGCTTTACGAAGAAAACTAGAGGTGTGGGAATTCTCATACATAGAACTGTTCCATTTGTAGCATCAGATGTAGTATTGGATCCTGAAGGGAGATATGTAATGGTTATGGGAGACTTATCTAACTGTAAAATGATCTTGATAAATGTTTATGCACCTAATGTTGATGATAAGGAATTTATACAAAATTTGTTGGCATCCATTCCCAATCTGAACACTCATAAAGTTATAATGGCTGGGGATTTTAATTGTGTTATAAATCCACTTTTAGATAGGACCTCCTCCACAGGGGGAACGGCATCTAACACTGCAAAAATAATTACAAAGTTTATAACTGATCACAACTTATCAGACCCCTGGAGGTTTTTAAACCCAAATTCAAGAACATATTCTTTCTACTCACCAGTACATCATTGTTACTCAAGGATCGATTACTTCTTTATAGACAATAACTTCTTGCCTAAGATTAAATCTTGCAAATACGATGCTATTGTTATTTCTGACCATGCACCTATGATCTTGGAGCTAAAATTACTAAGCCCCATGCACTCACCCCGCAGATGGCGCCTCAACCCGCTTCTATTAGCTGATGAGAATTGTACTGAATTTATATCCAAACAAATCAAATTCTTTCTAGAGACAAATACATCCCCCGAGATCTCTGCAGGGATACTCTGGGAAACTCTTAAGGCCTTCTTAAGAGGTCAGATTATCTCATATCTTTCCCACAGAAATAAATCCGAGGCCAAGAAAATAGCAGAGATAAAAAGTGAAATTACTAAAATAGATGAAGAACATGCCAGACTACCAAGCGAGACTCTACATAGGAGAAGGCAGGCTCTACATTCGGAATTAAACCTCTTGACAACTAAAGAAACTGAACAACTAATTTACAAATCCAGACATCATTACTATGAACATGGGGAGAAAGCTAATAAGCTTTTAGCTCAACAAATTCACAAGCAAGAAGTGCGCAACGCAATCTCAGTAATCACTAGTACGAACGGAGATAAAATCGTTGAACACCAAAATATAATGCACACTTTCAGAGACTACTATAAATCCCTATATACTACTGAGTTTAAGGAAGACAATACACAATCCAATGCATTTCTGGATACATTACAGATACCACAAATAGACGCTTTTAGTGCGGAGGAACTTGATAAACCTCTGATGTTATCAGAATTACTAGATGCTATAAAATCACTCCAAGGCGGGAAAGCAGCAGGCCCTGATGGTTACCCTGCAGAATTTTACAAGAAATTCTCCGCTCAGCTAGCCCCCCTCTTATTAGCAACATTTACAGAAGCCAGAGATAACCAATCTCTTCCACAAACCTTTCGCCAACCACTAATCACTGTCTTTCCAAAACAAAATAAGGACTTATTACAATGTGCATCATACAGACCAATTTCACTTCTGAATAACGACGTTAAAATACTCTCTAAAATCTTAGCCAGAAGGATGGAGAAAGTGCTCCCCTCGGTAATATCACAAGACCAAACTGGATTTATTAGGGGCCGGCACTTATCTTCCAATCTTCGACGCCTGTTTAATGTAATATACTCACCAACTAAATCAAACACCCCAGAAATATTATTATCATTGGATGCAGAAAAAGCATTCGACATGATTGAATGGAAATACCTTTTTACTATATTGGAGAAGTTTGGGTTTGGCCCAAACATCTGTGCATGGATTAAATTACTGTATACTAACCCAGAAGCTTCAGTTTGCATCAACAACATTTGCTCAGACTACTTTAAACTAGAACGTGGCACTAGACAAGGATGCCCCTTGTCACCGCTGCTGTTTGCGATTGCCATTGAACCACTGGCAATACATTGTCGAAATACTGATCAGATAAAGGGGATTAGCAGAGAAGGACTGGAACAGAAAATCTCATTATATGCAGATGACATGGTACTGTATATATCAGACCCAGAAAATTCTGTACCTGCAGTCTTAGCAGCACTCACAGAATTTCAAAAGATCTCTGGTCTCAGAATTAATCTGAATAAAAGTGTACTCTTTCCAGTGAACTCTCAAGCATATAATATTAGATTAGATACCCTACCTTTTATCATTGCAGAACAGTTTAAATACCTAGGGGTAAACATCACAAGTAAACATAAAGCTCTATATCAACAAGATTTCGCCGTTTGCATGGAAAAAATTAAACAAGACTTGCATAGATGGTCAACCCTTCATCTTACACTAGCTGGAAGAATTAACACTGTTAAGATGAGTATTCTTCCTAAACTCCTTTTTTATTTCAAAACATCCCAATATACATTAATAAATCATTTTTTAGGCAATTAGATTCGACAATAACCTCATTTATTTGGAATTCAAAACATCCACGCATCAAAAGAGCGACCCTACAAAGACAAAAGGCAGAAGGTGGCATGGCTCTACCTAACTTCCAGTTTTATTACTGGGCAGCAAATATACAGGCGATAAGAACCTGGACACAAATAGAAGAACATACACAGGCTTGGTCTGCAATAGAATTAAATTCCTGCAGTACTTCTTTGTATTCCTTGCTCTGTGCTCCAATAAACACACGTTATCGGCAATACACTAATAACCCAATTGTGCTCCACTCACTTAGAATCTGGAACCAATGTAGAAAGCATTTTAAGACGGAGAAGCTTCTATCTGTGGCACCCCTGCAAGAGAATCACCTCTTTCAACCTTCACAAACATATGCAGTTTTTAATATTTGGAAAAAATTTGGAATTAACTTGCTTAGAGATCTTTATATAGACAACGTCTTTGCATCCTATGAGCAATTACATTCCAAATTTAACATTCCAGCTACACATTTCTTTCACTATCTTCAAATCAGAAACTTTGTTAAACTAAACCTTCCAGATTTTCCTCATCTTGCACCCTCATCCATGCTGGAAAAAATATTGCTCAATCTCAATGACTTAGACTCCATCTCTACAATATATAAAATCATTTTACAATCCCTCCCTTTCAAAGATCCAAGAAGACACTGGGAAAAAGATCTTTCAATTAATATATCAGAAAAGGAGTGGAAAGTAGCAATGCAGAGAATTCACTCGAGCTCCATATGCGCAAAGCATACAATTATACAACTCAAAATTATATATCGAGCACATCTGTCTCGACTAAAACTCTCCAAAATGTTCCCAGGGCATGATCCAACCTGCGAACGTTGTAACCAAGTCCCAGCCTCACTAGGTCACATGTTCTGGTCCTGCACCAAATTAACATTATTCTGGACAAACATTTTTAATTACCTTTCAGATAGCCTTGGACTTACAATCCCTCCAAACCCATTAACAGCTGTGTTTGGTGTTCTTCCAGATGGGTTTAAAGCGGAGGAAGACAAACAAATTGTGATTGCATTCACTACACTTTTGGCACGCAGACTTATTCTCATAAACTGGAAGAACCCAAACTCTCCTCTTTTAAGTCAGTGGGAAACCGATGTGTTATATTATTTGAAGTTGGAAAAAATCAAATACTCAGTTAGAGGATCCATACAGACTTTTTTCAAAACATGGCAGGATCTAATCAGTAATATTTTAAAATAAGTTCATAAGGCACAGAGAATTTATTAATTTAGGTATGTTTACAAGCCTTAAATTTAACGCCGTTTGGCTTGCTCTCTCTCTCAGGAGTGGGGATCGATCTGTTCTTAATTTTTCTCTTTGTAAAAACTTGATTGCTTTGTATGGATTGTAATAAAATTAATAAATAAAAAAAAGATTAAAAGTCTTTGTAACTTTAAATGTAGAAAAGGTAGTGCGCACCAACCACACCAGGATGGGTATATTCCTGTTTCCATGTAAAACAAGAATGTTCTGACAACAACAGTTGGGCTAAAAGCAATCCTATTATTGATAATTAGTAGACCATTGATGAAAGGAACCAAACAGGCTGAAATGACTTGTATGGAGAAAAGATGTGCTACAATGAGTGAAGGTACAACCATATCTAAAAAGGAATATTGGAGAGCAAAATTTGTTGCAGATGGGGCATGATGGCTGAATGGCCCAAGTGCATCTTACAACCAACAGAAACACAACTATTAGACGATGGAGCACTGGGGAAAAATACCCAGTGTAATGAATGTCTGTCAACTCATTCAGATGGATTGGCCAGCATATGGTGAATATCCCATGAAAATGTTGATACTGTTATTCTGGCAGATGCCAGCAATGAATGTTGGTGGTGGAGGTACTGGTATACTGGTATGGGGAGTGTTTGGTACACATTGAGTCTTTTAATGTAAGTTAAGCAATTTTTGAATGCCACAGAGTATCTGAACATTGTTACCAATCATGCAGAAGTGTGCCAACCTGCAGAATGATCTTTTTGCTAGAACAATTGTTGTAAGTTGCTTTGGATAAAAGCATCTGCCAGGCAAATAAATGTGAATGTAAATGCAAAGGCTAAAATAAAAATTAATGTGTTGGCTTCCTAAGAGATCTGATAACAATACAATGAAACTTTTAGGGCAAAAATCCGCCAACAGCTAAATTTAAACCACTATGGAGCATCCCTGGTTTGCACGTTTTTGGTTTACTTTGTACAGTATATGCTATGACCATTCTGAAGACAAAATTTAAATCATTCTATTGAGTATTGAGTAGGCGCAACAAATGAGTAGTCTTCATTTGTACTGCATATATTATCATTGCCTAGTAGAAAATGTTATTATTGCTTCTGTAACAAAAGTCTGGGTAAGGGCATAGTGTGCTTAGGTTAGACAGTAGCCTTTTGTACAGTATAAGTCTTCAGACTGCCAGGCTACAAAGTTCATACTATATTCAAATACTAAAAGTGATTCAAACATAATAAAAGGCAGGAATGCATGTCAAATTTCTGGGAAGATTCTAAGAGTATATCAATCTGTAAAGATATAATATTCAAGTATGGTGTGTACTTCAAAATTAAATTAATATTTCATGACTAAACTAAAAGTTTATTGACTTTATGAAGTCAAGAATTTAAGAAGTTAAGAATTTATGAAGTAATAGTTCTTAAGTGCTTTGTCTAGAGAAGGTACAATAGCAGTTTGCTGTGTCGAGAGGGTGAGATCAGCATAATAGATACTTTGACTGTGACCCTGGCAGAATGCCTGCTGTGAGAGAAGCTGACTTCAGTGGCTTGGAATCAGTCAAGAAGGCAAGAGGCGGCTAGCTGACTCCTAAGTTTGTGCACCATTATAAATCTAAATATATTGTTTTACATCAGTATAAAAATACACTACCATAACTTTGGCAAATTAACAAACTGAGCTTGAAATTCTTATGTACTTCAGCTACACTTAAAAAATCATGAATGTAAAACGATAAAGTGCATTATTTTCTGTAGAATACATATAGGCATGTTGTACCACTAGGTAGCATGTCTGACACTCAATATACCACTGTTAATGTTTTTATGAAAGGTAAACTGGAGAAACAGAGTGCTGGCCATCTCAAGGGATGTGTTGTTTGGCAAAGGATCCTCTCAAAATACTAGCAGGTTGGTGTCAGCTACTATGTGCAGACTTAACAGAAAATGTGATGGCCAGCTATAGGTGATTATGGAATGTTTTCCATTAGTGGCCATAATTAGAGAGTGGAAAGTGAAGGGATTGGAAAGTGGACATGACCTGTACACAATTAGAAAAGTATGAACTCTAGTAATGGGCAAATCATCGTAGAAAAAACAATACCAAGATCAAAAGTATGGTATTAGGAGTTACTAACAATTAAGATTTCTTTCTGTTTTATTTATTGTATTTGATTTTACTTGTCAGGGCATCTGTTTACTTAAGTACTCATTGCTATGGCACAGGGGAGGCCCAGTCTCCTTTGCTAGAGTATTTGTGATATTCTTATCTGGAGTGAAAAGTAATTAAATTCATCAGTCAAACAAAAATTACAGTTGGAATAAAAGAAAACATCTGACTAGGAGAAAAAAAGCAACTCAAATTCAATCAAAGTCTATTTCAGCCCTACCTCTAAATGCAGTACAATGTTTTACAATGACTGTATTTCCTGTAGCCAAAGCCCACAAAATCTTACTGTTACAAGACATTTTTTGTTTCTTTTTTTAATTTCTATTATGTGGACTTTTTATTTATGTTTTTTACTATAATGTGCACATT
Organism: Polypterus bichir lapradei; assembly: GCA_026402145.1. Classification (NCBI taxonomy): domain Eukaryota; kingdom Metazoa; phylum Chordata; class Cladistia; order Polypteriformes; family Polypteridae; genus Polypterus; species Polypterus bichir. The sequence continues at coordinate 21,719,525 of JANRMT010062819.1, read as the reverse complement.
CCATTTATTTTACATTTTATTAACTGTTTTTACTTATTTAGATTTTAAAAATGTATTTTATTCTATTACTATTGTTTTTCTATTTTCTATGCAGATGTATTTATTGTGTTATTTTATTTATATAATTTTGTTCACAAAATTAAAATAAAGAATTTGTATTTATTAAATTATTCCTGTTGAACTTATTAATTTAGACTTTATGTTCAAATCATGGTAATAGACTTTACCATGTTGGAACTTTGGAGAAGGTGAGTTGGAGGGCCCTCCTTAGAATCACCTTTTTGTATGCTTATGTAACATATTTTATAAAATAAAAACATATTTAAGCAAAAAATATTTACTTATACAAAAGTTGCTCTAGACTCAGTAACATATGCTTGACAATGTTTAGAAAAATGACAACGATAAATACCAAATACTGTACCAAAAATATCAAAAGTTTGCTGAGCAATAGAGATGGCACACTTGCTGGCATGCTGAACTATAGTAAGAAAAGTAATTCAGTAATATGGTTATAAACACAGACACCAGCATCAGCCTTAAAATCTGTATTTTTTTTACACAGGTTGTCCAAACTGAAATTACTAGTGTGTGTTTATTTGCATGCTTTATTACATTAATTTCTTCATGTTGCTTACCTTTATATATATATTTATATATGTGACATTCAAATATGTGAAATCCAAACTGTCACCTGTGACCCGTATATACAGCAGAAATAAAGAATTAAGCTTACCTTTTGTACTGCAGAAGTCAGTTTCTGACAATGTTATCGACTTTTGGGAGTGTAGATGCTAAGGATACAGTTACCTTTGTTATGCACATTTCCATGTGTGTTACCCTCTAATGTCAACATTTACATCTTAAGTAAGAATAATCTCTGATTTTTTCATTATCTTAACTCTGCAAAAAAGCAGTGACTATGTATTTGCTAAAAGTTTCTCACTTGAGTTTATAAAAAAATATTTCAGGAAAACAACATTGGGTCATTTAAAGTGTCTGTAATGCTTCTTTCTTTCTTTTTTTTAATTGATTTTATTGAAATCACACAATATTCCATACAAATAGATCAATTTTACAAGAATAGAATTTTGAAAACAAATCAACCCCCACCCCTGAGAAAGAGAGCATGGGCAGCAGAATAAAACTTAAACCTAGTAAAAATAAGAAAATAGATAAATTAATAAGTGAATATAGATGAATGGAGAAGAAGAAAAAAAAATAGGGAGAGAATCTGCTTCCTCAGTGCTTTAAAAGTTTATTCTAAAATGTTATTGATTAGATCCTGCCAGGTTTTGAAAAATTTCTGCACAGATCCTCTAAGTGAGAATTTGATTTTTTCCAATTTCAAATAGTATAAAACATCAGTTACCCACTGACTTAAAAGAGGAGAGTTAGGATTCTTCCAGTTGAGCAAGATAAGTCTGCGTTGCAGTAGTGTAGTAAAGGCAATCACAGTTTGTTTGTCCTTCTCCACTTTAAGCCCATCTGGGAGTACACCAAACACAGCTGTTAATGGGTTAGGAGGGATTGTGACACCAAGGCTGTCTGAAAGGCATTTAAAAAATTTTGGTCCAGAATGATGTTAATTTGGTGCAGGCCCAAAACATGTGACCCAGTGAGGATGGAACTTGATTGCAGCGTTCGCAGGTTAGATCTTGCCCTGGAAACATTTTGGACAATTTTAAGCAAGGCAGATGTGATCGATATATAATTTTGAGTTGAATAATTGTATGCTTTGTGCATATGAAGCTCAAGTGAATTCTCTGCATTGCTGCCTTCCACTCCTTTTCTGATATGTTGAGGGAGAGATGCTTTTCCCATTGTCCTCTTGAATCTTTGAAAGGGAGGGACTGTAAAATGGTTTTTTAAATTGCAGAAATGCTGTCTAAGTCCTTGAAACTGATCGATATATTTTCCAGCATAGAGGGAGGTGGGAGGTGAGGAAAATCGAGCAGGTTCTGTTTAACAAAGTTTCTAATTTGAAGATAGTGAAAGAAATGTGTTGCTGGAAAGTTAAATTTAGAATGTAATTGTTCGTAGGATGCAAAGACGTTGTCTATGTACAGATTGTGATTTAATGCCAAATGTTTTCCAGACATTAAAAACTGCATATATTTGCGAGGGTTGAAAAAGGTTGTTCTTGTGCAGAGGTGCCACCGATAAAAGATTCTGTCTTAAAATGCTTCCTACATTGGTTCCATATTCTGAGTGAGTGAAACACAATTAGGCTATTAGTATATTGCCGATAATTTGCATTTATTGAGGCGCAAAGCAAGGAATATAAAGAGGAACTGCAGGATTTTATTTCTATTGCAGACCAAGCCTGCATATGTTCATCTATTTGTGTCAATGTCCAGGTTTTTATATGTTTTATGTTTGCTGCCTAGTAGTAAAACTAAAAGTTAGGGAGAGCCATGCCACCTTCTGCCTTTGGCGTTTGTAGGGTCGCACTTTTGATACATGGATGTTTTGAATTCCACATAAATGTGGTTATGGTTGAATCTAATTTCTTAAAGAATGATTTATTGATGTATATTCGAATATTTTGAATTACAAAGAGAAGCTTAGGGAGGATATTCATCTTAACAATGTTAATCCTTCCAGCTAAACTGAGATGAAGGGTTGAACATCTATGCAAGTCTTACTTGATTTTGTCCATACAGACAGCCACATTTTGTTGATAACGAGCTTTATGTTTACTTGTGATGTTTACCCTTAGGTATTTAAACTGATCTGCGATGATAAAATGGAAGGTGTCCAATCTAATATTGTGTGCTTGAGAATTCACTGGAAAGAGCACACTTTTAGTCAAATTAATTTTGAGACCAGAAATCTTTTAAATTTTTTAAGTGCTGTTAGGACTGCAGGCACAGCATTTTGTCTGATATATACAGTACCATATCATCTACATACAGTTGTGCTTGAATGTTTGTGAACCCTTTAGAATTTTCTATATTTCTGCATAAATATAACCTAAAACATCATCAGATTTTCACTCAAGTCCTATGGTCATTTATTTATTAAGGAAAATGATCAAATATTACATATTTGTGAGTGGCAAAAGTATGTGAACCTTTGCTTTCAGTATCTGGTGTGACCCCCCTTTGCAGCAATAACTGCAACTAAACGTTTCCAGTAACTTTTGATCATTCCTGCACACCGGCTTGGAGAAATTTTAGCCCATTCCTCCGTACAGAACAGCTTCAACTCTGGGATGTTGGTGGGTTTCCTCACATTAACTGCTCGCTTCAGGTCCTTCCACAACATTTCGATTGGATTAAGGTCAGGACTTTGACTTGGCCATTCCAAAACATTAACTTTATTCTTCTTTAACCATTCTTTGTTAGAACGACTTGTGTGCTTAGGGTTGTTGTCTTGCTGCATGACCCACCTTCTCTTGAGATTCAGTTCATGGACAGATGTCCAGACATTTTCCTTTAGAATTCTCTGATATAATTTAGAATTCATTGTTCCATCAATGAAGGCAAGCCGTCCTGGCCCAGATGCAGCAAAGCAGGCCCAAACCATGATACTACCACCACCATGTTTCACAGATGGGATAAGGTTCTTATGCTGGAATGCAGTGTTTTCCTTTCTCCAAATTGCGAACTTCTTGCTTGTGGATTTGTTGAGCTAAAAGCTTATTAGCTTTCTCTCCGTGTTCATAGTAATGATGTCTTAATTTAAAAATGAGTTGTTCAGTTTCTTTAGTTGTCAAGAGGTTGAGTTCTGAATGCAGAGCCTGCCTTTTCCTATGAGGTGCCTCACTTAGACGCCAGGCATGTTCTTTGTCTATTCTAGTAATTTCGTTGGTTAGCTTTGATACCTGCTTGATTTCCAATTTATTTCTGTGGAAAAGATATGAGTTGATCTGTCCTCTTAAGAAGGCATTCAGGGTTTCCCAGAGTATTCCTGCAGAGACCTCTGAAGATATATTTGTCTCTAGAAAAAAACTGATTTGTTTTGATATACATTCTGTAAAGTTCTCTTCTGCTAATAAAAGTGGGTTAAGTCGCCATCTGCGTGATGAGTATATGGGGTATAATGATTTTATCTCCAAGATCAGAGGGGCATGGTCGGAAATAACAATAGCGTCGTAATTGCAGGATTTAATCGTAGGCAAGAAATGGTTACCTACAAAAAAATAATCAATTCTTGAGTAGCAATGATGCACTGGTGAGTAGAAGGAATATGTTCTTGAATTTGGGTTTAGAAATCTCCAGGGGTCTGATAAGTTGTGGTCAGTTAAAAATTGTGTAATTGTCATTGCAGTGTTAGATGTCATTGCCCCTGTGACAGGAGACCTATTTGGTTCTGGATTTAAAACACAATTAAAATCCCCATCCATTATCATTTTATGAGTGTTCACATTGGGAATGGATGCAAATACATTTTGGATGAATTCCCTATCATCCACATTGGGTGCAAAACATTTATCAAAATCACTTTATAATTAAATAATTACCCATAACAATCATGTTATCATGTCCCTTCAGGATCAGATACAACATGATTCTTTCTGATTTAGCTAACAAATTTGGTTGCCTTGGTTTCTAACTCTTGTCTTTTAGAATGAAGACATCTCTGCTTAACAACTGCTTTACACTGCCGTGCCAATTGTTACTAATGGTTTATTTCTTTCAACTTTCAAGACTTAATTAACTTCCATTGCTGCAGAAAAACTAAGGTGTTTACTCTTTACATGCTTCCTGAGAAAGGCCTTTTTGTATAACTTAAAATTACATTACTTTTCAGTTTTTGGTAACCTTAGCTTTCTTTTTAAGCAGTTTACCTCTTACCTTTGTACCATTTCAGGTTATTCACTGGACTTAAATTTCAATAAAAACTGGAAAAATAGAGTGTTCTAAAACAAGTAGAGTGTGTAAAGAATATTTATTTCAAATGTTTGCTCACCTTGTGCTAATCAGCAAACACATGAGTGCACGATAGTTAGTATCACTGCTGGAAGTTCTGTATGTAGTTCAAGTTGTGCAGTATGTCTTTCTATGTTATCGTGACTTGTTCTTTTTCACCTCACTTTTTTCAATTTAGGCAGTTTAACAGCCAAAATATTTTCAGAGTTGGGGATGGTTTTGAGACTCTCACTTTTTATAGTATTTAAAACAATATGGCTATATTTTCATAGATGATAATATTGTCAGATAGTATTAAAATGATCTGATGACAATTGAGAAAAACCAGGCACCAGCATCCCATTGTTTGATTGAATTTTTATGACATGAAAGTCGTTTGAACTTGCTCGTTTAGTTAATCGTTAATGAAAGAGGGGCAGATAATATTAGTTAAGTTAATGTTTACATTAGACAAGTCTGGACACATAAAGGAATGTTCTAGTGTGGCGCCACAAGAATATTCATGCAAATGATATATGTTGTTTGCACTACTATATTTCTTTTATCTCCTGATGAAAGAGACACTAAAAACAAAACTTAATTTGCTGATCTGGACAAAATGATATTTGTGACAATATGCAGAATGAGGGAAAATTAATGTTGAAAGCAATCTAGAATATTTTCCTTACAACCCCTTTTAGGAAATATTTCTCACTAATTCGTCATATATTTTTTACCTCAGTTTTCATAGAACATAATGTCTAGGTATAATTATTTCTTTATTTCAGCCAGGTTTAGAAGTTTCTGAAATTTCATAATATCCATGTTGTGCAAGGATTGTAAACTCAATAAAAATTATTTTGTCAAATTGGACAATATTTATTCCTTGTTCTGGATATGATTTCAAATTTCATGTTTTTTCATTTATGTTTTTTGATTATTTATATTTTTAAGTATATTTTGGCTACATCACCATTTTTGTTTGTTTCAAAGGGTATCTCCTTTTTAGAATTTTAGGTTACTAGGATGCTGTATACAGTGCATCCGGAAAGTATCCACAGCGCATCACTTTTTCCACATTTTGTTATGTTACAGCCTTATTCCAAAATGGATTAAATTCATTTTTTCCTCAGAATTCCACACACAGCACCTCATAATGACAATGTGAAAAAAGTTTACTTGAGATTTTTACAAATTTATTAAAGATAAAAAAATTAAGAAAGCACATGTACATAAGTATTCACAGCCTTTGCCATGAAGCTCAAAATTGAGCTCAGGTGCATCCTGTTTCCCCTGATCATCCTTGAGATGTTTCTGCAGCTTAATTGGAGTCCACCTGTGGTAAATTCAGTTGATTGGACATGATTTGGAAAGGCACACACCTGTCTATATAAGGTCCCACAGTTGACAGTTCATGTCAGAGCACAAACCAAGCATGAAGTCAAAGGAATTCTCTGTAGACCTCCGAGACAGGGGGAGAAGGGCCTTAGTCAGAGAGCTGACCAAGAACCCGATGGTCACTCTGTCAGAGCTCCAGAGGTCCTCTGTGGAGAGAGGAGAATCTTCCAGAAGGACAACCATCTCTGCAGCAATCCACCAATCAGGCCTGTATGGTAGAGTGGCCAGACGGAAGCCACTCCTTAGTAAAAGGCACATGGCAGCCCACCTGGAGTTTGCCAAAAGGCACCTAAAGGACTCTCAGACCATGAGAAACAAAATTCTCTGGTCTGATAAGACAAAGATTGAACTCTTTGGTGTGAATGCCAGGCGTCACGTTTGAAGGAAACCAGGCACCACTCATCACCAGGCCAAAACCATCCCTACAGTGAAGCATGGTGGTGGCAGCATCATGCTGTGGGGATGTTATTCAGCGGCAGGAACTGGGAGACTAGTCAGGATAAAGGGAAAGGTGACTGCAGCAATGTACAGAGACATCCTGGATGAAAACCTGCTCCAGAGCGCTCTTGACCTCAGACTGGGGCGACATTTCATCTTTCAGCGGGACAACGACCCTAAGCACACAGCCAAGATATCAAAGGAGTGGCTTCAGGACAACTCTGTGAATGTCCTTGAGTGGCCCAGCCAGAGCCTAGACTTGAATCCGATTGAACATCTCTGGAGAGATCTTAAAATGGCTGTGCACCGACGCTTCCCATCCAACCTGATGGAGCTTGAGAGGTGCTGCAAAGAGGAATGGGCGAAACTGGCCAAGGATAGGTGTGCCAAGCTTGTGGCATCATATTCAAAAAGACTTGAGGCTGTAATTGCTGCCAAAGGTGCATCGACAAAGTATTGAGCAAAGGCTGTGAATACTTATGTACATGTGATTTCTCAGTTTTTTTATTTTTAATAAATTTGCAAAAACCTCAAGTAAACTTTTTTCACGTTGTCATTATGGGGTGTTGTGTGTAGAATTCTGAGGAAAAAAATGAATTCTATCCATTTTGGAATAAGGCTCTACCATAACAAAATGTGGAAAAAGTGATGTGCTGTGAATACTTTCCGGATGCACTGGACTTGCTAGACATCTGACAAAGATGTTACATTATGGTGGCCATGATATTAAAGTTGTTAGTATATTTTGCAGCAACCAAAATGTAAGCATTTTAAGGAAAGACCTCATAAGAAACTAGTGCTCAAGCAAAATTAAAACCAATTTGTTATGAAGTGATCTATTATTTATTTTATGCACATAATGTATATTTTCATGTATTCAGGGGTTTTCAGGTAAAATTAGTTTTTTGTTAAAATACAGTATGTCTTAATAGTTACAAATTTATTTGGGTGCACGTTTTTGTTAATTATGGACAGCTCTACTTAATGTACCTATTTTTAGGATGCATCCCACAGATTTAGGGGTGGGTCCTTGGAGGCTTATGATGCTAAGGGTTCAGTGGTCAGCAATTGACATGTTGCCTAGCCAGGTTGGGGATAAAAAACACCTTTTTGGAATGCTTCTCTCTTGTTTAAAAAACATTTTTTTCAAAAGTTTTTTTCTGGTTTTGAATCCTTCCTACCATACTACCTTTTGGCTATGATTTTTGGTTCTTGCTTTGGTTTTGTTGACAGTTCCATTGATAGTCCAATTCTGACCAGTTGCAGAGGGCAGTGCAGGATGATTTTTCAAACTCACCCTAAAACATATCCTAACAATCACACACATATTGCATTCATAATGTTTCAGCTAGACAGGAAACCATTAAAATGGGCATCTACTATCTATGACACAAATCATCTAACCTATTATTCATTAGACTCTTTTTAAAAGAGTTTAGAAAAGTATTTGGTGTTCCAGTCTGATCCAAAGTTGCTGCTAATAGATTTCTTGAATGGAGACGGGTAATAATCTATTCATGAGTATATAGTAGCATTTTGTTGGGTACTGAGGTAGGATGGAATGAACTGGCTCTACTTCCTGTCTTTAAAAGGGCACTGTCACCTGAAATTAAAAATGAGCTTGCAAGTCATGATAACTGAAATATTTAGGAGGAACTGATTGCTGTAGCTGAGAAAATTGGTTTAAGGCAAAATGAAAAAAAATAAAGATGAGTGAAGGTGAAAAGGGGAGACGGGAAGTGACGTCTAGCCTTACAATAGAAATTAAAATAAAATTGGAGACTATGTAATTAGAAAAATCTTCAATTGGGTTAAAGGAAAGACAATGTTGACCAAAGGAATGTTTATGTTTCTACTGTGTCAAATCAGGACATATGGGTTCACCCTGTTCCAAGTTTCAGGGAAAATAGAAAACCCACTGTACATTGGGATTGGTAAGGTGGGCTCTTCTAGTCAAATCCTCTGTCAAAATGTATGATTAGTTTCTTATATAATCAATAACATAAACATTCACAACTTTAATTGATTCTGGAGCTACGCTTAATTTTATGAGGTCATCATTGATAAAAGAAAATTTAAAATACCACAAGCTTCATTTCGGTACAACCCCAAATCAGAAAAAGTTGGGATGGTATGAAAAATGCTGTTAAAAATGCAGTGATTCTTAAATTTATGTTGACTTTTATTTCATTACAGACAGTAATGAACCAAGATATTTCATGTTTTGTCTGGTCAACATCAATTCATTTTTTAATGTACATCCATTCCTACATTTCAGCCCTGCAACACATTCCAAAAAAGTTGGGATGGTGAAGCATTCACCAATTTGTAATTCAGATTAGTCAGATTCCTTCTCACAACACTTAAAACATGTTTTGGCACTGAAGATACCAAGCGATGAAGCATTTCAGGTGTTGTTTTTGTCCCATTCTACCTGCAAACACGTCTTAAGGGGTGTAACAGTACAGGTTTGTTATGCATTTTTCATTTCAAAATTGTGCACACATTTTCTACTGGGGACAGGTCAGGACTGCAGGGAGGCCTGTCTAGTGCCCGTACCTTCCTCTTTCACAGCCATGCCTTGTAATGTGTGCATAATGTACTTTTGTATTGTTGAAAAATGCATGGGCATCCCTGGAAAAGATGTCATCTTCAAGGCAGTATATGTTGCTCTAAAATCTCGGTGTAGTTTTCTGCATTAATGCTGCCATCACAGAAATATAATATATAAATATAAATATAAATATAAAAATTGTGAATTTCCCCTTGGGATTAATAAAGTATCTATCTATCTATCTATCTATCTATCTATCTATCTATCTATCTAT
>JANRMT010062819.1:21695157-21709995 GCA_026402145.1 Polypterus bichir lapradei | reverse complement strand
TATCTATCTATCTATCTATCTATCTATCTATCTATCTATCTATCTATCTATCTATATTACCTTTGCCACAGGCACTGACACAACCTCATACCAAGACAGACCCTGGGTTTTGACTTATTGCTGATAACAGTCTGGATGGTCCTTTTTGTCCAGAGAGCACAGCGTCCATTTCTTCCAAAAAAGATCTAGACAGATTTGTCTGACCACAATACATGTTACCACTGTGTGATAGTCCATCCTAGATGCCTCTGAGCCCTGAGACGTTGATGCCACTTCTGGACATGGTTAACATATGGCTTATCTTTTGCACAGTGAAGTTTTAAGTGGCATTTGTAAATGTAACTCCATATTGTAGTGCTTGAGAAAAGTTTGCCAAGTAATTACTTGACCATGTGGTTACATCAGTTATTGATGAGTGATGGTTCTTGATGCAGTGCCATCTGAGGGTTCATAGATCACAGGTGTTCAGCTTAGGCTTACACCCTTGCACACTGAAATTCCTCCAGATTCCTTGAATCGTTTAATGTGTCACACACATGCGATTAGGAGGAAGCTGAGTGGCCCAAGTGGAGGTAATTATCAGCCAGGCCAGGGGTGGCGGGGTGTGCTAAACCTTTTTCTGTTGTCTCTGTAGGCCAAATATGGGAAAACCTACCTGATTTAACAATAACAACGTCACTTCAGATGCCAAGAACAATGTCACTTCTGGTTCTGGTGCCAAGAATAATGTCACTTCCGGTTCTGGCACCAAGAAAGATGTTGCTTACGGTTCTGGCCTCAGATGACATCACTTCCGGTATCACCCTTTAAATCCTCCATCTTTTCCACCACTGAATCAGTTCAGTCTGGAACTCAATCCATGCACATCCGTTCTTATTTCAAAACCCTTTTTGCAACCAGGGACAATATGGGAGTAGCTGTCCCAACCCTTTCCAGTTTGTTGAGACTCATTCTTTTACAAATGATATTATGCACCATAGAGGAAGAAGTATGCAAATCCCTTTCAATCTTTCTTTGGGTAGCATTGTTTTTAAACATTGCAATAATTTTCTCATGCATTTGTTGACAAACTGGAGATCCTCTGTCCATCGTTGCTCCTCAAAGACTCAGGCTTTTGTGGATATTGCTTTTGTACAATCACCTCTTGACATTATTTGTTTAAATCATATCAGTATTTAATTATTTTACCTCTTTACTTGCCCTAATTTCTTCTGTCACAACTTTATTTAGAATGTGTGATAGGCCAGAAATGCAGGAATGAATGTACAGTCATATGAAAACGTTTGGGAACCCCTCTTAATTCTTTGGATTTTTGTTTATCATTGGCTGAGCTTTCAAAGTAGCAACTTCCTTTTAATATATGACATGCCTTATGGAAATGGTAGTATTTCAGCAGTGACATTAAGTTTATTGGATTAATAGAAAATATGCAATATGCATCATAACAAAATTAGACAGGTGCATAAATGTGGGCACCCCAACAGAGATATTACATCAATAATTAGTTGACCTCCCTTTTGCAAATACAGTAATCCCTCCTCGATCACGGGGGTTGCGTTCCAGAACCCCCCGCGATTGGTGAAAATCCACGAAGTAGAAACCATATGTTTGTATGGTTATTTTTATGTATTTTAAGCCCTTAGAAACTCTCCCACACTGTTTATAAATATTCTCCGCACAGGTATACAGTAAACCCTTGTTTATCGCAGTTAATCCGCTCCAGACAGATAATTGAATTTCCACGAAGTAAGATTCTTTATTTATAAATCTAATATTTTCACAGTTAGAGCATTGAAAACCTGTTTATGACCTTCTAAATGCGTTTTTTAACATTATTAGAGCCTTCTAGACATGAAATAACACCCTTTAGTCAAAAGTTTAAACTGTGCTCCATGACAAGACAGATGACAGTTCCGTCTCAAAATTAAAAGAATGCAAACATATCTTCCTTTTCAATGGAGTCCCGTCAGGAGCAGAGAATGTCAGATAGAGAGAGTAAAGTAAACAATCAAAAATCAATAGGGCTGTTGGGCTTTTATGTATGTGAAGCTCCGCGATAAAGCAGCCGCAATGAAGGGATCAATGTGAAGGTAGTCTTTCAGCATTTTTTACAGGAGCATCGGTATCTTCTAAGCAAACAGCCTCTGTGCAAACAGCTCCTCTGCTCACACCCCCTTGTCAGGAGCAGAGAATGTCAGAGAGTGAGAGAGACAGAGAAAGTAAACAATCAAAAATCAATACGTGCTGCTAGAGCTTTTAAGTTTGCGAAGCGCTGCACGGGAAGCATATCGTATAACATTGAGGAGTTTTATTTAATATGTAATACGTGCTCTGATTGGGTAGCTTCTCAGCCATCCGCCAATAGCCTCCCTTGTATGAAATCAACTGGGCAAACAAACTGAGGAAGCATGTACCATAAATTAAAAGACCCATTGTCCGCAGAAATCCGTGAACCAGTGAAAAATCCGTGATATATATTAAGATATGCTTACATTTAAAATCCACGATGGAGTGAAGCCGCGAAAGTCGAAGCGCGATATAGCGAGGGATCACTGTATAACAGCCTCTCAACGCCTCCTATAGCCTTTGATGAGTGTCTGAATTCTGGATGGAGGTATTTTTGACCATTCTTCCATTCCAAATCTCTCCAGATCAGTTAAATTTGATGGCTGTGAAACATGGACAGCCTGCTTCAAATCATCCCATAGTTTTCGATGATATTCAAGTCAGGGGACTGTGACAGCCATTCCAGAACATTATACTTCTCCCTCTGCAAGAATGCCTTTGTAGATTTCGACCAGTGTTTTGGGTCAGTAGCCAAGTTTCCATCCAGTTTTTTGCGACGTTTTGTTATCGACAAGCAGAATATACGTAAAAAAAATGTGCGAAATTTGCTGTCTCCAGCCTGTTTCCATCCAACTGGCTTTTTATCGATAAAATGGTGTGCGTGATGACGTCACCCCCCCCAAAACGAACTGTCGCATAAGTTTTGTTGTATCGCGAAAAAAAATTTGCCCTTGAGCCGTTTCCATACATAATTTTGTGTGTCGCAAATTATCTACCTTTTGTTTTCCACGTTACATCCCCTCCACTAAACAAAGAAACAAAGAAATGGAGAGATTATTCAGACAGTTTTTTTAAATTTGCCATCTTACTGTTATTACAGTTTCACAAATAATTGGAATTGTACATAATATCCGAAGACGACAGCAGAATGATGCAGTTGCTTGTCTGATAGCCCTAGAGCTCGAAGAAAGTACCCCAAGTGCAGGTATGGGTGAGACGACGGAATAAGACCTTCTGGAAGGAGGTGGTGGAGAGACACTTCACAGAAAATTTCTGGCTGCAACATTTTAGAATGACACGGCCGATGTTTGAGATGTTGTGTGGATTCATCAGTCCTGATGTTGCGCCCATCACAGGTTGTCACCGACCACCGGTTTCAACCCAAAAGCGGATTGCCATCGTCCTTTACAAGCTGGCAACCTGCGCCGAGTATAGAGTAGTTGGAGAAACTTTCGGGGTAAGTAAAACTACCGTCCATCGATGTGTATATGCTGTGTGCACCGCTATTAAAGAAAAATTAATGCGGCGTTATATCAGACTTCCGACTGTAGCAGAGGCCAATGAAATTGCATACCGCAATTCCTTGGTGCATCTTGTGCCACAGATTTACGGTGAGCTGGATGGCAAGCATGTGCCTATTCTTCCCCCGACGGAAGGCTACCGCGATTACATTAATCGCAAAGGGTGGCCATCTATTGTTCTCCAGGCCCTTGTTGATGACAGGTGCATGATACGAGACATTTGCGTTGGCACTCCTGGAAGTGCCCATGATGCAGCTGTGTTTGCAGCATCGGATTTGTACAGGTGAGCCTACCTTTCAACATCCCTTCTCAGTGCGATAACAACTGAATTAGTACTGTAACCTGCTTCCCTTAAGGTTTTTAATTAAAACTGAAATTTAACTTAATACAAAATAACGCCATTTAATCAAAAAAAAAACTAAAGTTAATATTAAGGAGAGAATTTCTCATATATGCTAAAACATCTGCCATTTAATAATAAGAAAAAAATGTTTAGATAATGAAACACACGGTTTATTAAATATTTTGACTGGAACAGTAAATTACCTTTGCGGTTTTTGTATTATTTAGACATCCTGAGAGACACCCCCAGGCTACAGTTGATGTGGAGGGAGTTCAGGTACCCCTTTTAGTAGCAGGAGACCCAGCCTATCCGCTACTGCATTGGCTCATCACGAGAAATAACGAGTCACTTCATCAGACCATGCGAACCGCTCCGCTATTCTCGTTTTGATTGCACGTGATGAAAATGTATCATGTGACACATTTATTTGCGTTAAAGCCCTTTTTTTCCAACAAAAAGTGTTTCCAATGTAGTTTTTGTGACATCTGAAGTATCGATATGGAATTTATGCGCTAAAGTTAAACGGAAAAATATTATGTCGACATGTACAACATTTTATCGATAATTAGCATTTCCATCAGCTAAAATTTGAAGCGCTAAATATTTTTTCGCAAAAACTCCTTGGATGGAAACCTGGTTAGTGTCTTGTTGGAATATCCAACCCCTGCATAACTGCAACTTTGTGACTGATGCTTGAACATTATCCTGAAGAATTTGTTGATATTGGGATGAATTCATCCGACCCTCGACTTTAACAAGGGCCACAGTCCCTGATCTAGCCATAGAGCATGATGAAACCTGCACCAAATTTGACAGTAGGTAGCTGGTGTTTTTCTTGGAATGCAGTGTTCTTCTTCCGCCATGCAAAGCGCTTTTTGTTTTGACCAAATAACTCAATTTTTGTCTCATCAGTCCAAAGCATGTTGTTCCAAAATGAATCTGGCTTGTCTAAATGAGCATTTGCATACAACAAGTGACTCTGTTTGTGGCGTGAGTACAGAAAGGGCTTCTTTCTCATCACCCTGCCATACAGATGTTCTTTGTGCAAATTCCGCTGAATTGTAGAACAATGTACAGATACACCATCTGCTGCAATATGTTCTTGCAGGTCTTTGGAGGTGATCTGTGAGTTGTCTGTAACCATTCTCACAATCCTGCGCATATGCCGCTCCTGTATTTTTCTTGGCCCGCCAAACCTGGGCTTAACAGCAACTGTGCCTGTGGCCTTCCATTTCCTGATTCCATTCCTTTCAGTTGAAACTGACAGTTTAAACCTCTGAGATAGCTTTTTGTATCCTTCCCCTAAACCATGATACTCAACAATCTTTGTTTTCAGATCTTTTGAGAGTTGCTTTGAGGATCCCATGCTGTCACTCTTCAGAAGAGAATCAAAGTGAAGCACAACTTGCAATTGACCACCTTAAATACCTTTTCTCATGATTGAACACACCTGTCTATGAAGTTCAAGGCTTAACGAGCTAATCCACCCAATTTGGTGTTGCAAGTAATCAGTATTGAGCAGTTCCATACATTCAAATCAGCAAAATTACAAGGGGACCCACATTTTTGCACAGCCAGTTTTTCACATTTGATTTAATTTCATACAACTAAATACTGCTTCACTAAAAATCTTTGTTCGGAAAACACCCCAGTACTCAGATGTTCCTAGGAAATGAAAGACATACCACTGTTATCTTTTTTGTTGAAAGTAGAGTCAATTATGCAGGCTGAGAGGGGTTCCCAAACTTTTTCACAGGACTGTATATTAACAGATGAAATGAAGCTGACGAGGCAAAACATGAAATATCTTGGGTTCATACTGTATGCAATGAAATAAAAGCCAAAGTAAGTTTAAGAATCACTGCATTTTTTAAATTGCGTTTTTCATAATGTCCTAACTTTTTCTGATTCGGTGTACTATATACCAACAATAATATCAAGAAACCTATTGCCACACGTCAATTAGATTCTAACTTGCCATCAGTCTACTGTATCTTTGTGGGTATTGGTCTTTTTATACAGAAATCTTGGAATTTTTGCAGTATGAATCTTTTTACCTCAAGTTATTTCAGGTTTCCCATGTTACAAAAGCAAAATCCAATAACTGGGAAATGAAAGACTTTTCACAATGAAGTTCATTTCGAAGGAGACATTGTTTACAAAATCTTCCTCAACATTGTGGGTTAGTTTACACTGATAAAGTTTTAATTTTCTCAAAGGACCTGAAAACTCATGTTTACCATTGTGGCAAAGGCTCTATATAGTGCCCGACCCGGCACAGATTCACACTGAGGCACGTGTAAAAAGACACAGACTTTTATTTTTCTTCAGCTGGGGGGCACGTCTTCCCCATGAACCCTCCAGCCACAGCACAGTCCCAATTAAAAATAAAGCACCTAAATCACCACACTCTTCTCCTCCACTCCTCTCAGGGCAGCTTCGTCCACCTCCTCCTGACTCTGGCGCCCTGAGTAGTGGCTGCAGGCTCCTCTTATAGCCCACCCGGAAGTGCTGCAGGTGCTCGTTGACCTACTTTTGGCTGCGCTCCCGCCCAGACGGGCTCGTTAAGCCTTGCAGCTGTATGCAGCTCCCCCTGGCGGAGGCCATGGAGCCCAACCAAGATGAGCTCTGGTGTTCCATGACAGTGGCCCCGACGCAACCCAGGGGTGCTACCACCAAGTGTTCTGGGGGATGTAGCATGCATCCCATGGCTGGTTCCCCGGATCCAGTGTTGAAGGGGTGTTCCAGCCGGGCATGGGCCCCGGCTGTGCGCCAGACCATGTAAAAGAAGTACTGCATCATCTCAGTCAAAACATTCATTATGTAAAAATAGTAAAATGTGAATTCCAGAACAGTTCTAGCTCTGGGTCATTCTAAAATAATTGGTCACAACCAGAGTATAATAAATTTGTCACCACCAGAAAGCACTAAGCAGGTCCAAAGGTGTCAGCTGTTACCATAGATTTATTCAGAAATTTATTACAGTAATCTAACCAATTATATTATTGACTAGAAAAAAAGAATAAAAAATTTGTTTGGACTAAAGAAACCCTGACAACCTTTGATTCTGCAAAACATTTATCTACTTCAGCTCCTGCACTTCAACATTCTGGTATCAAACTACCACTGAGGATTATGTTTTTTTATTTCTCCAATGCCTTCAATACTATCCAGCCGTCTCGGTTAAGAGGTAAGGTCAGAGGTATGCAGGTGGATGAGGCTATGGTGCCCTGGATAATGGACAATCTATTGGGCAGGTCACTCATATGTAAATGAGCAACACTGGAATATCACAAGGAATGGTCCTCTCTCCTTTTCTCTGTATACCTCCGACAATAAATATAACACCAGGTCACGTCACTGGCAGAAATTCTCAGATGATTCTGCACTTATGGGGATGGGGATGAGACAGAGTATAGGAGTCAGGTTGAAAACTTTGTTTCTTGGTGCTTAAAGAATTGTCTGCAACTTAACAACAGCAAAATCAAGGAACTGGTTATTGACTTTCACTACTCCAAAGAGGCTCTGTGGCCAGTTACTATTCAAAGAGTGGATATAGTGGTTTTCTATTTTCTATAAATGTCTGATGGCCAGTGTGATGTGCTATGCTGTGGTGTGCTGGGCTAGTAACATCACTTCAAGAGAGGTCTACCATATCAAGAAGCTAATTAAAAGGGCAGGTTCAGTTATGGGATGCATTCTGTACCCTATGGAAGTAGTAGCAAAGGAGAGGATTAAAACAAAACTGAGTGCCATTATAAACAATGCTACATATCCTCTCTCTCTGACACACTGAGTACTTTCAGCTGACGACTTATTCAGCAGATATGTGTCAAGAAATGCTACTACAACCAACGTACCATGATTTAAAGCTGTACCACTTGTTCCTAGTGTGACAGTATTTATGCCAGCATCATATTCCAGTGTCCAGGATCCTGGATGTTCTCAAAACAAAATCTCAAATAACTAACTTCTGGAAGACCTAGGGTTTAGAATCTTTTTTGTGCAATCTACGACAATGAGTTTTGTTTAACGTTTTGGACTTTGGTGTGTTGATATTTATTTCTCCAAGTTTTGACCTTTACTTGTTTCTTACTATGATTTTCTCTTGTTTTGTTTGACCAGGTTTTGACTTTCTCTTGGTCTTTAGACCACATTTATTGTACATTTCATCTCCCAGTCACTCACATATTTTTTGCCTTTCTTTTTATTTGAGCCAGAACAGGCATGCATTCCTTATAATGTTGCACAGAGAGTCTGTCCACTTTGGTTTGTGAGAAGAGAGCAGTGATTTGAAAAGTCTTAACTGTAGTTATTTCAGTGCTATGAAAACAAATCCTAATATATGAATGAGAATCCTAGAAAGTTACTAGTTAATGCTGCTGAAGAAACCTGATTTTTTGGTTCAGATGAAAGTTGTATTTGCCGCTTGCATCATGCATGTTCTTGTTATTAGAAGATGGCAACAAGTCTAGAAGAACTTTAATTACAAATGGAAGACATAATTCTGGAAATGATGGGCTTTCTGGGGGTGTAGCCAAAGAGCTGTTGTTATTAATGTGAACTGTGCCAAACTAATTATTAACTAAAACAAAAATGTAACCAAATACTCAAAAAGAGATCTGAAAACAGTACTTCTAAACTCAACTTTGATGCCTTCCCGGTCGAAACTACTTGTTGACGCTATAAAGTTCTTCAATTCAAAGCTTGGATAGGTTTGCAGTACACGCAGCCATCGTGATGATGTCACACTCTATGTCCATGTGAATAGCAACCATTAGGAACATGGTCACTTGTATTGAAATAATGTGGAACTTAAACAAAGAACTTAAACCAGAAAATGGTGACACACTGACATCACCAATATAATGTTAAAAATAAATATTTCAGTTAACAATAACACAGCAAACAATTTTTTCTGTTCTTATTCCCCTTACTTTTTGCAATCTGCTATTTCCAGAGATACCGTCTTATTCTTAAGGAATGGATCACTTTGCATTACAACTCATCTTTGTTGGCTAAGACTTCATTATTTGCATGGCAGTTTCATATAACAGGCTGAGAGCATGTGATATTTTTGTTTTATTCAGAATGCAATTATGAAATGTTCAACCTGTAAGATTATTAGTGTAGAAAAATTCCACTTATAAGCTTTTTGTTAGCTCAAGAAGTTAAATCACATGTAAGTCCTCTTTGCATCATGACTGAGTATAAAGGTCAGAGTTTGAACCACAATAGATGATAAGCTGCAGTTTTAGCGGCAGGGGCAAACTTTATAAAGGAGGGCCAGTACAAAATAAGAAAGAACGAACAAGGCTGCTATTATACAATAACAGCAACACTAGCAGTTGCAATTATTTTTTTTTAATTCAGCCAGATATAGAGTACAAAAGTAAGTACACACCTTGAAATGTTTTTAACATGTGAGGTATATCAAGATTTAATCTTCATTTAAACATCATATATAGATAAAGGTGAGGTAAATAAAAAAAAAAGAAAACCTGGCTTTACAATAATTTTTTTAAATGAAAAATGAACAAATCTGTGGAAAAATATGTACACTCTTGCCTCTAATAGCCGGTTATTACGCCCTTTGACAGAAACAACCTCAGGTAAGCATTTCTTAGTTTCTCTGATATCAACTGGGAGGTTCCCCACTTCTCCATGCAGAATTCTTCCAGCTATGTTATGTTTGTTGGATGTCTTGCATGCACAATGCATTTCAAATCCCCCCACAGCGTCTCAGTGGGACTCAGATACAGACTTTGACTTGGCCATTCCAGAACCCTCCACTCCTTTCTGGCCATTCCTTGGTGGATGAGCTGCTATGGTTAGTGTTATCGTTGGTGCAAAGTCCACTTTTGGATGAGTGTCAATCTTCTGATAGGTGGACTCACAATATCTTCACGCACCCTCTGATACAATGAAGAGTTCAAGGTGGATTTTGTGATAGTAAGCTGCACAGACTCTAGTGCAGCAAAGCAGTCCTAAACCACAACATTTTCACCAAAATGCTTTACAGTTAGTATCAGGGTTTTCTGGTTAAATTCTGCCTTTGGATTTCGCCAAGCATGTTTTCTGGTAATGTGGTCAAATAGAATTCTTTGCATTGTCTGTCCAGAGAACACTGTTCCAGAAGTCCTAGTTTTTGCCTAGGAGCTCATGGGCAAACTGTAGTTTTGCCCTGATGTTCTTTCTCTGCAGCAAAGTTTTCCCTCCTGGACCACCTCATATGTAGATCTAATTTGTGTAGCCTCTTCCCAATGGTAGACTCATGCACATCATGACATCAACAGTGGCAAGAGCTACCTGTAGGTTCTGTGATAAAATTCTGAGGTTGTTAATAGACTTTTTTTAGAACACAGCATTCTCCTCTCGGGCTGAATTTTCGAGTGCCTGGCCTGCTTGTGTTAAGCCATGGTTTACCCTGGATTTTGTTGAAATTTCTGTAGGTCTTTGTTTTTTAATTTTCTTTATTATTGTTTATGTTAATAGTTATTTACTTACTTTTGTATAGTACTCTTCACTGAGCTTAAAGATTGAGCACTGTAAACAATTCTCAGTTAAAATACAAGTATAGTTTATTCTAATTACTAATTTGTAGTTTTTGTCACTTTTGTTAATTAATTGGTTTCTATGTATGGATCACCATTCCACCATGTCTATGGCGTTTTGTGTGTGGTTTCTCATAAGGTGAGGCCACCTATAAATATCCGCAGATTGACTGCTCCCAACCATATAAAGGTTCATGAGAACTGCAGTCCCTCCTTCCATGGTACCTTGTATCCAATTGTTGGTGCATCTATTCCTGCTGGTTGGTTTTTCTTTGTTTCTGTGATTGTTGACCTTCTTGCTGTTTTTTGACCACTCCATCCAGATTGTGCTTTAGCACTCTTTGACTGAATTGCTTTTTACGAAAATCCTTGTGTGCCTTTCTGCTCTGTCCGTTTTCTTTTTAAAATTAAAATATTTTTAAAATAATTTTTTATAAAGATTCTTTGTTTTCTTTTTTTCATCATTTAGGCAAAAGCTTTCAGTTATCCCCTCTCTAGTTCATCATTTTTGATTTTTGAGACATCAGAATATATTTTTTAACTTGATTAAAATGCATATTTTGTCCCTTGTTTAGGCCAAAGCCAGTCAGTCTTTGTGGATCTCAGGCTGCCCTTGTGTGTCTCTCCTCTGATCAAGTCAAGTAAAGTCAAGTTGGGGAGCATGCACTGGAACAGTGCGATGCCGCACCCAGTACACGATGAAACAACTCGGGATCCTGGTTTACAACCCTCCAGGAAGACATGCGATCCAGTCCCACCCTCCGGAAATGACCCTCTATCTGCCGCAGCCAGTTATTACGTAGGTGACCCCTTGGCCTGGTCCAGCCACTTGGGTCCCCAACAATGAGGATCTCACGAGCCAGATCACCCTCGGGGAAACGCGCCACATGGCCGTAGTGCCGTAACAGATGCTCCCTCACAATGCAGGTAATATGCCTCATTCGGGACTCCATGAGCAACTGCTCATTCGACACAAAGTCAAACCAACAGTAACCAAGGATTTTCCGGAGAGACACAGTACCAAAGGAGTCCAGTCTTCGTCTCAGGTCACTGGATAGTGTCTATGTCTCACAACCATATAGTAAGACAGGAAGCACCAGAACTCTAAAGACTTGGACCTTCATCCTTTTGCATAGATATCGGGAGCACCACACACCCCTTTCCAGCGACCTCATGACCCCCCATGCTCTCCCAATCCATCTACTGACTTCGTAGGAACAGTCACCAGTGACATGAATGTTACTGCCAAGGTAAGTAAACCTCTCGACAAGGTTGACATTCTCTCCGCAAACAGACACACTACTGCTGGCTGTGCCTAAGAGGTCATTAAAGGCCTGGATCATTGGTTTTTATCCAGGACACTCGCAAGCCCAGACACTCAGACTCCTCGCTCAGTCTCTCGACCGCCCTGATCAGAGCCTCCATTGACTCCGTTAAGATTACAGCATCGTCAGCAAAATCAAGATCCATGCATCTTTCTTCACCAACAGATGCCTCACAGCCACTGGACCCCACGACCTTGCCCACCACCCAGTCCATACAAGTATTGAACAAAGTAGGAGCAAGAACACACCCCTGATGAACCCCAGAATCAACTGGGATAAACACAGAGGTTCTGCTTCCACTCTTCTCACAGTACCAGTGTATAGGCCGGCCATGATATCCAGCAACCTCGAGGGGATCCCGCGAACTCTCAGGATGTCCAACAGGGCAACTTGATCAACTGAGTCGTACACTTTGTGAAAATTGACAAAGGCTGCAAAGAAACTCTGCCAATATTCGCATTTGCGCTCCATAAGAACCCTCAGTGATCTGCTTTCCTGGCCATTTTGGAGGCCTCACAAATATTTTGGCTATTTTGAATGAGTGGAACACTAAAGCTTGACAATTTGGCAGTTGTTTGAACTCTTCTCCGCTTGATCTTCTGGACAGTAGAATTATTAATTTTCAGTTTTTGGAGATCACTTTATATCCATTCCCAGACTTCTAAGCAACAGCAACCTTCCTTTCTAAACACCTCAAAGAGCTCTTTTAATCTAGGGCATGGTGATATACACTGCAACAACCAAGAGCAAACCATCTCTGAGGTTCAAGGAAGTCGAGTTCAGACAAGAGCCTCCCTTATAATGTTCTAATCATTTGCATCTGATTTGATGCACCAGATTCTACTTTCAACTGTTTGGAGTAGTGATAAGTTTAGGGATGTACTTACTTTTCCCACATGTGAACATTGCTTTTATGTTTATTTAAATAAATTTGGCACAATGTTTGTTATATCAACATTAATTTGAGATACTATTTAAATGAAGCTGAAGTGTTGGTATGTTCACATGTTAAAAAAAGGAAAGATTTAATTGGGTTTACTTACCTTTTCACATGACTATTATATGTGATGTGTTTGAGATGAAGAGTACATGGTCTAAAGTTTGAGGATGGTGGAACAAGCTATGTTAAAGGTAATATTAGTCTTAGTTTCTATTAACAATGCAATAGCATAACAAATGTGTACTCTCATAGATTTTAATGATACCAGCTGCTTTAGACTACAGAACTAATTATTCCTTTCTCAGTCAGGTATATTGCTTAAGTGTCTTGTCTGTTGACTTAAAAGCACAAAGACTGCACTTGAACACAGAAAGTACGAACTATATACCAAGCCCTTAAACTGACTCCTATATTGGTTAGAATAGTGTCAGAAATGGTGATGCATAAACCTGTGTAGGTGCGATGCTCCAAGAAGACTAGCGGAGTTAGATTACTGAAGTTCTTTTGTTCAGCCAGCAAGATTGCTTATATATCAGTTAAGATTGAAAGGGCAGGAATTCAAAAATATGTTGGGGAGGAACCATAGCAAATGCAAAAGCTGTCAATGCTCTTAGGCCTTAAGTTTCAGAAATACAAGAGTCAGTGTTCTTCACCAAACAGGATGTAGTTTTACAATTCAATGTGGACACAATGACAGTGATGCTAGTACTTAGACTTCCTGGAGACCTTTTCAATTCAGGTTGTTAGATCAATGACCTAGCATGCCATGAGGCATGCAATGCAATGAGGGGAAACTTGATCTTGGAAATAAATGACTCAAAACATAACATTTTTAAACTCACTTAATCCAATCAAGGTCGTGTGGAGCCAAAGCCTATTTTGGCAGCACTGGGTGTGCAAGCGGGAAACCATTCTAGATGAGGTTCAGTTCATCATGTGGACCACATACTCATTCACACAATCACGCACATTTACAGTCACACAAGGTTAATTTGGAATCTGCAGTTAATCTAACCTGCACATCTGTGGGAATGTGGCAGGAAAACCAGAGTACCTGTAGGAAAACCCACACAGACGCAGCAAGAACATGCAAATTGAAATGCTAAACCCAATAATTTTTTCCAAAAAAATTTATTTTGAATTCAATGACAATATAAAAGCATTTCATTATATAAAATGTATTAGCTTTTATCCCACTCCCATCAAAAAGTGCTTAATGCATTATTCTATGGAAACAGGACACAATGTAGCCCTAATTTCAAATAATTCTTTAAATGGTAAAATGTATTTTTCAAGTTAAGGTGTTCTGGTAAAAATTTGTACTGAATATTCCATGCAAAAATGGTTATTAACTGTTTTTAACATTTACTCTTCACACTTTCAAACCACACTGCATTATAAAAATACATACATTTTATTGAATACTTACAAAACAATAAAAAATGTCCATTTGAAATAGATCTGTTTTAGAGGTTATCTCCATCAGAAAGCACCAAACAGTATTCCTGAACATGAACTAAAAACATAAATTACTTGTATTGTACTGTATATAGTTTCTAGTGTAAGGGTAATTAATGTTTATGTTGATTAAAGCTACATGAGAACAATAGAGGGCAGGCATCCATTTCACTTTAACCTCCCACTGCCAATGGGTAAGGTCACACAGATTAAGCAAAAAATCAAGGGATATGAGGATTTACTGATTTTATATCAAAGAATATAATCACTATTGAAGCAGTTTTTGCCAGATCAGTGCAATACACATATTAGTGAAAACTGTCAGGTAGCAGTTTTAATGTATTTCAGATTTTAATAAAGATCAATATGGTTTTAGCCTCTGTCTATTATGATATAAATAATTTATATGTAAATACAAAAACAGCTAGTAATAAGCTGTAACATAACCCAAATCAACTGCAGCAACAGCCTCACAAACACAACTAAAAGTGTACACATCAAGCTCCACTCTGTCAAACTGCCAGTTTAATGTATTATTCCGTCCCTAAACAATTGTACTGTAACAGTTTAATTTTAATTTTCTCCTTTATATGTATATATATATATATATATATATATATATATATATATA
>JANRMT010062819.1:21682372-21695057 GCA_026402145.1 Polypterus bichir lapradei | reverse complement strand
ACAACCTCTTCCGATCTCCAGACCAGTAGCCTATTTATTAGGTATATCTGCTTGTTAAGACAAACAGCCTGCTCTTTCATACAGTTGCACCTGAGTGTAAACACAGAACATGCACACCTAGTCAAAAAGAGTATCTACTCCAACTAACAATAAATTGGAAAAGATGAATGATCTAAGCGACTTTAACCATTGTGTAACTGTTAGATTCAGGTATTGTTCCAGCTCATTAGAAACAGATAGTATTTTTATGCACTGCAGTATGTAGAGTTTACAGGAAATGTAGCAATAAGCACTGGTCCAGGATATGAAAGCAAGTCTCTGTAAGCTGTGAGTTCACATTACTAACCACTCTACCATAATACTCTATCCCAATATATAGGCATTAACATTACTTATCCAGTACAGACTGTACATAAACAATATATTTGTCCCAGACTGCTTTGAGCATTGCAGAAATATGTTTGGTAGACACTAGAGAATTTGCAGGAATAAAACCTTTTGTTCACCTTTGTTTCCACTAAGTTAACTCATTGGTTTTTGTCAACAATAATAGATTAATAGATGACTTTAAAGCTTTTCCAATCAGGTCACTCTACTATTCCATACCAGCATTTTTGGATTAACTGAAGATTTTGAAAACAGGAAGAATTTTTAATATTCAAAATATTGCAATCCCAAATTGTCCCGTTTCCATAGAATGAACAACAGTAATCTTTCACTTTGTACTGCATTTAGATGGATCAACTAGTTTAATAATGAAATATACATTCACATGAAGCACTGATGACGAGTCACTGCATTTGGATGGCAGCACCTTTTATACGGAGGTCACTCTCATTACC
This sequence comes from Polypterus bichir lapradei, assembly GCA_026402145.1. Classification (NCBI taxonomy): domain Eukaryota; kingdom Metazoa; phylum Chordata; class Cladistia; order Polypteriformes; family Polypteridae; genus Polypterus; species Polypterus bichir. The sequence goes on along the minus strand of JANRMT010062819.1, from coordinate 21,694,215 downwards.
ACCACTCCTGAACTGTTATCCTCACTGGTGTCTTCCTGGTTTGTTAGCCTATTGCACAGTTGCAGGAGAGTAAAGCCACAGTGATATCGATGGGAGCCAACGTGAGATGGGTGGATTGAGCCCCTGTTGCGGAAACTGGCTAGTGGTAGCCACAAAGATTTGCTGGCTGAAGAGCCCCCATTGCTGCTATTTTCTTCCACATCGGCAGTCTTATCATAGTTCTCCACATCCCAGTGGAGATTCACAGCTCTCCACCGTTTGAAGACGTTGAAAACTGCAGCCCCTTCATGAATAATTAAGCCTGAAAAAAATCGATATGTTTAAAAAGTAAAGCAGTTAAGAAATTTTCATATGTTCAACAGGATCAATAATTAACTCTTCAACTACTAGAAGTACAACAAACAGTAAATAAACACACTGGTATTATGTTTTATATGCAAATGTATTACACAATGTCAGTTGGGCTAGGCACGTATGCCTTCTAATTTTTCACCCCATAAACCAGTCCGCAATGAAGCAGAAACAAATTCTGGATGGGGCCATCACTGAACATGCTCACTCAGACAAAGCCAATTTAAAATGACTAATTATACCTTATGAATCTTACTGCCTAGAAATTATTCATTTTAAATCATCAACCTAATAAATATTTCTCACTAGCAAATGTTTAGTTTTAGTCCTAATAAAAAATGCCCTCTTCAACAAATCAAGATTGGCAGCTTCACAGGATACAATTAAAATAATCTGAATAGTAAAATGGAATCAAAAATAAGGCTAACACATACTGATCATTACATACTTTTATTGTTTATATACAGGGCTTTGTGTAGCTGAACGCTATTGGTTAATGGGTCTCCATCAGGGCACACTCACTCACACACTCACACTCATGCACAAGAGTTATCAATTCACCAAACAAATATCATTAATAAGAAATCATTGATTCCACTTATAGTAAAAAGTTACCCTTTCAATGAATCAAGCTTAGTGACTTGACAGACTATACTAACAAATTTAAATGTTATATGAAACCAGCAATAATTAAACCAAGTGACAATCAAAGCCATTTGGAGCCTCAGACAGGGTGGCTGGACGTTACATTTCATTGTCCATAGCAGGTAGTCGGTATTACTGTGGTCCCCTTGGTATCCACAGTGCATTCACTCACACAAATGGGAGTCCCTTTGTGTATACACTGTGGATTTTAAGTAGCGTGTGTCCCTTGGTGTACAGAGCCTGTACAGTTTTACTGTCATAAATGGCACCCAGCAGCAAAGAGCGCACTTTCAGTATCATCAAAGTTCAACAACCGGGGTATTGTGGTCCCTCTCGGTGTCTGTTGTGCACACCCCAAGATTTTCATAAATGGCACCCCTCAGTTGACCCCACCCATGTCACCTAATTGATTGACTAGCTCTGATTAAACTTCAATGGAATAATGAATTAAAAAGAGCTGTTGGTGTATCCTGCAGTTTTAGATGTGAGTCAGGAAAAAATAGTGGATGTGTCACCAGTCTACATCAGAGGGCACACTTACTGTCACACTGGGCCACTTTACAAGGTCCAATAAACCTAATCTACACATATTTGGGATGTAGCATAAAACTGGTTAATTGGACCCCAATGTGAAAGTTATTTCATTGTATGCCCAGTGGTACAGTGCATCACCAAGACCTCCACAGACAAACTGTAAACCTTGAACAGATGTCTGTGGCAAATCCTCAATGTCAATGGTATGATAAATAACCAATGATGAAATATGGAGGAATATCGAGTTGGCAACCAGATCAAGAGGAGAAACTGGAGATGGCCTGGACATACTCTGTGAAAATCAATATCAAACATCATATGGCCAGCCCTGAGATGGAACCCTCAGAGAAAGTGTAAAAGAGGTTAGCCAGGAACAACATTGAAATCGTCCACAGAACAAGAAGGGAAACAAATAAACAGGGTATACATGGGGCAAGGTAGAAGTGCTTTCCTGGGACTAGGAAAAGTAGTGATACCTTTGTTGATGATGTATGCTCTGCATGGGGCACAAAGGAATCAGAAAGAAAACTGGGGAAAAACAAAAATCCACACAAACTGGACAGGGATTTGAATCCACTTCATTGATGCAGCTGTAAATTGCAGTGCCTTCTATAGCTAAACAATTAAAACAAATGTCTTCCCAGACCAGTTTTCCCCTCCACAACTCTGAATTTAAATAAGTGATTTTGAGGAGGTTATGTTCTCATATGCAAAATAATATAGACTGTATGACGGCAGCCTGGTATACACTGAAGTTACAGAAAACCTATGGTAGTGCAGGATTTCAAACAGGGTATAAGACACTAGTGGGTTATGTGCTGGCAATATTATTATTAACAGCATGACTGGACCACCACCAATAAATGGCGTGTATCCCAATACAATTAGTTCTCTTGGATCTTAAAGATGTCTATTGTTTATTATATAAAAAAAATCTTGGGTCGAGACGTGATCATCTCGGAGAGACACTTAGAGGTCCCGCGAGACTACTTGCACGTCACGCCCTACTTACAAACAATTTCTTGTAGACACTTTAACGTCCCACAAGACAAGGAAGTGAGACAAAAGGACAGCTGCTGTACAGGCTTTTAAATGATTGTTGCACAGCGCAACATGCAGAACATGCAGCTCGGTAGCAGCAGCTGATCTGTCCGCATCTCCTTAGTGTGCGTTCAGCCCCCCCCCTTCACAATGCCAGCAGCAGAGACACAAAGTGGCGAGCATGAAGCGCATCAGTAAGAGTAAGCATCTATGAATGAGACTGATGCCCCATCCAGAGGTAGACCCTGTCTTGTGTCCAATGTTGTATAGGAATGCTCCAGTTCTCCCCCTGTTATCCTAAATGTGGCTTAAGTGATTTCAAAACTTTTTGACTGGTTTGGAAAATGAGTGAATGAATGACTGAAAGAATGAATGAATAATGAAAACATTTGCTAGGTAAAGATATTCTGATTTGCAGATAATTATGATGGACAGTAAAACACTTCAATTTAGACATTTTGTACAAGGAGCAGCTATAATGAATTTGACTAGAGAGAAAATAACCTTAGCCATATATTTACAGCTCTTGCTAGTGAGGTAAACCAAACTGACACATACTGTATAATGTTATCAATAAACTCCAAAGAGCACAAAGCTCCTGAGCTCTAAAATTACATTGAGCCCAGCATCATTATGGTATGGGAAAACATTTTTGTATGATAAGAAAACTGCCAAGATTTCACCACTAGCCTCACAAAACTTACATGCAGAATGGATTTGTTATGGCAGGCAAGGTGGTAACTGTGGCAAAGGTGATATAGTGCAAATCTCAAAGCCACCTGATCAATCCACATCCTTAACTGTTCAATTGCTCTAACTTTAAAAAAATATAGTATAGTAGTTGTTCAGTCTGGAAATGCACAAAAACAATGTATATATTTCAGAATACAGACCCCATGTTCTGTCTCAGTCCTTGAAAACTTACCTATACATACTAAGTCCATAAAGCCATACATCCCATAGCAGATCTGAAACAAGACGTCTCTCCTCTGCCACACTGCAAACGGACTTAGTGCAGACCACATGAGCCAGGAAATGCTTGCCACCAGAAACAGTGATCCCAGGAAGACAGCAATAATTTGGACTTTTTCCACTAAAGTAATTGTGATGGGTTGCCACTGTAAGAAAATTAAAGGACAACCTTTGTAAAAACATCTGTAAGTTTGATTTAATTGTAAACAACAATTTAATAATAGTATACATATAAATTAATCTAATTCAGAGCTGTGCGGGGTATACAAGACAGATTTTCACACATCTCAGGGATGCTTTCCAACTAGCCTAATCTTGGCTAGTCTAGTTGTAGACTTGGCCAGGATGGTACCCCACATTTGTTAAGTATTTGGACCCCAACCCCAACACACTCTCCAGTTAATAGGCCAGCAGTTATGGCCAGCTCACTGCTCCTTGCCTCCTGGCTTTTAGCTCATCTCCTCCCTCTTGTGCCAGAGCCAACAAGAGGCTCTCTCTGCTGCCTCTGCTACCTCTGCCAACTTTCAGACTGTTGTTCATCTGCATCTTACTCACATCCTGGCCAGTAGATTTCACACCAACTGTGCGGAAAATCCCTTACAGCTTACCTCCACTGGAAAACAGCAAAGTTTGCCATCCTTTGTCCTTGCTGCCTTATTATACTGCTACAAAAAGTTTGTGAACCGTTTGGAATTACTTATCTTTTGCAGTCCTCAATTAACACACAGTATTAGGCAAACATAATCTGAACACACACTTAAACATTCACATCCCAGGCTGTAATCTATATATTGTAAATATCAAATCAAAGCAAATTATATTTGTCGCATACAATTGTACACTTAAGTAGAATATGCAGTAAAATGCTTAGCTGCTGAACTCACAAGACTATGCATTAAAGAATAAAGAAACATTTTCAAAGGACATTAAACAACAGCACAACGACAATACAAATATCAAAGAAGTCACTATGTTAAATTAATGCAATAGTGTGCATTACAATAGAATTATAAATTAATTCAATATTATGCATTGAAACAGAATTACAAAAACATGTGACAAACAAATAATAACTTAAATAATTTAATGTTAGTGAGTGTAGGGCTGCTGCCTAATGAGACATGGTTCACTTCCCGGGTCCTTCCTGCATGGAGTTTGCATGTTCTCCCCGTGTCTGCGTGGGTTTCCGGGTGCTCCGGTTTCCTCCCACAGTCCAAAGACATGAGTGCATTGGAGATCCTAAATTGTCCCTAGTGTGAGCTTGGTGTGTGTGTGTGTGTGTGCGCCCTGCGGTGGGCTGGTGCCCTGCCTGGGGTTTGTTTCCTGCCTTGTGCCCTGTGTTGGCTGGGATTGTCTCCAGCAGACCCCCGTGACCCTGTAGTTAGGATATAGCGGGTTGGATAATGGATGGATGGATGTTAGAGAGTTTAAAAGAGGACATTGTGTAGTTCTACATACTTTCCTCATTCAAGATGTGGAAGGACTGTGGAAAGAATCCACTCCTTAATCTTTCTGAACTGGTCTTTAGTTAAGTTACCATTTACCTGACCACCACAAAGGCCATTGTTGGGATGACTGGCTGGCATCATTGATCATTTTGATTTCCCTGGTTCAAAATTGTTTGGTGTAGATGTCCTAGTTGTTAGGGAGTGAACACACAGTGATGCATTCAGTTGACTATACCACTCTTTGCAGGGCCTTTTGGTACTGGTACAGTATGTACAATTTCCAAATCATGCAGTAATATTTAATACAAGTATAAATTTATATACATAATACAAGTATAAATTTATATATATATACTATAAATTTATATATAACACATACAAAATATATATGTGTGTGCACATGCTATACATATTATATACATATCTCTCTATTGTAAAAAAAAATCTTGGCATGGAGACGAGACGTGATCTTCTCGGAAGACAGTCTGACGTTCTGCAAGAGTCACTTTAATGTCACGTGAGCCAAGGAAGTGAGACAGAAGGACAGCTGCTGTATATGCTTTTAAATGATCGACGCACAGCGTGACAAGCAGAACACGCACCTCGGCAGCAGCAGCACAATGCCAGCAGCTGATCCGTCCGTATCTCCTTAGCATGCGTTCAGCTTATCCCTTTAAAACGCGAGTGGGAGAAACGTGAAGTGGCAGGAGCGTAGTACGCATCCGAGGGTGTTGAGCGAAGTGAACGAAACCTGATCATCTCTGAGAGACACTTTGACGACATGTGAGACTAGACATTACAACCTTAGGAAGCAAAACCCGTGAGGCGATGACTTTTGCATGTCACAACCTACCAACAAACAATTTAAAACAATTTCATGGACATCTAACCTAGCAGTTGCTGGAATGCTCTTGTCAGACACACTTCATGTGCTCCCACCTCTTAAAACAACGACAAGCGACAAACAGAACAAGCACCTCGCCAGCAGCAGCAAGCCAGTAAATGATCCAACCGCATCTCCTTAGCGTGTGTTCAATCCACCAATTCCCCACCCCATCACAACGCGAGCATAAGAGACGCAAAGTGGCAAAAGGACAGCTGCTGTACAGGCTTTTAAATGATCAATGCGCAGCGCGATGAGCAAAACACGCAGCTCACCAGCAGCAGCAGCAAGACAGCAGCTGGTCCGACCACATCTCCTTAGCGTGTGTTCAGCCCCCCACTTCACAACGTGAGCAGTGTTATACGTCCCACAAGAAAGAGATTTAACCACGCCCGGGGAAGGAAATAAAGGACAAATATTGTTTTTACAAAAGTTTTAAAGTAAAAGTGAAAAATCTTTAAATTGTATATCCGGTAAACCAAACCCAGGGGTGGGCAAGTGAAGCGAGCAGGTGGTGGGGCCCCCTAGTACTAGATAATATTGTGATGAAGGGCACCTGGACTGTTACACAAGTTCTTGATCATTCACTTTAGCACTTGTTGTAGTGTATAACAGCAGTTTCTTACTAATTTAGCATTGTGTTGTATTTATCTGCCTTCTTCTATTCAATTAACTTGTTTTATCCAACTTCAGGGCCACTGGGGAGGTGTAGTATGTCCTTGCCACATTAGAGACAAGGAAAAAAATTGCTATGCGTTGTGGCATAAAGGGCGAAATTATTTTTATTTGAAAAATTTCACTTTTATGACATTCATGGTGGTATGAGGTGCAACTTTCACAGCCAATCTGGTGGGTTTCCAGACCATCATAGGTCAGGTCTACTCACCAAGAGTAACAAATTTTGAGATATTCACTTCAATAAGCTTTAACAACATTTCTAAAGTTGTAGGGACCATGCCTGCATCCACTGTTTATTGTTCACCCACATAACCATACCTGCTATATGTCTACCCCAGTATCTCAATGGGGGTCCAGCATTAGATTTTAAACTTCCAAATGTTTACTTTGCACACTTAGGTATATGGGAATTGAGAAGCAAAGTTGATGCTGGTCTCATTCAAACAAATTCTCTCTCCCATTTACTGCTCTGTGAATAAAACAAAATACAATTGCAATGTGTAAAATATTAACAGAGCAGCTAAGTATTTTATATAGTCTGTATTTTGGATGTTCTCCCTCTGCCCATGTAGGTTTTCTCTGTGATTCATAATCCAATCATGTTAGAATAATTACTGATGCTAAATTAGCCCTGTATAAGTGGAGTGTGTGAGCCATGAGCACCCTATAATGGACCGACAAACTGACATTACTTTAAGTCTGCTAGGATGAGCTCAGCAATCCTGTACTGATGCACCACACTGCTTAGCTCCAGGGAAATGTGTATGACAACCAATCTGGACATGGTCAGAGCAGGATTTTCATGTTCTTGTGTCCATGTGGTGTTTTTCTTCCATTTCATCCAAAACACGTAAGCTTGTTAGGTTATTTGGTGACTAAACCAGTGTGGGTGAAGCTGTACCCGAATCAGTCCTCTGATGGACTGGCAACCCATCCACTGCTGGTTCCTGCCGTAACGATATACTGAATAAAGCAGTTTCAGAAAATGGAATGATGGAGGAAAAATAAGCCAGCATATTTAAACTAAAAAATAAAGGCAATGGAACTCCAGACGTTCTTGCAAGACATGTCTTTACTCTAACAGACCATTTTTGGCTTAAGCAAACCAAATGTTAGGTGGGGAATAAATGACAGGCAGTATAATAGTGGATGAAACAGTGGACTTTAAGTCATGAAGCTGTTTCAATTATGCCTTGTGTCTCACACTATGACTCTAAGGTAGTCACTTCATTTTCCTGTTTCCAATTGTGAAAAAAGGAGGCAAATGTAACAAATACCAAGTCACCTTGAATAATACAATAACTAAAAATGAGACAATAGCCATGAGTGCCCACAATGATCAAAAATATTTTGATATTAAATAAAAGACAAGCAGAGCACTAGCATGCCTCAACATGAGCACAGTGCACTCAACAGCAGCTATCAATCAGATTACAAAGTGAGTCAAACCACAACCCTGTGCCCATTGCTGAAAAATCCCCGTTCCTCTCAGGAAGTCACATTCATGGCTTCAGAGAGTCACTTCCTAATTTTAAGAAAAGTAGGCACTCAAATGCTAAAAAGACTCCTCCACTTTAAAAAAACATCAAGCTTTCAACAGTAGCTGGCCCCAGAAAGACTTGCATATTAAGGTACAAGTTTGGAGTCGTTGATAGATCAAGACACTTGAATCATGGATACACAGCTACTGTGAATATATCAGGAAGCACCAGTGACGAAAAGTGGAATGGAGGTAAAAGTTTCACAGTGGAGAATTAGACATCCGTGCTTTGACTGTTACTGAGATGCTGAAATCTAAAACTAAATGGCTATGTCAGGGAACTCTTGTTAGAAAGCAGTGATTGCATTCGTCTCTTGGAGTTCTGGAGCGTGAAGTGCCGCATTAGACACTGCTGTTTGAACAGTCTCCCTCAGGTAACATTTGACTGCATCCAAATGACTGTTCTACAGGCAACTTCGGTCCATGGCACTCAATTATTTTATACTAACAAGGAAGATTTATTTCTTTAGTATAAACAAAATGAATCCATTTAGCCACTTTCTGATTGGCTCAATTTAACTCAGGGTTGCACACATGAAACCCAAGAATGACAGTATTAGCAATAAGCACAGCATGCTACCCTGGTTGTAACATCTGTTCAAAGGTCAACATATTTTTATCTAAATTGTTTATGCAGCAATCCATTCATCCATTATCCAAACTGCTTAAGCCAGTTCAAAGCTGCAACAATCATTGTCTATCATGGTGTAACAAAAGGTAACACTTCTGACTCTGAGTCCCTAGATTTGCAGCTAGAACTTAAAAGTGAGAATAAGAAATGGAGAAACTGTGAGCAATTCTTCACCTGTGACATGCACCATCGTCAGGCACAAGGCAGTAACCAAGCCTGGAAGGAGCACTATTCAACTTCAGGGGACATTAACAAAAGTAACTCGTAAAAGGCTACTTTAAAGTTAAGAGTCCATTAACTAACATGTACATTTTTAGGGTACAAGTGAAAAAAAAAAATATTATACCAATTTTTATTCTGCTGCACCAATTTTATACATATGTAAATCCATCCATCCATTTTCTAACCTACTTATCCATTTCAGAGTCAGTCAGTTGACTAAGATAGAGTAGGCTGTGGCAAATGTATAAAATTGAAAAGTAATGTTAATAACTAAGACCTTTTTATAAGATATGTTTCAGAGACATTACTTTAACACACAATTTTGGGCTAGAGCACGGGAACTTCATGTGTTAGGCAGTAACTAACCCCGAATGAGGACACATGCACGTACTTACTCACATGAGGCTGATTTGTGAATTAACTGAACATGTCCATCTTTGTGACAAGGGAGAAAGCCCAAATATGGACTGTCACGGATATGTGACTGGGGATCGCCTTATGGACTCGAATGTGGTAAGCGATACCACTCCAGGGTGAGAGAAGGAGCTGCTGGCAATGGTATCTTCTATTTCTCCCACAGCATCTAGTAGATGCCCAGTAACGACACCCAAGCCCGACCATGACACCCACAACAGACCCCAACCCTTCCAGTCAGACACCTTAAAAAGGCGTGGCCCCAGAATGTGGCGCCTTACTCACAACAATGATTCTATAATGTACAACCTCCTATGCCAGGTACAAGATCAAAAGATAATGGCAGAGAACTCTGTGTGGGTTGATTTTCCACCTTTGTTCACCCTTTTGCTATAATTAAACAAGGCTACTGAGATGGCACCCCAATGATTCTTGCTGCCTCAATCTCGTTCCCTACCTCCGGTCACAATACCTTAAAAATAACTTTTTTTTTCCAAGTGTATGTCCATCCGTCCATTCAGCATGGCACTAGTAGTGGGCACAAAGTGAGAACCAACTCTGGGAAGTGCATTTTGGTCAGTATTTTCATTAATCTAGTTGTTTATGGGTGATTAGTGAATGATTACTGTTGTCCTTGTCATGAATATTTGTATTGACATTTTACTTGCACTTTTTTTGTGTTCTTTATTTTGCCTTATACAATTTCTTATATTAGGATTTTGTTAGGTTTTCACATATCCCTTGGGGTCAGACCATTGTACAGCACCACTGGAGCAATTGCAGGTTAAGGGCCTTGGTCAAGGGTCCAGCAGAGTAGGACCTCCTTTGGCAGTAATGGGGATTCGAACGCGCAACCTTCAGAAAACTGACGCAGATCCTTAGTCTCAAGAGTCACCACTCTAGCACAGTGTTTCCCAACTTCAGTCCTCTGGGCACACTGTGCCTGCATGTTTTTGTTCCAACCAGCTTCTGTTTTTAATTGGACTCCTGACCTAATTAAGTGATGTGTTATTTCCCAAGTTCTGTGTTTTGGGAACAATATAGAAATTAGAAAACTAAGTTTGGTAAAAAAAAAAAATACTGTATATATAGAATGCAGCTTCTTCACCTTATCTAGTAAAAATGACCAGTCACAAGCCAAGTGAAATCCACTCTCCAAAATACCATCTAAATACCCAAACTTGAACAAAGAGCTATAACTCAATGAATGGCAGCCTTGATGAACATAACTTTGCTCCAGTAGTCAATCAAAAAGGATGGGCTTATGTGAACCCAAGAAACCAATGACAAGATGTCTATCCTTACTTTTAAAAATCCTTATAAACCCTAGATCTTGGCTTCTACCATCAAGCCCATTGCTCAGCCTTGTCCATAACTTCTGGTCTATAGAGCAGCGACTCCATTGCCTAGGTTGATGCTGGAACTAATTGTAGAGCAATCCCTTATACTCTAAAGGGTAACTGTTGCTGGACTGGAGAAATGGAAGACCATAAAAAGAGTTGGATGAGAGGTGCTGTTAGTTCAAACCTTGCCAAGATAGCAAATAACCCCATAGAGGAAGACTGTACACAAAAGCTAAGTGTTAGCCTTGCCAATGAAGGGAGCTGACTGACCAAAGGCTGACCCAGCAGGTATAACTTTGATAGCAACCAAGGACACTGTGTGTAAAAACCTCAAAAGAAAAGTGCAATACCACTTACAACCAGAAGGTGCAACCAAGGTGGCGAAGGAGAAGAGCTCTAAAACAAACAAAGAAAAGCACACTGAAGATTCTTTCATGTCTCTGGAGAAAGCCAACCATGAAAGAAACAAAGCATCACTTTAATCAAACCATATGTACACCTATTTTGTTTCTGAGAGGTAGTAATCGTAACTTTAAAATAAAGCCTGCTAATGTATTATGTTTATGGTGTCACTGTAACTGAAAGGTAATAATAACTAGCTAAACAATCTATCTATCTTTACCACAAGAACTGAAACATCAGAATTTATAAGTCATGTGTCTTTTTCTATAGGAGAAAATATTACAATGCCAATATCACATTACGCAACTTTTGTTGTGGTCTATGTTAGATTTGCTGACTGCAGTTGCCGACCTTGTCACTGCACCATGTCAAATTACATGAATCACAGCTCATATCACATTTATCGACTGAGCACTGATCACATTTATTGGCCGAGCATGCTGCCTGATGAAGCCAGTACTTTACGTAGTGTTAACAGCTACAGCTAGTTCAACAGCAGTCTCTGCCCTTTATTTCTCCACGCAAAGAGCCTGCCCATACGACCAAAGAGAAAATCAAACCTGTTTGATTTCATCCTAGCCAGTCACAGACTAGTTGGTCTAAGTCAGTGTTTCCCAACCTCGGTCCTGGGGACCCCCTGTGGCTGCAGGTTTTTGTTCCAACCAACTTCTGTTTTTAATTGGACTCCTGGGCTAATTAAGTGATGTGTTATTTCCCAAGTTCTGTGTTTTGGGAACAA
>JANRMT010062819.1:21630780-21681972 GCA_026402145.1 Polypterus bichir lapradei | reverse complement strand
TTCTTCTTGATTTTCATTCTACTTTTCTAGGTGTTCTAATTGTTTAATTAATCCATTACTTACTAATTAGTGGGTCTGACGCTAAAGTAGTTGCAGCCTTTGATTATTCAGTGTTGTTTGCCAGCATGTCTGCTCTGCTCATTTTTAATTGTCATTAATAAGATACATCCATTATCCAACCCGCTAATCCTAACTACAGGGTCACAGACGTCTGCTGGAGGGCATAAGGCAGGAAACAAACCCTGGGCAGGGTGCCAGCCCACCGCAATAATAAGATACAACGAAGGGGAAAAATTGCACAGAGAAAGGGCAAAATATAATGAAATCAACAAAAGAGATTTAAGCATTTAAATATTTCTAAATGCCTTATAAATGTAAAAATCATGCTGCTGTGCTTTTATGAATGTAGAATAAAAGAAAAATAATACCAGCTAATTAAATGAGATCAGTGCTTTCAGGTGTTGTCACTGATTAGGAATCTGGTGGGAACAAAAACCTGCAACCACAGTGGGTCCCAGGACCGAGTTTGGGAAACACTGCTCTAGCAAATGTAATTCCATTCATCTGGATTCAATTATGAGAATTAAGTTTAGCAAAATGCACATGGACTCAAAACTGTAGCCCTGACATATTCTTGAAATTGTGCCGCTAATTCCCGTTCACATTTAATAATTATAAAGACTACAAGGAGACCAGGCTAAGGGTCACTCATTGCATAGAACATAAATTCAAGGAGCTGTGGTGTACAGCCAGAGTGAGCAGCTTGTACTGTTACCAGTAAGTGATGGGGTAGTGGTGATTAGTTTTATTTTCGTATTGTAAAAACCTGAAATGTGGTGAATGAAGGACTGACAAAGAGACATCATTAGCAGTTAATGGTAGTTGGAAAGGCACATTATTAAGTTTATTTGTGACAAAAACCCTGACAAACTCTCGCTGTTGTCCTCAGGAAACACCCAGTAAAATGAGTCTGGAGCTTCATCTGAACATTCACCATCTTCATGAGTTCACAACACCATGCTCCTTCTTTCTCTTTTCCAAGACAAACACAGCTCTATTTATGTGCTCCATCACACATGGTTCTGCCCCAATGCAGATTCTTACCTGAATACTTTCTCACAGGTCAGAGTGGCAAACGATTTTTTGAAGTCTACAGACAAACCACCAAGTGGCTACTGATAACAGCACTATAATTTATAAAATCAGAATTTAAAAATATTTCTTAGTTGGATACCCTGGGCTGGTTGATTTATAGTCATCTTTGGCAGTGTGCACACACTGCTGAAATAAGGTATCTGGCTGAAACATGCTGTAGACACAGAATAGGTGATTTACAATTTGCAATGACCAGTTTGTAATTTGCAATCATCAGACATGTGACTGGTCAGATCTTTTATCTGTTTTCATTAGAACTGATGTGACTGATGATAAAACATAGTGCACCAATGTAAAGGTAAAGGTTGTTTGTGCAGTGTAATGCATAGGGTGGTCCAGATCTAATTATGCATTTTTCATTACACTATACGTTATTAAGTTTATTACATAGAAAATCACCTAAAAAATCCCGGACCATCAAGAAGTGTGTGAATTGACGACATGAAGAATCATCTTCGCGCCGAACTGGAATCATCCCCGCATAAATCAAAGTCATCCAGACGATCTGGATCTGCATAATTAGATCTGGACCACCCTGAATGTGTAAAAATGCTTGAATGAGAAATCATTCACATTTAAAATACTGGTCAAATAAGGACTTCAAATCATGTTGATTTGAACCCATCAACTTTTATAAAAATAAAAATAAAAAGCTGCCAGAAGTTTTAGCACATTATCTTGATAGCTTGAGGCACCTGACAGGATGCAGCCCTGAAGAACACCTGCCACTTCATCAGTGGATATGCTTACTCACATTGAGGGAAATTAAGATACAACAATCCATCTAACCTAAACATCTTTGGGATGTGAATGAAAACTACTGGGAGGAGAGAAAATGGTGAGACATGGTGAGACTATATAAACTTCACAAGACACTGATCAAGCAGGAGCTGAAGCTCTGGTGTTGTGAGGCTATTTCTGTTCACACGATGATTAAATTACCCCCAGAACTGATTTCTCAAGAGCATCCCAAAACAATCTTCATCAAATATTCTGGGATTCCCAGTTCTACTCTATGAGGCCCCTTAGCACAAATGTTGACCTTCAGATTTGCTGGACTCTAGCTGTGGTATAATGTCTTTGCAATGAAACTCTGCATTGTAGTAATTAATTAACAACAGGCAAAGACCTTCACATTGCCAGCTCTCACCATATGGTGCATCTCTCAATGAACGTAATTATTGCTTTAATAAGACAGAGGGCACAATTACACAATTACTAGGTCCTGGTAGACATGCACCTAACCTTTAGCTGGATATTCCAGTCAGAAAAGAAAAATACAAAACTTCATTTTGAAGCCAATAAAAGGATTTTCTGTGACATGTACTGTAAATCTTTATTCATATAAAGCAATTTCTTAACTCAACTAACGCTAAATTGCCACTTTTATACAGCTTTATCGAATATCTTTAACTATTAGCATACAGTAGGTCACAATACTCATTTGGCTTTAAATATCAAAGGCTTTAAAAAGAAATACTGGCAGATTTATTATTTAGTCTGCCATCATTGGAAGTCTTGATTTTAGTCTATCTTTCACCTCTTTGAGGTGCTTGTTTTTTGGCAGCTACCCTACACAGCTGGTCAAATGATTTCATAGCCATTTGTCAGTCTTGAAGGGCATTCGTCATGGAGTTTCCTGAACTAGTAAGAGCTGGATGGACAGCTCTTTGTAACAATATGTCTAGGAAGTCCAAACCCAATTCCATATGTCACTCCGCTCCAGGAGAAGGTGGAGTCTTATATCTGGAAATTAAAAACCTTGTCAAGTATGAAGGCTTGCCAGATAAAAATTGAAACATAAACCAGCCCTCTTGGTTTATTCACATAGTGCAGTCTGGCAGCTGAGTGTCACCCAATCGTCTGCTAAGTGTAATCCCGACACTGGCTTCCATGAGACTGGATAGTGGAATGTTGCACTGTCAAAGTCTGCATGTACAGTTAAGGGAAAAATTATGGAAGATTTGCCTTAAATCCTGTCCATTGTCAACAGCATTCGTGAAACCTTACAAAGGAAAATATTCATCAGTGTAAAGGCCCTCCATTTGGTACATTATGGACTCTGTAAAATACAGTCCTTTAGACTGCTGTGTAACAAATTTATTGAAAATCGGGGTGGCCAAAATTATTAGTCCCCATGTGTGTCCCTTGGGACAAAACGTAGCAAACAGAAGTTTTCAGGCTTCAAACCACACCTTAACCCCAAATTTGCATTATCACACAAAGTACAAAGAGACACATTCTCTTAGAAAAAAACCAGGATGTGATCACAAGTGTAAGATATCAAAAGACTCTGAAGATGAATATCAGAGATATCAACAAGGATGCCAGATGTCTGCAAAGATAATACTGGCCTCTTCTGGACTCGAGGTCTCAAAAAATACTATTGTAAGGGCTTTTTATTGTTGTAGGCTTCGAGGTCATCATTAGAGGAAAATTCCATTGCTCACACAGCATCACATCAAAGCAAAGCTGACTTTTGCCCGGGGCCCATTTAAAACATGGGGAAGTCTGTCCTTTGGTCAGATGAGAAAAAAATAAGAGTTGTTCAGGAAACATGGATGTTACTTTTGTTTTTGGCAAAGGAAAGGAGAGGCTTTCAACTGTAAAATCACAGTTCCTACAGTTAAACTAGAGGTGGAAGCATAATGCTCTGGGCTGCTTCTGGCACAGAGAACCGTGTTTGGGTACATAGGATCACAAAGAAGAAAGATCATGTTGACATTTCTCTTCTGTGCATTGTGTTGTATTGTATTGACCCCCTTCTTTTTGACACCCACTGCACGACCAACCTGCCTGGAAAGGGGTCTTTCTTTGAACTGCCTTTCCCAAGGTTTCTTCCATTTTTTTCCCTACAAGGGTTTTTTTGGGAGTTTTTTCTTATCTTCTTAGAGAGTCAAGGCTGGGGGGCTTTCAAGAGGCAAGGCCTGTTAAAGCCCATTGCGGCACTTCTTGTGTGATTTTGGGCTATACAAAAATAAATTGTATTGTATTGTATTTTGAAGGATAATGTAAAGAAATCCACTGCCATTCTGGCTTTAGGTGGCACTCATTGCAACACATACATTGATGTTGGTATAGAACTTTTCAAAGGAAAACAAAATCATGGTTCTCTAGTGGCCTTTCCAAAGACCAGACCTCTATCCTATTCAGAATCTTTGGCAGGGAATAAGACTTAAGGTCTTTGCTTGAATACCATTTAATTTGGGAGAGCTGGAGCAATTTACCATGGAGAAATGGGCTAACATCCCCCAAAAGACATGTGCCACTCTTGTTAGAAACTACAATAGGATGTTTCTGTAGTTTTGAGTCAGAAAGGGTATACAAGTGACTATTAAATTTCAGTGTGCTCATAGTTTTATCCTTAAGACATTTTTGTTTTGCTCCATTTCATTGCACCAGTAAAATGTTTACCTAGAACTTCTTGGGGATTTTTTTCTTTAATCCTTTGGAAGTAATTATTCCAAAAACAGTTTTGGTGCTGGTCACTTCCTTGGTAAAGCTTTCTATTAGAGGGTGGGGGACTAATAATTTCAGCCTGAAGCATGCCACGATGGAGATTCAGAGCAGGACAGGATGGTAGGAGAGAAGTCAATACAACAAGTAAATACATCCATCCATCCATCCATCCTCTTCCACTTATCCGAGGTCGGGTTGCGGGGGCAGCAGCTTGAGCAGAAATGCCCAGACTTCCCTCTCCCCAGTGACTTCTTCCGGGGGAATCCCGAGGCGTTCCTAGGCCAGCCGGGAGATATAGTCCCTCCAGCGTGTCCTGGGTCTTCCCCAGGGCCTCTTCCTGGTTGGAAGTGCCCGGAACACCTCGCCAGGGAGGCATCCTGATCAGATGCCCGAGCCACCTCATCTGACTCCTCTTGATGCGGAGGAGCAGCGGCTCTCAGAGTAGTAGACTGAGCTTCTCATCCTATCTTTAAGGGAAAGCCCAGAACCCCTACGGAGGAAACTCATTTCAGCCGCTTGTATTCGCGATCTCATTCTTTCGGTCACTACCCATAGCTCATGACCATAGGTGAGGGTAGGAATGTAAATCGACTGGTAAATTGAGAGCTTTGCCTTACGGCTCAGCTCCTTTTTCACCACAACAGACCAATGCAGAGCCCACATCACTGTGGATACCGCACCGATCCTCCTGTTGATCTCATGCTCCATTCTTTCCTCACTCGTGAACAAGACCCTAAGATACTTGAACTCCTCCACTTGGGGCAGGATCTCGCTCCCCAAACCCTGAGAGGGCACTCCACCCTTTGCCGGCTGAGGACCATGGTCTCGGATTTGGAGGTGCTGATTCCTATCCCAGCTGCTTCACACTCAGCTGCGAACTGATTCAGAGAATGAGTTGGGTGGTGGCCGAAGGCGGGGACCTTGGTGGTCCAATCCTCAGCTACAGAAGGTAAAATATATCAGGCTCTAAATATAGAAGAAGCAAGTTTGATTGATGACTTTGGCAATGCAAACATGTATACTGTGGGGATGGAAAGCCCAATTTCCTCTTTTTTCTCACCTATCTCCTCCATCACATGAGTGTAGCCTAATTAAAATTGCTAAGCAAGAGTTCAGGATGGGTGGAGCCAAGGAAAAGCTGCATGTGACAAGGGGTCAGTGGATGAGCAAAAATCCTAACCTGACACTGAGGATGTGGAGATATATTTATATTAACACATATTTACTTAGCAAATGTTTTTATCCAAAGCAACTGAAAAAGAAAGGTCAAAATAATCAAATAGTTGAGAAAGTCAACAAAATCAAGGTAGATGGGATAGCCTCCTTTCCTCAATTGAAATATATTAGAACATGAATGAATGAAGTAATATTCTTAATATATACATACTACCTTCAATGAGCCTTAAAACTTAAATTGCTTAATGGCACAGAAATACATTAAGACATTATTTAATTAATCATAAATGATAAATGGATGAATGGATAATATATGGAAGAATGATATATATGGAAGCATTAAGTTATTTTGAAATTTTTATTTATCCTTTATTATCTGTTTGTAAGTCTATTACACAATTTAATTATTATCTGTTTATCCATCCACCAAACAGTGCTGACCCATTGCATCCATCTGGATTTTACATTGGTTGTTAGTTGCCAACAGTATGAGCTAGCAGTCCATCATTTTAAATGGGCAGTTTCAGTGCCAGCTGCAGGGAAGCCTACAGAACTAGCAAATCTACCACAGTCACATGTTACTAAATTAGTGTGGCTAAAGCAAGTAGCTCCTAAAAAAGCATAAAATGGGCAGGTAATTATTTATTCAGTATATTTAAAATTATACATGAAAATGAGGTTGCTGGGCTAGCAAAGAGACATTAGCAATGGATAACTGGCCTCCAGGCTAAGGTACAATGGTAGATGATCCATTAAGGTACATAATACAAAAAGTGGAACCCATCCTGGTAACTGGATAGCCCTTCTAATGTCACTGTGGATAAACAAATATCAGGTGGTGGTCTGTGTTATTTGAGAATGAAAAGTGCCTTAAGAGTGGGCACTGACAAAAAAGAATGGGAAGTGCTTTTAAGACTGAAGCCAAGAACATCTTTAAAAGAGTTGTGGGAATCATTAATAAACTACAGAGTCATGTAGTTGTAGCAGAAACCTGGACAATTTTTAAGAAATATTTAGATGAGACATTGGGACAGCATAACAATTAGCTAAACCAACAAACCAACCTGATGGTCTGAAAGGTCTCCTTTGTCAAATGTTCACACATTCTAAGAATGGTCATGGGGGACAGGTAGAAAACCAGATGATATCCCCCATGGTACTATAGTGTGACAGTCTACCTCAATTAGTTTCATAATTGGATATTTAATAGGAAAAATGTTAAGAATTCTTTTTTCTAACAGTCTGGAGAGAGGGGTTTCTGGATAATGGAAATGTATTTGATTCTCCCTGTTATCTGAAAAATGGGTAGAAAAAAATAGGAAAAACCCTAAATACTAGGAGTAGAAGGAGAGTGATATGTTATTGAGATCCCTCTTGAGATGAGCTCATATATGGAACATGCCATTGGCAAGAAGGAATAAGGCATGAAGGACTATGAAATAGAAATGAATGGAAATGTAATTTGTTTCCTATATGATGTAACTTGACTTTTTACATGTTCAAAAAGATACAACAATAATGTTTAAATATGTAGGTCTGGTTGTTATTTTTAGTGAAGTTGTAGTCTGTATATGTGGACAGCAGTGGTAGCTTAGGCAGATAAAAAAACACTCAGTTCATTCCAATGGCTGTTACTGTATATCAGTCCAGATGAGAAATGACCATTATAACAGGCCTCCCATGTGATGCGAGCGGGGCTATAGAGGTGTTGTCAAAGATACCAAAGCATGTTGGTTTTAACATGTGTATTATCACTTACCGTACACCTGGGGCCACCAGAGGCAGCACAAGAGATGGCATTTTGAGGGAATTTCTGACTGTAGAATAAGGGCCACTGATCGCCCTGGAAGTAATCTGAAGGTGTAGTTCAGTTCTCTTCCCTGACATCTGAGTGTTGAGTTGGAAAGTGAGTTGGAACATAATGCTCAAATGGTGGATGGAAGAGATGCCAGAGGTGAGAGGGAGAGATTGAGAGACAGTGAAGGCAAGCAAAAAGGAATGCTGGTGCTACATTCTAGGTGGACAAATGAACAACCCCACCACTGCAAATACAGGCAGTCTTCTTATAGTTCTGTTAATTTGCACTCTGTGCCCCCTTTTGTAATTTTGTACTTTGTTGGGAATGACTCAAGGAGTGTCACTTCTGTCACTATATATTTATTGGCATGCAAACGTTTTAGGCCTCCCAAGAAAAATATTTTTAAAGCTAGTTATCTCAAAAGTTAGATGAAAACACCATAAACACTGATTCATTAAACAATGACACCATAAAAAGTAACAAGAAATTCTTATTGATATCTTTAAGATGGGTAGAACACAAAATTTTTAGGGTCTTCACCCATACAAAGGCTTGTAGAAAGAGAGAGCAGATATATATATATCCGCTATATCGGCTATATCCGATAGAATCTATTTTTTTTACAAAAGGAAATCTGAACACAACTTTTTGTGTCCGTTACACTAAAGAAAGAAATGTAAAACCATATTCTTTAAAAATAGCTGATGAGTTACCTGACAGGGTCTCTTCATTTTGATTGTTTTCACTTGATATCTGTAACAGCACAGTTCACATGACCAGGAGCCTCTTTCACTGATCCATTTCAAAAGGCATTGCTTATGAGTGTACCTCACTGAGCCATCACAGCGGCAAGGATACAACAGTTCACCCTGAAAAAGAAGACAAGAAACCAAACTGGCAATTAGCAGTTACTCCTTGGCCTATTCCTGTAACTGTCATATCGTCTTCACAGTTACAGTATGCTTTTCACAAATGTGATATACAAAAATATTTTGTGAGACTACATTGGCTCATTTGTATCAGGAGGATCCATGAGAGTGGTAGGCATTATAGCCAATCATTAACAATGCTCTTAGAGCAATATGTTTGTAGGCCCAAAAGGGAGAAGGGTCAAATTTAGACTTTTACGTGTGTAGGTGACAGCATGCCTCCAAAGTGGCAATTGCTTTCACCCCAATTCTTTAAATGTTTAAAAGGGTGAGAATCATGGGTCAAATTAAGCTTCCCATATGAACAGCGGTAACCTTTTAACCCTAATCATATTATTCTGACAAACAAAAACGTGCAACCTACTGTAGCCAGAGGCCATTTTAGCCTGGAGCTTTGGGTGGTAGTATGGAAAAGGAGTGGAGGAATAGGTTTAATACTCTTGTCAAAATGCGCCAAGGGCTGAGAGCCACCCCTAGAGATTTTGTAAGACAAATGCAGTTTATGTGGCCTAACAGCTACAGTATTTGACTATAAACCAAAAGGCTGCTGGTGTAAGTTCAACCATTGACTCACTGTGTGATCCTGATAAAGTCATTCCAGCTGCAAAACATTCATGCAAAAAATTGGGACTCTACATGTAAAGCACTTTAGGGTGGTGTTCACTTCATAAAAGTGCTGTATTAAATAAAACAAATGTTACTGTGCACTTCATGCATTTTGAAATTGCATATACAGTTAAGTCCATAAATATTTGGACAGATACAGCTTTTTTCTAATTTTGGTTCTGTACATTACCACAATGAATTTTAAATGAAACAACTCAGATGCAGTTGAAGTGCAGACTTTCAGCTTTAATTCAGTGGGTTAAACAAAACGATTGCATAAAAATGTGAGGCAACTAAAGCATTTTGTAACACAATCCCTTCATTTCAGGGGCTCAGAAGTAATTGGACAATTGACTCAAAGGCTATTTCATGGGCAGGTGTGGACAAGTCCGTCGTTATGTCATTATACATTAAGCAGATAAAAGGCCTGGAGTTGATTTGAGGTGTGGTGCTTGCATTTGGAAGATTTTGCTGTAAACAGACAACATGCGGTCAAAGGAGCTGTCAATGCAGGTGAAAGAAGCCATCCTTAAGCTATGAAAACAGAAAAAACCCATCCAAGAAATTGCTACAATATTATGAGTTGAAAAATCTACAGTTTGGTACATCCTGAGAAAGAAAGCAAGCACTGGTGAACTCAGCAATGCAAAAAGACCTGGATGTTCACAGAAGACAACCGTGGTGGATGATCGCAGAATCATTTCCATGGTGAAGAGAAACCCCTTCACAACAACCAACCAAGTGAACAACACTCTCCAGGGGGTAGGCATATCAATATCCAAGTCTACCATAAAGAGAAGACTGCATGAAAGTAAATACAGAGGGTGCACTGCAAGGTGCAAGCCACTCATAAGCCTCAAGAATAGAAAGGCTGGATTGGACTTTGCTAAAGAACATCTAAAAAAGCCAGCACAGTTCTAGAAAAACATTGTTTGGACAGATGAAACCAAGATCAACCTCTACCAGAATGATGGCAAGAAAAAAGTATGGAGAAGGAGTGGAACAGCTCATTATCCAAAGCATACCACATCATCTGTAAAACACGGTGGAGGCAGTGTGATGGCTTGGGCGTGCATGGCTTCCAATGGCACTGGGACACTAGTGTTTATTGATGATGTGACACAGGACAGAAGCAGCCGAATGAGTTCTGAGGTGTTCAGAGACATACTGTCTGCTCAAATCCAGCTAAATGCAGTCAAATTGATTGAGCGGCGTTTCATGATACAGATGGACAATGACCCAAAACATACAGCCAAAGCAACCCAGGAGTTTATTAAAGCAAAGAAGTGGAAAATTCTTGAATGGCCAAGTAAGTCACTTGATCCTAACCCAATTGAGCATGCATTTCACTTGTTGAAGACTAAACTTCGGACAGAAAAGCCCACAAACAAACAGCAACTGAAAGCCGCTGCAGTAAAGGCCTGGCAGAGCATTAAAAAGGAGGAAACCCAGCATCTGGTGATGTCCATGAGTTCAAGACTTCAGGCTGTCATTGCCAGCAAAGGGTTTTCAACCAAGTATTAGAAATGAACATTTTATTTCCAGTTATTTAATTTGTCCAATTACTTTTGAGCCGCTGAAATAAAGGGATTGTGTTAAAAAAATGCTTTAGTTGCCTCACATTTTTATGCAATCTTTTTGTTCAACCCACTGATTTAAAGCTGAAAGTCTGCACTACAACTGCATCTGAGTTGTTTTGTTTAAAATTCATTGTGGTAATGTACAGAACCAAAATTAGAAAAAAGTTGTCTCTGTCCAAATATTTATGGACCTAACAGTATAAGAAAACTGCCATAATGAACAAATTAATTGAATGAATTCTCTTCTTAGAGAAAGTTTTGTGAAATAAATACATTGTTTTAGTAGAATCAATTATATAATACAGCTTAAATGCTTTATAACGTTAGCAAAATTCAGATCTATGTTTTCATGTTTCATTTCCTTTCTGGTAAAATGGGTAGCTCTGAAGAGACATTACACTTAAAAGAGTATTTATCTCAAAGTATTTAGTAATTAACCATTACATTGCCAAAATTACAGAAATTAACCTGGTTCTTGTTGCTTACGGTTTCAGAATGCTGTGAATTATAATTTGAAAGCTTTTTTTCTTGAGCTAAAATGATTTTCAGAATTAGTTATTTTCACTTGTATTTAAATCTAATTTTTCAGGAAAGTGTGCTGACTAACGGGATGTCTCAGTGTAAAAAGTGAAGAATCGCTAGTGGGACTGGTAGCAGACTGCTGGACATCATGAAGACAGGGTCAGAGGAATAAAGAATATAGCGACTGATTGAAAACGGGGAATAAAAAGCATGTTTAACAAAAAGACAAAATTTAATAGATTAGTTAAGAAAATGTGAAGATTAAAGCATGGTTAAGAATATAAAGCAAGCAAGTCTGATTATGCAGGTGTTCATTAAGTAGAGAGAGGCCCTGTAGGCCTGGCTAAACAAAGTGAGGGGCAATTAAGTGTGGCAAATGATAGGAAGCTCAATGTAGACCTTAATGCAAGGCTAGTAGTCCCAAAAGAAATAGCTAAGAGTAACTTGTGGCCAGATATGATATTGTGGTTAGAAAGGAAACAAATAGTATACTTCATTGAATTAACAGTTCCATTGGAAGGGTTAATTGAGGAAGTACATGAACGGAAGATAGCAAGATATGCAGACTTGGCAGCTGATGCCGCACGTGCAATCGAGGTAAGTTACCACAGCTTAGTAGCTAGACCAGTAACATCGTTACTGAGAGATTTTGGCTTCTCAGCAAGTCAGTTATGGCTGTTGGATCTGATCTGGCTAAGGCGGCATAATATGGAGTGGGGAAAAGATGGCTCGGTGTTTCGTTTAAATATGAGGTTTTGAATTCAGTTTAACAGTATTTTAAGATTACTGATAAATTTTATATATGTATGTATATACGTATTTATTTATGTATTGAGATATGCATTGAATGCGTGATGGCACAGTGTTTAGATTTTAGGATTCAATGGCTTATTTATTCATTTTAGGGTTTTTACAGTTTTAGATAATTGATTTAGATAGTATGAGCCAAGTCCGGCATCATTCTGATCTGAGTTTATCTTGGAGGTTGCTAACACAAGCTTGTAGTACAAGTCTGTTTTGTGTGATTCCAATCGAAGATTACCTCCGAGGTTGACAAAATAGGTTTGTATAGGGAAAAATGAGTTTTATATTAATGGTTTTAGTAATAGTAACATTTGTTTAGAATTGGCTCATCCTCAGGTATCAGGAAAGTAGAGGGGTGCATGTAACTGTTGAACCCTTCTTGGTGTTGTGGGCCTTGAATCCAGTGAAACACCATTTGTGATTCTACTTTGTGACTAATGTTCAGACAAGTTGTGACGATGGCATAATTTACAGCAGGCTGAAAAACACAACACATTCAATTTTGTTAAGGGGAGAGGTTCTTCTCTGAGTCAAGTGTTTGGTGCAGTGCATGATGTGTTTAAATTAGTAATTGAAAACAAAAACCAATGGGATTCTGTGATAAAATATTTAAGGAATACGAGGTCCTTCTTTAAATTTGTTTACATTAATGACTAAAAGGTCATCTGTCAATTGTAATTTTTTTTTGAAAATGGTACTTATGGAAGAAAAATGAAATTAAAGTAAGGGCAAAATATGTGTCATGGTAAAGTAATATTCTAATGGCTGATAAAAAGTAAAGCATATTCATTGTGGACAAGAAAAGGCAAGAGTACTGAAGGCTGCAGAATTCTGGCCTAAGACCAAAGAAGGACACCTATAAGAGAAGACTAAAGGTTAGCTTGCTGGGGCCACTTGTGCTTCAAATGGTTTTGGGATTCTTTATAATCACAAACCTAAGGAGCAATAAAACATTTCAGTGTAAAACATGCACACTGTTTCATTCATGTGTGATAGTTTCAAATAAAGCTACAGCAGGATTTTCAAATGAAGCTAAAGCAGGATTTTCTAACGAAATCGAGAAATGCTGGGATTTTATTAAGTTCAATAAGTAAATAAACTCAGCATGATCTGAAAGGAGCAGCATGTCAAATGAATTGCTCATGACTGCAGCAACTTACCTTTGAGTAGTTATGGAATGAACACACACTAATCATGGAAGTATTTCTCTTTAGTTTCCTCCTATAATACTCCATGTGAGTTAGGCTGAACTGACCTGATATGAGCCTGCTCTGCAAGTGACTGTTGGCTGATTACTTTGTTGCACCCAGTACAACCAGAGAAGTGCCAGTTCCGTATGAGTAAAAAGGCTGAAAAGTGGTTGGATGGTTTAAGTAGGTAAAGAGACCCCATAATGGAAAATAAACATACTATTATTTTTTGTTACATGGATTACTCTGGACAACAAAGAGTTTGCTTTCTTAAACACTGTGATGCAATGCATTATAGGGTCCATGGCATTGTTACATTTTTTATTAAAACAGTGTAGCTCGTCTCAGGCTTGTAGTTGCATGCATGGTACTCCACTGCACGGCCACAGGGTTTTCATGGGGGAATCAAGTTGATTGCTTGTTACATGCAAGCATTACCAGCTTCATTCACATTCTGTACATCATTGCACGGACCACGAGCATCCACAAGGTAGAAAAGGAATCTGAGAAAAGAGCAAGGGGAGGCAAGGAAGATCCTGATGACAAGGTACAAAAGGGAAAGTCAGGATCACAATAGACCTGGTGCAGCAGTGAGCAGGTATGGCTTTAGGGAAGAGGCCCCATGTGGCACACCGATACTCTGAAAGGAAGAGTTAATTCCTAATCATCATTGCAGAGAAGCAGGGGTGGCCATTTATTCCATGAGGTCCCATGGAATCTGCCGAAGGAGTCTAAGGGATGGTGGTGGAGCATGAGCCAGTCAAAGGGATGACAGTGCTTGTTGGAAGGCATCCTTTCTACCTGAGAGGACATCAAAAATGTAAGCTGCAGATGTGCAAAATTGGGAGACCGCATTGGGGTGTAGGTTTTTAACGTAGTTTGATCCTGACTTTTGTTTTAAACTGTGATTTTATCCACTTTTAAATTTAAACCTCGGCATGCATTCTTTTTTTGCATGGATTATTTATTGAAGACTGCACTGCACTGTTTGCACTTTGTTTTAATAAAACCACTATGTGCTTTTACACCAATCTTTTCTTGATCGAGTTCTCATTGTACTGGCTGGTCCTCGGTACATGACTATTGATGACCAGGGTTCAAAGGGGTGTGCCAGCTGCGGGGAACCCGGGCATCACAAATACTTTTGGGTATATCTTCTGGATTCTGGTGTGCTGATAACAAAATTCACCTTTAAATGTTCCTGTCAGATACCATTTACACTCAACTATTTTTGTGATTGTTTTGCATATTATAAGTATACATATCCTTAGCAATATACAACTGGAATATATGTGATTATCTAAAAGTAGTGATAGTAATAATAATAATAATAATAATAATAATAATAATAATAATAATAAGTATAAGTAATAGCTCCTAGGAATGCAGCTCAGATCTATCAATCACTGATGTTTTATCTGCAAATAAGATGACCATGCTAAACAGCCTCATTGCTCCAACAAAGAACTGGTGGCTCCACAAGCATTTGGTTCCAGGGCAGAAAAATATCAATCCGACAAACGTATTTTTGCCACCTCTTCATATAAAACTTGGCCTGGTGAAAAAACAATAGTGAAAGTGATGAAAAAGAAAAGTGAAGGATTTTGATATGTGAGAAAGATGTTTCCATAAAGAACTAAGGCTGTGACCAAGGCAGCTATTTTTGTTGGTCCACAAATCAGATGTCAGAAGTGGTTTGAAGATCTGCTATCACATGGAAGGTATTCAAGAATGTTGTTAATAATTTCCTGGAAACTACGCAACTCAAGCAGTTGGAGTTTAATAGGTGCCATGTCTGAAGTGTTTAAAACTAAATAAATTTTTTTGAAGTGTTTAAAACTAAATTTATATAGCGCCTTTCCCATGCTCAAGGCACTTCACAGAGTTTAAGAGAGAACGGCAGGGTATACAGTATATAGCATTGTACAAACCAAATAAATAAAGAAGATTAAGACAGTAAATTCAGAGAAAAGCCTAACAGACAACATAATTGATGGTCTAGCACACACACATACAGGTTATATGAGCATCTTGACAGAGAGGTAAACTGAGAGAAGGGGAATAAAGTCAAGTAGAGCTAAAGGCCTTCCTGAACAGATGAGTTTTAAGTTGTTTTTTAAAAGAATTCATGGAGTCAGCTGATCTGATTAATTTTGGTAGGTCATTCCAGAGTCTGGGTGCTATACTGCTGAAGGCCCTGTCACCCATGGAGTGTAGATTAGTGTGGGGCGCAACAAGATTGCCAGAATCAGAGGACCTTAGTGGGCGGGCAGGCACATAGTGATGGAGAAAGTCACTGATGTAGTTTGGCGCGAGGTTATTTAAGGCTTTGTAGGTTATTAGTAGGATTTTATATTCGATTCTGTAAGACACAGGGAGCCAGTGAAGACAGAGCAGGATGGGTGTGATGTGCTCGCTGCTGCTGGTTCGAGTAAGGACTCTTGCAGCAGAGTTTTGAATAAGCTGGAGCTGTGATATAAGATTAGAAGGGGCACCTGCCAACAGCGAGTTACAATAATCAATGCGGGATGTGATAAAAGCATGGACAAGTTTCTCAGCATTAGAAAAGGAAATTAGAAAACTATGAAAGGAATGAGTACAGTGGATCGGACTAGAACAGTTGGAAACTTATTAAGGGTGAATTTCAACACTTCTTTGTACTGAGAACAATAGACACATGGAATATAAAATGCCAATTGATGTGGTGGATAGTAGGGTTCTAAGAACATTTTAAAACTAGACTTGATGTTGTTGATGGATAGGACTGGCAAGCTTTGGTCGGATGTTCTGGCCCTGTGATTGTCAAATGATTTGTTACATTATTGTTATTTGTTATTGTTACAGATTCATTTTCTGCATTCACACTTGGCACATGTGTGCTAATCTTATACAGTCTGTGCCAACATAGTGAAAGATTTCACTAGAAAATACAATAAAGGAAATAGGGTGTTATGACAAGTGGAATTAATCAATGCTGGCCAACTATTGTTGCACACTGATGCAAGAAGCATCAGATGCCGAGTACAAATGAAAATCGTCAGTAAAACAGTTTTAGCTCAGTTGAATTAATGTGTCAATATCATTGAGCAATTAAACACAGTAAATTTATCAATAACTTAATTACATGCTTCTTCAAATTCATCTTTCACAATACAGGTATCTATCTATCTATCTATCTATCTATCTACAGTCAACAACAAATTCTTCAGAAAACAATATTTTTTTAAACTAAATTTGCTGCTCGGAATTTTGTTACTCTTCTGTTGAGGCCTGATGTCAACTTTGTCATGTCAGTGTTGTATAATTATAAAGACTGAATAACTTTGTGACAAAATTAAGGAGAGTATTGCTTAAAGTAGCGATGCTCATAAACCATGAAGATTAGTTTAGATACCAGTTGACATTCCACCATTTCACTACAGTACTTAACTTTTTTCTGCTTTCACAATTCTGTATGATTTTATTTGTACCACTCTGATCCCTGGAGTGCTGGCAGCAATGTCTTACTCAAAGATTATTTGAACAACAGTGCATATTATTAAAGGCTTAAAGACTGACAACATCATTGACTATTCGGAATGAAGCCTGATGACCCAAGATGTAAAGGAATATGTTTTCTGAATTCATATCTATTGTTTTATTTGACAACTGTTTAAAATTACATACAGTACATAACAGTTTTCATGCTATATTCCTATGAGGAGTCAAAACACTGCCTAAAATTATTGCTCCAAATTTACATTTTAACAATTCACAATTCGCCATGACCATCGCCAGAAAAAGCAGATGGGAAGATGAGATGAGATGAGACGATTTATAATTCTCCAAATATATAATATAAGAAAAATCCATGAAATAACCCATTTTTCATAAGGAAGATAATTTAATGTCCTACACATTAATAAAAAGGGTTCCAAGCTTTACTTGAAAAGCTCTGGTGTGTATGCTCGGTAGATAAGGCGCTTCTGCACAAGACTCATGTAAAGAATGAAAAATGTACAGAAATAACTCATGGACGGAAAATCAATTATGCTTTCAGAAGTATAAACCAAGTGTTTTATACCATCCGTGCCATTTATTCTTGACAGTTGCTCAATGACTAATAAATAAATGCAAGCCGAAACAAATTGAGCATGAATATTTTCCAGGCTTTGGACTGTTTATTATGGGGTGATCTTAAAAAGAGACAGAAATAAATGCAATAGTGGGCTTGTAATTATTAATAATAGGCTGAAACACAACACACAAAGCAATAAACACACTTCAAAGAAAAAGATAAAATGCATTTTTGTCAATATCACCATACAGCATATTTGACTCTTTAGATGTTAACAAATTTATTTGCCACACATCACTATGTTATGCAAATTGTAATCTACGTGCTTATCTGAGAGTTCAACACATACCCACAGAATATTAAAGATTAATCCTGTGGTATGTTAATATGTTTTTATGCTACTGTATTTTTATTGTTGCTAATGACATCCTCTGGGCAAAAGAATCTGCACAGAAGGCCTTTTTTCTGTTATAATGTTGCTCTTCGGAGCAAGCATATACATGTGTGTGTATGGGTCATATTTTTGAAATTAAGTAGCTAACTTTTTCTTTAGATTGAAAATGCAAGATGTATTCTTAGTTTTATCCACTTAAGTTTTATAGCACCTCAGATTTAAGCTTTGTAACATCACATTTTCCTTAATTTAAGAGTTATTAATTAAGGCCACTTCAAAGGAAAGATTTCAATTTGTTGAAAAAAATAATGTTATTTCTTCTATTTGTAATAAAATGAATATCACTGTTCAGGGAAAAAAAATCATGAAATATGTTTTTCCACAACCATATATCCATCCATATATACATTTTTACAACAGGCTTTTTTAAAATTAGCAGGCTGAACAAGAATGAGTCAGAACCTATGATAGAGGCCTCAGGTGCTATGCAGAAACAAATCCTGTGTGCTATGACAGTCCTTTACAGGGCATATTCACATAGATATTCTTGCAATCACATTATCTGCTTTGATTGTAATTTAGTTTTGTTAGTCAACGTAATCTGTACTTCTCTGTAATGTGGGAGGAAGTCAGAACACCTGAAGAAAACTGAGGCTGATATGGGAAACACTCAGTAACCAGGTCAATGGTCCTGGAGCTGTGAGGGTTCTGCTTTTGTGTATGCTGCTGAAGTATATGTTTATAATAATATTAGTTTTTATTTTGTCAAAGGCAGTGAATAGATAGATAGATAGATACAGTGGTGTGAAAAACTATTTAATGTAACCATTAGTCAAATATAACACAAGTAAACACAAAATGCAGTTTTTAAATGATGGTTTTTATTATTTAGGGAGAAAAAAAAATCCAAACCTACATGGCCCTGTGTGAAAAAGTAATTGCCCCCTGAACCTAATAACTGGTTGGGCCACCCTTAGCAGCAATAACTGCAATCAAGCGTTTGCGATAACTTGCAATGAGTCTTTTACAGCGCTCTGGAGGAATTTTGGCCCACTCATCTTTGCAGAATTGTTGTAATTCAGCTTTATTTGAGGGTTTTCTAGCATGAACCGCCTTTTTAAGGTCATGCCATAGCATCTCAATTGGATTCAGGTCAGGACTTTGACTAGGCCACTCCAAAGTCTTCATTTTGTTTTTCTTCAGCCATTCAGAGGTGGATTTGCTGGTGTGTTTTGGGTCATTGTCCTGTTGCAGCACCCAAGATCGCTTCAGCTTGAGTTGACGAACAGATGGCCGGACATTCTCCTTCAGGATTTTTTGGTAGACAGTAGAATTCATGGTTCCATCTATCACAGCAAGCCTTCCAGGTCCTGAAGCAGCAAAACAACCCCAGACCATCACACTACCACCACCATATTTTACTGTTGGTATGATGTTCTTTTTCTGAAATGCTGTGTTCCTTTTACGCCAGATGTAACGGGACATTTGCCTTCCAAAAAGTTCAACTTTTGTCTCATCAGTCCACAAGGTATTTTCCCAAAAGTCTTGGCAATCATTGAGATGTTTCTTAGCAAAATTGAGACAAGCCCTAATGTTCTTTTTGCTTAACAGTGGTTTGCGTCTTGGAAATCTGCCATGCAGGCTGTTTTTGCCCAGTCTCTTTCTTATGGTGGAGTCGTGAACACTGACCTTAATTGAGGCAAGTGAGGCCTGCAGTTCTTTAGACGTTGTCCTGGGGTCTTTTGTGACCTCTCAGATGAGTCGTCTCTGCGCTCTTGGGGTAATTTTGGTCAGCCGGCCACTCCTGGGAAGGTTCACCACTGTTCCATGTTTTTGCCATTTGTGGATAATGGCTCTCACTGTGGTTCGCTGGAGTCCCAAAGCTTTAGAAATGGCTTTATAACCTTTACCAGACTGATAGATCTCAATTACTTCTGTTCTCATTTGTTCCTGAATTTCTTTGGATCTTGGCATGATGTCTAGCTTTTGAGGTGCTTTTGGTCTACTTCTCTGTGTCAGGCAGCTCCTATTTAAGTGATTTCTTGATTGAAACAGGTGTGGCAGTAATCAGGCCTGGGGGTGGCTACGGAAATTGAACTCAGGTGTGATACACCACAGTTAGGTTATTTTTTAACAAGGGGGCAATTACTTTTTCACACAAGACCATGTAGGTTTGGATTTTTTTTCTCCCTAAATAATAATAACCATCATTTAAAAACTGCATTTTGTGTTTACTTGTGTTATATTTGACTAATGGTTACATGTGTTTGATGATCAGAAACATTTTGTGTGACAAACATGCAAAAGAATAAGAAATCAGGAAGGGGGCAAATAGTTTTTCACACCACTGTAGATAGATAGAGAGATAGATAGATAGATAGATGGTATAGCATTATGTAAGATTTTTTTTAGTATATATATGTAAGAAATTTTTTTTAGTATGCTATACTACACTACATCTTCAAAGACCTATCTTGATTAGTGAAAACACTCCTAATCTGCCCCTCATTTCTTGTATTATCTTCAAAATGAAAAAAAGAGATAAGAATGGATGAAGAATATTTTAGAATTTGGCAAGAACTTATGTTACTGCAGAATAGCTTTCCAGGTTCTTGCTTGCCCTCTGCTGATGTTTTAATATATATGGTGTTTGATTCTCTGATGTGTGTAGAGGAAGGAAGCTGTGTGTTTTTTCATCTTGATTGGATTTTTTTTTTAATCTTGGAACACAATGACTGTAGATTTATATTTTGTATGTGCTTTGTTCTCTTTCAAAATATTGTAATAGTCTCTAGTGTTAAGTGCTTTGCCAGATTTTTGTCTATGATAGAGGATATGTTCAAGTTCAATTTTATTGTCATGTGTAAATATTAACATGAAATTCTTACTTGCGTGTCTCCTCAGAACCACAGACAGTAATACAATACAAAAAACACATACGCACACATAGAATGCAACATGTACAATCTCAACTCAGAAAAATTTAGGATAGTGTGGCAGTAGGGGGCGCTAGTGCTCCCTTGATCCCTCAGGTACCACGCAAGGCACTGGATAAAAGTCCAATATTCTTTATTCTTCTTTTGCACAGTGCACCAAGCACCCTCCACACTACTCATATATTTAATTAACCACCAAATAAACACAATAATCTCTCCTCCTCGCCCAGACACTTCGCCCTCCTACCTCCCAGCTCAGCTCACCGCCTGGGTTTTCCCAGAGTCCTTTTATACACCCTGACCCGGAGGTGTTCCTGCTCAATCAGTCCACAGTTCCTTATTCCTTCCGGGTCAGGGTAAACAGTCCTTTTCTCCAACCCGGGAGCACGTCTTTTCTTCCTGTCACGTGACCGTGACGTACTCCCGGGTTATAGGGCACATATGAGCCCACGAGCCCCCCTACAGCGACTCCCAGCGGCCCCCAAGGTATCCAGCAGGGCTGTGTATAAACACTCCAAGGTCCATGATGCCCTGCTGGAAGTTGGGGCACGATCCTGCTGTCGGGAGAGCTCTTCCTGGCGGCCTGGGGGGGAGGACCGGAGTATGAAGCCGGCAGTCCTCCACAATAGTATGGAAAATGCTAATAAAGCAGTTTCAAAATTCATCACCAACAGTATAAAGGCAAGATATTTAATGTTTAGTCTGATCAAATTAATTTTTCTAACCATTGTTGCCATTGAGGGCCTACAACACATTCCAGAAAATTGGGATGGGGCAATTTAGGGCCAATAATGAATAAAAAAAAGAAAATATGATTGAGTAGAAACAGATGATGTTCAATAGGTGATTGTAATGGATGGATGAGGATTTCCAAATTTTTCCACGAATGCATGAGAAAATGAAGTTTAAAAACAGGTATTTTGCCCTTAACAGTGCATAATATTCAAGGAATCTGTAGAAATTTTGGAGTGTAAATTTTAAGGGTGCAAGCCTAAGTTTATTGCTGTTCCCTCAGATGGCATTGAAATCAACAACCAACATTCATCATATATACACAGATTTGCTCAGGAGTACAGTTGCAAACCTTTATCAACTAACACAATACATTGTTAAATCAACAAATGCTGGGTACAATTGTATTGCATATGCAAAAAGGAAGCCAAATGTTAAAGAGTGTCCAGCAGTAGTGACAACTTCTCTGGGCTCAGAGACATCTAGGACGGAAATGTATATTGTGGACAGACAAATCAATATTTCAGGTCTTTTTCTCAGGACCAAAGAAGAAGAGAACCATCCAGACTGTTCCCAGCTACAAATCCAGAAAGCAGCGTCTGTGATGGTATGGGGTTGTGTCATTGCCCTGTGCAAAGGTAACTTGCACTTCTGTGAAAGCACCATTAATGCTGAAAAGTGCATGGAGAATTTGGGGTAACATATACTGTTTTCAAGACAACGTCTCTTCCATGGGCGTCCATGCAAATTTCAGCAGGACAATGTAAAATCACATTCTGCACACATTACAAAAGCATGGCTGCATAGTAAGAGGGTAAAGGTACTCAACTGGCCTGTCTACAGTCCTGACCTGTCCTTAACTGAGAATGTGTGGTACACTTTTGAAAAACAAAACGGAACAACAAAAACCACATACTGTTGCACACGTTAGGACTTGTTTGCAAGAAGAATGGGACGAAATTACACCTGAATCACTCAATATTGATGTCTTTAATACCTAAATGTTTGTTAAGTGTTGTGAGAAGGAAAGACAATGCGGCAAAGTGTTAATGTGTTTACTGCCCAAACCTTTTTTTTTGGTATATGTCATAAGTAACAAAATCAAATTAAGCATTCATTTTTGAAAAAACACAAAATTCATTACCGTAGTTGCAGCATCAAATAATAGGGCGGTATATTGTTTTCAGGTCAAAGATCATTTATTATCATTTTACTTATTACTGTTTACTGTTTTTATTGCATTTTCCATAACAGCAACTTTTTCTGAGTTGGGATTTGGTATATACAGGAATATTAACTATAGTGCATATATGATATAAATTTTTAAGGCATTGTACAGTTTATATTTATGCATATACTTTCCACTTTGTGGAAACAAAGCCAGCAGACTTCTTGTGCCAACTCCATGTGCAGAAAGAACAGATAGGCAGTAAACATTTTTTTCAATTGTTTGCCTACATTATGCTGTTCAGCAAACAACTGACCGTACAAACTGTGGTTAGCGCTGCTAAAAGAGAACCCCAGAGTCTTGTGTTTGAGTTGTGTGATGTGTGTGTAGTCTGAATGTTCTTTTCCTGTTATTGTAGCGTGAGCTTTTTCACTCAAAAGCCATTCATTTCTAAATACAACTGTGGCTCTTTCAGTTTATACAAGTCACCAATGTTAAAAAAGTCCTTAAATCGTGGGTGAGATGCAGGTGATAGTAGGATTATTGTTCAGCATATAATTCACATGAACATTTATCAAATAGTTAAATTAATTTATTGTGAAAACAACATGGTAACAGCCTCATTGCTACCGCATCAACACACATCTGAATCTGAGCAAACAGATATAAGTACCTGAAATATAGACTGCATTGATGGATGTTGTATGATTTCACAGCATGGTTAGGATGTTTTACATGAAACAGAAAAAGAAATTGGAAAGTACAAGTTGGTTTGTGCACTTGTGTGTTCTTTAAGTGTCAGAGTAGCATTTAGCAACTACTGTATGAAGGCAACCAAACATTTTCTATGGTTAATACTCATTCTGTTTCATCTCCTTTTATTCATCTTCCCCATTCTTTCAAACAAACTTGCTTCACCCATTAAAAATTGATTTTCTGTCTAATATGAGCAGCACTCCTCAGGTCTTGACTCCTAGTTTCCATCAGGTTGAAAGATTTGGACCTTAATTGAGTTATTCCAACGTACAACACCATTTCTTTCACATGTAGTCAATTCTCTCATAGATCTGCTAGAACATTTACACTCGTTATCATCCATTATCAGTTCACCTTGCACCTGGGGCGAGGTTCTAATGTTCTCCTAGTATTTCAGTATGACTTAATTTATAGTTCCTCTTAGTGTTGGTAAGAAATCTAGTTTTACTGGCCCCATACCTTTACACTCCCAATGCAATGCCTGACATAAGGTATAAGGATATAAGTTTATTGTAGTGGTAGATGGCTGAAAGGTTTTAGCTAAATGTTATTTTTGCTTTTTATAAAAAAACAAATTTTAGCCTCACCTCTATATAAAATATTTTTGTGTAAACATACAGGGTCATCCATCTGGTTATTTACAAACATAATGTTAGCAGCAATGTTGTTTATTGAGGGAATAGGCTTTCACTTGACAACTCCCTCCACAAATTTTAAATCTTCATGAGATCTCCTGTTACTCTGTCAGACAATTAAAAAAGCACTGGTGTTATTAAGGTACAGTCAATGTGGTCTTAAATTACCTCCATTTGTAGGTTTGTCTTAAGATGAGTCTGAACTAAATAGGTTGATTGGAAAATCAATGGACATGTTTCTTTTTCTACTGCATGCATTAATTCAACTGTCGATATTCACCATTTATTTTTGAAACCACTCCTGATTAAATAGTAAACATTTAAAAAACTGTAATAATGGGACGGAGGCACTGTAGTGGATTAGTTATTGTTGAAGCTTAATAGGTTCATGGTCTTTGGTTTGACTCCTGTGTCATTGTCCATATTCTTCATGTGCCTCCATGGGTTCTTCCTCGAGTATAGCAGTGTTTCTCCCACAGCATGCAGGCTAAATTAATTAATTTAATCTGGCTCAGTAGTAATGTGACTTTGAGTGTTTGTGTAAGTGACAACCTGTCCATGTCTGTTTTCTGACTTGGGCTTTAGTGCTGGCAGAATGAGCTTAAGACTCTCAATTGGTAAAGCATGTTTGATAATTTTACCTTTTAATAATAAAGGGCCCCATGAACTTTTACATAGGATTAAAACTGTATGCTTCTGGAATGTGAAAAATGGTACTCCAAGGTACATCAAAAGGACAAAAGCAATTACTGTATTGACATGTTACAAATATTCACAAATTGAACATTTTCTCTTCTAACATACCACACATGAGTCCACATTTCATGGGCTTACGTCACATTGTGTTTTTACTGCAAACAGCTTCAATGATGCAGCCTTCAGGGAAGGGGGTAAAATATTTATTGTGAATAATAAAGCTGTTCTGCCACAAAAATTAACACAGAACACACCTTTTCTATTTCTTTTTATAAAACAACCCTTTAAAAATAAATTAAAACACCAGAAATCACAGAGCCTGCTTTTACCAACAGTACATTAGCTTTAAAAAGTGTAGAGCATGCTGTGGGAAAGCACATACCACAAATACTACATGCTACAAATGAAAAACTGGAGGCACTAAAAATTCTAAATATTTTGTATAATTGACTTGTACTATATACAGTACACTGAATGGGCAAAGATGCAGAAAAAAAATCAAATAATGAATGACATGCATCGCAGAACTTTATAAACCTTGCATCCATCCATTGATTTTCTGCATCAGTTGACTATTTTTAAGCTTTGAGTGGAGCTGGAGTCTACTCAATAGCAACAGGGGTAAGGGATTAGCCAAATTTAGATTGGTCTCCTCACCATTATGGCTGCAAAAAATTAAAAGGATTGTAAATTGTGTACTTATTGGATAGTCTAATCATATGCCTCTTTGCACTATGAAAATACCACTATTAAATTATTTACAGAGTGGGCAACTCTGTCATGTTTTGGGATGTTCTGTAGGACACTCCATTGTGTAAGCTGCTAGTTTACTGAGGCCACTGTTTGGTGATAGCTCTATGAACATTATGAGATTGCTTTATTTGATAATGAATATGAATTGTTATTATGTTTTGTTTGATCCTATTGTAGACAAGGATGGTACCTTTTTTAGCATTATGGGTTTGAGTTTTGCACCCAGTCCTTGGGCCTCACATATAACGCTGTGTGTAGAATTCACAATAAAACATAGCGTACAAACAAAAGCAGAAATGTGCGTATGCACAAAAACAATCCAGATGTATAAAACTGTGCGTAAGCAAAGTTCTAAGTGTTTCCCCTTTATAAATCCCAATCAACCTGAATTTTAATGCACACACATGTGTCTACAGCCCACCCTGACTCCTCACAGAATTTAGCATACTTGAATATAAACAATATAAATAGCCCCGTCCATTCAGTGTTTTGTTAAAAGATATTGGTAAAAGCACACATAAAAAAAGAAGAATTTAAAAAAAGAAGTGGTCAGATGTCAAAGACGACGTGAAAAGGCGAGTGTCAGAATATCATATGGAATTGTATTAGAGCCACAGAGAAGAAAAAAAAGTGGGACAAGATTAAAATTGAAATGTTGACTTTAACCTCAAAATTTCCACTTTAATACCCTAGCTTATTTTGTCATTAACGTAGAACGTCATAAACTTATGTTCAATTCACTAGAGTTGATCAAGTCCCATCGTAAATAAAACAGCATGTTAAATGCTTTGTATTCTAAGCGTCCCTTGACTCAGTTGTTAATCACTACTTGCTTCTTAAATGGGCTTTCTCTTATGCCAACAGGAGCGTGCAGGCAGTGTTCGTCACACAGAATACATTACCTTCATAATATTATAGCTCTCTGAACATTATAAAATACTAAGATATATACCTGATATCATTTTCATGAAGAAATTCATTAAAGCATGTATTAAACATGTGGGAGCGTGGTGGCACAGTGGTAGCAATGAGATGGCGCCCCGTCCGGGGATTGCACCTGCCTTCCAAAAGATGCTTGCTGTAATGCGTGTAACCTTGGATGGAATAATTTATTGCAGCAGTAATGTGTCTGTTAAATGTACCAACCCCCAACTCCTGTCCTCATATTTCCTTTCTCCACGTAACTAAATGCTACACAATAAGCATCCGTAATATATGAAAAACTAGCTGCAAGCTTAGAATTCAGATTCTTCAAAACTTTTAAGGAACATTGAAAAATCTTTGTTATACATGTTAAATTATTCCATCCATCCATTCATGGTCATGCCAGTCCAGCAAGCATAGACCGCAAGGCAGGAACAATTCCTGGAACTGGGCTTGAGCTCAACATTACTGGTACACCGCTGTACCCCTCATGTTTAATTATTAACAGTATACATTATTTAAACAAAGTTAACAATTTATTTGTAAAGTATAATATACACACTTTAATTCATTTCATCATAAAAATAATATCAAGTATACATTCTAGTATTCTGACAGCACACACCTCCATAAGGATAGCTCCTGGAAATCTGAATCGACTTAGAAGCCAGTCATAATCATCTGTAAATACAAGCTCTCTTCTATTGAATTGAATTGAATTCCTTTTTTTGTCACTGTATGGTACAATGAGATTCAATATGCAACTCCTCCATAAACTTACTTTCCTATAAAATGATTAAAAAAATAATAATATTACGATAAAAAACAGTGAGCAACATACAATATGAAAGCATAAGTACAATATACATATACATATAATGCAGATAGTGCAGAGAGTTCATAAAGTGGCTCAGGCTGTGCAATATTACAGTTGTAGCGCAAGATTACAGTGAGGCAATTGTCATTATAAGTACAAATAATTCTACCAGGAGCACTTGATGGACTGATTGGAGTGCGTTTATAGCTTGGGATGAAACTATTTCTAAGCCTTGAGGTCCGTACAGGAAAGGCTTTGAAGTGTTTGCCAGATGGGAGAAGTTCAAATAGACTGTGGAATGAGTGAGTGGAATCCATGCAGATGCTAGTGGCTTTCCTGAGGCAGTGCACGCTATAAATGTCCTCCAGGGTGGGAAGCTATATCCTCCGCTGTAAGCTGTAATCGTCTACACTATCGACACAACCTGTGCAGCTATGGTATCACACATAAATACAATAAACAGTTAAAATACTCTCAAGCGGTGCTCTAAGAGTAACAATGCTAAAGTAGTAATGGTATTTGGAATAGTCTGGCCATTCCGTGCACCATTAGATTGTTACAGAATGATTACAATCAAGTGCCTTAGGTTTGTAAATAATATGCAGTTAATTTTGGTACATTTGATACAGCCCGCATCATGGATGTGAATGTAAAAAAGAAAGACCACAGAAACAGTAGTACCGCCAGACTGCAAAACCGAGCTGCCGTGAAAATGTGTGACTTTAGGCCAAGTTTAGTTATACATCTTGAAGTGAGCGTGGAAATGGGCATATGCAACATTTTTGTGTGTACACACCATTTATACCACTTGTCTGTGTGTCGTGTGGTTTGCACATTCTACCAATTTCTGTGTGGCTTTTATTCCAGGTACTCCAGTTTTCTTACCACATCCCTGGATACTTGTAGATTCAGTTAGCTAACTTCTCTAAACTGGCCCCAGTATGATGGAGACTAGTACTTCAGGGTTGCTTCCTGCCTTGCACGCAATGCTACTCAAAAAGGCTCCAGGATCTTGTTACATTAAATTGGATTGAGCTACTCAAATAGACTGCAGGATTTTGTACCTTAAATTGGATTGAGTGGAATGGAGAAATATTTTGGTGGATAGTTTCTTATTCCTAAAACAACCATGTCCAAAGATATTCTCATTGGCCAGGTAAAAAGATGCTACTGTGTTTCGGAATGGGCAAATTATTGTCTTTTATCAAGCAAAGAAAATGACTAAGGAGTTTGCTGAAATTAATGGAACTGAGTTAAGAACTGTCTAACTCATTATTAAAATATGGAAGGATCTAAACAGCTATGTGGCAACATTGAAATGAGGAATAAACAACTTCAATTTGTTAGGGAGCATAAAGATTGGACTATGGAGTAATGCAAAAAGGCCATGTGGTCTGATGACTCCAGATTAACCCTCTTCTAGATTGATGAGTTATGATCTAGGGTTGCTTCAACTGGTCTGGTCTAGACTGACCAATGTTATGCAGCAATAACATGATGTCAGATGAGTACCTGAATCTACTGAATGACCAGGTTATCCTATCAATGGATTTTTTTTCTTCCCTGATGGCAGGGGCATATTCCAGGACAGCAATGTCAGAATTCATCTGGATCAAATTGTGGTTCACGGAGCATGAAGAATCATTTTCACAAATGAACTGGCTACCACAAAGTTTTGACCTTAACCTCTGTGAGATGTGGTTAAGAAGACTTTACGGAGTGGTTCGACTCTCCTGTTGTCAATAAAAGATCTTGCTGAAAAAATAATGCAAATATGGATGAAAATAAATGTTGAGATGTTTCATAAGCTCATTGAAACAATAATCCCGGATGAAGTTTTTTTTTGACCAGGTAGTGTAGAGCAACACATGAATGCCACTTTAGAAACTTCATCATGAAAAAACAGATATGTACAGAGTAAGTCAAAACACATGAAATAGACAAAACTAGAGACCTTGTAACAATTAAAATAAACCTGAATTGAAACACATTTGTGCTGTATTTACAGTGTTGTGCTCTACAATAAAAATATTGCTGAATCTAAATCATTTTATGTTTCGTCATGTTTAATATCCATCCATCAATTTTCCAACCCGCTGAATCCGAACACAGGGGTCTGCTTGAGCCAATTCCAGCCAACACAGGGCACAAGGCAGGAAACACTCCCAGGCAGGGTGCCAACCCACCGCAGGACACACACAAACACACCTAGCCCAATTTAGAATCGCCAATCCACCTAACCTGCATGTCTTTGGACTGTGGGAGGAAACCGGAGCGCCCAGAGGAAACCCACACAGACACGGGGAGAACATGCAAATTCCACACAGGGAGGACCCGGGAAGCGAACCCAGGTCTCCTAACTGCGAGGCAGCAGCACTACCACTGCGCAACTGTGCCGCCCATGTTTAACATAATTTGTAATTTATTTAATTTCACAGTTTAATACAATTTGAAACTTTTTTTACTCAATTTTTACGTTACAGTAATAGCCTGGTTACTGTTGAGTTCCCTTTTTATGGGCCCGAGGCATGCTGACATGCTGACCACTGGTGACACTCTTTCCCTCAGACAAGAGGGATCAGACCTCCATGACACCTGCTGGGTCATCTGCCCTCTATTATAATTCTGTCCAGGCAACATCACTCTCTCTCACTGTTGATGGTGACCATTTATTGCCATCCTTCAGTAAACACCACAAATACAGAGGGTATCAAGGGGCCTCTGCATTCACCTGCTGGTATATGTTTCCTTACCTGCTCTGAAGGCATTATGCAAGAAGAGTTTACCCTTCCATTTAGCAACCTAAAGGTGTATTTGTCCCTGGTATCCTTAAAAAGTACAAGAAATTAAAGTGCATTCCACTGTGGTGGTCCATTTCAGTCAAATTCAAATGCTTTCCTGGCTTCGGTTAACCTATGCTGCAAAGCCACTGAGTCATCACAGCACTGATGACCAACGTAAAAGGGCTGTTCGAGATCCTTAGTTGTTTATTTTGCTCCACTTTACTAGTTATCTGATTCCAGGGATGTCAGTGCCGACAGGTCTGTTCCAAGGTCTCTGGGGCTGAAGGGCCAACTGTAGCTGTATGGTTGTTGCTTCACAAAACTTTATTATAATCATGATTACTTACTTAGCATTGGAATAAAAAGGCTAATTGTGTTATTCGCACAACTCCGAAAAGCTCAGTTATGACAACTGACCTTTTATGAAGCTTATATGCTTGACATATCTTGTTGATGCTGGTAATTTTAATGAGATTTAATTTAATTTCACAAAAAAAGGCCTACACTAGGCTTCATCAAATTCTAGTTATATTACTGACTATGAGTCTGGAGGTAAGAGTGAGCATTAATTGGACATGAAACATGGGGAAGAATTCAGAAGAAAACTGGGCCAGAACGAGTGACATTCAGAAGCCAAGTGCTGTGCTAGGGGCAGTAACCATGTCAAGAAAATTAACTCCCCGCTTCCATGGGGACTCCAATTCAAATTAATTAAAACTGGGTACAGGCACAAGCACTTTATTATTAAGTACATGAACCAGAATATATTATGGTCCTACTGGTCCTACCACCATATGACAGAAGAGAACATGCAAAGCCAAGGTACAGTAGACAGTGATTGGGCTGTGATTCAAACCCAGGACTCTGGTACCAATATTGCATCTTCTGTTAAAACTTCTGGTTCATTGCACCCACTTGATTCTGGGTCAGAATGCCCTCCAGAAGAGGCTGCTGGCATCTATATACTAAAACATTTTTTATTCCCTTTGAACTTCTGTCTGTAATTTGGCTTGTCAAAGGCAGATGGTATTTGCTTATGATGAAAGTCTCAATATAAAATTAAGATGGATTGATGCATTTGCAATGTGGCTCTCACTATTGAGGCCAAATGATCAGTCAATTGTTTTTTAAGTTTACGCTCCACATCAGATAAAGGAGCTCTCTTGGCTAGTTTTTCATTTGTAATACATCTTTGTTGTTGAATTTTAGAAGGCATACTATTATAATTTTCCATAATCCTAGGCTTTGTAGCCTCTAGAAGTTGCAAAAAAAAAAAAATTAATTCATTACTGAAGCTGCTTTTTTGCAAGAGCAAGAAGGCCAAGGATAGAAACAATTGTGTTGAATAGCCTGTCCATCTGAGGACATGCATGCAGAGGAGCGGTGCGGACGTTCCTGAGCATTTTGTATGTGGATTATAGTTTCTTCTTATTAACCTTTTCATGTTTCTTTCTATTTATGACAGTATGCTTATCAACAGCATGTTCAGATAGAGGTAGGGGCAACTGCATTGAGTGGCCACTAAATCAGGTATACCTGCTTATTAATACAGTTATTCCACATTCCAATTATATGGCAGCACTCCAAAACACTTGTAGTACATACATAGCCAAGAGGTTTAGTTTCTGTTTGATCTAACATTAGCATGGGCTGCACAGTTGCTCTGAAAACCATGTATGATTCCTGTGGCTAGACATAGTACGGTAGCATGTAAGGCTTAGTTCACACCAACAGAGATAAATCTGAAAATTATTTTTCCTTCTAAAATATTTACCAGTTATACTAGAATTTTCAGGTCACAACTGAAATGGCAAAAATGAGTAAATTCTTCCTCTTGGGCAAACAATTTATCAGGTAAAGAGCACCTAACATTTTTGCTTTGACAGACAATTAGAACTGCTTTTGAATGCTACAAATGAGCTTAAGGTTAAAGCTGGATAATGCAGTTAAGAAGCAGAAGGACTATCACCACACAAGGAGCATTACACAAAAAATGAAGTCAGTGTCTGATTATGATAGTCACGTTACTTTCACCATTTATCGCCAAACACACTGTTATATGAGAACTTGGATTTTCAAACATACACTCTAGCAAACATCTTTAAAAAATCATTTGTGGTGGTTGAAAACACTTGAAGACCAAGATGGAAGGCCAAAATGAATAAAAAGAGATGTGTTCTAATATTTACTTGATAGTGTGAAGCTACCCTCCAGGGATTTGTGTGCACCACAGTTTCTAGCATTTACAAATAAATGGTATGATAAACCAAAAAAATCCAGTGAGCAGCAGGTATGCAAATGAAAACACCTTGTTAATAAGAGATGCTGAAGAATG
The DNA here is from genome assembly GCA_026402145.1 of Polypterus bichir lapradei. Classification (NCBI taxonomy): domain Eukaryota; kingdom Metazoa; phylum Chordata; class Cladistia; order Polypteriformes; family Polypteridae; genus Polypterus; species Polypterus bichir. The sequence goes on along the minus strand of JANRMT010062819.1, from coordinate 21,649,767 downwards.
GCCAAACTCATTCAAGCTAAACAAAGTCTGCATATTTCCAACAAATGATGGTGCGTAGTAGTGCCTTTTTGAACATTCAGTTCATTGGTCCGTGAGTTGGATAGGCTCTAGCGGTAGAAGATCACAGTGGGTTCAAACAGTATAAAGACTAGAAAAATGTCACCTGTTTTGAAGAATTTTGATTCCTGCTGTATCATGAAGATGTTAAGGTCAGAATTTGGTGTTAACAGCATAAATCCATGGAGCCATCCTGCCTTGAGTTAACGGTACAAATTTCTAATTGTCATGTAATGATGTGAGGAATACTTTTTAGGCACAAATTAGGCATCTTACCTCTGAATACCCTTAGCATGCATAATGTGCTCAGGCATTTTAGATGACCATGCACAACCCTTTATGAAAACATTCAACCATTTTTTCAAATTGATACATCCAGTGTGCCCATCAAATTAAGTTGGTTCCACAAACATGACAGAAGTCAAATGGTCTGCATAGACTCAATGTGAGGTCTGTAACATGAATGTCTGGGTGAAACATCGGCAGAAAATGCATCATGCTATCGTGTCAACATGAACAGAGGAATGGTTCCAATCTACAGTGTGCTTCAAACAATTCAGGCTGTTCTGAGAAGGACCCTACCTGAAACTAGATTAGTGTACTTAATAAAGTGTTGCCATAGTGTAAGTAGGAAGACAATGCTTTGAAGCCAAGGATGATCTGATTAAAAGATTTAGTATCAGTTCTTGTCTGGTACCATTTTCTTATGTCACGTGGTGGACAGGCTGAAATAGACATGGCCTTCTGCATAAAGAAGAGACACATGCAGTAAGAGGCCAGAATAGTCACTAGAGAGAAGAAAGTTCTCCTTTAGATCAGCTGCCTCATCCAGCAGTACTCAGCTTTCTTGATGCTAGCACCTTGTTGCATGAGTGAGGACGTACAATAGGAGTGAGTGAGAGGAACAGTGACACCAGTATGCAAGTATGACTACATATTGGTAAAAAATGTGATCTTAGTAATGTAAGTAGACAACAGTCACAAGTAACACTAGTGAAAATACAAAGTAACTTTAAACTTGCAGTGGACTAGCAGCCCATGCATGGTTGGTTCCTGTCTTGTGTCCAATTTTCCTCCCATATTCTGAAGTCATCCAAGTTTGCTCTGCTGTGTGTAAGAGTAACAGGGACTGGAGATAGACTTGAAGCCCACCAATAGTTCCTCCAGCTCCCTATAAACGACCCTATAATTTACATTAAGTAACTCTAATAGTAAATGAATGGATGGATTTTTTAACCATTGTTCAACAAAATAGTAGCAGTGGGTTGAGTACACTATTTTGATTTTATCACCTTGGTGTTAAATTGGTCTACTCATATTAAATGTCCTGCAGTGGGCTGGCGCCCTACCAAGGGTTTGTTTCCTGCCTTGCGCCCTGTGTTGGCTGGGATTGGCCCCAGCAGACCCCCGTGACCCTGTAGTTAGGATGTAGTGGGTTGGATAATGGATGGATGGATATTAAATGTCATATCAAAAAAGATTGTAACCTTGACTGCAAATTAGTAAGTTTACTACAATTCCTACAGACAGGAGAATAAAATTGCTTTCTTTTTCAAATATTTCTAACAGCTTTGAGATCTAAAGATAAACATCTGGACAAAGCAGAGTAGAACTTCTTGTATTTCTGAAGTGTTTAGCACAATATCATTTCTCTAACACTTATGAAACAACACTGTGCATTTTTTAGGCTTCAATGTGATCCTGGACTTGGAAGCTTAATTTATTTTCCAAAACTAGTGGCCTCTGCCCCGTGCTCGCTTCGCTTGCCAACCCCCAGGCAGGCGCTATACGCTAGCCACTTCACGGCTCTGCTGCTCGTGTATGGGGAAGCGGATGTACAATTTAAACAGATTATTTTCTTGGGAATTGTTACATATGCATAATAAACCTAAGTATTTTACATTACAGTGAGTAATTAGCCATACTAAAAACTAGTAAAATGTAATAAATTGAAAGAAAATTATGTTTCATATTGTATTAGAGGTATTCGTTGAGTTATATGTTTTTGTTCTGTTTGGCTTTGAAATTAACACACAAATACTTTTTAAACTTATACTTTTACTGTAAAACTTCAATAAAAGCAATATTTGGAATTAACTTTTTGTCAATATTGCATTGAATTTTGATTCCGTGTTTAGAGTTACATCGTGACAACGCAGTGAGTGAATATCGTTTCTTTCTCTCTAATAAATAAGCTGACTTTTTTGAATGTTTGTTGTTGTGATTTATTAATTGTCATAGTAAAAGCTATTCTAATGGGAAACTGTAAATGTTTTAATACGAATGATATATCAAGATCTCCTTTGGTGTCTAATGTTATCTGCAGAAGATTTACTACATTACCTTTCTTGTCGCCGTTAACATTTTACATATCAGAATTGTTCGACCAATTTTGAATACAACTAATCTTGTCCTATTGCATAGCCCATCACTCATACATAAATTACACAATAACATTACAATACTTCCTTCTTTCAACAGTAATTTGGCCAGTGGAAGACCGGACGGTGTTAACAGTTGTAGATATTCTACAGGATATTGTAAGTTGATGTTTTCATCTTCTGCACCATCACCACCAACTGTTTCAGCATAGTCTATTGATATGCATTTAACCAATTTGCCATGTAACCAACTGATAATTTTCGCATTTATTCGTTTGACTTCATTTCTCGGATTGCCCATGTATTCATTTCTTCTGTTGATAACCCTTTGGGATGAAATTCTTCAATAAGATTTGGACATAATAAGTCTTCTTTTATTGGGAACTTAATGTGAGGAAAATGTAAAAATTTTATAAGGGCTGAGAGCGCAGGAACTGTGTCTGACAAAAGCATTCACATGAATGAGAGGTGAGAGGACCGTGGGCGTGGGCCATTAACCTGAAATGGTTGAGAGGAGGGTGGGACTTGAAAAAATCTCTTGGCAATAGTCTCGTCTCACAGGACTTGAAAAAATCTGTTGGCAATAGTCTGTTTTATAATAGAGATTATATACTTTCTTTTATAATAGAGAGATATTCATTTCAATGAAGGAGGAGGAAACCAGTCTCTATTCTGATTGAGCTGAGCAAGGGCATGGAGCAGCCCTGGATGGGGGTACCAGTGGCAGCCTAGGCCAGTTTGCACTCTCTCATACCAGGGCAAACAGAATGAGTAAAGTCAGACGGCCTGGAAAAACTCAAAAAACACAAGGAAAAACATGCATAGACAGAGACTAGATTTGAACCCATGGCTCTGACTTGTGCAGCAGCAGTACTAACTACAGTGCCATTATACCATTCTGCTCACAAGTTATGGTTTATATTTTAAAATCTTTGAAAGTCTGATAAAGTATAAAGTAAATGGTCTATGTGCTCTAAAATCCAGTTTGGTTTCCAACAGGGCAATTATTTGAATATTATATTTAGAAGGAAAAAAGGCATGTCTCACATTGATCTCCCAGTTTTAAAAGGTGCCTCATCAAACTTTTAAGAGAGAAAATAACCATCAACAACATTTCGCTTCTACCTCTAATCATTTCTTCCATGATAGCTTTGCCCAGTTCATGCTCTTCTATCTGCTATGCTAATGGCCCACAAGTATATTAGGAAATTCAAAACCCAGCCTAAGCAATCCAATTGACATTTATTACGGTGTGCTTAAAAAGACAATTCAGTGGGTCTTAATTGAAAACAGTAACAATTAATGCCTACCACAAATCATTTTCTCTCTCTTTTGTTTACTAAAATTCAACTAATGTGGCATTTAACATACATTAACCATTTTAGTAGTGTACAATTAAAAGCAGTCTGAGAGTAAAATTAATAAGGATTGTAGGCAGATAATCAGGCTGAGAAGGCCAACTGTGTTCAGAGGCTTACCATCTGACCCAGTCACCTGCTGAACAATTATTAGAGCAGCTAAAGTATATATAAATGGCAAGCAGAATGTTTTAAAAACATCTGTGAGGTAATTACTACCAAGATGTAAACTCAGTACTTTAAACCTAAGGGAAATGGCTACAATTTTGAAAATGTTTCTAGTATTTCAGGATAAATGTTTCATATTTGCTTTCTTTATGATTTTAAATACTAGAAAATACTGCAAAATGCATGCTTACACCAGAGGTTTGCTAAGAAATAGTCTTTTGGTTGTGTCACCAGTAGGCTTAATTATGTTAAGACACTGACTGAATGTGTTATATATTGCTGTATCTGTCCCGACCCCAACAGCTAGGAAATAACCTGGGTCTCATCCCTCTCTTAAGTCTGTCCCTTTGTAATTTTTTTGTTCTGTTTTAAATATTATTTGTATGTTATTGATTATGCCTGTGCTTTATTTTAGTATTTCTTTTGTGAATACTGTTTGGTTTATTAATATTGTATATAACTGTCTTTAGAGGCCCACTGATTCAACAAACTAATTAAAAAGGGCAGGTGCAATTACAGCATTCAATCAGGAACCAATGGAGGTAAAAGCAATTAAAGAATTAAAACAAAACTGACTGCCATTATGAACAATGCTGTACATCTTCTCCATGACACACCCGCACTATGTGATTTCAGCCAATGAATTATTCTGCAGAAGTCCCTTTAAGAAGCAATACTGCGGCTCCTTTATACCTATAGCAATACGTCTGTATAATGCTTCACTATGACTGTGACTGCCAAGTCAGAAGGTTTATTTTCTTATTATCTTCTTTGCTCAGAACAAATTATGTGTATTTACTTAAGTATTTATCTACCTAATTATATTTATTTATTTAAAGAGCTTCTGTTAAAGGATGAATTTCTTCCTGAGGACAAATAAAGTCCTGTCTATCTATCTATCTATCTTTTTTATGTGCCTTTTTCTGTTTTTGTTTTAATCCTAAGGGGAGGTGGGGCCTCCTGATACAGCAATTGTGAGACTGCTCCCAAGCCTTTTCTGCTATCTTTTGTTTTTCATTTTGATTATAGAACAAGCATTTTTTTCAACCTGTGGAGTGATTGACTCCATAGTCTAGTTCGTTTAGGAAGATGCAAAACATGCTGATCACACTCTGGTGTGAACCAAAACAACTGGACTGGGAGATGTGTCCAGAGGCAGGAGGAAGGTAAACAGAGTGGAAGTGAGGGTAGGAACTTTGAATGTTGGCAGTATGACTGGTAAGGGGAGAGAGTTAGCTGATGTGCTGCTCCTATTAAGGGTTGCCACAGTGGATCATCTTTTTCCATATCTGCCTGTGTTCTGCATCTAACTCTTATATATATATATATAATTGATTGCTTTGCTTGCCAACCCCTCCAGCCTGCACCCCAAGGAGAAACGGTTGCTTCTCTGAAACCCCCTCTTAAATGGTGATACAATGGGAAACAAATCTTTTTTTTTACCTCCTCTTTGCTCAATTAGCTGCTGGCTTGCTGCTGCTGCTGTGCCGTGTGATCTGCATCTCACACGGCACACTTCTGTCATATCATGTATGTCCATATATTTGATCTCTTTTAGCTTTTACCCTATCATCAATATTGCATTGAATTTTGATTCTATGTTTGGAATTACATTGTGACAACGCAACATATAACTGCCCGTGAATGAATATCGTTTCTTTCTCTGTACAAGAAATGTGTCTGACAATAGCATTCACACAAATGAGAAATGATTTCTATCGCGGGATTTCACTTTCACCAAACAACAAATCTTTTAATTCTCGCGGATACGCTTCTTCATTGGGAAAAAACAGTACTTTTTTTTCCCTGATGGCAACACGAATTCTACGATCTACAAATCTCCGACTTAAAGTTTAAATCTGAACAATATATTCAATCTCTTTAAGCTGTTCTGTTATTTCACAGAGTAATAATTTCCATTTGTTTGTGCTAATGCGATCTTAACTATCTTTTTTTGGAGACTTTAGAATTTTCGTACTTCCATTATCTCTAACCTGCTCTGCATGTGTACCGCGCCAATGTTTTTGAATACTTTACATCGTTCTACTTTGTCATCTACTCTTTGTTTTATTTCCGGCTGTGGATGTGGTTAAATCTGTTGGCACAAAGACTCGTTTCGTGGTACGTTATATATATTTATATATTGTCACAGACGGCTGGGGTCCTTGTCCGGCCGGGATGCCTCTTCACTGAGAGGACTGGGGGAGTAAGTGTGAGCAGAACAGTACCTCGGACTTTTGGTGCCTCAGACTCCCACAAGGCTTCATGGGAGACAAGAGTTATCTACAGCCCTGTTGGGATCCGGGGGTGCCGCCAGGGGGTGCTGCAGCTGTTCCTGAGCCAGTGTGGGTGGTTCTTCCACCACACCTGGAAGTGGGGCAATGATCACCTAAAGCAATTCCGGGTGACTTATATACAGTAAGGGTCCAGCAGAGACTATTCGATGAGCCAGAGTCAGGAGGAGTTTGACGAAGCTTGCCAGGAGGAGTAGAGAGACAAAAGAGAAGAAGAGTAATGTGTGTTGTGTTAGTGCTTATTGGGACTGTGTTGTGCCTGTGGGAAATGAAGAAGGCATTTCCCACAAGGTGAAAAAAAATAAAAACCTTCTGTTTTTATAAGTGTGCCTCCTGTGTTGGGTTAAGCACTGGTATAGGGCCATCTACTGTTACTATATATATATATATATATATATATATATATATATATATATATAATGGTTGAAAATAGTTTTACTGTCAAATAATGCAAAGAGTACATGACACGTGTTTCGCCCTAATTCTGGGCTCATCAGGTGTACACATTCACTGTACTCCCTCTCGGGAATCGAACCTCGGACGTCAGCGTTAGAGACGAAGCCCCTAACGCTGCGCCACGGCGTGTGGTTCGTTTACTTGACAGTTTGTAGATCGGGGTAATTACATTCAAGGCATTCATAGTCTGAATCACAATCTGATTGTATGGGTGGTTACTATTTTCAACCATTCTATATGATCTGCTTCTCGCAACTGAGATGGCGCCGTGGCGGATGTTAGCCGACTTGCTGACCAACCACAAGTGTTACCTGATAGGTAACCACCCATACAATCAGATTGTGATTCAGACTATGAATGCCTTGAATATATATATATATATATATATATATATAATATATATATATATATAATGTGTGTGTACACTGCACATGCACACATACACACACAGTAGCTGTATTATCTGGGTAAATCTGCCTTGATTATACTGGAGAGGGTTAATCTGAAGTATTTGAATTACAATGTAAGTAACTGAGTACTTTTCTGTATACAGTGTTTTTTTTTCCACTCAGGGACTAATATTTTTAGTTCACTGGAGCTCCTTACTCTTTAACATGCTACATACAATTGCACATCAATAAAACATTCTTGCTGTAGATTAATTCTTGCTTCTCCTAGTGATGTGGCTTTTTTTGATGGTCATTGCAAAACACAATTTCAAAGGAAAGTTTATTTTTTAAAATTCGAACAGGTAATTAGTGGAAACAATGGGAATTCTGGGTATAAATATAATTTCACTGTTTAGTATATCTTGTAGAAATTGTAGTTTATTAAAATATTGCATATATTTTACCACCAAACTGTCCCCTCAAACCCATTTTTTTTTAAGTTTATGTATAAAACAGTGCTCAACAATCTAATATAGCTTGAATCTCTATGTTTTTATACCTCATCAAGAGGAGTAAAAAGTAAGAAGAAGATGACAGAACAGGGAGTACTGAAGGTCACTTGCTAACCACTTCTTTTTGAGTTTTGCTTAACTTTTCTTTGTCCATTTTACACCTAGTTTTGTATGTAGCTCTCCACCTCATCTCTTTTTCCTGTGCAGGACAGCTACCCTTCCTCACTCGCCCCATGTGTCTGTGGGATTACAATGTCAACTTGTACAGTGGCACTGTTCTGCTTGTGACATCCATTTACCTGAGATGAAAAAAAGGATGTGCTGCCTAAAAATACCTCATTCGCTACAGCTTTATTATGAACAAATATCGACAATTAAAAAACACATATCAGCTAATTTTCTTTTTTCTTTAACATCACCAAATTTCATACAACGTTTTTGAGATTTGGGGGTATTTGGTTTTTCTTATTGTAGAAAGGGTTTTGGTTGATATATAAAAATGTTCTTTCTTAGTGGTTACTTACTGCTGCAGATGTACTACCCTGATAAATTTCAGCTTTTAAGTAAATGGTAAATGATGTTTTTGTTGATGTGTAAGGGAGGGTTTGAGTCAGTCAGTCAGTCAACTTTGCATTAAATATGGCCAAGAGAGATCAGTGTCGTGTTCAAAGATTAGTCAAGAGAAAGATTTGTTATTGGGTGAAGATAGGAGAATACCATCACAAGGATTTCAAGTTAATATGGTATGTTACTCCTCGTCCTTTCAGCTTACTGTCCAGAAAACCAGCCAACAAAAGAAACCTAATTCTGCCCAGTAATTCTCCCCTTTAAGTCCTTCTGCTATAAAATAGATGTGTGGACTAGCAGGCTAGACAAAAGACCTCGAAGATTTATTTTAAAAATATTGCATTTTGCACCCTTTAGTCTTTCAAGGCTAATTAAAGGAGTGCTCAACTGGAAGCCCTTTACAGTCTCATTGTTTCCCCATGAAGTTAAAGTTACTTCAGTGTCAATAACCAAAATAAACACGGGAAAAATCCATGACACAAAACATCTCCACATCTAAGCAAAAGGGGGTTAGAATAAATGTTTAAGAAGTGTAGATTTGTCGACATGCACCCTTCAACCCCTCCTGTCGACATCCGCCCTAAAAGAGATAAAAGAAATATTACTTACCCCATAAACAATGTTCACTGAAAAGATGTTTGGCAGTGAAAGAACTGAGCCCATCTGTGAAATTCTTGCACTAAAAAGTTTATCAGTAGGAAAACTTGGAATATACACATAAAGGGTGGCTGATTTACAGTTCCTTCTAAAATCAGCAAGCCACAAGATGATATTTATAGATACAGTGAAAACTTTAAAAAAGACACATTTCCAACATTTACTGTTATTTTACGCTGTCAATAAATTCTTCTTATATAGGGCATGATTCCACTGATTCATAATAGCAAAGAGTTGAAGTAATTTAGTAGACTTAATTATTGTCAAGACACCTGATTTTGTTGCTCAAAAATCATTACATGGCATGGGTGCCAGTATCAACTTGTCATTAACATTGATGGAGGAAGAATACTTTCAAGGCTGCAGCTTAAATAATGATTCAATTTGGCCATGTTCAATAGTCTACCATTGACAACACTAATTGCTTCAGTTTAGAGATTTGCCAAAGACTCAGCAGCAGAGGACTGTAGTAACACTTTCATTTGAACGCCGCTTTAAAACACTCAAGTGTTTTAGTGGCCTGGTCTTTGAAACACAATGAAGCCGAGTGTATGAATTCCTGTTGAAAGTCATTGTATACTACTTTGATGTTTTTCTTTTTTTCTTGAATTAGAGAGAATATTCATACAACAACAAGATCTATGCAATTCTTCATGCAGGATGTATGTTTATAGTATTTCATATTTATCAAATAACAACAACAACCATAATAATAACAATAGTAATAATAATAATCCTCAAACTTGATTAGCATAAGAGACACAGACAGAGCAAAATAAAATTAAAAGATCAACAAGACAACTTGACTGTAACTCTAGGCTTTGAAAACTTTGCTAAAGATTTAATTTTCTTTAAATCACAGTCAAAATAAAAGCATCTCCTCATGTTTGCTTATTACTTGCTAAAATGTTCTTTATAGGCTTCTCTGACATCATGCATTGAGTGGATGGTGGTATTACATTCACTTCATAAGTTGGCATGAACACAATAAACAGGAATATTGATTAATGTTTAAAGATGACTCTTGCATTTGGGTTACATCATATTTTGTGACTAATTCGTTTACTTAAAAGACTTAAATGTATATGTTTATGGCTTGGTAAGACTAACCTTGCTGTCACCATCAGTAAACTTGTGAAATTCAAAGATGATGTTAAACTTGGAGGAATAGCAGAGGCTGAGAAGGCAGCAGAAATAATTCAAAAAGACTTGGACAAACTTCAGAAATGGGTAAACACTGGAAAATGCAGTTTAATGTAGAAAAATGAGAAGCGATACAAGCAGGAAAAAGGAATGTCAATTATAAATACAACATGGGAGACACTGTGTTAAAGGAAGCAACCTTTGGAAAAGATTTAAGGGTTTATGTTGACGCAACATTTTCATCATCTAAGCAAATACAGTATGCAGAAGCTGTTAAAATGGCTAATAAAATGTTAAGTTGTATTGTATAAACCATTGAATATAAATCGAGGGGCATTATTCTTAGACTGTATTATGCACTAGGGAGACTGCATCTGGGGTAGTGTATGTAATTCTGCAGAGGGCAGCAACCAAGTGCATCCCAGGAGTTAAGGACAAGATCGTACTTTGACAGGCTTAGTGAATTAAACCTGTTTAGTCTTGAGCAGAGGAAACTGCATGGGGACCTAATCCATTTCTTCAAAATGTTCAAAGGTATTCATAAAGTTGGTCTGGCAGAATTCTTTTTGAGTAAACAATGAATCATATATACTCCATGACACAAGTGGAAGAGTATTTACGGCTGAAGCTAGAAAGCACTTCTGTACTGTTCTCTCTATGTGCTACTTCCCAACTGCTGGCGCAGATAAACTGCTAGTTAAACTCCATTCACAAGTACAAAGTGCCATTACTTCTTTAATGAACTTTCCAAAAGACAGACAAATAGTTTAACATGAAAATACAGCAATTAAGACTTACAGTAACTAATACAGAAGGCACTGTATGTGATACACATTCTTAAAAAAACTCCAAAGCAGTAGTGCCAAATGAATAATAAATAGCTTGAAGCAATACATCTATTACATTACAACAGTGGTTCCCAAACTCAGTCCTGAGGACCCACTGTGGCTGCAGGTTTTTATTCCAGCCAAATTCACAATTAGTGATAACACTTGATCTCATTTATTTACTTGGTCTTTTTTCCCCTCCTCTTTTTCCGCTTTTAGACAATAAGCACAGCAGTATGATTTTTACATTTATAAGACATTTAGAAATATTTCTACTTTTGCTTTAAATGCTTACCTCTCTTTTGCTGTTGCCTTATTGTTTTGTTATTTTTTGGTGCAGTTTGCACCCTTCATTGTACCCTAATAATGATAATTACAACAAACAGAACTGATAGCCAGGTAAACAACACTGAATGATGAAAAGCTGCAATAACTTTAGTGTCAGACCCACTATTTAGTAGATGATAAATTACACAATCAGAATACCTGGAAAAGCAGAATAAAATCAGGCTGAAAATTGTTAAAAAGTAAAAAAAATCCCCTTATAAGTGCTTAGTAGATTTTAATAAAAATTTTACCAAACTTAGTTTTGTTATTCTCCGGTGGGCTGGCACCCTGCCCGGGGTTTGTTTCCTGCCTTGCACCCTGTGTTGGCTGGGATTGGCTCCAGCAGACCCCCGTGACCCTGTAATTAGGATATTTACGGGTTGGATAATGGATGGATGGATAGTTTTGTTATTTCTCCATTGACTGCAAATCACAGAAACTGGGAAATAACAGCCCACTTAATTAGGCTAGGAGTCCAATTAAAAATAGAAGTTGGTTGGAACAAAAACCTGCAGCCACAGTGGGTCCTCAGGACTGAGCTTAGGACGTACTGCGTTACAACATTAGAACAATCACATGATACTGAAAAATTTAAACTTACTTAAAACAGTAATATTTACCAATATAGAATATCAAAACACTCAGGTAAAAAATAAACTTACAGCCAATGATTTCTGGAAAGTCTCTGTACACCATGTGCTTCTCACTGACTTCCCAAACCACGAAACAAGCAAGTCAAAGAAAACTATTTTCTGACCTTTCCTTGTATCATCAGACAGCTTGAAAATAAAAGCCCCATACATCAATACCAACAAACACATAACAAAACAGTAATCAATGCAGGGGGCAGAACAACAACCTTAAACAAAGAGTTGTGGGAATCTGGAACAATGTACAGAGTCTGAAAGCAGAAACCTTGACAACCTTCAAAAGAAGTGTCTGGATGAGATATGGGGGTAGCTTAGCTATTAGCTAAATAAACAAACATTTCGGACTGAATGGTCTCGTTTGTGAAATTTATTTTATTTTTATGTTCTTGTCTCAGCTACAGATCAAATGGGCAGATCAAGTACAGATTTGATCTTAGAGGTAGGGTGTTTTACAGTATAAATTCAAATGCATCAGGCATGGACTTTTTAACCCACTTCTACCAGTATGCAATTTTTCTCTTAACATTGCTCTGAGATTAGGGGGCATTAACCACAACTTTTGGATTGAGGTGAAGACTAATCCAATACCTTGCCATAGAAAGTACATACCGTATGTTACATGAACTGTGTATGTGTACCCTTTAAGTTTGTAGCCTTAATAGTTTTTTAGTGGTGCTCTCATTGGAGTTTGCATGATCTCTCTATTTGTATGGTGTTGTGATATGAAATTTTGCATACAAGTTGGATAAATATTTTGTATGTCTTTATTTGTAACTTAGGCAAACCAATGTAATATTAGTGTTACATTAGTGAGAAGCATTCATGTTTACCCCCCTTTTTAGGAATGAGTCTCTTTGAATTTTACGATAGGGTTTGTCGAAGTGCCTAAAACAAGTTTGGTAAATGTTTCTCTGCTGTTTCTCAGTCAACCCCCACAGGAAAGCCAGACTGTCTAACTGCCAAGCTTTACCTTAACATATGGTTTTGTGGGCAGGTGTGAGGGTATTCTGTCCCCCCATTGGTCTGAAGTATGGCTGTTTGGAACTGTCTTGTATCAAAAGCCTTTAATAATAATAATAATAATACATTTTATTTATATAGCGCCTTTCCCATGCTCAAGGCACTTCACGGAGTTTAAGAAAAAACGGCAGGGTATACAGTATATAGCATTGTACTAAACCAGATAAATAAATAAAGAAGTGTAAGATAGTAAATTCAGAGAAAAAAAGCCTAACAGACAACATAATTGATGGTCTAGCACACACGCACGGGTTACATGAGCAGCTTCACATAGAGGTAAACTGAAAGAAGGGTAATAAATTCAGGTAGAGCTTAAAGAACAGATGAGTTTTGAGTTGTTTTTTAAAAGAATTTATGGAGTCAGCTGATCTAATTAATTTCAGTAGGTCATTCCAGAGTCTGGGCGCTATACAGCTGAAGGCCCTGTCACCCATGGAGTGTAGATTAGTGTGGGGCACTAGATTGCCAGAATCAGAGGACTTTAGTGGGTGGACAGGCACATAGTGATGGAGAAAGTCACTGATGTAGTTTGGCGCAAGGTCGTTTAAGGCTTTGTAGGTTGTTAGTAGAATTTTATATTCAATTCTGTGAGACACTGGGAGCCAGTGAAGGCGAAGCAGGATGGGTGTGATGTGCTCACTGTTGCTGGTCCGTGTAAGGACTCTTGCAGCTGAGTTTTGAATCAACTGGAGCTGTGATATAAGATTAGAAGGGGCATCTGCCAGCAGTGAGTTACAATAATCGATGTGGGATGTGATAAAAGCATGGACAAGTTTCTCAGTGTTAGAAAAGGAGAGGAAGGAGCAAACGTGATATGTTAGGGAGGTGAAAGTAAGAAAGTTTCTTAATGTGATTTATGTGGGCGGAATAAGAGAGGGAGGAATCAAAAATGACACCAAGATTCTTTGCAGTAGAGGCAGGTCTGATGAGATCTCCGCCAAGATGGACTGGGAAAGAGCTCATTTTATTAAGTTGCATTTTAGTCCCAATTTGCAGGAGTTCAGTTTTGTTGCAATTTAAATTTAAAGAGTTCTGCTCCATCCAGGTTTTAATTTCACTGAGGCACGTTCTGAGCTGAGAAAGCTCTGAAGTTCCACTTTTAACATTGAAACAGAGTTAAGTATCGTCTGCATAAAAGTGATAACCCAGTCCAAAGCTACGAATAATATGGCCAAGAGGAAGCATATAAATACAGAAGAGAAGAGGGCCGAGGACAGAGTCCTGAGGAACTCCTTGTGTGACTGGCGCTGAGCTGGGTCTGCTGTTGCCAAGACTAACAAATTCTTGCCTATCAGTCAGATAGGACTTGAACCACTGGAGGGCAGTGCCAGAGATACCCAGCATGTTCCTCATTCTGGACAGTAGAATGTCATGTCTGACAGTGTCAAATGCTGCACTGAGGTCTAACAGAATTAATATGCTGGTTTGTCCAGAGTCTGCTGCCATAAGCAAATCATTGGTTACCTGTAGCAGAGCAGTTTCACAGTTGTGCTGCGCCTTGAAACCAGATTGAAAGGGTTCCATCAAATTATTAGAATTTAAGTAGTTGGTGAGTTGGGAACTTACAACACGCTCAAGAATTTTGACAGAAAAGGTAAGTGGGAAAATTGTCAGATTGTCAGCATCAAGACCAGACTTTTTTAACATTGGGGTTACAGAAGCGGTTTTAAAAGTGAGTGGCACAAAGCCAGTGTCAATTGTCAATTATTATTGTTGTAATAGTCAGGATGAAGGCGGGATTTAAGTAGTGTGGTAGGGATGGGGTTCAGTACACAAGTAGTCGGCCTCATCTTACAAAGCAGGTCATTAACAAAAGCAGATGTGATTGGTGAGAACTTAGAGAAGGAGCTGGATGGAGTGGGAAAACAGGGAAAGACATAAACAGATGATGTATTTATGTTAGTTGAATTATTTAGATCTTTAATTTTGTTACGGGAAAAGTGGAGGAATTTCTCACAGACTTCAGTAGAAGAGGTAGTTGGGCCAGATGTGGGTTTGAGTAGTTTATTAACTACAGAAAACAAAACCCTTGGGTTATCATGGCCACTTTCTATTATTCTGCCATAATGGGTATTCATGGCAGCAGTTACTGCTTCTCTGTAAGCTCTTTAGTGGTCAGAGAATGCCTGGATGTGCACGGTGAGGCCAGATTTATGTGACATTCTCTCAAGGCGTAGGCCAGCTGCTTTCATAGATCGCAATTCTGAATTATACCAAGGAGCTGAAAAAGTGTTGTTAACAGGGAGGAGCGGCAACAGTATGCATGCGCCAGTGTCCCATCCTCTGTAGACCATGTACCATGATGCCCTATTGGCTGTAGAGGTTGGAAGGAAAACCTATAAATTTGCTTGCTTTACCTCACCTTCTCTCTCTCTTACCAAACTGATGAAAGCCCATCACACACCATGAACTGAAAAAGACAACATAATGAAGAGCACACAGCTCTGCAGCCATATTGAGGCAGGCATTCGGCCTGTTCTGAAGAAAGCTGACCAGAAATGATGCCTTAACTTGAGACATTTTAAGTAATAAACAAGTCTGTGTGCTGCCTGAAACTACACATCACCATTTTATCAGGTTGTATGGTTGCCAATATTCAAATGTACTTTGCATATTGTTACTATTTATGAATATTGTCAATAATACATTATTTAAAGTGTAACTTAACTCTTGCTTGTCTTTTACTATACCTAATTGCCTGAGGTTATAAATGTAGAAGGGAAAGTGGGAGAAGTTATATGGTTATGAGGCATTCTGACAAAGGCTACATATTAATAATAGAAAAGGGGAAAGCGGAGTAATATATTACTCTACCAAGACAAAATATATGGCTTTTTCCCTCATATATTCTGGTTTTCATCCAACATTCAAACAGCAGATTAGGCAGACAGGTATCTCTAAAAAGGTCAAGAATGAATGTGTAAGCATCTGTGAATGTGACTCCCAAAATGGACTGTTGCACTATACAGTATAAGCTGCTGCCTTGCACCTGATGATGTCATGAGAGGATCTCGCTCTCATAACCCTAAATTGGCAAGAACATGATTAGATGAATGGCTGGTGTAATATTTGCACTTGTGTGTAGAGCACTGGCCCTACACTGATTTTTTGGGACCGCACTTAAAACAAACTGCAATCAATTTAAGTTTGTCTCCTTCACAGAATGCATTTAAATTTCACAAAAATGTCCATTATAAGCAATCAATACCTAATTTACCCATCATTCTAAAAATAGCTAATGTAAAATACTCAGGATTTTATCCAGTTACTTTGTTGACTATTTTGTTTTAAAGTCACCAAATTCTAAAGTCCATGAGAAACCCATCACCGGACAACAACAAAAAAAGGACTGTGTGACAGTTATGGATGATGTGAATAAAACCCAGATTTAGCCATTAAGTTTTTATAGACACAGACATTACCATTGTTCCAGGAAGCATCAAGGTCAACTTGTGTAATCATGGTCAACCATGGATCCCAGTATTGTTTTGACCAAATGTCTTGCCTTTGCATGATGAACTATGCAAAAGGGAGTGTAGAATTTTGAATAGTCACATTTTGGGGAAGTGTTCTAGTAGAAAGCTACTTTTAAATTTGCTATTTAGGTAGGAGGATTAGCTTTAGACTGAATTAAAAATTAAAATGCATTTGAATCACACAAAACCATATAACCAACACCCACACGTAGAAGAGCAAAGTGAAATATGAAATTGCAAAGATTACTCAGCATTAATATATTTCAGGTTCTCTAGGGGTTCAATAGAGCAGACTGATGTATGATTATAGAAAATTACATAAAAAAGTGAAAAAGCTTTGATGGAAAGGGGGCAGTGATTCAGATAGATATAACAAGCAATTTTACAGATTACCATTACATTTGGAGTATGCTACATTGCTGCAAATAGACAAATGTGGCCAGTCTGTAGGGCAAGAAATAATAGGGAAATGAGGCCAAGCATGCAATTTTCAAAAGCCACGTGTAGTGCCTTTTTCTCTCACATCATAAATGGGGTTTTATGTCTTGTGGTGCAGATGCTGAGCCATTTATTAACATGTTAATATGGTAAGTACAACAGGTTAGGAAGCTCCTCATATACTGAGGTGACCTCTTGTCTTGGAATATTAACTCCAGAGTGGATTTTTATAGCCTGTCTTAAATCAGGAAAGCAGGAGCACAGCAGAAAACCATGGCTGGTGGTGTGCTCTGTAGAGAATGTTGGGATTCTTGTTTCTGGATTGGAAATTCACTAAACCAAGACTACAGCGAGAGGTTCTTACCATCCTCCAATAAGAAGTTTCAATGTGCATTAGAGTTTGCATTGTTGTAGTTCTGGACTGAAAGTAAATAGAGAAAAATAGTCTGAAATATGAGTACATGGAGGAGTATACTATTTTCATGATTTCCATTTACTCTTAAGCATACTTGTTGGCCTCTTGTTTTGCTTAGCATAAGAAGGCAATAATATAATATTGCTTAAATGTTTTAATTCAATTCAGTGCTTGAGACTCTTCTGAATGCACTGGACAAAAGGCAGGAAGGCGTCAACCAATGATATAAATAATACCATCAGTTTTCTTTATTCTCAAAAGTGAAGCACATACTCAGATTTACAGTTGTATGAAAACATTTTCTAGGACTGAAATAACAGCAAACATAACAAAATTTTCCAACCTACAGAACTTAACTCAATTGCGGATCACAGGGGCCAAAGCCTGTCAGTGAAGCACTAGACACAAAGTGGGAAGCAGCCATAGAAAGGGTGCCAGTCTATTTGGTGGCCCATTAATGCACACATCCATACTTCCAACTACCATAACATGTACATCTTTGGAGATGAGGGTGGAAAACTAGAGTACCTGCAGGAGAACCCATGCCAACAAAGGGAGAATTTGTAAGCTCTGCTGTTAACAAAAATCTGCTGTTCCAACCAGGAAGCTTCACAGAGAAGGCCGCAGCACTAACCGTACCACCTCAACTGTTGTGTTCATTGTATGCTCCTAACCTTCTCCTCCTCCTTTCAATAGTGGCCACCCACTAGATGGCAAATGTAAGCAGAATAAAGAGACATCAGAAGCTGAGAAGTGTGTTAAGTGTGTTAAGTGAGCATCCATAATGTTTTTCAACTTTAAAGACAAAATAAGTTTGAAAATATGATTGCTTAAATCATAAATGTATGCATCAACCTTCCCGTTTCACTAGAAGGCTGTAAGCAGCAGGAAAGGGTAAAAAGACAACAATCAACAGAGATGCCAGGGCACACAAGCTACTCTCATTCAGTCGAATTTGGAGTGACAAACAATTTAGAATGTACGTGTTTACAATATTAGTGAAAAACAAAACACCTAGAGAAGATTTATAGTGAGAAGTGGAACTTTTGAAAATTTCACATTCCAAATTTCCTAGGACATTGAAGCAGTCAGTAAAGGTAACCACTGCGGCATCGTTTACAGCCCCAGAATACTATGTCTTAAATATAATGGACTTAAAAACAAAAACATGCCAGGGTGTAAAAACCTCTTAAATATACAGTATGTTAAAATTTGTCAAACTTTACCATTTCCTCCAATTAGATAGTGTAACAAAGGCGCTATATAGGCGCCTGACCCGACACAGAAAGACACGGAGGCACGTATAAAAAGCACAAAGACTTTTATTTTCTTCAGCTGTGGGACACGTCTTCCCCGTGTCACACAGCCCAAACACAGTCCCAAAGCACAAAGCACAAAACACAATTCTTCACCTTGCTCCACCACTCCTCCCAGACAAGCTTCGTCTCCTTCCTTCCAACTCTGGCTCGTCGAGTGGTGGTGGCTGGGCCCTTTTATAGGCCACCCGGAAGTGTTCCAGGTGATTAACCACCTGGTCCTAATTGCACTTCCGGGTGGGGCTGAAGACTCGTCCAGCCGGGCTGTGGGAAGCAGACAGCACTCCCTAGCGGCCACCCCGGGCCCCAACCCAGCTGTGGAGGACTCCATCTCCCATGGAGCCCTGCGGGTGGTTGGGGAATCACCGTCGGCCAGGGAGGCTGCCACCAAGCATCCCGGGGGAGGTATTGGACTGCCCATGGCGGCTCCCCCGGAACATAAGCAGCAGGGGTGTCCCTGCCGGGCATGGGACCCGGCTGTCCTTCACAATAGATAGATAGATAGATAGATAGATAGATAGATAGATAGATAGATA
>JANRMT010062819.1:21611013-21627732 GCA_026402145.1 Polypterus bichir lapradei | reverse complement strand
AGATAGATAGATAGATAGATAGATAGATAGATAGATAGATAGATAGATAGATAGATAGATAGGACTGTCATGAAAGGCACCATGTGTAGACATGCATAGTCATGAATGGCAATTATAGAAAGATAGTGATGAAAGCAGCTAGAGAGAGTGATCAGTCCTCAAAGGCAAAATATGAAGTGTGGACTAGCAGCGCACAGCTACATGAAAATCAGATTTTGATGCAATTTTGATGCAATAATGAGATATAAAGTCCACTGATTTCTGCAACCTAAATTACTGAAAGTAAATCTTAATGAGATTTGTTTTGTCTTCATTAGAGGATACCTGCTGTGGTTGAGTACAGCAAACAGTTTGTAAAGTTGCTGCACAATAAATTAGCCAAACAGAACTGCTTACATTTACAGATAAAGTAAAATACAGTTGTGTTGTCTGAGACAACTTTCACTTTCCAGGAAGATGGATTTTAGTCTGTAGCCTTTTCTTTGGAGATTTAATGACAGCAGTTTAACATCTTCTGTCTCACTGAATACCTTATTGCAAAATCATTAAGTGAGGAGCATGTTCGTGATGATTTTTAGCATCAATCTAAACACCAACCCAGCCAACTTTCAAGCAGTCATTACTGGCACTGGAACACTGCCTGAACCATACTGTACATGACTTTGGCATTGCCGTGCTTTGCATATACTGTGAGACTCATAGATTATGTCTTGCTGATGATTAAGCGTATTTGAAACAGAGCTTCACTTATTCTTGAGCCTGAACTGTAATTGTTAGTTCTGTTGTAGGCATGTTGGCCCTCTAAGTCTATTTTGCAAATACAAGCAAAATGGAACACAATTGAAGGAAGTTTATCACTGAGATATTTAGTTAAAATCTTAATATTCAATGCACTGCAGTCCGCAAGTCCTGACATAACAGTTACCTTGTTTACCACATGAATATTTGAAGCTGCTGTTAAACTAATTATTTTATAATCATCTTTCTAATGCGTATTGAAGTATG
This sequence comes from Polypterus bichir lapradei, assembly GCA_026402145.1. Taxonomy (NCBI): domain Eukaryota; kingdom Metazoa; phylum Chordata; class Cladistia; order Polypteriformes; family Polypteridae; genus Polypterus; species Polypterus bichir. The sequence continues at coordinate 21,626,727 of JANRMT010062819.1, read as the reverse complement.
ACGCCAAAGTAAATGTCATGTTTGTTATTGCCTATTAAGTTAATTTAGTAAATATAAAAAAACTCCATAAAAAAACAGAGACCAACAAATTACAGTTAAAATATCTTTGTATAGTCTGTACGTTATCATGCACCTTATATAAAAAGCATTGGTTTAAATGTATTTTACTTATTTATTTATTTATAAAGCACAACATCAAGGCTGACCAAAGTGCTGTACAATAAAAAAAGAAAACCCAACATATCAGACACACAAAACCTAAGGGTAAATGAAACAGAAACACATAAACACATAAGAACTGAAGAGATTCTTAATAAAAAGTAGACAGCCAACATATCATACTGGGTTAAAAGCCAGAGAGTAAAAATGTGTTTTTAAAAAGGATTTAAAGACAGCTAGTGAAGGAGCCTGCCTAACGTGCAACGGCAAATAATACCAGAGTTTTGGGGCTGCAACTGAAAAAGCTCGATCACCTCGGAGTTTGCATCATGCCTTGGGAACACGTAAAAGTACCTGGTCTGCTGACCTGAGAGAGCGAGACGGTACATAAGGGTGCAGCATTTCCGACAAATAAAGTGGGGCACAACCATTAAAAGATTTAAAAACAAGGATCTTAAAATGGATTCAAAAACGAATTGGAAGCCAGTGAAGGGAAGCCAAAATCGGGGTAAGATGCTCATGCTTTCTTGTGCCAGTTAAAAATCGAGCAGCAGTATTTTGCACCAGGTATAGTCGAGCAATGAAGGCCTGGCTAATTCCAAAAAGAAGCGCATTGCAGTAATCTAGAAGAGATATTGTAAAAGCATGGATCACTGTTTCAAGGCTGAGCTTAGACAAAACAGGCTTGATTTTTGACAGCCGCCTCAACTGGAAAAAGCAAGATTTTACCACTGCGTTCACATAGCTATCAAGTTTTAAAGTGGAATCCATTTTCATCCCCAAATTTGTGATCATGGATTTCTCAAATTGAGCCACAGTGGAAAGGTCGATGCAGGGGGTCCCACTGGTGGTATTGGGTCTAAATAGCACGACTTATGTCTTGTTCTCATTAAAATTTTAAAAATTTAATGTCATCCAACTCCTTACGTCAATAAGGCAATCAAGCAGGGGCTGAACAGAATGTGGACCTTGGCGTTTCAGAGGGAAATAAACCTGACAGTCATCTGCATAAAGATGAAAGGAAATATCGTGTTTCTGGAAAATAGCACCGAGTGGCAGCAGGTACACAAAGATTTATTTTATAAATAAATAAATGGATAATAAACTTTAAATTAATCTACAGATATGCTTAAATCTTACTTTCAAAGAGTATTAAAAAGTAAAGAAAAGTAAAGAAACTTGACTGAGCTTTTGAACTGAGGGTCTGCCTGACCTGATTATTCATTGGTCAAGATCCCCTCCCTTCATTTCAAAAGTGAAATCCTGTATGAAATTTTCTTCCTGTTAGTGTGCTCTGATTTTCTGGCAGTACTTATTTAATAAAGTTTTTGAAAAAAATGCATGTGGTTTGCAAGTTGTGAGCATATGACTGGATAACTGTCAAATGAACTGAGTAATCTGATGATATGATTTTATATAGATGTTGTGGCGGAGCCAATGCCTGACCAGGACGTCCCTTCAGTATATGTTTTGGGGGAGCAGGCATGGGCTACCCAATACCTCCCCCCGGGACGCTAGATGGCAACCCTAATGGTGTGGAATGGTGCCTCAAACTCCCGCAGGGCTACATGGGAGCTGGAGTTTGGTGCAGCCCTGTTGGGTCCGCAGGCGCTGCATTGGGGTGCTGCAGCAGGAGCTGCTTAGCCCTTATGGGCAGTGTTTTCGCCACACCCAGAAGTGCAGCTGGAAATGGGCAATCAAGCACCTGGAGCACTTCCGGGTACCTCATAAAAGCAGCCACCACTTGGGGAGCCAGAGAAGGGAGACAAAGCTGCCAGGGAGGAGTGGAGGATTTTGAAGAAGAGAATTTATTTTGTGTTTGCTTTTATGTTTGTGCTTTGTGCTTAGTGTAAGACTGTGTTGTGCCTGAGGAACATGGGGAAGATGTGGCACCCAGGTGAAAAAAAAAAAAAATTTACTTATTTTATGGTTATATGTGCCGGGTCAGCACTCATATAGCACCTTATCACAGCATTTTAGTTTAATTTGCTTTGCTTACTCTTGAACCTATCCCAATCTCCCTTAAAAAAATACTTTTTAACAAATAACCCACATGAAAAAAAAAAATTAGATGGAGTATTTCTGTAAGAGCCAACAGCTCTGTCTACTTGTGCATTTGGCTTAAATTACTCACATAGTGACTAAGCTCAGCAGTGGGTGTTATTCTGTGTGACTGTGGGCATCACACAAGGTAAATCGATATCCTTAGCTCAATTCCTGCAACACTGCTTCATTACAATGGAAGAAACTATTTCAGATGATGTATCCTGTAGTGCTGTATGTCCATTAGAGTAGCATCATATGTATTTGTTTTACATAGCAATAAGGCATTATGTTTGTCTCAAAACAGGTACTGCTTATTCTCCTTTTATTTATTCCTCTGCTCCCTTTAAATTATAGTTCCACAAAACCAAGACAATGGGAGCTACATTTTGGCAGAAGAATAAAATATGAACTTACATGACATTTACAGTATTTCATATTTTGAAATATTGGCTGAAATGTTTTTGTAGGTGGTCTCATTTGATTTCTGCTTACAGTACACAATTCCACTCCTTGTCAGTAGAATCTGATATATTCATTTCAAATACTCATTTTCACTCACAAATATCATTAGACAATCTGTGGTGCTATGCCAGAGTTAAAGGAACACTCCACCCTAAATATATATATATATATATACATACATATATATATATATATATATATATATATATATATATATATATATATATAACTAAAAGTAAAACTTAAAGCTAGTAAAAAAATAAGTAAAATAGATGAATTATTAAGCGAATAAAGATAAATGGAAAAGAAAAAAAGGGGAGAGAATCTGCTTCCTCAGTGCTTTAATAGCTTATTCTAAAATGTTATTGATTAGATCCTGCCAAGTTTTGAAAAAGTTCTGCACAGATCCACTAAGTGAGAATTAGATTTTTTCAAATAGTATAAAACATCAGTTACTCACTGACTTAGAATAGGTGAGTTAGGATTCTTCCAATTAAGCAAGATAAGTCTGCATGCCATTAGTGTTGTAAAGGCAATTACAGTTTGTTTGTCCTTCTCCACTTTAAGCCCATCTGGGAGTACACCAAACACAGCGGTTAATGCGTTAGGAGGGATTGTGCCACCAAGGCTGTCTGAAAGGCATTTAAAGATTTTGATCCAGAATGATGTTAATTTAGTGCAGGTATAGAACATGTGGCCCAGTGAGGCTGGAACTTGATTGCAACGTTCTCAGGTTGGATCTTGCCCTGGAAACATTTTTGAATAATTTTAAGCGAGACAGTTGTGCTCGATATATAATTTTGAGTTGAATAATTGTATGCTTTGCGCATATGGAGCTCGAGTGGATTCTCTGTATTGCTACCTTCCACTCTTTTTCTGAGATGTTGAGCGAGAGATCCTTTTCCCACTGTCCTCTTGGATCTCTGAAAGGGAATGTAAAATGGCTTTATATATTACAGAAATGCTGTCTGAGTCATCAAGACTGATCCATATTTATGCCGGCATAGAGGTAGGTGGGAGGTGAGGAAAATTGGGCAGGTTCTGTTTAACAAAGTTTCTGATTTGAAGGTAGCGAAAGAAATGTGTTGCTGGGAAGTTAAATTTGGAATGTAGGATGCAAGTGATTTAATCCCAAATTTTTTCCATATATTAAAAACTGCATACTTTTGAGAGGGTGGAAAAAGGGTGCTTCTCGTTCAGAAGTCTCGCAGGTAAAATATATTTTTTAACCCAAAAAAGCTCAGATTACTGGTTTTGCATATTACACATGTCAGTTTTAAAGTTCTGTGCTCACAACCTATTTTTTGCTAAAATATTAAGTAAATGCTTCTGAAAAAAACAGTGCAGGGCATAAAAAGGACACAATTCACATGAGATTGATCTTTTGAATTGAAAAGCTCAATCCCAAGTCAATTGCATTTCGTGTTGGTTCAGTGCAGGTCATGTACAGCACCATTCTATCATAAACTTTGTTATCTCCACTAACCATGAAAATATGAGATTTAATATTTTGCTCAGTCATCATTACAAAATACATAGAGTGAGCAACTTGTTTTAAAAATGTAATTTTTGAGTGGGGTACTCCTTTAAGTATGCCTGCAGTCCCAGTTCAGTCTGAATCATACTGTATATGTTGGCATTTGACACCAAATATCTCTGCTACTTAAATCTAAGTATATGTTCCACTTCATGAAATGCTTATTTGCAGTTTCTGTTCAACTTATGTCCCTTGTGCTCTAGATACTCTATAAACATATTAATACATGTTACACATTGTGGTTGGGGCACCAACTGTATTTTGAAACAAAACATGGCTTATAGGTTTCCCCTGAACAAACTGAGAATCTTTGCAAAATTTACCAGAAATGGGCTCAATAGATGTGGATTTGCATACTGGACATCCACATACTCAGTTTATACATCTAAAGGACAGACATTGTAAAAGATTGTGAATACTTATTGTGCCTTATTGCCATTCACCAGTGTATTATATTTTCTTATTCTGTTGAATAAATGGGATCTATTTGGCTCCCCAAATCTTTATCCTTGTTTGCTAAAAGAACATTCCCTGGCCATCCCACCTATTACTTTAAAATACAATTTTTTAACAAGAACACAGGGACGCAGTTGAAAACTTGTTTGAGTAAATTTTGCACACATAAAGGTTGTTCGTGCAAAGAACTTGAAACACATGGAAGAAATTACCAAGTAGAGTGGTGGAGATCATGCATTTATGGACTTTCAAATCTCAACTTCATGTTACTTTTCACAATCAAGGTGAATAGGATGGACCAGCTTGTTACGTTGTATTGCTTTTTATCATCACAGTTTGTTTTAATGTTCAAATCTCAATGCTATAAACTTCTGTATCTAAAATATTCTCATTTTGTAAGACTAGGGGGCTTTGCCCCCTGCTCGCTTCGCTCACCAACCCCTGTTTTTGTTTTTCCGGATACACATTTTTAAGATTTTTTTTTTCTTTAAATTGTTGCTATTTCATTAGTTTCACTTTTATTTTAGAACTTCTGTAAAAACAATATTTGGAATCTTTGGAGTCCCAATATGCTGAATCTTTTAAATGAGGTTAGTGAGACGTGTTTAATGACTTTGTACCATAATTCAGGATAGGTTTCTCTGTTTGGAATTTCTGCACAGACAAGATGATCTACATCATCAGCAGTTAATAATTTTTTTTACAAAGTAACCAATAAATGCATGTGAGGTAAACTCCGTTTTTGAAATTCTCTTGACTTAAATTTTAAAGCCTTACAATATTTACATACTTCTGATATATCACCTATGTCCATATTTTCAATCTCTATTCTCCTTTTTGTTATTTCTCCGAGTAACAATTTCTCTTTCTTTGCGTTAATGCAATGTTTACTTTCTTTATTTTGACACTGTTGTTTTTTTCTGCTTTCATATTCTGTATCTTGCTCTGCATGTGTTTCACGCCTACGTTTTTTTGAGTCTTTTGAATTCCAGTTTTCATTATCTCTAACTCGCTCTGCATGTGTTTGGCCCCCTTGTTTTTTAACCTTTTTATGACATTTTACTTTGTTTTCTACTCTGTCTTTTATTTCTGACCTCGCTTTATCCTGCTTTTTTTTTTTAATGACACTTGATCCGTGGTGATTATTTTCCCTTTTTTGAGTAATAATTTCCATTTGTTTGCGCTCCTGCGATCTTTACTTTCTTTTTTTTATACTTTCTAACTTTCCTACTTTCATATTCTTTAACTTTCTCCACATGTGTATCACGCCAACTATTTTTTTTTTTTTTTTTGAGCCTTTCGAATTCCACTGCTTTCATAATCTCTAACTTGCTCTGCATGTGTATAGCGCAAATGTTCCGATTGAACGTGCTTGCTTTTCAATTCCACTTGTTCCAGGCTGATAATTACTTTCCTTATTTTCTCCCCGCGAGACGCTCAGTGGCCAATCTCTCTAGTCTCGTGGGTCTTTTAAGTGTCTTCCGTGATCTTAACGTGAAGATCATGTTTCGTCGCTCTACTGTTTCTCTCCAGGATGTTTTTTTATAATAGATAGATATTCTGTGGTCTTTTGTAAGATTAAATGCCTTAGATAACACTATTCCTTGGAAACATTTTAAGTCAGATAAAGACCCTAAGATGCATCTATCAACAAAGAGGTAGCAGAGCCATTTAATCCTAGAGGCATATGGTGTAAGGAAAGAACCAGTTCTGGGAGAGACGACAGGGCATCATAGTTTTGAGGAACAGAAGAATGACCAGGAAATGGAAATGCTTTTTCTAAAATAGGGAGAGTCAGAGAATAATCACTGGGCAGGTAGAGGTTATGCACCAAGAAACACTAGAAAAACTGTTCAGTAAAACCACAATATGAAATCCAAAAGTCCTGACCTAAAATGCCTTTCCCTACCTCCCATGCAAAAATGGTGACTCCTAGAGAAGAACTCATCCAAAATTGACCCACAGCAAAATTATTGTAAATACTATAAAAATAAACTATAATCACACCTACAACAGACATACTATAAAAACAAAGCAAAATCATAACAATAGACAAAACAAATCAGTGCTATGTCCACTACCATTTTGACAGATCGTGTTTAAAATTCAGGATGATGTATGATTTCAGAAAATGACCATTGCAACACATTTTTTTTGTTTTCTACAATAAAATTAGACATGAATGAGATTCCTATGCTGCCACATCCAAAAGATATGTATTATTATGATAATTACTTTAAACTGAACCTTATCTGTTTAGTAGCTTTCATGTTGCCCTACAATTTAAGATGGTTATCATATTTCCCATTCAAATTCATTTGCTACCTTTTTTCTGTGTTTTATAGAGATGCCTTTTTTGGCTAAATATTTTCTAAATTTATTCTGAAGGCCAAGAAACTGAGGAGATGGGCTTCAGTAATAAGCTTACCATTTCAAATCCCATTCCTAACATTTCTCTAAAATGATTTTAAGACTTCTATGAATAATTTTAATTTTTCAACTTGCATCAATTCTCCAATTCCCTTTAGAAACTGATATAATTTAGTTCAAGCTGTCAAACGACCTAGAATCTGTACACGCTATGATTTGTGGCCCACAAGGGCATGTGATTATAAAAGGAGTCCAGGTCACGGGAGGGTTCTGCTCTGGTTGGTGCTCTGTTAATCTGGGCTGGAAAGCAATTATTTAAAGTATCAAACAAATATCCATCTCTCTCATAGATACCTTTATAAGATTTCCTCAGTAACAGCACATGCATAATCAAAGCCTCTCATTATACTATTCATCTCCTCATCTCAGGTGGATTTTGAGATATTATATATTTATATCTGGAAATATCTACACCACAGCCTTGGTCAGAATGAAATAGTGACATGGACTGCTATAAAACACACTTCAGTGACATGTAATTATTAATATTTTCAAAATAAATCTGTCCATTTGCTGAACCCAAAAATAAATAAATGACTAGCTTCAATTATTAATGGCATAGTTGATGACAATTAATAATAAGAAATGACAGCCACAGGAGGATGTATATATGCAGTTAGGGCAGCTGGTATTGTAAGAACGTTCAGGATAACCAGAGAATTGAGAAGGAATGTGCACCATAAACAGCATTTATTCAGCAAGATTCAACCATTGTCATATTTTATGATAATCTTCATTAGTAATAATCATTATTTTGTCATTAATTGCAACAAAATTATTATAAAATAATTAAAGAAAAAAAGAACACTATGCGATAAGACTTTCTCATTACAGTAGTTGCTCAGTATAAGTTCCATTGCAGTAATTACTCACTTCAATTTCAAGTTTATTGTCATGTCATAGTACAATAGTATTCTTACTTGCATACATCTTTTCTGAACAGCACCAATAATGCAAACTAAAGTTTGTAAAACTGTGTATATGTTTGCATTTTACTGTGTAATTTGAGTAACAGCACACACATTTTTCTCATTCATATTCCATACTTAATTGTTTCTTACGCTATTGCCCGAGTCGAGTAATTACAGTGTAACAGCGCTGTAATAAGAGGAATTAAGAGTGTTGCCAAATATTTATAAACATGTTTAAAGCCCATACATGTCAAATCCAGAATTTCATATGTTTTATATTCAAATGAACTATTACATTTTATTTACATTGAAAGAATTATTCTGAGGTGATGCTGTAGTGCAGTTGTTAGTGCTGTTGTGTCATGTGGCCAGCATCTTGGCTCTAAATCCTGTGCCCTGATGTTGTCAGCATGGTATTTGTACATTCTCTCTAAATGTGCAGTGGTTTTCCTCCCAGATCACCAAAGATCTGCATATTAGGTTAATTAGTGATTCTAAACCCACCCAAGTGTGTGTGTGTGTGAATGGACTAATTGTCTAATGTCTTGTTGCAAGTGTGCCTGGCACCTTGAGACCTTGAATTACAGTAACCCAACGGCATCACATTGACCATAACCTTTTGAACATTATTAATGGGTGATTCTTTAGAATTCTGGGCCAATGTTCCATTAAGAAACAAAAGATTTTAGTGGAAGACCAATGTTTTGACCAATTTGAAAAAAATTAGTCTAATACTTAAACCAAATCTTTCAAATAAGTAGAGAATTCTTGTTTGGTAATAACAAAGTGGCATCAAATGTACAATTGTATTTTAGAAGGTAACTAATTTGAACTTCAACTTCAAGTAAAGCCTTTTTAAACCAGAAATAAATATCAAGCTTGAACTAAGGTGAATCTTTCGGTGTTACAGATCTAGAGCTCTCAATTAACTCATTTGAACCCACTCTGTGGTTGATCATTGTAACAGCTTTATTGGAGAAAAGTATTGGTAATTTTGATTAACTAAGTGTTGGTTGGGATTGCCTCCAGCAGACCCCCGTGGCCCTGTATTTAGGATATAGCGGATTGGATAATGGATGGATGGATAATCAAAAGGCAGGCTTTTTTTGCATAACTTGATCAGAAGCAAAATAAAAAAATGAACTACCCTAAAGCAAACTGGAGTTTACCAGACATTACCTAGTTTACTTAAGGTAAGCATACACTTTTTAATACTACATAGGTCATTTATTGTACATTCCATAGTACCAGAGTAAAATAGTAAGATTTCAAGTGGACCCCCTGATTTCCACAATGTTTTTTACACCTGTCCTGACAGCAAACTAGCAGATAAACTTTTGTGAAAAACCAAGAGATGTGCATAAAGAGAGCTAAAATGGGACAAAGTCGAGAGATCAAAAACAGTAACCTAAACCAAAGCATGAGAGAAATTTGAAGTCAAAAGATACAACAATGAGGTAGAAAGTGAATAATACTCACAAGAAGAAGTTTAACAAAGGTCTTTTAAGATAGGCATCCGCAGATGGGATAATGAAGAAAACCCTTTCAACCCAATTTGCCAACAGATCACAATCTCTGCAGCCAAACCCATAGAAATGTGGGACGTAGATCTATAAATGGGTACTTAAAATGGCCACAATCATGGGACTTAAAATGGCATCCCAAACATTACACAATTCCTAAACCATTATGAAAAATGAACAAATAATGACAGGAAATGAATCCTTCACCTCAAAGATCCCCAATACAAGTACAAGATTGTACCACTTAACTATCGATATGAGCAAAAAGAACCAACAGCAAAACCAAATCACAACAACACCCTGACAAAATGAACTTAAAATAAGCACCTTTATTCTCAATGCCACACATTTTGATAGTTGCAAAATGGTATTTACTTTGCATTTTTTGTGAAGCAAAACTCATGAGCTCCTGCATTTATAAATGATTGGCACATTACTCTTAGTGTCCAAGTTTGGGAATATTTCAAAAGACTTTGCACGTGTTATAAACATCTCTAAGGAGCCAGGAATTTTTCATGTGTTTTTACTTTGGCTTTTGACATTTTTGTGACCTCTGTTTGCTCTTGATATATTTTTTGTCATCCTCAGTCCCTTTCTATGTCATTTCTGACATGCTGTTTTCAGCTTCTCCATACTAGTGCTAATCGGCAAAATCTGCCAAAGTGTTTTTTGCAGTGAATTTGTTGGGTTTGTTAGTGATCATGTTTGCTGGATTTTTCTCTGAAAAATTGCTGTGTGGCTGGCTTAGACAAATTTTTTTCCCAGTAGCTCAAAAATGCTTTGCGATGCCAGTGTGATATAACAGCTGTAGCAGCCATGATAGATGAGAATGTCAATACCGATATGCATTACTTGCCTGATCTGCTTTACGTACAGTACACGCCAAAAGTTTGGACACACCTCCTCATTCAATGTGTTTTCTTTATTTTCATGACTGAAGGCATCAAAACTATGAATGAACACATGTGGAGTTATGTCCTTAACAAAAAAAGGTGAAATAAATGAAAACATGTTTTATATTCTAGTTTCTTCAAAATAGCCACCCTTTGCTCTGATTACTGCTTTGCACACTCTTGGCATTCTCTCGATGAGCTTCAACAGGTAGTCACCTGAAATGGTTTTCACTTCACAGGTGTGCCTTATCAGGGTTATTTAGTGGAATTTCTTGCTTTATCAATGGGGTTGGGACCAGCAGTTGTGTTGTGCAGAAGTCAGTTTAGTTGGACGATCATTTATTTTTCAACAGGACAATGACCCCAAACACACCTCCAGGCTGTGTAAGGGCTATTTGACCAAGAAGGAGAGTGATGGAGTGCTGTAAATGGTCATGAAAATAAAGAAAACACATTGAATGAGGAGGTGTGTCCAAACTTTTGGCCTGTACTGTATGTGCAGAATTTTCAGGCATTTGTACTGTAAGCACACTCCATCTCACGCTTTACAAAGCTACCTGATCTGCTTTACATATGTGTGAATAATTTATGGTATACAGTATACACAAATGTGTGATGTTGCTGCCTGATCGGTACTCCAATGAGATTTGCACCCCGAATGTGTTAAAAAAAAGGCACAGTATTTGAATTTGAATTTGAGATACACATTTGCTGACAATAATGAAAATTTTCAGATGATATTTTAAGGAGTGACAGGGACAGCCCCCTGAATATATAATCCTGATCCCTGTTGGTGTTAATTAGTCAAAGTAAAGGGACTCGGGACAACTGTGCACCTGGAATAAAATTTTTTCAGGGAGGCACAATGTCATAGTCGTTAGGACTTCTGCCTCACAGCTCAGGTCACATTTTTGGCTAGAATAGTTGGTCTAGTATAGTTGGCAGACACTTTCCTAACCCTCAGGGACACTTAAAAGACCACTGCACCATTATAGTCCACTTCAAACTAGCTCAATTTCTCCTTTCTCATTGACTTCAATATACTTCACCAGGTTTGCTAAAATTTACCAGCATTTCTGCGTTTTTGTCAAACACGAGGTGATGTGAGTTCGGTGGACTCACTCATCATTACTCCGTACTTTTAAATGTAACCAGAGGTGGCCTTATGGGTGTGCAAGGCCTAGGGCTGACCAACCCCATGTGGGGCCAGTTACGTCAAATGCTGTTACCAGTATGTGTGGACTGTATAAACTTGCGCACAAATTTAATAAAAATAATGTTAACATACACCGGATTTTCTCATTACAGTATTCTGCTAATTTTTTGCAAGATAACACGCGGACTTTATCAAAATATAACCGGAGAATATAACTTGACAAATACGCTCGAACAGGACACACGGACCTCAAAAACGGGCCCCCCTTAGGCGCGAGGCCTGGGGAGGTCGCCTCACTTGCCACCCCCTAACTCCACTCTTGAATGTAACTATGTTTGAGCTACAAATTTGATGGCACTTGACACAAAATGTTGTGAAGTCTTATTGTAACCTCTTCCTAGTATGTGTCAGTGTTTAAATAATTTACCAAATTTCTATTTTCTGCCTTGATTTTTATTGTGCTTAATTATTGTTTGTATTGTCTGTAAAGCTCCTTATGACAGAGAATGCTGTTATTGCTGCTACATTAGGTGAAGATTGAGTCAGTTACTTTGAGGGCAAACTAACAACAACAACAACATTTATTTATATAGCACATTTTCATACAAACAATGTAGCCCAAAGTACAAAATATTAAGTGGCATACATATAAATATTTGCCATGTATAAAACTTATAATACATTGTGTTAATGGGTGAGAGACACACATAAAGAATTTTACCTTAATTCCTACTTACAACTTTAACTGATGTTTCTCAACTACTTTACCTGACAATGCAGTCATAACATCCCAAAGTACATATCTGCTTGCAGCCTTAAAAGGATTCACAAAGAATAATTTACCAGACTGTGTGATAGTTAGCAGTTCTTTGGGAACTCTCAAAACTTGACTTGATGCCATTTTGGAGAAATCAGGGAAATAGTATTAGCGAGCTTGTTGGGCTGAATGGCTTGTTTCCATCACAATTCTTCTGATATTCTAATTTGTAGGAAAAATAGGTATTGAAGAAATGTTGAGTAAATGTAAAAGACAATAGTGACTGCTCCCTTCTTATAGAACCAACAGACCATCTACCTGTTACTGCCTGTGCCAATTTAAACCTTATTGAGATGTCAGCCCATTATATGCCATGCTTAAGCATCCTTCAACATTAGGCCAATCCACTGTAGAATAATCATTTAAATTTAACTGCACATCTTGGATAGGTGCAATGTTGAATGTTCTACCTGTGTTCTGATTTTTTTTTTTTGAGTACTGTGGTCTCCCCTTCACTCAATGAAGATGCACAAGAGAACTTAACTGGTAAAACATCTTATGTGGGTGAATGTGTTAGTGTGCCCAGTGTCATACTGCCATCTCTTCAAAGGCTATTGGACAAAACCATGAGCTAGTATTATAAGGTCAAGCAATTAGAAGAATTGACCCTATGGTTATGTAGATGTTTGGCATTGTCTTCTTGTCTTAATGATATGCAACAATCCATAAAAAAGATAGCAAAGTTGAAGTTCTGAAAATCAGCTTTTGAAAACGTAAACTAAGTCAGTTTTCATGAAACTAGGATTTTTTTTAGGGCAAAGGATAAAGAACAAAAACAACTACTGCCTGTGAATCTTGCTTTTGCTATCTGTTAATAGATCTTAGAGCCGAAATAATAACAAGGAACACAAATGCATCGCACTTTAAATTAATCTCTTCAAGTGTTTTTGTGTCTTCCAGCAGCTCCACATTCATTGTCATATTTTAAACATTGACATTTATTAAATGGTTCTGTATTCCACTTTTGCATAAATGTCATGTTTTATGGAGAATGTTTTCCTCTGTTTATTGTCTTTAATATTTATTTCCAGAAATACCCAACTGTCTTATTAAAAACCTGTTCACGATGTGGTTATTTATTTGTATACTGAAGCAAGATGATGAAGTCATCATTTTGCATACTACTATAGGTGGATTGGGCATCATGGACTAAGTAGGTAGTGAAGCTGCCTCGTAGACTCAACCTCCTGGGTTGACTCCTACATCTGATTGTTACCTGTGTGGAGTTTGCACATTCTTCCCATGCCTGGTTTCCTTACATATTGTCTTTTTAGAGTGTACCCTGGAAATGACTACACAAAACCATTTATCATGACACTGGAGAGTGGTGATGTAAGTTGGTCAGATGAACAACTAAGAATTTAAATGTACTCTGTGCAAGTGACAATACAACTACTACTATTATCAGTACTACAAGGTATCCAAAGATTTGTACTGGTAAACAGGTCGTGTGCAACTGTATAGGTCAGGGGTAGGCAGATTCAGTCCTGGAGGGCCGCAGTGGCTGCAGGTTTTTGTTGCAACCCAATTGCTTAGTAAGAAGCACTTATTGCTCAAGTAACACTTCTGCTTCACTTTAGTTGTCTCGCTTGTTAAGATTTTGAACCCTTATTGCTTATTTTAGTCTTAAACAGCTGTATTCTCTGTTTTTAATTGTGCCTTATTAGCAACTAGCAGAATACCTGCGCTTCGCAGCGGAGAAGTAGTGTGTTAAAGAAGTTATGAAAAAGAAAAGGAAAAATTTTAAAAATAACGTAACATGATTGTTAATGTAATTGTTTTGTCATTGATATGAGTGTTGTTGTCATCTCTCTCTCTCTCTCTCTCTCTATCTATATATATATATATATATATATATATATATATATACATAGCAAAATACCCGCGTTTGGCAGCAGAGAACTAAAAAGAAAAGGAAACATTTTAATAATAACGTAACATGATTGACAATATAATTGTTTTGTCATTGTCATGAGTGTTGCTGGCATATATATATATACACTCACACACACACACATATATAAACATATATATATACACATCATATATATATATATATACATATAAATATATATACATATATACACATATATATAGACACACACACATATATATACATATATACACATATACATATCTACATATATACTGTATATACACATATATATATATATATACAAATCTACATATATATCTACATATATATATTAGGGGTGGGACTCGATTAAAAAAATTAATCCAATTAATTAGAGGCTGTGTAATAATTAATCTTGATTAATCGTATGTAATCGCACATGTAAATTTGCCCCAAATCGCAAATGTGTTTTTTTAATTTAAAAGGGTTTTAGTGGGCGACAGAATCAAATAATAGACATGGACATGAATATTGTAAACTCAAGCTCTTTTAATTTCTGAAAAAAAAAAATGCTTTTAAACTGCATTTGAATTCAAAACAGAAACAAAAATATCATCCCTGGTTAAAATTGGGCAGACTTAAAAATAAAGTGGTAGTTTAAGTACTTTAAGTACATTTTCAGAATGGTATTGTCTTTAAATAATAATAACCAAAATTTCCACATAAAGTGCAGTTTTTCTTCTTAAAAAAATAAGTCAGAAACATGAAAGGTAATTTGACCAACTTAATCTTTAAACTCTGAGTAACCTTAGCCAAAATTATTTTGTACATTAGGCTAAAACAGTGTGATCATTGAACATTTTGTAATTAGATGTAATTAGAATTACTAACGGTCACGGAAGTCCAATGATCCCCAGTAAGAGCCACAAAGTCCGCTTTCTGTAATGCATCTAATTTTGCTTGCTTTTCACTGTGCACAAAACCATGCTTTTATCAAGGCTTCGCTCGGGTAGTTTTTTGAAATTAAATTGTCCTCCGATCAGGAACGCGCTTCATTCCGAGTGTAACATTTTTGTAGCTGTGATGTGTGCATCAGTGTAATCGATGTACCAGGAAATCATGCATTGACAAAAGTTCCCCTTTGCTTGGAATTGAAAGTGTGATTAAATGCGTTATTTTTTGCTATGGAGTACATGCATCGAAGCTTCTCAGCTGTGCTTGTGCTAAGAATAGGAAAGATTTTAAAAATAACGTAACATTATTCTGCGTTAACCGCATATTTTTTCATACGTCTCAAACCAAGGAAATGCGAGGTTAAAATGAACCGAGAAGCACGCGTACATACTCAGTACATCCCCTCTCGGGAATCGAACCTCGGATGTAGTCAATAGAGGCAAAGCCTCTACAATTACGCCATGGTGTGTGGCTTATTTATTTGAGAGTATGTAGATCGGGGTATATATATATAT
>JANRMT010062819.1:21593895-21610913 GCA_026402145.1 Polypterus bichir lapradei | reverse complement strand
TCGCAGCGGAGACGTAGTGTGTTAAAGAAGCTATGAAAAAGAAAAGGGAACATTTTAAAAATAACGTAACATGATTGTCAATATACAGTAATTGCTTTGTGAGTGTTGCTGTGATCAAGGATTCGATTATCATTATTTGTTTCAATCAGGGTCGTATTTGTACGATGTGTTGTGTTCAAGTTACATTCTGTGTTTGTCAGTCGTTGTAAAGATTAAATTCTGTAATTACAGCCACATTAGCTCCACAAATGAGACACACGGGTTTACCGGCAATGTCAGTAAACATATACTCAGCCTCCCATCGGTTTTTAAAGGCTCTATTTTCAGAATCAACTTTTCTCTTCGGCATCGTGTGGGCTAGCTTCGCAATAACTTGCAGCAACGCGGTAAGTGTTCGGCAAGGCAGCTGAAGCGCTGCATTATGGGATCTGTAGTTTATTGTGTTAACAGCGCTTCATATACCCGGACCATTAATAACAATAATACAGTATATAAAATGATCTCGCAGGCCGGATATAATTACACGCCGGGCCGGATGTGGCCCGTGGGCCTTGAGTTTGACTCATATGGACTAAATAGAACTTGAAAAGAAATATTTTTTGGAATGTGATCGCGCAAGTCAGTACATCGAGCCCGCGTGCTATTGTGGTTTTGCTTGTGTGCTTCAGTAAGTTACCGTCCCCTCGCTCTTACTTTTTTACCGTTCATCTAATGAATACACTGAGTATGGCTTTACCAAAACCATCATTGATCGCGAATAAAGTATTCATTATTCATGAAGCTTCAATAGGTGAATAGGTGATCTGTCTTTCTGCGTTAACCGCATGCGTTTTCATACGTCTCAAACTAAGGGGATGCTAGGTTAAAATAAATCGAGAAGCGCGCGTACATACTTAGTGCATCCCCTCTCGGGAATCGAACCTCGGCGCTACAGGCGAATGCTTTACTATCGCGCAACGGCGTGTGGTTTATCTATTTGAGCGTAGCAGTGTAATTCGGTTTTTGTTCAGCACTCTTTGGAACTGTTACTTTTTGTCTGCGCACTGCGTCAGTTCACGTGAGCCGCTGAATATGGTTTTATATGTCACTCGCTCGCTTCTAATTGTTTCGCTGCCTTCTTAATTATATAATGCATGTTTTCTAAAGCGCGTTTTGTAGCTCTTCCTGGCTTTCTACGTAATGTGTGATTACGTGAGAGGTGCTCTTTGGAACTGTTACTTTTTGTCTGCGTACTGCGTCAGTTCACGTGAGCCGCTGAATATGGTTTTATATGTCACTCGCTCGCTTCTAATTGTTTCGCTGCCTTCTTAATTATAGAATGCATGTTTTCTAAAGCGCGTTTTGTAGCTCTTCCTGGCTTTCTAGGTAATGCGTGTTTACGTGAGAGGCGTGATGATGTTATACGAAACTCCGCCCCTCCAGCTGAACTCCATTACAGTAAATGGAGAAAAACAACTTCCAGTTATGACCATTACGCGTAGAATTTCGAAATGAAACCTGACCAACTTTTGTAAGTAAGCTG
This sequence comes from Polypterus bichir lapradei, assembly GCA_026402145.1. Lineage (NCBI taxonomy): Eukaryota > Metazoa > Chordata > Cladistia > Polypteriformes > Polypteridae > Polypterus > Polypterus bichir. The sequence continues at coordinate 21,609,391 of JANRMT010062819.1, read as the reverse complement.
TAAGGAATGAGCCTGCCAAATTTCAGCCTTCTACCTACACGGGAAGTTGGAGAATTAGTGATGAGTCAGTCAGTCAGTCAGTCAGTGAGTCAGTGAGTGAGGGCTTTGCCGTTTATTAGTATAGATAAGATGCAAATGACAAAAGAAACCAGCATTTCTCCATTTAGCTTGTTTCCATTAACACCTGTGTGTATTTATCATGCACTATTTGGTTTAATTAAATACTTAGAAGGAACGTGGAGAGAAAAAAGTGAAGCACTGATAATAACTTGTCTGTTTTAGACTTCAAATCATTTGGATGATATCCTTAGAAAGGAAATAAAAAATCTAGGGTATGAGAATGACTTGACATGGCAGAGTTAAAGCACTAGCAAGCCATGAAATTAAATAATTGGTAAGGATTGGTTTTTAATTAAGCAACTGGGTTGGAACAAAAACCTGCAACCACTGTGGCCCTCCAGGACTGACTTTGCCCACCTGTGGTATAGGTGAGCATTAAGACTGGTGATGGGCTGGTGCCTTTTATACTTCTGCCTTCTGACTTGTCCTCCAAAGGTTTAATATCCAGTTATTATCTTTCTTTTTCTCTCTGCTCATTAAGGAACTAAAAGACAGAAGCCAAGGACATGCCCCTGAGAAGAGACTGGAAACACAAGTAGCATAACTTCAAGCAGGAAGGGCAAAAGCGTTATTTATAAGATCTCCTCTTTGACCCTACCCAGGATTATAAAAATAGATGAGCAGATAGGAGGGATACTTCATTTCTGGATATGAGCAGACATATGGCTGCTCTGTTTACTCTTTCAGGAGGATGAGAACTTCAAATTCTTGTATTGGATTTATTTAAAGAATTTTTTAGTTCAGAGGGAAGGAAAATACTTAAAAATAAAACTAACTGAAATTCGGTATTATCCGTATTAAGCATTATTACGGAATTGCACCCTAGCAGTCATAATAGGCACAGAATAGAAGTATAATGATAACACAAAACAGAAAAAAATGTTACCTAAAAATGAAACAAATGGTCACAGAGCCTTGAAAGACTTGCTCAACACAATAGCTAGAACTGCTGATTGGAGTTGGTGCTTCAAGTCAAGGCTCCATTACTACCATTATATGCTGCATAAAGTGGAGCCAAGACACTGGATGAGTTTTTGCATCAGAAGATGGTGCCTCTACAGTGCATCTTTTCAAGTGAAGTTCTGTAGAAGTCATCGCTCACAAAGTAAGCATTATCTTGTATGCTGCATTGCAGTTACAACCTTACATTGTGGTAATTTCATAAAACAAGTATGGGTCATTTTATCTTTGGAATTAATAAGCAGTCTAAGATATTAAGAACATTAAAACATTGTTTGGCAATGGAAAGCCATTGAATAATTTAGCAAATCTCTTTGACCTGCATTTTGAAGACTTACTGGTTCAATAAATCATGATTAAGGAAACACATGTTATTTGTTGTGAAAAAATTTTTATAGCTAGAAAAAGTATTAAAAATGGCTCATGTAATGTGCCCTTACTTTTGAAAAATACAAACTGCTAATGTGAGGGGTTGACCTGCATTTTGAAGACTTGTTGTTTTAATAAATTATGAGTAAGGAAACACGTTATTTGTTGTTAAAAAATCTTTATGCAGTTATATAGCTAGAAATAGTATTAAAAATGTCTCATGTAATATGCCCTTACCTTTGAAATAAGCAAATTGCTAATGTGAGGGGACTCCTTGACACAGAATAATGTGATTCCTGTGGACAGGTATAAAGGAACTGTTATACAGTATGTGCGACCTGAAAGCTGAGTGAAAAATAGCAGCACACTCCGTGTAGTTTTATTGATCTCCTTTACTCATGGATGGCATTAACCAAGAGGGAACAGTTTTCCATTCCCTTTAATCATTGTGTATTCAGGCCATGCAGCCTTACATTAATCAGTACTGCCACAAGTTTTTTTTTTTTAATTGTAAAAATGTCAAAAACAATTAGGCTTTCAAAAGATAATTAATTTCAGCAAAAAATAAGCAAATAAGGAAATAATACCCCTTTGAAATATTTCCCATTATTGTTTCATACATTTAATTGTTTAATTCTCCAGGTTTAACTTCTTTTATTCTTAAGTATAATAAATAATTGGGCACAAGGCACAAATTAAACCTGAATGGGATGCCAGTCCATTATAGGATGAACTCAATGCACACACAAACACAAGCCTAATTTAGACTCATCATCTAAACTAAACCACACATCCTGGGAAGGTGGAAACCAGCATACCCAGTTTAGACACACAGTTACCAGTGAAACATGCATCAGAACTTAAGAACAAGGTAGAGCAAGCAAACTCAAGAAAAGACTGTAACCAAATTATGAAACAAACATAGAAACGGCCGGCCGGGAACCATCAACCCCACCACAGAAAATTAACTTTGTGTTGTAGAGCTGAGAGAAAGCAATTCCATGTTATGTCCCACTCATCAAGTGTAGAAATGCTCAATCTCCAAATGTGAAAGAATTAGAAAATACAACAGAAAGGATTTTAAAAAGGCTATATTATATTGGTAGTGCTATATATTTATACCACATTCACAAATGACTGAAGTGGCATTGATTTTTTAGAAAATCCAAAAGAAAGGATTTTGAAAAGGCTGCATTTATATGGGTAATGCCGTATATTATGGATTAGTTTTAAACCACCCTCAAACATGTCTGCGATGGCATCAGTCTGTTACAATATTTCCTCCCAAGTAGCATTTTGGCCCTTCTGGATGACTAAGAATGAATAAGGGTTATAAAGATCAGTGCTCACAAAAATTCTCAAATACCCAGAGTGCTGGTCATTTTGCTGTGCTGCAGTGTTTGCATAATGAGAGTTTTCTTTAAAGCAATGTGTTACTGACTAAATGATAAATCCACAGCCTTTCACACATTTTAGTTGTAAGGTTTGTTCTCCAGCTGTGTTTTGAAAGCAGCACTTAAAAATGTACTTTAACTCACTAGCAACATTTTTCTCCAGGTGCCATGCTTGTATTTTGGCTAATGGTACATTATAATATTGGAAAGTGTGCTATTTTAAATGAATGCATTTGACAGGAGGACATAACTTGCATAGGTGGACATGTTATCCACAACTGCTTAAATAATATATTTTCTTCTGGTAATTAAGCAAATTATCTCCCGCTTTACCTAGTGCAGTAAAATTTGATGGAGGATGGAATGGCAGATACATTGCATGGATCCACTGTGAAAATGATAGCAACGACAGCAGCATGGCCTTCTACATGAATGGAGCAGCAGAGCACAGCACAACTCTGTAAGCCTCAATTTAAGTCCATCTGGAATGTTCTTGACACTCCTCTTGCACCAGTGTGGGTTTACATTAGCTCCCACTCAGGCACAACTTAACCTTGATTCTCATCCCTGGCCTTTCATCCCAGCCACCTGTATTCCCCCAGGCTGTCTTCCTGGAAGAGGAAATGGTGTTCATGCTTCTAAAAACCTGTACTCCTTCCAGCGTCTCATTAACTCTACCTAAATCCATGCTTCTGATTTTGCCATTAGAGTATCACAGCAGCATTTTGCTGGGGTGTGGGTTGTAATTAAATATAACAGCATAATGTGTGAGCCAGTATGGCCATTACCTGGCATATCAAGTACAGCCAAGAGAAGGCATTGCTCGTCAAACTCATCTGGCAAGAGAGGAGTCTGTGCCACTAAACTGACTTTCTTTGAGATAGCTGGGTGTGAAAACCTGAGTAATTCATACGGAGTCCTGCTTTAACGCAACCTCTTTTCAGTTTTAATCATTTAGAACTCTTCCATCCAGCCACCCGTTGGCCTAGAGAATACATTGGCTATGAACCACTTAAAATGATACAGGAATATTTTCAATTAAGATTCACAGTTTTCAGAGTGTGAAAGAAAACACACACACAAAAAATAATGAACTTGCACATAGCACACCTTGCAACACTCTGCACAGTGCAGAAGTGGTACAAAATGATGTGCAGTCACACTTTTGCTAGACAGCGTGAGGTTGGCACACTATCAAAACATTACATTTCTCCAAAATTGTTTTTATTTTCCGCTCAAAGACACTTTTCTAGATATGCGACATATCTGTTGGCCTCTTTTCCACAAAGTGAAACCTCACTTAGTTGGGTTTTCCAAATTTTGCACTTTCACTCTTTACATGGCAGCCCTCCTTATGTTTCAGTGGCAGTTGGCAGGTAAATGGGGCTCCACATCCACATTACGATTAACAGTGCCTTGTGATCAAAGCAATCCTGGTTCAAGCTGTCCTTTCTTTCTTTCATATTATTGTGGCAACCTCAAATAGAGCAAATAATGCTGGTTATTACATTGCAGACTGCACACTCTAGCTTAGACTGGGAAAGCTTTAAATGTTAGTATGTGCACCTTTTCCAAAAAAAATAAAACGGCACCCAGTGTTCTGGGATTATGACAGGATGTCAAGGATGATTCAAATAACAAAAAGGGTTTTTTCGTCCACCAAGGGATAACCTGAATGTACAATTGCTGCCATATTTATATGTGGAGTTTTATGATGTTACAAGCACAATAACGTAGACTCATTTACCAATTACAAGGCATCACATAAATAATGATCAATTCAAAATGTAAAACAGACGTAATTCAATTTTATACTTGCAAAAATCCTGTTAAATGCAAAAATACAATTGAGTGGATAGATACATACAGTATGTTACATGTACAGTGTATGTTGACACGCATGGGCGTCGGAGGACTCCTCTAGGGGCTGGGGAATAACCGAGATGAGACGGGGGGGTACCGCTGACTTTGTCCTTGTGCTCTTCTTCCCTCACAGCTCCGAGAAGCCACCCGGTAAAAGTATTTAACCCCGCCCCTTCCAGAAGCTGCGCTATAAAAGAAGCGCCGGCAAAGAGAAAAGCAACTTTTTCCCGGAGACCGTAACGAGCAGCACGTTGCGGCATGTGACTCTCGAAAAATCCCTTAGAAGGAAGAAATCCCTAATCAGGATAGCGCATTGCCGCTGTTTTTCATTAATTTTCTATATTTTGCTTGTTTCGTCGCGAGGGCGTCCCAACATTGATTGTTTCCAGTCTGTCCTTCCACCGCCTGACCACAATGTGCTAAATAAATTCAGATTTTATGTTTTCTGGAGTGCGATCTTCATGCTACTGTTATGGTACTAAAATAAGGGCAACACAAGACATCACTTAGACGTGAGCTTTAAATATGGCACATCCATCTGCCATTATGCATACGCATCCAGGAGCTCAACTGAGGTAAGCAATACCACTCTGGGACAGTGAGGACATTCCTGCCAGACCATGACTTCCAGAACAATTCCCATCCTTTTCAGCTGATCTGCCATATAAACTGATGGCACGGAAAGGTGGCATCTTTAAACACATCTGGTCCTGAGTCCGCCAAGAGCCAGAGACGCATACCAGAGAAAAAGAGCAGAGAGCGAGAAAGCCCGCAAGACTGATCCTAAGTCGAAGGCTTTATAGTTGTGTCCTTAAGCACCCATTTCAGCCTTATTTTTGTATAATTAAATGGGGTTACTGAGGTGGTGCCCCAGCATTTCTCCATGCTTCCAACTGCTTCCTCACTGCTGGCCACACTATTATTCTTATCCTGAAAGTTGCTTAACTAGAAGATCTACCATGACACTGACCTGGCTCCATTTATCAGCATATCTTGAGAAGGGGTTCCTGTATCATTGTTAGATCAAGAAAGAAACGGTAAAAGGCGTGTGCTCTAATGCGTGATAACATAAAACAAAATTACAATTTCCTAAAAACATTCTGTTAACCAGGACTTTTCTCATCCTAGGAAACTAATTTACGTTTTTGTGTTTATTTTATGTGCAAAGAAATTAGCCTCACAGACCACAGCTACTTATTGATTATTGCATGTTCTTTGCCTCTGGTTACACGTGGAATGAATAATTATGCCAAAGTTGTAATCATTGATCCTCCTGGTGTTTTTTAAGATCCATCCATTCATTATCCAACCCGCTATATCCTAACTACAGGGTCATAGGGGTCTGCTGGAGCCAATCCCAGCCAACACAGGGCGCAAGGCAGGAAACAAACCCCAGGCAGGGCACACACACACACCAAACACACAGCTAGGGACAATTCAGAATCACCAATGCACCTAACCTGCATGTCTTTAGACTGTGGGGGGAAACCGGAGTACCCGGAGGAAACCCACGCAGACACAGGGAGAACATGGGAAACGAACCTGGGTCTCCTAACTGTGAGGCAGCAGAGCTACCCAATCCGCCACCGTGCCACCCTGCTTTTTAAGATCAATCTTTAAATAAGCCAATTAAGCTGATGATGTACTGCTTTGTTTTTTGATATAGCAAAATGCATAAAAAATGTGTAGCATTAGTATGAGCTATCAACTCCATCAGTATAGCTATTGTACATCCTCTCCTCACCTTGACTTGTCTTCTTGCCAGGGTTTTAAAGTGGAACTACTCTTTTATAATACTCAAATAGGCCAATCAGTTCTAAGCTTCAAGGTGTGTCCCTTCTGCAGCACAAGGACAAGTAGTCAGCCCGTTTTTTACATGCCTACACCATATTTACATTGCATATGTCCTGGAGAACACAATTTTTGGTCAGCAGGGTGAGCGGTACTAATTTAACCTGGCATGAGTTGGAATCCTGTTTTGGGAGAGTCTTGTACTTACAAGTATTGGTACAAGCATAGGCCAAATCTGCAACTGATACAAAAGGTGGTTACAGAAATGGTTCAATAATAAGGATATGTTGGATGGATAAAGCACAAAGACATTGAGCAACCTGGACTACTCCCATAGTTTTGCAAAATGATAATATGCATGAGCTGCGGTGGGTTGGCACCCTGCCCAGGATTGGTTCCTGCCTTGTGCCCTGTGTTGGCTGGGATTGGCTCCAGCAGACCCCCGTGACCCTGTTCGGATTCAGCGGGTTGGATAATGGATGGATGGATAATATGCATGAGCCACATTTTATATATATATATATTATTTTTACTGTTTTTGCCTTTTTGTACAATATCTATTCAAGAATCTGATTTAAGTCTACTAATTCAATTCTTACATAATATCCTTGAAGAAACTAGGAAAATATATCTCAATGACTTAAAGAACAAGATACACAGAATATGTCTGAGTGCATAGCAGCACAGTGCAATCACATATGAGGAAAGTGCGTGCTTTGTTGGGATCTTTACCACATGGGAAAGCAGAGGGAGGAAATGGGGAGAGTCATGGACACAACCTTCCCAGTATGGAAGACCAAGTCATTGGTGACCAATGATGATGCCATATTTAGCAATCGGTAAACACCCCTTTCAGTCATATGGAACAAAGGAACAACGGTGACTAATAACAAAATAATAATAATTCTGAAGATTTACATTGTGCTCCTCTCACTACTCAAAATGCTATACATAGTTGAGTGGGGAGCTACTTTGTCCACCACTATTGTGTAACATCCACTTGGGTGAAGTGACAGTAGCAATTCTACGCCAGTACTATCACCACACATTAGCTATTAGGTGCTGAAGGGGTGAGAGACAGTTAGCCAGATAGAGACAGGGAATGGCCAGAATCACTAGGCCATGGTGGGCGATTTAGCCAGGACATGGGAATAAACCGTACGTTTTATGAAGGCTGTACAAGGATCTTTTATGACCACAGAGCCTCAGGACTTCAATTATATGTCTCATCTGAAGGACAGCACCATTTTTTACAGCACAGTGTCCCTGTCACTGCACTGGAGAAGTGGGATCCACATTCAGACTACAGGGTAAGCACCACCTGCTGGCCTTGCCAACCCATCTTCCAGCAGCAAACTAACCTTAACCTGGTTGGTCTCCTATCCAACTACTAGTTTAAGGTAGATGACCTCTTCTGTAGTGCATGTGGTATGGCTGACCGAAAGAAGGCTGTCATTTGGACCACCTTCCTCAAGGATGAACCAATCCATACATTCTACAAACACTGCCAGGGGAAAAACACTTAATTTTGAGCTCATTCACTAGGTGTGAAAAGGTGGGTCTCCAAAAGGCATTTACATAGTGTTTTGAGCTTGATCCTAGAAACAATAAAATGGCAAAAGGAGAGTACAATATCATATCACAAAGAACCTCAATGGTAAGTAACACATTTGCATGTTTTTAGTTCTTTTCTAGTGTCATCTGTGGAATGTTTTACATTTTTCTTCGATACTAACAATTTAGAAGGATGTACATAGTAAATAGTTCTCATTTTAAAATGTATAGCCAATAATCCTCTATACAAGATTCTGTACAATTGAAGGTTGGTTGTGATATTTTTGCACACAGATATATTTTTGTGTTGCAACATAATCCAAAACATTAAACATCCAAAATTGTTATCAAAAATATTTTATACAAAACACACAAAAGGGCTGATATCAATCAAAGGCAAGTATGGTAAAAAAACTAACTTTATCTGTGCCACTAGTTCTGGCTACACAAGTAGATTTCCCATTGTCCAAAATCACATTGTTGCCTAAAAGCACAAAATGCTCCCAAAATGCTACATTCTGGCCTCACCAACCACAGGCAAACATTTGCCTCCAACTGACTTCTTGATTCCAAGCTTAATGGTTCACTTGTATAGGGTGGTCCAGATCTAATCATGCAATTTTCATTACGCTATAACTTATTAAGTTTATTACATAGAAAATCACCTGAAAAATCCCGGACCATCGAGAAGTGTGTGAACTGACGACATGAAGAATCGTCTTCACGCCGAACTGGAATTGTCCCCACATAAATCAAAGTCATCCAGACGATCTGGATCTGCATAAATAGATCTGGACTACCCTGTAGTTAGTGGCCCTGGGTTACTTCCAGAGCAATCCTATCACTTTCACTTTCACTAATCACTTTCAGCATCAGGAATATCCTCCCAACATCCAGGAGCCTTCACACTGAAGCTCAATCACGTGGCTTATGGTTTCCCTGCTTTCCTGAGCCTCAATTAAAAGGTGAAGGACTAGACACCCATGTTCATTAAGCTTTTCTTTCCATTTGTAGCATGCAGCAGAACTCCAAATTCTCTATGTGTCACCTCTCTGCTGCCACCCACTATTCTGAGGGAACTCTGCCAGCCTTCTGTCTTCCTAACATTACTTTCAAGAATCTCTTTAGGCATATATTGCATGTTGCTCCCACCAATCATTTATTAACACATGTAATTGTATAGGCTCTCCGGGGAACATGCTGAGCTCTTCTTTTTAAAGTATGGACCGTGCCAAACTCATTGCCAATACCATTACTAGCCTCAAGTAATGCCTTGTAAGATTCGCAACCTGTCTCAATATACTGAAAGAGCTGCCTGCAGGTTTTTTCAAACAATATATTAAATAAAGTGAAGTGAATATGAAAGGAAATAAGATTAAAATTAAAATGATCCCCTCCATGGGCCAGAAAGCAGCTTGTTTGGTGCTTACTAATGGGAGTCCGAAGCTACTCCCAATTAGCAGGCGACAGTGTGATCAGTGACTGCATTGCCAATTTAGCTGTGGGCTATGATAGCGGCTGCATTTTTAAATTACTGCTCTTTATTTAAAGCCTTTTAACTGCGGTCATAAAGCAAGGGGGGCTAATTATTATTTGATATCCCTCCTGAGATTAATGCGGGTGACTCCATTTTGGATGTCACATTGGTGATTGGCTTTACCATCTAGTCAATAATTCTAAATGTTTTATACATTTGTCATTTAAAATAACATGAGTGACAAAATGAGAAATAAGGCAATGAGTTCACATTTTTAATCATTTACTCATTGCGTTTGTTTCCAGTGGCTTATTATCCAAAGTTTTCCAAATATATAATTCATGCCAGGTTCTCTGTGGCTAATTGGTGTCTAAAATGTTTGATTAAATATACTGTATTTGATTGCATAAACGCTTAAAATATTCTATTGGCTGCTCTGCCATACATTGCAGCATAAAATGGGAGTAAAATGTAGTGCACCTCTGCTATACAAATTAAAATATAGTAAAAATATAACTATAATGAGTGAGCCTTGCAACGGATTAGCATACCGTCCTGGATTGGAACCTGACTTGTGCCTAAAGGTATGAGGAAGGGCTCATGACCTTGAAATGAATTAAGTGGGTATGAGAATGTAATTTTATTTTGTGTAATACAATATTACTTGTGTCACATAACACATTAAGTAATCCAGTAGTGTGCTCAGAATATGCAAAGCTCATGCATTATTTGCTTAAATATCTCTCTATTATAAAAAATATCTTGGGGAGGCAGGCTAGGGAGATGAGACGTGATCTTCTCAGAAGACAATTTGAAGTCCCGCAAGAGACACTTTAACTTACTCCCAGCTCTTAAAACAATGACAAGTGACAAGCAAAACACGCAGCTCGCAGCAGATGATCCCACCACTTCTCCTTGCGTGCGTTCAGCCACCCTATAAGCAAATAATGATTAGAATAGAACCCGACAAATATACATGTTCTCCAGGACCAAGATTGAGGACACCTGACAGAGGATCACAGTAATTTTAGGTTTTTTTTCCTTTGACATACCCTTGTGTTGGCTGCAGCTACCAAACACCCGTAAACCCATGACCATCGGTAGTGATGTCCAAGGATAAGCCTGGCAATGAGGATACAAACAAGCAAACGTTGGTGCAAAGTGTTTAGTGCTTTTATTTTTACAAAAACGTGAAAAAGTGCAATCTTCAAATAAATAAATCAATAAATAATTTATAAAAGCAATGAGTATCTGGAGGTTAAAAAAGTACTAAATAATTAAATCAACCACACATAGAAACTGTCTCTTAAAAAACATTACGATCCTCTGTGCTCCTTTCTAAAACTGATGTCTCTGCTGCTCACCATTCATGTCTACTCTTTAACAGGAGAAATCTACCGACATGTACAGTCATCCATTATAATATTCTCAAATTCCTGCCCCCAGCTCCCGGCATTCAGTAGCAAACCCTACTACGAGCCTTGCTCCGTTCCTCGGCCTTCTGCGGGAGCCACTCAGATTGGTAGGTCATCCCACCTTCAAGTATGTTTAGCAGGAGCAACCTCTGCTCCATGAGAGTTGTCCGCTTGCTTCTATCGGGATCATTCATGACCACCTACCACCGTTCCACATTCACACCAGTATTACCTTGAACCTGCACCTTTGTTCTTCTTTCTATTTCACTTTAACCTCCTGGATGCTTTCTCCTTTTCCTTTTTCTTGTTCATTCATTCATCTACCTGTTCAGGCTCTTGTTCATAGTATGAGTAGGGATGTACATGCACTGATTACAGACCCCAGAGCACTAATGAAGCAATCTTGTACAATTTGTATGTACAAACAGTCACTCTGCCACACTAATACACACACCTACACCTGAGCAGAGCCGTACTGCATTGTTCTTAATAAAACTGGCACACAACCATAGACCCCTATATCTCATCCTATCACTGTTCAGGGAAGCCATTTCACACATACAAGTAATTTTTTTCTGTTAGAATTTTATGTAGAATCAAAATAATACTTCAGCTTTTTTACCACAAAACATATTTTTCTTTATTTACCTGTCATTTTTATCCAAGGTGACTTACAAACAATTATACATAAACTATGTTTGAGTGATTAGAAAGAAGCAACAATAATAACATTAAGAAGAAATAAAGAACAACATTTAAAGCAGAGCACACAAGTGTAGTAGTACATTTAATCCCAAACCAAAAGAAAAACTAGGAATCTAGCAAAATACATCTGGTGGACAGTTCACTGGTTCAGTGAATATCCATAAGGGATAGAATGCATAAGCACTCCAAAGACGCTTTGTAAAGAGGACAGTCTTCAAGAGGCATCAATGTCAGTAGTCAGGGAAGCAATTTGGATAATTTTGTATTTGTCTGTTATCCTTAAATATGCTGTATTTTCAAAAGTGCACTTTTAAAATGAGTCCATTAATGGCATTTTACTGGGTTGTGTGGTTACCCATACAACCATTTCTTGACAAAGAACCATTTTATTCTAAGAAGGGTTTATTGTGTTGAAAATTTGGTTTCTTTAATGTATAGTAGGCTACCTAGCAGAATATAACAGATTGAGAAAACCTAAAGTTAGCCTGTGTGATTGTATGCAGCAAGAGTCCTTTTAAAATCAGGAACCCATTGTATTTCACAAATCTATTATTCTTTATCATGGATATTTATGAAGTCTTTTACGGATCCCAAATAAATAGCATTTTTTGCAGGAACCTAAATATAGATGGTTCTTTTGTTAACTAAAAATGGTTAGCACTCAAAGGAACCATTCTGGTATCTTTATTTTTAAGAGTGTGGGTAACACAAAGTGTGGTAAGGCAAAGTCTAGATAAGCGTTAATCTCTAAAGTCGTGATTTTTTATTATGCATCATACATGAAAGGAGAAACAATAAAAGTAACAAAGCTCTGGATTATATTGTTGAGCCAATGTGATATTTCAGTTTTTTATTTTTCATAAATTTGCAAAAATATCTAAAATCCTCTTTTCACTTTGTCATTCTGGGGAAGTGAGTGTTGCTTGTTGTGAGGAAAAAAAATAATTTCAATTATTTTGGCTACAACATAGCAAAATGTGATTATAGGAAAGAGGTCTAAATTTACTTTCTGGATCCACTGTACCTCTGTAAATAGTAACCTACACCATTTTTTTATCAATAGTAATAAACTACTGAACTGCAAAAAATTGAATTAGCAGTGATATTTAAGAGCTTCACTAGCAGTACAATTTGTCCCATTGACACCAGAAGAAAACGTTTTAGTTCATATCTAGAAGTGTTTTCTTTTGCCAATTCCACCAGCATCTAATTAAAAAAAAAAGTCTCCCGACTTATATCCTGGCACTTGTAGAAATCTTGATAAGTGTTATAATATGCATTGTGGTTGTTCTGGTAGTGCAATGCCCTTTTTGCCAATTCTGATAACAGTCATAGTGATCGTGTTCCTACAGATGCATCAAAGACAGAAATTTCTCCCTTTCAGCCTCACCTGCAGGAGTCAAATAACAAGAAAGGGAAGTTGCTTGTCAACAGCCAGATGAGGGTTTCTACATTTCTATACACACAAGAGTGGGTCAGTTTTGTGCTGTGGATTACCTGCATTGCAAGAAAAATGCAAGTAAATGCAGAATTATAAATTAGAATTTAGGGAGCAGCATTTTTTGTTTTTCAATGGCATGCAATCCTAATTTTAACATGTTTTATTCATCACTAGTTATCAATAACAAAATCTTTATAATGAACTTGATGAAATAACTAGTAGGCTATGTAGATAATTTACTCTTTAATTTAAATGGGACTAATAAAAATTGGAAATAATCATTCTGAACCTGATAAAAAATGGATGAACTGTTAAGTTTTGCACTGTGTGTGTAATGACTCAGCATAACATTTTGTGTTTCATGATTATCATGACACTTAAGAAAAAAATATTTGATTTATAATGATTGTATAAACCATCTTTACATTTATCACATTTATCATTTGCATTCCCAAGGAAATTTAAAATTGAGCTTTGCCACTGTGCTGTATGCAGTCTACTGTTTTCAAATATGCTATTCTAGTAAAATTATGTCTTTTGGAAATTATGGATGGCACAGTTGTGCACTAGATAGCACTGCTACTGAACAACTCCGCAGTCTAGGTATTTCAACCTGGCCATTCTGGGTGGTGCATGTTAGCATGGGCATTTGCAAGTACTGTACTTCCCTCCCAATATCACAAATATTTGAATGACTCTGTCTTTGCTGGGTATGCGTGAGTACAGGTCTGTTTTATTGTAAAAAAGTTTTCTCAAAAAGCCATTTTAACCCTGTGGAATATCATGCACCAAAATGAAATAATAAAATGGAAATTATGAAATAAATAATCACATGCACAAGTACAGCAATATACTATATAGGAGCCAATACATTATGAAAAATGCATAATTAAATAAAAGTTATCTAATTATCAAGAAATGTCATTATTTTATAATTATTACAGGTTCTATTTCAAAGTGCACCTTTTCTCAAAAGGCACATTTTTGAATATGTTCATTTAATGCCAGTGCTGTTTATTTTCTTTATTTACCAGCGTTGCTCGCTTCGCTCGCCATCCCCCTGGCCTGCGTTACACGCTAGCCTCTTTGAGGTTCTGCTGCTTGCAGATGGGGATGCGGATGTACAATTTAAACAGATTTTTTTTCATGGGAATTGTTACATATTCGTCAAAGCAACGTATAACTGATTGAATTTTGTTTCTTTCTCTCTATTAAATAAAATGACTTTTTCAAATGTTTGGTTCAGAGATTTGTTAATTGTCTTTGCAAAAGCTATTCTAGCCAGAAACTGTTAACGTTTTAATATGAATGGCATATCAAGATCTTCTTTGTTGTCTAATGTTATCTGCAGAAGATGTTATAAATTACCTTTCTTGGATACATCCTTCTTTCTACAGTTAATTCATGCATTGTAATACCGGGCATTGTTAACGGTTGTAGATATTCTTCATGATATTGTAAGTTGTTGTTTTCATCTTCCATACAATCACCACCGTTTCAGCATAGTCTATTGATATTTAACCAATTTGCCATGTAACCGATCAACAGTTTCAGCGTTACTTCGTTTGACTTTCTTGTATACTCATTTTTTATGTTGATAACCCTTCGTGATGAAATTCTTCAAATTTAGACATAATGCGTCTTCTTTAATTGGGAACTTAAAAGTGAGAAAAAAGTTAAAATGTATAAGACCTGAGAGTGCAAGACATGTGTTTGACAAAAGCATATCACACGAATGAGAGTTTAGAGGACTGTGGTCTAGTTTGAAAATGTTTGAGAAGAGGGCTTGACTTGAAAAAATCTCAAGGCAAAAGACTTGTCTCGCGGGACTTGAAAGAAATCTCTCTTCCAAAAAGTCTTGTCTCCAAAAAGTCTTGTCATGTCAAAGAGTTTTTTAATATAATAGAGAGATTACTTCTTTTCATGATGGTTTCATCATTTGTCCATCTGACCTACCCTAATCCTATTGGTTAAACTTTTGCTGCCAATTACTTCCCCGATTGTAGGCAGTAGACTGCCAAAGATTAAATGCTAAAAGATTAAACATTAAAATGTGGAGCTGTTAGTTTGAATAGACTTAGATAATTTAACACAATGCTATTTTGAGATGTATTGACACCATATTAGAAATGGTCAGACAGAGAAGTAATCTTCAAAATGTTGATGCTGATGAAGTCTTTTGTAGTTTAAGACTGACTATGCACCATATCCACACAAAAAATGCCCACACAGGCACACAATAATGCAGAATGTCCGAGGCTGGAAATTCCAGCAGGCATGCTTCCAGATGACCTCCAGTGCTACAGCATTCAATAGATCTTTACATTTCTGAGCACATCTGCATCTACATTTTGAAGAGCATTTATCCATCCCTGCGGTGGGTTGGCACCCTGCCCAGGATTGGATT
>JANRMT010062819.1:21565762-21593885 GCA_026402145.1 Polypterus bichir lapradei | reverse complement strand
GCCCTGTGTTGGCTGGGATTGGCTCCAGCAGACCCCCGTGACCCTGTGTTCGGATTTAGCTTGTTGGAAAATGGATGGATGGATGGATTTATCCATCCAAGCATTGTTAATATCATCAATTACAATAGCATCATATTGTGGATGACAATCTGCTCTTCAGATTGGCATGGTTTTAATGCCTGAGTGACAGTAACCTGTTAGACAAGGACAGGGAGGGTGCCCCTTCATTCCACAAAACATTCAAAAAGCACCATTCAGGTCACTGTTACGTTAAAGAGGGAGAACAGTGCGAGAGTTGCAGAGTGCCTTCTTTTAGCAGGCATTTACCATGACCAGTGAAAAGGTGTAACTAAGTAGTTAGGCTTTTTGTGTTTATTATTGTACAATAAATGCACCAATTGCTTGGTACACAATGTTATATTATCTCTATATCTGTCGTCTGCAAAACAAACCATCACAACTGCCTCAGTTTGAAAGTCAGAATGGTGGCGCTAAAAGGTCATTGGTTGTCAACCAGCTAAAATCAGGCAAGTAATTGACAGAAAAAGGATTAATCAATAGGAAAAAGATCGGCCCATTTGTCATAATTGATCAGTGATAAAATCATCTCAAAAAGAAGAGCCATTCAGAAAAGTCATCTCTCTATAATAAAAAAAAATCTTGGGGAGACGAGGGAGACGAGACGTGATCTTCTCGGAGGACACTTTGACGTCACGTGAGACAAGGCAGTGAGACAAAAGGATAGCTGCTGTACAGGCTTTTAAATGACTGACGTGCAGCGCGACAAGCAGAACACAGAGCTCGCCAGAAGCAGCAACAAGACAGCAGCTGATCTGACCGCATCTCCTTATTGTGCATTCAGGCCCCCGCTTCACAATGTGAGCAGCGTTATACATCCTGCAAGAAACAGATTTAACCATGCCCGGGGCCAGAAATAAAGGACAAAGAGTAGATGACAAAGTAGAACGTCGTAAAAAATTCAGAAATGTTGGTGCGGTACGCATGCACAGCAGGTTAGAGATAAGGGAAGTATGAAAATTCAAAAGTTTCAAAAAAAGGAAAGATCACATTAGCGCAAACAAATGGAAATTATTACTCGGTGAAATAACGGAACAGCGAAAAGAGATCGAATATATTGTTCGGATTTAAACTTTAAGTCAGAGACTTGTTGATTGTCTAATTCGTGTTGCCAGCTAGAATTAAAAGATTCCAAAAACGTTGTTGTGGTATGAAGTCCCGTGAGACGGAGACTTTTAACATGAGATTCTTTCAAGTCATGCCCTACTTAAAATTATTTTCAAACAAGACCATGGTCATCTAACCTCTCAGTCATCTGAATGCTTTTGTCAGACATACTTCCTGTGCTCTCAGCTCTTACAAATTTTAACAGGACAATAATTTTATACCTTCTAAATGGCACGTCAACGACAAAGCGAAGAAGAAAGAGCATGGACAAACATCTGAGAAACTCATTTTATTTATTAGAGAGAAAGAAACGATATTCACTTATAGGCAGATATACGTTGCATTTTCATGATGTAAGTCCAAACACGGCAACAAAATTCTATACGATCTTGAAGAAAAGTTAATTCCAAATGTTGTTTTTACAAAGGTTTTAAAGTAAAAGTTAAAATAACTGCATATGTAACAATTCCCATGAAAATAACAATCTCTTTAAATTGTATATCCGGTAAACCAAACCCGGGGGTGGGCGAGCAAAGCGAGCAGGCCCCCTAGTATTATATAATAAAAAAGGTGTTTAAGGCCATTTTGAAATAATGACATTTTATTTAATATTAATTAAATGACTGTTATTAAATTGTGTTTTTTTTTTTTTTTTTTACAATGTATCGGATTATTTATAAATGTCACTGTAGTTTTGCATATGATTATTTCATAACTGACATTTTATTTATTGTATTTTGCACCAAATAGCATTCTAAGGTTCTTTTCTATTGGTAGACAAGTTAATACTCTAAATGCCTAAATTATTAGTGTTGATTTGAACGTACATCCACTATCAACATTCACTCAATACAGACCGTTTCAAATATAAAGTCAGAATACCTCAACTCTAAGCCCTTACCAGTGACCTGAATCTGCATGCTCAGGAGGTATCCCTGGCCGGAATTTGTCTTCGGATTACTTCCCCTGAAAGGGCAGCACTTCAGAATTATCAGGCTACAACAAATAGCAGCTGCAAGGTATATTCCCGTCGAGGTTTCCTCATTCAGATAAGCTACCTTTGTGAGGCAGATGCCAAGGATTTGCTGGAAAACCTTCCCTTGTCAGGTCACGACAGGCTGTACTCGAATCGCTACTTCTGAAAGACCCTAACCTGGATGAACACAGCCTTAAATATTAATACTTATCAGTCATTGCTTAATGTCAGTGCACGCCAAGATGACTTCAGTGAAGTAATACCCAAACTTTGTTTCAATCATTACTTTTTCTTATTTGCAGAAAAGCCAGGAATAAATGTTAGGTATGAAATCAGACACCCTGAATAATTCAAATCAGGATCACAGAGTAAACTTCATATCAGGCAGTGGCTTTACATTTAGTTGTTGTAGTCTTTGTATTCGCAACCCATGATGATTGTAAACACTGGGATGGTAGCTGGAAAAACAGATGTCTTCTCTATAGGAGTTGTGATGTGTCTAAAAATACTTTTTAAATCCCTTTGAATATATCCTGACTTAACCCTGCCACAGGGGATGCACAAACCAGTGAGTTTCTTCATGCTGGTCTCAAGCCCATATAAATAGGAAGGGTTACGTCAGGAAGGGCATTCAGTGTAAAAATTGTTCAGATCAATTATGCGGAGAACAATATAGATTTCCATAACGGATCGGTCAAGGCCCGGGTTAACAAAGGCCACCACCAATATTAGCCATCTGGGTGCGGGGGGAAATTGGGATACTGATGGCCGAAGGAGAAGAAGAGGAGGAAGGTATGTCCAGAGGGAGGAGCAGAGGAGGAAGGTTAGGAGAGTGGAGGTGAGAGTAAGAACTTTGAATGTTGGCAGTATGACTGGTAAAGGGAGAGGTTTATCCAATATGACAGAGAGAAGGACGATTGAAATTGTTTGCTTGCAAGAGACCAGATGGAATAGGAGTATGGCCAGGTGTATTGGAGGCAGGTTCATAATGTTGTGCCATGGTGTGGATGGGAGGAGAAATGGGGTAGGGGTTGTCCTGAAGGAACAGTATGTCAAAAGTGTTCTGGAGGTGAAAATAGTGTCGGACTGAGTGTTGATTATGAAATTGGAAACTGAAGGCGTGATGATGAATGTTATTAGTACATATGCCTGACAAGTTGGGTGTGCGATGGATGAGAAAGAACATATCTGGAGAGAGTTGGATAGAGTGGTGGAGAGTGTACCCAAGGGAGAGAGAGTGGTGTTTGGAGAGTATTTCAGGTCTACAAGATGGTAGTGAGACCAGCTCTATTATATGGGTTGGAGATTGTGGGACTGACAAAAAGACAGGAGTCAGAGCTGGAGATAGCAGAGTTAAAGATGTTAAAATTAGCATTGGGTGTGACGAGGATGGACAGGATTAGGAACGAGTACATTAGAGGGTCAGCTCAGGTCAAATGGTTTACAGACAAAGTCAGAGAGACGAGATTGTGTTGCTTTGTAGACATGTGCTGGGTTTATTGAAACAAGGATGCTAGAGACGGAGCTGCCAGGCAAGAGGAAAAGAGGAGGACCTAAGAGGAGGTTCATAGATCTGGCGAGAGAGGACATGCAGGTGGTGAGTGTGACAGAACAAGTTGCAGAAGACAGGAAGATATTGAAAAAGATGATCCACTGTGGCAACCCCTAATGGGAGCAGCCAGAAGAACAGGAAGTAGTATGTACCCTGACTTGCTAAATGGTTTTTATGTAAGATGTTGCATGAGTCAAAAAAGTGAACAAATCTAAGTTTCCATGGTCTGATTAATTGTTAGTTACCACAGGTTACCTTTAGCTAAACATGAAACATGTTAAACTTAACATGCCAAACCTCCATTTCACAAGAATATTCACACTGTTTAATTAATCTAAGCTTAAACATATAGATTCCAATAAACAATGACACATTGTAATATTTTTTATACTTATTTTCCAAGATTTCCTGTCTATGTCTATTTTGCATTCACCTCAGAATTTTTATCTAGGCTTAAATTCAACACAGACTTCCTTATGAATATTAATGATATAATGAGTCCATTTGTACCTTCCTGCTATTTCAGTTACAGAACATTTTGGTTAAACAATGTCAGCTTTCCCATATAAGCTCTGGGCAAGCAGGTTAAGAGCCATTCTCTAAATAATTCTAAAATAAAACACGGAGATTAACCATTACAAGTCGTATTTAGCAAGAAAAAAATCACACCTTTTAACAGCATTAGAGTCTAACTGTTAACATGCCTTGACATAGACTGGTATCCTGTCCTGTCTTGGCTTCTTTCTTATTCCCAAACTGATTGTTATCCTTGTTGTGTTGATGTATTAAAATGAAAGAGTTGAGTGTGGCAGTGGTCTTTATGGTGGGCTGGTATATTTAGAGTCACCTCTAATGCTGCTGGGATGGATTACTGTGCTCATATTCTAAAACTGGATTAAGAAGGGTCAAATGATAAATGGGTGGGTTTAGGGAATATTTGTATTTTAATGTTCACTTTCCAACATCTGCGGTGGGCTGGCGCCCTGCCTGGGATTTGTTCCTGCCTTGCACCCTGTGTTGGCTGGGATTGGCTCCAGCAGACCCTGTGACCCTGTGTTAGGATATAGCAGGTTGGAGAATGACTTACTGACTGACTTTCCAACATAAATTGAGAAAGTACAGTTAAAAACAAATAAAATATTAAACAAGTGAAATTGGGCATCAATTCTTGTATGTTAGTTTTGCTAGAAAGTTTCTTGTAAAAATCATTTTTTTTCTCATATAAAACAGCTAAACCAGCAATTAACCTGGAAGGGAAGCAGAGCTAAAACACTAAATTGCATGTGTATTTCAGTTTAGGATGACAATAGCCCAAAGCGCCTTACATGTAAAATAATATTCTTTACAGACATTCTGCAAATATTTTGTACATTTGGAAAAGTGGCTTATCAATGGTTTTAAAGCAGCTTACAGAATTCCTCTTTTTGCATATCTATCTCAAATAGAAGGATTTGTTAGCAGTTAAATTAAACTGTATGATAGAAATAGTTAAAAAATATAGCATGTATAGGTTTTAATTACTGTTATTTAGCAAAGCAAATGGAATTTAGAAATTCAGTTATTGCACCTGTGAGGAGAACCAAAAGTTTATAAAGTGGTGAAGTTAAATGAATTGGAGTGCCATTAGTTAATGGAGCTTGGTTTGGCTGAGGGATCCTGAAATGTAAGTTCAGGCTTGTGTTTTCATGAATTCATGCCTATGATAATGGTGCATTTTATAATCAGAAGTGTAGTTCTAGAAAGGCTGCCAACTCGCAAAAAGCAGAAACTGATACATTTATACCACATCCGTCAGCTGCTAGTTGTGATGCACTGTCCCTCACATTTTTTTGAATATCATTAATTGGTAAATATATTAAATATCTGAACAGAAGTACCTTTTATGAGCAAACTGAAGAGACAATTCTGTATGCAACCATTAATAATAAATCACACTTTGAACAGTAAACAACTTTTAATGACCAAATTAGAATTCACATGCTTAAAATTAATTAAAAAAAAGTCAAACGGATATGTTGATACTTATCTAAGAGGCAATGAACAGAACAATGATGGAAGTTTGTACTTTAGAGCATAAATTGGAGTGCTCATACGAGTATTATAGAGACTTCACTAGCAGGTGTTGCACTGATTAAATTTTCTTGCACAATTTTGTCATCAAAAGCACCATTTTTTCAAAAGCCAACTTCAAAGCAATTCAAGTTGCGGATTTTAGTGGCACTTAGAATAGTTATCAGACCAGGATGAAAATGAAAGTGAGGGCAGTATTGGAGAGACCTGAGAACTCCCAGTCTAATATGTAGCATTGTGAGATCACTACTTAAGAAATACCACACCATGTTGCCTGCTTGTACCAGACTGTAATACTAGAAGGCCAAAAGAGGGCAGCTCACAAATTACCCATCCACCTATCAATTTTCCTAACCTGTATGTCCAGGACAGGGTCGAGGGGCATCTGGAGTCTATGCTAGCAACCACTGAGCACAAGGCAGGATCAAAGCCTGGAGAGGACATCAGTCCATCACAGGGTAAGCACACACTCAAGGAAGCACACTAACAGCATTTTAGCAACAGCAGTTCACCTAACCTGCATGCTAGCCTCATTTGTGTACAGGAAATTTAGCTGTAGCTGAAGTGTTAAACTACTGTAGGATAAAAATACATTTTCTTATTATGTACAGGACATAACATTCCAAAATTTTAACTACGAGCATTTCACAGTTCCAATAAACTACAACAATTAGTTGAAGAGCATAGGCATTCCTTTAAAACAATAGGACCATACATGCCCATTAGAAATGACTAATTGTTAAAGGTTGGGTAAAAAGTGACATTTGTGCTTTGAGCATGTGGATCATACTGATATGGATCTTTGTAGTGATAAATGTTTATTAGTGAACAGTTTTTCAGGAGACTGAAAATTTCTGCTCATTCATTTTTTCTAAACCTACTTAATAAACATTCCATATTGATTTGTTTCAGTAATTCACATTTCAGGGGTATTTAAACATTTATCGTCAATGTCTGATCAATTGTGTGTACATCTTTTAGTGCATTCTGTGTGTCTAGCATAATTTGAAATATTCTGTTTGCCTTTCTTTCTTCATTGCAACACTTTAATCGCTTGCATTCATCTTGATGTATTTCAAAATCCAGACCATTCAATATCTGGTAGTAATGAGTTTGACGAGGGAACTATATATGGTGATGAAGGAAACATTTCTTCTTCTTCTTCTTCTTCTTCTTTAGCTGTTCCCATCTTTATTTTGGGTCACAGATTTTTATTACACTCTCTTGGGGTCCACTTCAGAGGCTATGTTTCAGCTCCATAGATCATTGCTGGTCTGACTACCACCTTACAGATTTGTCCCTTCATTGTAACATGTATCCCTTTATCACATTAATCTTTCAGTCGGATAGCGACTTTAAATAGTTTTTTAGCTTTGCTTTGATGCTCATCTGTAAAGACTACTCAATAAAATGGGTCAAAATAAATAACTATCGATATCAATATTGTTATTCAATACAAGAGTTCCTCATTGAATTCTTCATACCATTAGCATCTATTCCAATCAATTAGATAGAATTCTTTATTGTTATTATGCATACACATAATGAAATTTTTTGTTGGTAGGACTCGGCTTCAAAGCAGAATGGCATAATTGCATAATTACAATTGCATAATTGTAATACCTCCTATAAAAGCAATGGTTACAATCTTAGCATATACAGTTTTGCTTGAAAGTTTGTGAACCCTTTAGAATTTTCTATTATTTCTGCATGAATATGACCTAAAACATCATCAGATTTTCACTCAAGTCCTAAAAGTAGATAAAGAGAAACCAATTAAACAAATGAGACAAAAATATTATACTTGGTCATTTATTTATTGAGGAAAATGATCTAATCTATAATAATAAAAGGCAAAGCCCTCACTCACTCACTGACTGACTGACTGACTGACTGATTGACTGACTGACTCATCACTAATTCTCCAACTTCCCATGTAGGTAGAAAGCTGAAATTTGGCAGGCTCATTCCTTACAGCTTACTTACAAAAGTTAAGCAGGTTTCATTTCGAAATTCTACACGTAACGGTCATAACGGTCGATAACGGTCGACAACGTCCGCCATGTTGAACTTTCTCATTTATGGCCCCATCTTCACGAAATTTGGTAGGCGGCTTCCCTGCACTAACCGAAACCGATGTATGTACTTATTTCGATGGTATGACGCCACTGTCGGCCGCCATATTGAACTTTCCAACGTCACCAATTTTCAAACTTCCCGTGTAGGTAGAAGGCTGACCCCATCTTCACGAAATTTGGTAGGTGACTTCCCTGCGCTAACCGAAACCGATGTACGTACTTATTTCGATGGTATGACGCCACTGTTGGCCGCCATATTGAATTTTCCAAACGTCACTAATTCTCCAACTTCCCGTGTAGGTGGAAGGCTGAAATTTGGTAGGCCCATTCCTTACAGCTTACTTACAAAAGTTAAGCAGGTTTCATTTCGAAATTCTACGCGTAACGGTCATAACGATCAACAACGTCCGCCATATTGAACTTTCTTATTCATGGCCCCATCTTCACGAAATTTGGTAGGCAGCTTCCCTGCGCTAACCGAAACCAATGTACGTACTTATTTCGGTGGTATGACGCCACTGTCAGCCGCCATATTGAATTTTCCAACATCACTAATTCTCCAACTTCCCGTATAGGTAGAAGGCTGAAATTTGGCAGGCTCATTCCTTACAGCTTACTTACAAAAGTTAAGCAGGTTTCATTTTGAAATTCTACGCATAACGGTCATAACGGTCAACAACGTCCGCCATGTTGAACTTTCTTATTTACGGCCCCATCTTCACGAAATTTGGTAGGTGGCTTCCCTGAGCTAATCAAAACCAATGTACGTACTTATTTCGGTGGTATGACGCCACTGTCAGCCACCATATTGAATTTTCCAACATCACTAATTCTACAACTTCCCGTATAGGTAGAAGGCTGAAATTTGGCAGGCTCATTCCTTACAGCTTACTTACAAAAGTTAAGCAGGTTTCATTTCGAAATTCTACGCGTATCGGTCATAACGTTCAACAACGTCCGCCATGTTGAACTTTCTTATTTATGGCCCCATCTTCTCGAAATTTGGTAGGCGGCTTCCCTGCACTAACCGAAACCAATGTACGTACTTATTTCAGTGGTATGATGCCACTGTCGGCCGCCATATTGAACTTTTCAACAGTCTTTGTTACTTATGGGCCCATCTTCAAGAAATTTGGTACACGGGTTCCCAACACTAACTGAATCCTACTTACGTACATATATACGTCCATAGCCTGCAGCTTGGTCACCATGTGAGGCGGCGTTGGGTCCCCCATCCCAACGCCTCCCACGTTGTTGGCTGCCTGCCTATATAAGGCCGTCCATCGCTCCGGTCTCTACATTCCCTTCCTTGCTTCGCCACGGGATTCACGTCTCCCTGCTGATAACTACAGCCTTTTTGTTTAATCCACGGATTCTCCGCTGTTTTATTGTTTGTTTAGTTATTGTATAGGTATTTTACACTTACTTTACGTTACTCAGGTACCCATTTCCTTCATCATTCCAACCCCCATTACCATGTCTATCGAGGTAATCACCATCGATCAAAGAACTGTCACTTACCGAGTGGTTTCCTTGCCCGGAGATGGCACCTACCTTTTCCATTCTCTGTGTTATATATTGCACGGCCATATCAGGCTCACTCTTGATATCCGGAAGAACATTGTGTCTTATGTATTGAATGACTGGGACAGGTTCAAGGTGTGGACTGATGACGGTACAGGAGATAATTATACTACACAGGAGCACTAGAAGAGTGAAATGCTTAAGCCCTTCACCTATGGTTCTGCATGTGAGTTGATGGCTGCCGCTGAATTGTTCGGTTGGTGCTTTCAAGTGTACCGAAATGGTCAAATATATTACACCTTTCGACAACCGCCAATGGCTCTTAAACATCTTACATTCACAGGTGACGATTTCAGTAGTGGACACTTTGATGTTTATGAATGTTTAAACTCTCAAAAGCTGGATGTGAAGTTATCGATGAAACCGGTTGTAAGCTTACAACGCTTGACAGATGCCGAATGTCACTTCAACACAAGTCCTGCAAATACTGTCGTAATTGAAACAAACCATGAACCTCAAACTGATTATGACAGCAGCAATCCAAGCTGTGAGATTTGAGACAAGATTACTGTTCACATGGCCAACTGTAAGTTGCATGCTCAAGAGTAAGCTCAGCGCACAGCTTGGTCATGTTACAACCGGATGGCCGAGCTCACAATGTGGTATACAAAGAGATCCTTAACAAATAATTATTGGCATATTTTCCCTCAGTTTAAAAAGGTTAAATTTTCTTCTTAATAAAAATTTTAATGCAGTACTTCGCCGCTGCGAAGCGCGGGTATTTTGCTAGTCTATAATAATAAAAGGCAAAGCCCTCACTCACTCACTGACTGACTGACTGACTGACTGACTGACTGACTGACTGACTGACTCATCACTAATTCTCCAACTTCCCATGTAGGTAGAAAGCTGAAATTTGGCAGGCTCATTCCTTACAGCTTACTTACAAAAGTTAAGCAGGTTTCATTTCGAAATTCTACACGTAACGGTCATAACGGTCGATAACGGTCGACAACGTCCGCCATGTTGAACTTTCTTATTTATGGCACCATCTTCACGAAATTTGGTAGGCGGCTTCCCTGCGCTAACCAAAACCGATGTATGTACTTATTTCGATGGTATGACGCCACTGTCGGCCGCCATATTGAACTTTCCAATGTCACCAATTTTCAAACTTCCCGTGTAGGTAGAAGGCTGACCCCCCATCTTCACGAAATTTGGTAGGTGACTTCCCTGCGATAACCAAAACCGATGTACGTACTTATTTCGATGGTATGACGCCACTGTCGGCCGCCATATTGAATTTTCCAAACATCACTAATTCTCCAACTTCCCGTGTAGGTAGAAGGCTGAAATTTGGTAGGCCCATTCCTTACAGCTTACTTACAAAAGTTAAGCAGGTTTCATTTCGAATTTCTACGCGTAACAGTCATAACGATCAACAACGTCCGCCATATTGAACTTTCTTATTCATGGCCCCATCTTCACGAAATTTGGTAGGCAGCTTCCCTGCGCTAACCGAAACCAATGTGCATACTTATTTCGGTGGTATGACGCCACTGTCAGCCGCCATATTGAACTTTCCAACGTCACTAATTCTCAAACTTCCCATGTAGGTAGAAGGCTGAAATTTGGCAGGCCCATTCCTTACAGCTTACTTACAAAAATTAAGCAGGTTTCATTTCGAAATTCTACGCGTAACGATCAACAACGTCTGCCATATTGAACTTTCTTATTTATGGCCTCATCTTCTCGAAATTTGGTAGGCGGCTTCCCTGCACTAACCGAAACCAATGTACGTACTTATTTCGGTGGTATGATGCCACTGTCGGCCACCATATTGAACTTTTCAACAGTCTTTGTTACTTATGGGCCCATCTTCAAGAAATTTGGTACACGGGTTCCCAACGCTAACTGAATCCTATTTACGTACATATATACGTCCATAGCCTGCAGCTTGGTCACCATGTGAGGCGGCGTTGGGTCTCCCATCCCATCACCTCCCACGTTGTTGGCTGCCTGCCTATATAAGGCCATCCGTCGCTCCAGTCTCTACATTCCCTTCCTTGCTTCGCCACGGGATTCACGTCTCCCTGCTGATAACTACAGCCTTTTTGTTTAATCCACGGCTTCTCCGCTGTTTTATTGTTTGTTTATTACAATTATAGTTATTGTATAGGTATTTTACACTTACTTTACATTACTCAGGTACCCATTTCCTTCATCATTCCAACCCCCATTACCATGTCTATCGAGGTAATCACCATCGATCAAAGAACTGTCACTTACCGAGTGGTTTCCATGCCCGGAGATGGCACCTACCTTTTCCATTCTCTGTGTTACATATTGCACGGCCATATCAGGCTCACTCTTGATATCTGGAAGAACATTGTGTCTTATGTATTGAATGACTGGGACAGGTTCAAGGTGTGGACTGATGACGGTACAGGAGATAATTAGACTACACAGGAGCACTAGAAGAGTGAAATGCTTAAGCCCTTCACCTATGGTTCTGCATGTGAGTTGATGGCTGACGCTGAATTGTTCGGTTGGTGCTTTCAAGTGTACCGAAATGGCCAAATATTTACACCTTTCCACAACCGCCAATGCCTCTTAAACACCTTACATTCATAGGTGACAATTTCAGTAGTGGACACTTTGATGTTTATGAATGTTTAAACTCTCAAAAGCTGGATGTGAAGTTATCGATGAAACCGGTTGTAAGCTTACAACGCTTGACAGATGCCGAATGTCACTTCAACACAAGTCCTGCAAATACTGTCGTAATTGAAACAAACCATGAAACTGAAATCGATTATGACAGCAGCAATCCATGCTGTGAGATTTGAAACAAGATTACTGTTCACATGGCCAACTGTAAGTTGCATGCTCAAGAGTAAGCTCAGCGCACAGCTTGGTCATGTTACAACCGGAGGGCCGAACTGACAACGTGGTATACAAAGAGATCCTTAACAAATAATTATTGCCATATTTTCCCTCACTTTAAAAAGGTTAAATTTTCTTCTTAATAAAAATTTTAATGCAGTACTTCGCCGCTGCGAAGCGCGGGTATTTTGCTAGTCTATACTAATAAAAGGCAAAGCCCTCACTCACTCACTCACTCACTCACTCACTTACTTACTCACTCACTCATCACTAATTCTCCAACTTCCCGTGTAGGTAGAAGGCTGAAATTTGGCAAGCTTATTCCTTACAGCTTTCTTACAAAAGTTAAGCAGGTTTCATTTCGAAATTCTACATGTAATGGTCATAACGGTCGACAATGTCCGCCATGTTGAACTTTCTTATTTATGGCCCCATCTTCACGAAATTTGGTAGGCGGCTTCCCTGCGCTAACCGAAACCGATGTACGTACTTATTTCGGTGGTATGATGCCACTGTCGGCCGCCATATTGAACTTTCCAATGTCACTAATTCTCCAACTTCCCGTGTAGGTAGAAGGCTGACCCCATCTTCACAAAATTTGGTAGGCGGCTTCCCTACGCTAACCGAAACCGATGTACGTACTTATTTCGGTGGTATGACGCCACTGTCAGCCGCCATATTGAACTTTCTAACGTCACTAATTCTCCAACTTCCCTTGTATGTAGAAGGCTGAAATTTGGCAGGCTCATTCCTTACAGCTTACTTACAACAGTTAAGCAGGTTTCATTTCGAAATTGTATGCGTAACGGTTATAACAGTCAACAACGTCCGCCATGTTGAACTTTCTTATTTATCGCCCGATCTTCACGAAATTTGGTAGGCGGCTTCCCTGCGCTAACCGAAACCAATGTACGTACTTACTTCAGTGGTATGACCCCACTGTCGGCCGCCATATTGAACTTTCCAACATCACTAATTCTCCAACTTCCCATGTAGGTAGAAGGCTGAAATTTGGCAGGCTCATTCCTTACAGCTTACTTACAACAGATAAGCAGGTTTCATTTCGAAATTCTACGCGTAACGGTCATAACGGTCAACAACGTCCGCCATGTTGAACTTTCTTATTTATGGCCCCATCTTCACGAAATTTGGTAGGCGGCTTCCCTGCGCTAACCGAAACCAATGTACATACTTATTTCGGTGGTATGATGCCACTGTCGGCCACCATATTGAACTTTTCAACGGTCTTTGTTACTTATGGGCCCATTTTCAAGAAATTTGGTACGCGGGTTCCCAACGCTAACTGAATCCTACTTACGTACATAT
The DNA here is from genome assembly GCA_026402145.1 of Polypterus bichir lapradei. NCBI lineage: Eukaryota > Metazoa > Chordata > Cladistia > Polypteriformes > Polypteridae > Polypterus > Polypterus bichir. The sequence continues at coordinate 21,580,288 of JANRMT010062819.1, read as the reverse complement.
ATATGTCCATAACCTGCAGCTCTGTCACCGTGTGGGATGGTGTTGGGTCCCCCATCCCAACGCCCCGCACTTTGTTGGCTGCCTGCCTATATAAGGCCGTCCGTTGCTCCGGTCTCTACATTCCCTTCCTTGCTTCGCCACAGGATTCACATCTCCCTGCTGATAACTACAGCCTTTTTATTTAATCCACGGCTTCTCCGCTGTTTTATTGTTCGTTTATTATGATTATAGTTATTGTGTAGGTATTTTAGACTTACTTTACATTGTTCAGGTACCCATTTCCTTTATCATTCCAACCGTACCCCCATTAACATGTCTATCGAGGTGATCACCATCGATCAAAGAACTGTCACTTACTGAGTGGTTTCCATGCCCGGAGATGGCACCTGCCTTTTCCATTCTCTTTGTTACATATTGCACGGCCATATCAGGCTCACTCTTGATATCTGGAGGAAGATTGTGTCTTATGTATTGAATGACTGGGACAGGTTCAAGGTGTGGACTGATGACGGTACAGAAGATAATTATACTACACAGGAGCACTATAAGAGTGAAATGCTTAAGCCCTTCACCAATGGTTCTGCATGTGAGTTGATGGCTGCCGCTGAATTGTTCGGTTGTCGCTTTCAAGTGTACCGAAATGGCCAAATATTTTACACCTTTCGACAACCGCCAATGCCTCTTAAACATCTTAGACTCACAGGTGACAATTTCAGTAGTGGACACTTTGATGTTTATGAATGTTTAAACTCTCAAAAGCTGGATGTGAAATTATCGATGAAACCGGTTGTATGCTTACAACGCTTGACAGATGTCAAATGTCACTTGAACACAAGTCCGGCAAATACTGTTGTAATTGAAACAAACCATGAAACTCAAACCGATTATGACAGCAGCAATCCAAGCTGTGAGATTTGAGACAAGATTACTTTTCACATGGCCAACTGTACGTTGCATGCTCAAGAGTAAGCTCAGCGCACAGCTTGGTCATATTACAACTGGAGGGCCGAACTGAATGTGGTATACAAAGAGATCCTTAACAAATAATTCTTGGTATATTTTCTCTCAGTTTAAAAAGGTTTAATTTTCTTCTTAATAAAAATTTTAAGGCAGTACTTTGCCGCTGCAAAGCGCAGGTATTTTGCTAGAATTACATATTTGTGAGTGGCAAAAAGTATGTGAACCTCTAGGATTAGCAGTTAGTTTGAAGGTGAAATTAGAGTCAGGTGTTTTCAATCGATGGGATGACAATCAGGTGTGAGTGGGCACCCTGTGTTATTTAAAGAACAAGGATCTATCAAAGTCTACTCTTCACAACACATGTTTGTGGAAGTGTATCATGGCACAAACAAAGGAGATTTCTGAGGACCTCAGAAAAATAGTTGTTGATGCTCATCAGGCTGGAAAAGGTTACAAAACCATCTCTAAAGAGTTTGGACTCCAGCAATCCACAGTCAGACAGGTTGTGTACAAATGGAGGAAATTCAAGACCATTGTTACCCTCCCCAGGAGTGGTCGACCAACAAAGATTACTCCAAGAGCAAGGCGTGTAATAGTCGGCGAGGTCACAAAGGACCCCAGGGTAACTTCTAAGCAGCTGAAGGCCTCTCTCACATTAGCTAATGTTCATGTTCATGAGTCCACCATCAGGAGAACACTGAACAACAATGGTGTGCATGGCATGGTTGCAAGGAGAAAGCCACAGCTCTCCAAAAAATAAAAAATTGCTGCTCGTCTGCAGTTTGCTAAAGATCACGTGGACAAATCAGAAGGCTATTGGAAGAATGTTTTGTGGACGGATGAGACCAAAATAGAACTTTTTGGTTTAAATGAAAAGCATTATGTTTGGAGAAAAGAAAACACTGCATTCCAGCAGAAGAACCTTATCCCATCTGTGAAACACGGTGGTGGTAATATCATGGTTTGGGCCTGTTTTGCTGCATCTGAGCTAGGACGGCTTGCCTTCATTGATGGAACAATGAATTCTGAATTATATCATGAGAATTCTAAAGGAAAATATCAGGACATCTGTCCATAAACTGAATCTCAAGAGAAGGTGGGTCATGCAGCAAGACAACGGCCCTAACATATAAGTCGTTCTACCAAAGAATGGTTAAAGAAGAATAAAGTTAATGTTTTGGAATGGCCAAGTCAAAGTCCTGACCTTAATCCAATCGAATTGTTGTGGAAGGACCTGAAGCGAGCAGTTAATGTGAGGAAACCCACCAACATCCCAGATTTAAAGCTGTTCTGTACGGAGGAATGGGCTAAAATTCCTCCAAGCCGGTGTGCAGGAATGATCAAAAGTTACCGGAAATGTTTAGTTGCAGTTATTGCTGCAAAGGGGGGTCACACCAGATACTGAAAGCAAAGATTCACATACTTTTGCCACTCATAAATATGCAATATTCAATCATTTGTCTTAATAAATAAATGACCAAGTACAATATTTTTGTCTCATTTATTTAACTGGTTTCTCTTTATCTACTTTTAGGACATGAGGGAAAATCTAATGATGTTTTAGGTCATATTTATGCAGAAATATAGAAAATTCTAAAGGGTTCACAAACTTTCAAGCACAACTATACTAATGCTGGAATCGGAGTTAGAGACAGAGTTGGAATTGAAACAAATTACAGTGCCTTCACAAAGTATTCAGATCCACTTACTTTTTCACATTTTGCTTTGTTGCAGCCTTAAGCTAAAAACATTTCAATTAATTTTTCCCAAATCAAGCAACACTTAGTACCCCAGAATCTTTGCATATTTTTTAAAAATAAAACACTGAAATATCACACAAGTATTCAGACCCTTTACTATGACACATGAAATCTGGCCCAGATCATCATTGAGATGTTTCTACATCATGTTTGGAGGACCACCTATAGTCAAAGATTGGAAATGATTAGGAAAGGCACACATGTATGTATAGAAGGTCTCACAGTTGACAATGTGTATCACTGCAAAAATCAAGTCATGATTCTGAAGGAATTACTTTTAGAGCTTTGAGAAAAGATTATGTCACAACATAGATCTGATGAAGGTTACAAAGAATTTCTACACATTGAAGGTTCCCAACAGCACAGTTGCCATCATAATTCTGAAACGGATAAGTCTGTAACAACCATGACCCTTCCTAGAGTTGCAGGCCTGGCCAAACTGAGCAACTATTGGGAGAAGAGTGTAAGTAAGAGAGGTGACCTAGAACCTTACTCTATCTGAGCTCCAGAAAACTTGTGTGGAGTTAAGAGAAATGTCCAGAAGAACAACAATCACTACAGCACTCCACTCTGGGCGTTATCACAGAGTAGCCAGACAAAGCCTTTCCTTAGTAAAAGACACATTCAAGCCCATTTAGAGTTTGCAAAAAACACTGAGAAATGAGTTTCTCTGATGTGATGATGCCAATATCAGCACCTTGTCTGGAGGAAACCAGGCTGCAACATAATGAAATGTGAAAAAGTAAAGGAGCCTGAATACCTTCTGAAGATGCTGAATGTGATAAAACCTATCAGTCTTTTCCAATCTTCCAGAAACCAAGCAAGATACCCCCATTCTAAAGTAGTACTTACTATTTATTTCTGCTTGGTATTATTTACACAGTTTGGTTACAACTGATGCTTGAATTCAAGGTCGCTTACAAGTGAACATTACATTTTCATAAATTATTTTAAAAGTGGAGCCCTGCTAATTAAATGGGTTTGCTCAGGATTTCACAATAAATTGATGGTCAGTAGGAGCCATGGCAACTTTTGTTAATGTGCCTCTTTCATCTGAAAAACCTAATACACCATTAAGGAGAAGAGGAGGAAAAAAATGCTGTGTACTAGCTAAGGTTCAAATCATTCTTTGTAAAAATCTTAAGTTTATGCATTTATTATAGTTTTAATATTTTGAGATATTTTCACTTTGTCATTCTCGTGGATTGCTTTGCCCAGTTTTACTGTACTTCTGAATACCATTTTTGTGATCAGCTGCCTTGTATTATGACCACCTGCCTGTTTCTTTACCACTATTTTGGATTGTTTAATGTTAACATGAATTACTTTTTATTTAAGCAAATAATTAATCTTTAGTTTCTTTTCTATTTCGTTTTTTTTTTTTCAAACCAAAGTCCGATCTGAATCCAACCTTTCCACATGACACAAGTGACCTGTGAGATGTAATGAAAGTCAGTTTCACACTTCGCCCTTGGACTTGGCATTCACACCACAGGAGTCAACTTCTGAGTGTTGCACTGAACAGACGGTGTGACCTGAAGGTGCGTCTGGTCAGCATGAGTTTGACAGCTGGGAGTAAATTATTCACCTTGTGCGCCATATTGCAAAATCTTAGCCACTCAGCCACTTTGCAGAATTTGCTCTCATTTCTAGTGGAGATTAACACACTTGTACTAACAATACCTAACTGAAGTATTGCATCTATTTTAGTTATTTTAGTGTTTGGGATGATCATTGGCTCTGCCACATCCCTTCATAAGCTTCTTTCATGTGATCAGAGAAGAACGGGAAAAATGCAGAATTTTAGCAGTGTATATTAGCTTACTTTTCAATCATTCTTTGTGAAAGTTAGGTTATGAATTTATTATAGTTTGAATATTTCTGAGATGTTTTAATTTTGCCATTCTCCTGGATTATTTTAAGTAATGTTTTTCACTTAGTTACAATGTAATAGTGTTGGTCATTCCTTTGTATACTACTACATGCATCCATTAATCTACTTCAGGACTGTAGGGAGACCATCTAGACAGCATCACGCAGGACACAACCAAGCCTAAAGTAGTATGTTCATATATCAGTATATTTTCTAACACATTTATCAATTTCAGAAGCACCAAATACAAATAAAATAATTTGAAAATATTGAAAAAAATCTCCCTTAAAACAGAGCAACTGAGAGAAATAGAACACATGAGGAACAGCAGCTCCAAAATGATCAAGGAAAAATCTGACTGTCCTTAAGAATGTATATTCCTTTTGTATTCAAATTAGATTTTATTCATGTTTTTAAAGAGTTTTCATCAGTATTCTGCTTCCTAACTGGTATGCTACTGTGGTCATAATTTTAAAATGTACTACTTGTCCTACATTACATTTTAATTTATTTTTGGAAACAGTCAGAATGAGAGGAAAAAAGCTTTCACTTGGACTTGAAACACTGTTTCATCACATTTTTAGTTTCTCCATGGAAATAAGTATTGTTTTCATCAAAACCTTCTGATAACCTTCAAACAGGTTTTGAGCATTTTTGGAAATGTTTGTCTGTGATAAAATAAATAATTTTGCATGCAGTAACTCCTGAATGAATAGATCAGTTCTAATCTTCAAGCTGATTAGGTTTTGGGTGAAATTTTAAAAGTTCCTATTTGTTAAAAATGAAACCAACACCAAGTCATGCTGCTTCTCACAAGTACTCAAAATCTGGCTTGAAAGACATTCAATCCAAAGCTCCAGCTTGAATCTTTTAAAGTTCAGGATTTTCAAGTGCAAGTCTTGGAAGCTAAACTGGAATTACTACCCAAGACTGATTAAATGTTATACCCTTTTTTTTAAACTACTAGTATGTTTTATTTGATTGTTGCAGGTATTTTCTTTGTGTTTAAAATTATTTTTTCCATTTCAAGTTTATAGTATGGCACTGTCAGTTTTTGAATTATGTGACCATCTCAGCTGCATGACTGTAGTGCCATTTTCAACTCTGTCTCCTCTAACTTGTAACTACGGTAATTTTTAACATCTTAAATGAAGGAAACCACAAGTATGGGAATTAATACAAAACTGAAGTAAGTAGAAATGAATTGATTAAATCATTTATTATTAAGATTTAAACCAGAAATCTTTGAAGTCCAAATTTTTAATATTTTTACTAGCTGTTACCTGTCTAGGATGGGTTCAAACTAAGTAATCAATATAGACTCCAGCATCAATATTTGCAGTGCACCATTTATTGGAATGTAGTTTAGAATGCATGTAGTAATAAAATGCATGGCATTTGTCATTCTAACAGATGGCACATCTCAAACATTTGTAGTAATAAAATCCATTACTACAAATGTTTATGATGTGCCATCTGTTGGAATTACCAATACAACGTTAATGTTTCTGTTATGTGGCATTGTTACGGGATTCGTAAAAGCAAGGTTAATGTTTGTGATGCACCATTGGTTAGAATGACAAATGCAATGCATTTTTTATTACTACAAATATATGCGATGTGCCATCAATTGGAATGGCAGAGACATAGCAACTGGACAGCCACACAGATAAATAGAAACTTATCCTATTATTAAGGTGGATTTACATTAAAATATGTATTACAATTTCTTTAAATAGATTCCTCTTTAAAGTGGCATTGCATCATGGATATATTTTGTTAAATTCACACCATATGCCATTTTCATGTGGTAAATATGGAGAAAGTCATTTGCTAGCCACATCAGATTTTTTTTTTTCTTTTAGTCCATGAACTGGTACCTTAGAGTATATGCTTATCTTTAAGTTATTTTTTACAAGATTATACTCCCAAACAAAACAATATATCCAGATAAACTGCTGGTGCCAAAATGACAAGAATAAATCGGATAAATAAATAGGCAGAGGGAAGCCTATCAGGATGAAGCAGGATGCCAGAGACTGTTTAAAATTTAGCACATCACTGGACTATTTTCTCAACTATAGGACATTTTGTTTAATGTGCCTGTATTAAATAAGTTCCTGTCCTTATTTTGCTCATAATTCCTAAGGCTTTTCAATGCTGCAATTGAATTGCTAATTCACTCTTTGGACAATTAATGGACCATAACTTAGAAAATGCTTTATACCAAGAAGCTACAGAGCAAGTCTTAGTAAATTATAAGAGAGAAATGTTGGATTTATGTAAAATTCAGGAAGTACCATGGAATTAAATATTAATATACAGGAACAACCAAAGCAACATAAGAACAACTTGAATGCAATATCTGTATTTACTGTATGTAAAACAGAACTTTATCTATTTAATTAGAAAAATGTTAGCATTGTTTTTATTGCCAACCTGTCTTTATTTCTCGACATACTAAGTAAATCAATAATAAACCACAGGTTAACTTACGATATAAAATGAAACAGATACTCAAATGCATGAAGGTATTTTGTTTCAGCTTGTAAAAAGCATTGTTATGACTAAAGGCAAAATGATTCTGAAGTACCAACTTAAATAAATGAGCCTGAAACTACACAGAATACTGCATTATGTATTTCTTCAGGGACACTGAACTACGAAACAAGCTAATCATTACCAACCACAGATTTTTGGCAATAATTTGTTCTCCTCATATTCTAAAGATACTGTACCGCTCATCACCAAGATTACAAGCCTAAAGCAATTAGTGAAAACCACTTTTCTCATTGCTTATTTAAGTAAAACTCTTCTTTATACCTCATTAGTTATTCTAATTCCTCTAAATGATCTTAGTTGACTATTGTGTTGAACTGTATCACAATTGCAAAATTTTGTCCCAGTCATTTCCTATTTTGAATTCAATTTGTGGGATAATTAGATCATGTATTAGATAATCACCGCCTTCTCATAGTCTTTAGAGACATTTCAGTTGATAAAATCATTCAGAAATGGGTATTTTCTGTGGTAAAGTGGATTTGATTTCCTGGGCACTTTTTATTTTGCTCTTGTGTTTTACATTTACATGATGGAGACACTCAACTGGATTCTCCTCTCAGGAACACACTGTTGTGTCCATCTGCTCATTTTAATTGTAAACCACATGTTTTGTACATATGCTGAATGAATTTATAAAGTGCAAAATTATATAAGGAAGTGAACTGTGAAAACAAATAGTGAAAATAAACAAATAAGCATCATTTTGACTCCACAATAGTCATTTTTATAAATATCTATCCATCCATCCATCCATTATCCATCCCGCTATATCGTAACTACAGGGTCACGGGGGTCTGCTGGAGCCAATCCCGGCCAACACAGGGCGCAAGGCAGGAGACAAACCCCGGGCAGGACGCCAGCCCACTGCAGATTTTTATAAATGTGTTAATTAAAAATGTATATTGCTGCTTTTTAAATCTACATAATGAGTTGGATCAAACTGTCTAATCAGTCATTAGTTTAATTAAATGCCACAGATCAGTGTTAAAAATCAATACTCATATAAAAAACACTCTAGAAACATTTTAGGCTTCACCCATATGTCCAGTTGGAGGGAAGCTTTTACAAGTGGTAAGTTATAGCAAAACACCACTAAACATCTTCCATAGCAGTATGATCAGATATCTACCCAGATTTGCAAACACACAAGCAGCTCTCAGTGTAATGTGAAAGCAATGACATTTTTTACAAACACAGAAGACATTTACTGTATCTGGATACAATATACTGTGTGCAATTTTACAACATACCTGTATCAATAAGGCTAAAAAAGTTCACTTTGCAACAAAATGAAGCAAATATTAAGGGCTCACCACCACATTCACAGATCCAAAAGCATGCTTTAAAACACAAATGAGAATCAGAATCACATTTATTGGTTAAATAGGCTTGCATGCAAAGAATATTACTGCAGTATTTTGATAACTCTCCAAGTTACACAACAGACATGCACACAATTGATAACTACACACCTGTAGATACCCGGAGATAAATATAAGACAAAGAATGTGAACATAAACATACAAAGTGCAAGGCAGTGCAAAAAATACTGAAATACATACTGAATTACGCATTATGTAACTATATGTTAGAATATTGCAAAAAAGGGGGTTTGCCCAGACTGAGCAAAAACAGCTGACTTAGCCATTGATGAGCTTGATGGCATGTGGAAAAGAAACTGTTCTTATACCTGCTTGTGTTGGCATAGTTTAGTCTACAACATCTGGCAAATGGGAGAACTGTGGGCTGGATGTGAGGGGTCGGTGATGATTTTTCCTGTCCACTTCATTACTGGAAAAGTACAGGTCCTGTAAGGTGGAATGTCTGGTGCTAGTCTTCTTTTCAGCAGACCTGACTATTCATTGTAGCTTGTCCTTGTCATGTTTAGGTGCAGATCCAAGCCACACTGCAATTTATGCGCTTAGAACAGAGTTGATGATTGCTGTGTAGAACTGAGTCTGCAGATCCTGTGGCATATTGAACTCCCTCAGCTTTTGCAGGAAGTATACCTGCTACTATGTCTTTTTTATTATGGAATCTATGTTGGACTTCCAAATCAAGCCCTGGATGATTATTGATCCCAGAAACATGACCATTTCCACAACTGAAATACTATTACTAAATATGGAGAGGGCAGGTGATTTTGGGGGGCCCTCGAGATGTCCACTATGATCTCCACAGTTCACCAAAGAGCCAGCTGCCCAACCTCCTTTCCATATGCAGACTCATCACTATTTTTTTTGAGTAAAATTATGTTTGTGTAATATGCATTTTTACAATTCCACAACTGAAATACTATTACTAAATATGGAGAGGGCAGGTAATTTTGGGGGGCCCTTGAGCTGTCCACTATGATCTCCACAGTTTTGAGTGTGTTTAGCTCCAAATTGTTCTGACAACACCAAAGAGCCAGCTGTCCAACCTCCTTTCCATATGCAGACTCATCACCATTTCTTATGAGTCCAATTATGTTTGTCTCATATAAATATTTGAGGAGTATGTCTGAGGGGTCCTTAGAGTTGCAGTAATTAGTATGATGAGATAAGAGCAGTTCGGACAGCACACAACCCCAGAGTAACACCAGTGCTGATTGCCCAAGAGTCAGAAATGAGTTTCCACAGTTTCATCCGCTGTTTCCTATTTGTCAGGGAATTTGTAGTCCAGTGACAGGTGGAGACAGGGGCAGAAAGCTGGCTGAGTTTGCAGTAGAGGAGTTTAGGGATGATTGTGGCAAACACTAAACTTACATCCACAGACAGGATCCTTGCATAAGGCCCTTGACTGTCAAGATGTTGCAAGATGTAGTGCAGACCCATATTGACTGCATTATACACTGACTTGTTTGCTCAGGAGTCAAAATGAAGGGGGTGCAACAGGGGAACAGTGATACCCTTTAAATGAGCTAACACCAGCCTCTCAAAGGTTTTCATAACCACAGATGTCAAAAGCAACAGGTCTGTAGTCATTCAGTACTGTTATGCAGTATTCTTTGTACGTATATGTAAAAATAAAAAAGCATTACATGAAATAATTAAAGAGGTCAAGATCTAACACTGAAGAGAGATCTATATAAATCCATCATAATGAATTTCAAAGCTCCTGTCATTAGGTTTCTGGTTTCATCCTTTACTTACTACTTTCGAACTGTACTTCACGAGGAGTTAACAGTGAAATTTAAATCATGCTCTCTCTTTGTATTTTAAGAACATACTGTATCTGACAAATCCATTAAATATTAGCTTCATTTTTCCAACATGATGTGGGCTGTTTGTCATGTACAAATTCAAAGTTTTGGGCATGCTGAAATTGAGGAAGAGGCAGGGAGGTAACATTGCCAAAGCTGAACTGAGAGTCAAATTCAGAAACTGCTGTTGACAAATTTATACAAGTTCACAATACTCTCTTTTTTATAATTGTTATGCTATTTTTCGTATATAATTCTACTCATGACATTAAAATCAAGATGGATTGGCTTATAGCTATCACTCTAAAATACATAAACAATCAGGACACCATTTTTGATTGATCGTTTTAATTGAAAGTGCAGTACTATTAACCACATCCTGCAAACTGCAGATACCATAAAATTAGAAGTGCAGGTTACTGCAAAATTTGCCACAATTAGTTGCTGTCAGTAAGTTGTAGCAGATTTACCTGCCTTCCCGAGTCAAATTCACACACCATTTTTTTGATTCTGAATAAATTATATTTACGCAACAATGGGGCGTCATAGAGACATAACCCAATAAACTCACTGGCAGTACGCAGTCACAATATTCTAATTTCTTTCGTTGCTGATTCCACGAACTTAAGGAGATGAAACTTGTGGAATATCTTGGTCAAAATTAGCTAATAGCTACCAAATAAATCGTTGTTTCAAATAGCTATAAATTGAAGCTATTTTTAAAGAGAAATTCTGACTACTGTGTAAATTTTATGATTAATATTGTTTTCAAGCTAATCTACTGTTCCAACAGTTTTTATAAACTCTTCCTCTGTGGTGTTTAGCAACTACCCCACACTACCGTGAGCAACAAAATGAAAAACGTCAGCCGTACGATACATTTCCAGAATGAAATCAGATCTAAGTGGAAGTGGTCACATATAAGGTGTGTTTTTGTGTGTATGAGTAGTGACTCAAAGTGACCGTGTTTTAGCAGTCGTGGGCATTTTTAGATACCATAAATTGCACTTTTCAGCTCGATGCACTCATCTCGTTCGCAACATTTCTCTTGCAATACCGAGAATACAGCACAAAATTCATTCAGACGCACTGCTCTTTGGCAGTAATGTATTTTTCTTTTCGGTCCTTGAGTTTGTGTTTATTAACGTTACAAAAAACATGAGATTGCGACTGGTGATCCGCTTAGAGTATCTCGGCGTAAGACGCTCTGCCTTGTGTGGCGACCAAAAAGCAACTCACTGTTATCAAGCGCTCTCCAAGGTGCTGAAATGCACCTCTCACCTTCGCGAGCTTCCAATGGATGGCTGTGAGTTAGGAATGAACAAGAAATTAAAGAGAATTCAAAAATTTGTACCTGTTCAGCACCTTGAAAGCAAATCCTACAGCTCGGGGTCGGGATACTGTTCTCGCTGCTGCAGTCCGAGTGCGAGGGCTGCACTTTGTAGGAACCCTCCCCGTTCACTGCCTTGACGCTGTCCTCGCCACTACAACCGCTGTGTCCCTCTCCTGGATTGAGTTCCTCCTGCCGGGTAAGTCCCGGGTGATGCTGCTGCTGCTCCTCCACTTGCCAGTCACTTGCGCGAAGGTCCGTTGAGCTGCTTTGGACGCCCGCTGTAGCGCCTCCTTCCGGTTCTGGCTCGGTGCCCCTGTAGACCGGACCCGCCTCTGTCTCCAAGCTCATAATAAGGGATAGGAATAAAGCAGCGCGTCACGAAATTAGCACATCCTGCGGTGGAACAGAGAGACAACGTGAAAAAGGCAAAAAATTAGAAAAAAAAATTAAAAGAGACGAAAGTGAGGTTACATAGGCTCCGCAAAGTTGGAGAGAAACCGACTCTCACGTGCGCGGTCGGTTTCAACAGTGGACGGCCGTTCTCCAGGCAGCTTCATGTCCTCACAGACTGCAGTTTGTACGATGTGGAGCTGGAAACCGATACCAGTTGGAAAGCTGGAATCTCCTCGCCAGGGTCGCGTTTCCAAGGAAACCAGGGATTTAATATAAAGGCAGGCGAAACTTTCCAGGCACAGAGCGGCGTAGCGCGCTCCGCAGAGCCCTTCGCCGCTTTTGCTACTGGTGCTACACCGTTTGTAGGGACGGCAGCAGGCTTCGCTCATCTCCACGCACACATGGGGCTGGTCATAGGTAAATTCTGCGGGAGCCATCCATCCGTGCGGTGGGAGGGATCGGCTACGGGCTAGCTATCCTCTCAGGTTCCCAGAGCTGTTCTCGCTCTGCAGGACGAGATTGCCTGCTGACCCAGTGCCACAGAAAGGTGGAAGGTAGTGCGTGTGTGTGTGTGTGTGTGAGCACGGAAGGGATGGGCTCAGATAAAAAGTACAGTGGGGCTTAAGGGCGTACGTAGAATAATTAATAGAAATATGAAAAAGGTGCGTGTGTGAGGCTAACTGGCAAAGCAGAGATGGCTGTCCATATTCAAAATGTAATTCTTTGGTATGTATTTTATATTAATTAAATGACAATAGATTAAAACATGTACATTATAATTAAAATACTGTGTTTCTTGAATTATTTTCCCACTCAGGTTGCTGATTTCAAAAAGGCAACCTTACAGCAACTGCAAGTGAAGCACAATGATGATTCTAATATCACAAAACTGTCATCACATCATTGGCCTCAAGCACATTCTTGATTATATCAAATTGATCAAATCTCCAACAGTAAGAACTAAACAGATTTACCATTTGAGCCCATTTTGCATCTGAACTGACTGGATTGCCCCCATTTCAAAATTCTATGCATCTACTTTAATCCACACATTGATCATTCAGGGGATTTATTCATATTGATTTGGGTGGTACATGTAATATTTATTTTACAATAAGGAGAAATATGTGGCCAAATCACAAAACGTTACAATGGTTTTGAATCCTAATGTTACTATAATTTCATTATTGTGCTAGAGTATGTTTAAAATTTGAAAAAAGCCAATGAACTAAAAATATTAATAGAGTCTCACTTTTAAAAAATAAAGGTGCCAGAGTGATTCTTCAGAATGATGCCATAGGGGAACCATTTTTATATCACTGAAGAAATGTCCAAATGAAGGTTAGAGAAAGAGCCATCATTTATTGAGTCCCATGACAGGTTCCATGAATAACAATTAACATATGATAAAACCACTGGGGTTCCTGATTTTAGAAGGACTTTCACTGCATACAGTCACACAGACCAAGTTCAGGATTTCTTGATCTGTTGTATCCTGCTAGGATTAAAGACTTCTGTTTTGCCCACATATTATTAACCTTTTGGAGCATAAGAATAAAATTTGATATCCAAAGAACCCCTACCTGAATTAAACGGTTCTTTGTCAAGCATGGGTTCTACAAGGAACCACATAAGCCAGTAAATAGCCATTTTAGAATCAGCATTTCTAAGAATGCATGATGAATACATTTGATGCCTAACTTAAAATTAAATGATATTCACATTGACTGGATGAAATTTCTACTTTGAAAACATTCAGTCATTGGTAGTGTGGTAAAACATTTTAGCACATCGATTGCAAATGTCTTCAATTTTAAATGTATATTGTCAGGTTTTATCTTAATATATTGAAGCTTAGTTGTACAGTAGCAGCTACCCCCTGGCACCTCCACATAAATTACCCATTAGTACTGGATATGACAGCATAAAGAGTTACAATGATTTTTTTTTTGGCCAGACAAGAGTTAGTGAAGAGTTTGTTGAATAGAAGAGACAAGAAAACAACCAGCCGTTTATCACACAGAGTCTAGTTTACCCAGCAGCTCCTTTATCTAAGCAAGAATTACGTCCTGAGCAGTTGGACTAGCAGGAGAAAAACATTTTACCAAGGACACGCTTTCTGGTCCTATAGATGGGACATTAAAACATTTGAAAAATTTTGATGACCCCGAAAAAGCTTGCCAAACCTATCCGTCTAATTTCTCCAAAATAACATCAAGTCAAGTTTTGAAAGTCCCTAAATGTTTGCGCTATACCTCTCTATTTGATTAATTGAATGTGTATTTGGTTCTCCGTGTGAGACAACTAAAATATGGCACAGAAATAATGGGCGATAAATCTTAAACTTTAAAGAAAAGCTTGCTAGGTTATACAAATATATATTTAGTGAGGATTTGAGGTTACTAGATAGATAGATAGATAGATAGATAGATAGATAGATAGATAGATAGATAGATAGATA
>JANRMT010062819.1:21524331-21558279 GCA_026402145.1 Polypterus bichir lapradei | reverse complement strand
TATCTATCTATCTATCTATCTATCTATCTATCTATCTATCTATCTATAAAATTTGCAGTTAATTAATATATAATTTTTGTCATTAAAATTCAGAGAAAAATAACTGAAAATATCTAAAAAAATGATATTTCCACTGTAGTGTGTATTTTTTATAACAGCACTGGCCAACGAAGATTTTATTTCTTGAAAACCTCTAGGTATATCTTATGGATTTTTGCCTGCTGATCAAAAAATGACCTTTATATTTTCCTATCATGTACTGTTTTATTTTCAGTTACCTATTTTTGTGATTTCCTCTCATAAGTTTAGTGGATTCAGAAAGTATTCAGACCTCATCAGTCTTTATACACTTTATTGTGTTGTAGATTTAGTTTGCCATTTTTGCCTATCACTCTACTGCACTCAATAACCCAGAATGTTAAAGTGAAGCAGGTTTTCTGAAAGTTTTGCATACTTATTAAAAATCAATAAATTTGATTTTGTCTGTTTTGCAGATTTGCCCATTAAAACAAATCTATGAACCAATAAAATGTGCAGAAAGTGAAGGGATGTGAATACTTTCTGCATCTCATCCGCTGTACACAATCCAACAGCTACAAGTGGCACATCTGCAGTGATCTGAACGAAGTGGTGTTGCTACTAGGAATGCAGGAGCCATTTTAAAAAGTCTCATTACGTTAAAAAGAATTAGCTGCTACATAAGCATTTGGCTCTAGGGCAGGAAACTGTGGGACATAAACCATTTCTTGACCAAAAAAAATATTTTTGTTTTCTCTTCATATAAAGCTTGGACTGATGAAAAATTGGTGACAGCAATGAACAAGTAAGTTGAAGGATTTTCATATTTCAGACAAATAACAAATGCCAATATTAAGGTAGGTATTTTTGTTGGTCCACAAATCAGGCACAGCGGAAATCACATGGAATACATTGTTGGCAGTTAAACTACATCCACTTGGTTGACAACATGCTTCAAGCATACAAAACCATGAAGTATATGACATGTCATGAAGACTACTTTTCTGCATTCACACTTGGACTTCTTCCATGCTAATCTTAGTACATGAACATGGTGAAAAGCTTCACCAGGACATTGAAACAATGGAAAAATGACACTTGGGCAAATGGAATCCATCAAAGCTGAACAGCTATTGTTGGACACTGATGTGAGATGCATCAGATGCTGAGAACAAATGAAAATAAGCAGTAAACCTTTTTAGCTTAATTAATGCAATGTGTCTGCACCATTAAATGATTAAACATGCTAAATTCAATATAACTTAATTTCACTTTCCCCAAATTCCTGTGATCAGTCAATCTAAAATTATATTTGTGTTCAACTTGAAGGTGACTATTACAGTATATCATTAAACATTTTTCTGGAAGTAAAATTTTTAAAAAAATTATTGTCCAGTGTAATTTATATACTTATTGGATTACCTTTTAACAATGTGTAGTAACTAGCCACATCACCTGTCCAAGACAGGTAATAGTATAAATTTAAATATATTTGATATCTTTTTCCTTCAGCATGTATCTTCAATGCCATTCCTCCTATTCTTGTGTGACTGAGAACCTGTCTTGACCTGCACTACATCTCTCTAGAGCTTTCCCATAAAACCTGCTTCTCAAACTCTGTCATTTTGAGCCACCTTGCTTGCTTCCTGTCCGCTTTTATACCTCCCATCTCTGAAAGTAACTCTCAGTGTGTCTCCTATGGCTTTACTCCTCCTTGTGTGTCTCACAACTGCACTTTTTTCAATCACGTCACCAAAATAAAACAGCCCAATCAAATTGCTCGGAGAATCCGGATACACAGCCCTTAGCATTTTACTATATAGTTACTATATTTTACTGTATAATTACTTCTGTAATTTCCTCACTGTATTACTATTTTCCAGACTTTTATGGTTACTGTGATTTTGACCCAGTGGATTTGACACAGTAGTTCTTGCTTTACTTTTATTGCTGTCCATGTTTCCCAATACAGTTTTACCAAACTAGTCCCCCTGCTCATCTCTCTATTATATAAAAAAACCTTGGGACGAGACAAGACTTTTTCAGAGAGATGAGACATTAATTTCTCAGAGAGACACTTTCATGTCCCGCAAGACAAAGAGTAGATGACAAAGTAGAACATTGTAAAGAATTCAAAAACATTGGTGCGATACACATGCAGAGCAGGTTAGAGATAAAGGAAGTACAAAAATTCAAAATTCTCCAAAAAATGATAGTAAAGATCGCATTAGCACAAACAAACGGAAATTATTACTCAGTGAAATAATGGAACAGCGAAAAGAGATTGAATATATTGTTCGGATTTAAACTTTAAGCTGGAGACTTGTAGATCGTCAAATTCGTGTTGCCATCAGGGAAAAGTAGTGTTTCTTCCCAACGTTTTTCAGACACGTTAAACAAGCCTAAGTCTCTTTCAGGAGTGAATTGAGCTCCGTGTGTAGTTGGAGGGGACAGTTCCATCTCTCAATTAAAAGAATAGAAAATCCTCCTCTTCATAGGGGCGCGCCTCGGGAACGGGACCCCCAACAGGAGCAGAGGATGTGTGGGAGATAAGAGAGACAAGGCAGTGAGACAAAAGGACAGCTGCTGTACAGGTTTGTACATGATACATGATTGACGCGCAGCACAACAAATAGAACACGCAGCTCGGCAGCAGCAGCAGCAGCAAGCCAGCAGCTGATCTGACCGCAACTCCTTAGTGTGCATTCAGCCCCCACCTTAACAATGCGAGTGGCAGAGAAGCAAAGCTTGGAAAGGGGTGGGCGAGTGAAGCAAGCAGGGGGCAAAGCCCCCTAGTTTTCTTAAAAGTCAACACTCGCTTTTAAATTTTTCAAGCACCCTCCACTCTTTTAATTTTTCTACATCTCTGCCTTTCAACTGTTACTACACATTTCCCATTGCCTTTGACTAATGTGTGTTCTATTATAAGGTGACCAAAATTTTTTGGGCCAATCCGGGGACTTGGGGGGGGGGGGGGTTACGGGGGATAGATAGAGGAGCATAGACTACTCCCCTCGTGCTCCGTGATTGAGTTCTCCCACCACTACCGATGAAAAACTTTGAGTCGCACATGCTGCAGATCACAACAGAAACATCCGGGGTCGGACGCAAATACAAAAATTCACGCTGAAGCCCATCATTGAACTTAAAGTTCCTTTTAGCACTCATGTTGAATCACAGGGATCACAGCCCCAAAATGCAGAAACAACAGGTGGAAGAAAAGAGCCACCACGCTGCTCTCGCATCCAGAAGCAAGCCACACGTAGACACAGCCACAGGCAGAGGCAGAGCATGGCGTGCCTCTCTTAGAATCTATAGATCACTAGTAGGGACTCTAAACACTACAGAGTACAAAGCGAAAACTTATCACGTGATTTCTCGCCAAAGGTGCAGGATACAGTAAAGCATAACCTCCGTCAAAACACTGCACACGTGTGCCAAGTTCAAATTATCATGGTGATGAGATACATTCAAAAATGTGAACCAGCTGAAACCGGGGTTTAAACTTTAAACCGGGGACAAAACGGGGACATATTTCCGAGTGGGGACAGTTGTCCGAAAAAGGGGACTGTCCCCAGAAAATGGGGACGGATGGTCACCCTATCTATTACAATGCTTCTGTACCTTTTTGATATCAGGACGCACTTTGTTCTGTGTAAATGTCTTCTAGACCAGCTTGGGGGGGGGGGGGTCTCCCTTGAAGAATCAAAGATAATCATCAAAATTAGTGGGGAGGGATTCCTCTTGGTGAAATGATTGCATCAGAGCATCAAATGGAGTAGAAATATATTGTGCAACCCATCATTTCCCAAAACCATTATAAAGAATCATCAATCATGACCCAGTGGTTGAGAAACTCTGCTCTATTATATGCATGTCTTGGTCACTGTGGAGAGCAGCCCAAGTTACTGCTCATTTTTGAGACCATGAACTAGACAAAGTAGGTAAGAAAACAAGTAGAACTCAGGGATACAATCATTATTAAGCCTGCTTAATCCAGGTCATGGCTACAGTATGAGGACAAGGCAGGAAGCACCTCTAAACAGGGTAAAAGTTCTTTGTAGGGCCTTTTTATACACACAGCCATGGTGGCTGATTTGAAGTCACAAGTTAACCTAACTGTAATGTCTTTGAAGAGGAAAATTAGAGAACCCAAACTGGAACTGACGCATACACAGGGAAAATATGCAAAATTTACAGAGACAGTGGACAGACATGGGGTTGAAACCCAGGAACCTGGAGCTGTGAGGTGACAGCACTGCCCACTGTGCCATTCAACTCAATGAACATACTGTAAAAAAAATCCATTAATGAAATAAAAGAGAGATTCACTATACAAACTCTAGCATGGATTTATGTAAGGAAACATGTATATGCATATGTTCTGTGACGGGCGGCCGGGTCCCATTCCCAGCCGGGACACCCCTGCTGAATATGTTCTGGGGGAGCAACCATGGGCAACACAATACCTGCCCCGGGACGCTTTGTGGCAGCCTCCCTGGCCGATGGTGATTCCCCAACCTCCCGCAGGGCTCCATGGGAGATGGAATCCTACACAGCCCGGTTGGGAGCTGGGGTGGCCGCTAGGGGGTGCTGCCTGGATTTCACAGCCCAGCTGGGCGATTTTCTTCAGCCCCACCCGGAAGTGCAATTGGGACCAGGTGGTCAAGCGCCTGAAACACTTCCGGGTGGGTATAAAAGGGGCCAGCCACCACCACTCAGTGGCCAGAGTCGGGAGGAGAGGACGAAGCTTCAAGGGAGGAGTAGTGGTGCCAGAAGGCAGTGTTTTGGTTATGGTCAGTGCTTGTTTGGGACTGTGTATTGCCTGTGGGGTTCACGGGGAAGACGTGCCCCACAGGTGAAGAAAAATAAATCTTTATTTTGATTTTTATGCGTTCCTCTGTGTGAGTCTGTGCCAGGACTGGCGCAAGAAGGTGCTATTGTTATAGCTCATTACTGAAACAGATTAGAAGGCTCAACACTGACTCAACTATAGAATGTCAAGGAGGGGGTAGACGGCTAGTTGACAGAGGTCTCCGTGACTGTGATTGTGTCTCACTTTGTCTTGATTTACTCTTTCATAATTTATTCCTCTGTTGACATCTGGCCATAATCAACAAATAATTAATGGACAGGTAATTGTATTTATGTTAGTCACTTTCTGTGTTGTTTTCTGTGTGTTTTAACAAATAAGTATTTTTATATGTACTAATTCTGCATTTAGTAATTAATATAATCTTGTTGACAGTGCTCCGTACCTGCACTCTTCAGCACTATACAAAAAAAGACAAATAAAGAAACAAAAGACATCCTCACTGCACTGAAATGATCACTGGACTGTTTAGGCCCAATAGTAAGACTTCTTTCAGCCTTGAATTAGTGAACAAGAACAACATTTATTTATATAACACATTTTCATACAAACAATGTAGCAGAAAGTGTTTTACATGATGAAGAAAGAGACAAAAGACAAAATAAATAAGAATTAAAATAAGGGAACACTAATTAGAATAGAATAAAAGTAAGGTCCGATGGCCAGAGAGGACAGAAAAAACAAAAAATAAAAAAACTCCAGACGGCTGGAGAAAAAAACAAAATCTGCAGGGGTTCTGAGGCCATGAGACCGCCCAGCCCCCTCTAGGCATTCTACCTGAATGTGAATGTGAAAAGATACAAAAAGCTGTAAACTTTGTCTGAAGTTAATGATAAAATGTATCTAGCACCGTTCCCTGCAGTTAAACAGTCAGCAGCGGATGTGCATTTCAAATGAAAGCCCAGAAAAACTTCATCACACAAAATGTCATAGGAATTTGGAACAAACTGCCAAGTTGAAGCAGAAGCCCTGAAAATTTTCATAAGTATTAGATGCTGGGACAAAGTGTTGTTGAGCTAACTTGATGAGATTAATGGTCTTTTGTCAAACTTCTTGGTTTTATGGAGAAGTTACCATTCTATACCATTTTCAAGGTTAGGTTGCAGTGTCTGTTGTAACTAAGATGTAAATATAAAGACTTTAAGTTTTATTATCATAATCTTCTTGCAGAGGTAACCTAACACCATTCTTTATACTTTTTTACATTCTGTTTCCATTTTTGCTGGACATTAGGACTAGTACACACATGTTTATCTCAGGGAACACTAAAAAAATGTTTACTCAGGTCCAGTTTAGACTTGTAAATTTATCCGATCAATGAGATATGGAAGAAAACACAAGCATCTGCATAAATTACACAGAGACACTGCCAGGGTAGAGTTAAACCCATTCCCTGATGCAGTGAGACGGCACAAATTACACTCCACCACCATCCCACACATTCAATATTACTTAGTGATTTAATTCAGTTGTACTTACTCTTACATGTATCACTAATTTTAATACATGCAGCTAACTTGAAATTAATTTTAAAATTCTCTTCCTTCTAAAAGTCTGATATATCAATTGCGATATTTTGTGAAAGGAAATGAACACACAAACGTAATTGATTTTCAGTGCTGTACTTTAATTTCAAAAAAAGTTTCCATGGTGTTGGTTACTGTTACATTAATTTTAAAATATAACAAGGGCTAGAAGCTCATTATTATGATTCTGTTTATCTTCCAGAAGCTCTGTACATTTGAATTAAATCATCTTCTTATTGTGAAACTCAATTATAGGAGCAGTTTGTGATGAACTATTAGGAATGACTCTGTATGGGGCATACTACTGTATATAGAGAATATTTACTTTTTTCAGCAGCTAAATAACCATTGTGATTAATTAAGCTTGGATAAGAATGGGCAAGCCTTTTGTAAGCAGAAATATTAATTTTAAATTACTTCTATCGATTTCATATCTTCTTGCCTTTCATTTACATATTTTATCATCTAGCTAGCCCGGGGATGCTATAAACAGAAAAATGCATTAAGGGTCATCTTGGCAGTTTGTGCTTTTTAAAGCTTGCTGGATGAATTATTTGCAACATTTTGCTTCTTGACTAAGTGAGGAGTTGTAAGGTAGCTTTGTGATTTTTAAGTGATTAAAACTGAAGCTGCTGGATCACAGGTTGGAACTGAAAAATCGACAGGGAAACCTGAGACATGAGAAGGGTTGGTAACAGGCCAAAAGAGCGCTTTGTGAGCTCACATTTCTGTCCTCTTTTAGATTTAAAGCACTTTCAGTACTACTGGAGGGTTTATTTTGTACTAGTTTCTAGAATACGCTAATCTTTTTTGATAAGTTAACCGTTAGGAGCTTGCTGCTGAATGAGAAGCGGTGTTCCGCATATTTAAATGTTTATATTGACCTTTTATTGCATGAGCATCACTAAATCACAATACGTACAGTTACTGTTGCTATGACAATAAAATAAACTTGAACGACAGAATGTCTTGCATTCATAAAGAGATTATAAAAAGAAGATAACACTAACAGACCTATCACTCTAATCAAGCTCTAGTATGTCAATTAGCTGACCTTTTGTTCTTGTTTTAGAAAGAAAGTGGAAAATGTGTTGAGATGGAACAAACGACAGCAGTAAGATCTAAAGGGCTGTATGGGGTAGAGAGAAAAGAAGCTGAAGGTACGATTTATTGTATATGATTTTGGGACTGTTTTTCATCAGGTCCTTGGAGAAAAATACAAAAATACAACAGTGAAATGCTGTCAACATACTCTTTTGGGCAGAGAGAGCTATAGTCAGTTAATATTGAAATGTTCATAGGATGATACAATTTTACACTATAACATTTTGGTTAATTCAGTGCTGAATGGTACATAGGTGAAGAGCAGTGAGCATTCAAATCAGGTTTATTTGCAGATATTATATCTTTGCAGTATAACTGTAAACAGAAGGAGGAACTATTAGACTTCTGACACTAATCATAAAAGCAGGTTAATGTTAATCTCTTAAGTAATGTGTGAAATATCCTATCGTACTCAGAGGGTCCCAGTAGTGCTCCAACACTGAAACCTTACTCTGATAACGTGGAATCTACAATTAGCTACAGTGTGTATATATAATGCTATTAACTTAGGATAGTTTAATCACATCATGCACAGATATACGATATGCAAACAAAATCCACACCACCTGCATCTTGCACAATGGCCATTTTTCATGACATATATGTACAGTACAGGCCAAAAGTTTGGACACACCTCCTCATTCAATGTGTTTTCTTTATTTTCATGACTGAAGGCATCAAAACTATGAATGAACACATGTGGAGTTATGTACTTAACAAAAAAAGGTGAAATAACTGGAAACATGTTTTATATTCTAGTTTCTTCAAAATAGCCACCCTTTGCTCTGATTACTGCTTTGCACACTCTTGGCATTCTCTCGATGAGCTTCAACAGGTAGTCACCTGAAATGGTTTTCACTTCACAGGTGTGCCTTATCAGGGTTATTTAGTGGAATTTCTTGCTTTATCAATGGAGTTGGGACCAGCAGTTGTGTTGTGCAGAAGTCAGGTTAGTTGGACGATCATTTATTTTTCAACAGGACAATGACCCCAAACACACCTCCAGGCTGTGTAAGGGCTATTTGACCAAGAAGGAGAGTGATGGAGTGCTGTAAATGGTCATGAAAATAAAGAAAACACATTGAATGAGGAGGTGTGTCCAAACCTTTGGCCTGTACTGTACATCTGTGCAGGTGAGTGGAAGCCACAAACTCGCTCACTATAGAAGTGCTGATTCTCACTTCAACAGCAGGAAAATAGTTGAAATGTCATCATCATTTGGGATATTTTCATTGTTGTGTTTAAATGTTACAAGCAGAGGAGTTTGTTGCTTTTCTTTATTTTAGAGCAAAATTAAATTAAATCAGGGGTCCTCAATCACGGTCCTGGAGGGCCGCAGTGGCTACGGGTTTTCATTCCAGCCAGTGTCCTAATTAGAACTCAGTCCGTGCTGATAATGATAGTTGGTGTTGAACTCAGTGCCTTGTTAGTGCCTTTATTCATTGAAGACAAATTTTAGTTACTTTATAGATCAGAGGTCCTCAATTACAGTCCTGTGGGTCTGCTATGGCTGCAGGTTTTCACTTTAACCAATTTCTTAAGTAAAATAATTTTATTTACTACTAAAGCAATACTTTTTTGGGCTTAATTTTAGTTCTCTTGCCTGTTACCATTCAGAAACCTTAATTACCTATTTTAGATTTTAGCAGCTGCATTTAAGTCTTAAGTTAATAATGAGATGCAGATAACTAGTAAACCAGCAGCTCTCCAGCCAATGCGCTTACCATGAAGTATCCATGATAAAAAAATGTTTAGAAATGAATGATAGGTGAATTGGAAGGACCATTAAGTTTAAATCTATCCTGGTCCACAAAACACATGGATAATGTTCTCACAGAAGGAAACTCTACAGTGCAATTAAAATTGCTCTTGGATAAATGCAAGCATTAACAAGGTAAATAATTCAATAATAAGTTTCATTATCAGCAAGGACTGCTTTCTAATTAGGAATCCAGTTGGAATGAAAACCTGCAGCCACTGCAGCCCTCCAGGACTGTGATTGAGGACCCCTGTACTAAATGAAGCTCAATCAAAATATATTAGCAGAGAACTTTGCCTTCTTTCCATTCTTTCAGACTGAAGGTAGGCTAATTGAAATGTCATTAATGCCACCCTCCTGCAGACCAGCAACCACATCAAATCCAGGATAAAGCAGTCTAAAATAAGAAGAAACTAGGGGGCTGTGCCCCCTGCTCGCCTCGTTTGCCAAACCTGTGCTACGCGCCATTGTGAAGAGGGAGGCTGAACGCCCTCCAAGGAGATGCCGTCTGTCCTCCAAAACCCCTCTTAAATGGTGATACAATGGGAAACAAATACATTTTTTTTTACTTCCTCTTTGTTCGATCAGCTGCTGGCTTGCTGCTGCTGTCGTGCCGCGCGCATTTCGTGCATCACTTCGAACATTTAAAAGCCTGTACAGCAGCTGTCCCTTTGTCTCACTGACTTGTCTCTCTTCTCTCCCAGACATCCTCAAACACTATTCAATCTATTTTCGCTGTTCCATTATTTTACTGAGTAATATTTTCTGTTTGTTTGCAATCAAGATTGCTCCACTATGACCTGTGGTGGCCATTCTCCAAGAAGGAAAACAAACCCCCAACCCCTGCCATTGGGACATTGTTGGTAGCAATTCTAAGTCTTGAAGACACAAAGAAGGTGAGAAAAAAACATTTAGGAAACATTCAAGTGTTTTCTATATGAAGGCGCAATAGCTCCTATTCCTTTTTTGTGTATTTGATGATATATTATTAAATTTAAAATTGTTATTGGCCAATCATGTCTTCCATAACATGACTTCCATAACAGTAGCTGCTGGTGCGTAAAAGGCAGGATCAAGCACAGGTCAAACGTGTGCCGAAATATATCTCTCAGTCCAAAAGTTCGTTTTAAAAGACTAGGGGGCTTCGCTCGCCAACCCCCTGGCCTGTGCTATGCACAAGCCACTTTGCGTCTCTGCCACTTGCATATGTGGATTTCACTTTCACCAAACAAGAAATCTTTTAATTCTCGTGGATAGGCCTCTTGATTGGGAAGAAACACTACTTTTCCCTGCTGGCAACACAAATTAGATGATCTATAAGTCTCCTACTTAAAGTTTAAAGCCAAACAATACAGTACCTACTTACGTCTGTCATATCACCTATGTCCATATATTCAATCTCTTTTTGCTGTTCTGTTATTTCACCAAGTAATAATTTCCGTTTGTTAGCGCTAATGCGATCTTTACCATCATTTTTTTGAGACTTTTGAATTTTCCTACTTGGTACCTACTTGATTCCTACCATTATCTCTAACCTTCTCTGCATGTGTATCGTGCCAACATTTTTGAATTCTTTGCGAAGTTCTACTTTTTCATCTACTCTTTGTCTTTTTCCGGCCCTGGGCATTGTTAGAGGGGGGCTCAACGCACCCCAAGGAGATGCAGTCGCTTCTCAGAAACCCCTCTTAAATGGTGATACAACGGGAAACAAATAGTTTTTTTACCTCCTCTTTGCTCGATCAGCTGCTGGATTGCTGCTGCTGCCGTGCCACGTGATTTGCATCTCATGCTGCGCTTCGAATGTTTAAAAGCCTGTACATCTTAACGACAGTCTTTTAAACTTGTATTTTAGCCTATGCTCCTATAAACCCAGTAATGGGAATTGAATGATTTACAGCAACTTAATCTGTCTTTAAAATTTATTTTTTAGACACCCAATATTTTGCTTTTAAGACTTTCAGTAGATCTGAATGATTGCACATATTTCACAACTTGCTTTTATGCTAGACTATGCAGAATATACAGAAATATCCATTCATTCAAAGATGTAAATTATAATGAGCAACACGTCTAAAGACTGCAAACAAAGTTTGATTTGTAAGGTGTGCCAATGAAACACATAGGCTTAAATTTTAACAAAACTATCTGCAAATATGATTTAAAAACTACTTAAAATGTTTAGAATAGGAATTAACAGGGGATGAGTGTGATGCAAGGAATTTGGAAAGAGAATTGGACGTTCCTTTTGAAATATTGATACAGTAGAGAAAAAGAAGGAGAAAATCTCTAACAAAGTGTCTTAGTTGTAGTAACTGTAGGTGACCAAAATGGAATAAATGAATCTGGTAACCTACTGGAAAAGAAAGAAATAGCAGAATGGGGTAGAGTAAGTTTACATGTTAAATTAGAAAAAAGAACTAAAACTACTTGTGGATAAGGAGAAGCAACAAAAAATCTCCTTGGGGCGTTATCAGTGATAAAGCAAACAGTCCCGTAAAAAGAAATGAAAGATGGTTATAAAGAAGAAGTAACTGCGAACACAAAGACGTTATTTGATTTATTGGGTGAAAGTGATGAGTCAGAAAAAGAATTCTCACCTATGAAAAAAAGAGAATAAGGCTCTGGGGAATGTTTTTCTTTATCAGAGTCAGCAAATCCATTTTTGGAGACAGCTTTTACCAAGCTGATGAAAATGAAAAAACAAAGTGGTGAGAGAACAACTAGTGTAAAAAGGAAAATAACAAGAAGTGAAAAATAGAAAAGAAAGAGGTGCTTGCTATTGTAATTTCTTAACATGGACGGTATGATTGTTAAATAGGCAAACCATTCATTAAAAATGGCATGTGGGTGTGGAGTAAATACATGGGAGATGACTACTAAGATTAATAGTTGTAATCTGTTTTAATTTCAAGAATACAGGGATTGGGTTTATAATCATTAGTCCATCCCTATCTCCATTCAGTGGGTCAGTGTCCATTCAAAGAAAAATGTCATACTGTAAAAAAAGAATGATTCAAAGAGGATAGTCTGATATTCTTAAGAGAACAAGGAAAGAACACACAATATTTTGCATAGAGCCAACACCAGATATTTAGTTATTAAAAAGCTTAAACTTATTAAAAGCACAGAATAAAGCCATGATTATCAGCAGCCTGCTTTGTATGTTAGATGAAACAGAGAAGACGACTTCTTCATCAATGTCATAAAAAAATTAAATAAGCAAAAATAAATAAATAAATAAATAAACAATGGTTATTCATGGAGAGACTGGGAAGAAGAACAAACCTCAAGAATAGACTTCTTCTGGAGTAAAATGTAGGTAGTTCAAAGCTTCTAAAAGGGACCTACTTTCTTTTGAGACCACAAACTCTTTATAGCAGAGTTAGAAACAGGTAAACAAATATCAGCAGAAGATCTGAGTATCAAAAACAATTTATAAAGAAAAATACAATGTTACTCTCTATAGGTCTCTACAGACTGCAAATGAATGGTGAGAAGAATAATATTTTTCTATGAAACGAAGAGAGAAAAATATAGGAAAACAAGAAACCCTACAAAAAGTATAGGAGAAGTTATTGTAAGAGCCCATTGCTAGTGATTTAAGTTATATTAAACGTTTTCCTATATATTGGTGAATAACCTATGGGAGGTTCTTACAACCCCCACAAGTTGAATTGAATTGGTATATTTCTAGCCTCTCAGACTATAGATTAGCCTCAGTTAGTGACCTGCCTTGCTGTATGTAACGCATGGAGGGCACATGGTTTTAAACCATGCCCTTACGTGCCCAATATCATGAAAGCTAAGATACTGTGCTGAATGTGCAGTGCTCTATATTTAGAGTGTACTGAAGGCGAAGTAAAGCATCTTTAAGTATAGATACAACTGAAGTTTGTTTTATTCTACGTGTGTAAAAACCTTTTTTTTATTCATGTGTGAACTATTTGCTTTGAATTTTCACTAAATCTCTCTATTATAAAAGGAAATTGTGGGACGATACTTTCTCTGAGATAATTTCAATTCCCAAAAGAGATAATTTCAGGTCTTGCGAGACAAGACTTTTTGCCAAGAGATTTTGAAGTCCCACCCTCCTGTCAAACGTTTACAACCACGCCCACGGTCCAATCACTTCTCATTCATATGAATGCTATTGTTAGACACAGTTCCTGCACTCTCAGCTCCAAGCAGGGTCGGAAATAAAAGACAAAGAGTAGAAGATAAAGTAGAACATTGAAAAGTGGTTCAAAAACGTTTGGCGCGATACACATGCAGAGCAGGTTAGAGATTATGAAAGTACTAAAATTCGAAAGTCTCAAAAAACTGATAGTAAAGATTGCATTAGCGCTAAGAAATGGAAATTATTACTTGGTGAAATAACAGAACAGCAAAAAGAGATTGAATATATGGACATAGGTGATATGACTGAAGTATATAGGTACTGTATTGTTTGGCTTTATACTTTAAGTAGGAGACTTATAGATCATCTAATTTGTGTTGCCAGCAGGGAAAACTAGTGTTTCTTCCCAATCAGGAGGCCTATCCACGAGAATTAAAAGATTTGTTGTTTGGTGAAAGTGAAATCCACATGTGCAAGCAGCAGAGACGCGAAGTGGCTGTTGTGTAGCGCAGGCCAGGGGATTGGCGAGCGAAGCCCCCTAGTCTTTTAAAACGAACTTTTGGACTGAGAGATATATTTCGGCACACGTTTGACCCGTGCTTGATCCTGCCTTTTACACACCAGCAGCTACTGTTATGGAAGTCATGTTATGGAAGACATGATTGGCCAATAACAATTTTAAATTTAATAATATATCATCAAATACACAAAAAAGGAATAGGAGCTATTGCACCTTCATATAGAACACACTTGAATGTTTCCTAAATGTTTTTTTTCTCACCTTCTTTGTGTCTTCAAGACTCAGAATCGCTACCAACAATGTCCCCATGGCAGGGGTTGGAGGTTTGTTTTCCTTCTTGGAGAATGGCCACCGTAGGTCATAGTGGAGCAATCTTGATTGCTTCAACTACCCCTGGCAACCCATCAAGACACACTTGGCAACCCGTATATGATCCTTTCAAGTTGAATACAATTGTTTATCACGAGTCTGCACAACCTAAAGTTAGACAATCTGTGGACCCAAAATGGGTCACAAGCCGTAGTTTAAGAAACTATGTACTATATAATATGTATTTTTATAAGCAATTGAATTTTTCAGATGAAATTATAGAAATGATGAATTAGCTTCATTAAAAAGTGACAAGTAATGGCTTCATCAAAGTGTGCATGAGTCAAACAAGAAATACAAAGTAGAGTAATGCAAGGGTGACCATTTTCAGACCAAATAATAAAGAATGAGAAGCTGATTACTGTAATAACATTCCTGGAATTTATGTAGAAGTATTTACCCCTAAATGTTTTCACATTTTGCTGTATTGCTGCCTTAAGCTAAAATAATTTAATTTCATTTTTCCCACATTAAGCAGCATTCAATACCCCCAGAATGAGAAAGTGAAAACAGGATTTTAGAGATTTTTAATACTGAACTATCACATTGACACAAGTGTTCAGACCCTTTGCTATGACACTTGAAATCTGGCTCAGGTGTACCCCATTCTATTGTTTTCTACACCTTGGTTAGAGTCCACCTATGGCCAATTCAATTGACAGGACATGATTAAGGAAGGCACACACCTGTCTATAGAAGTTCCCACAGTTGACAATGTATATCAGAGCAAAAACCAAGCTAGGTGGTCGAAATAATTGCTTATAGATCTTAGAGACAAGATTTTTTGAAGGCCTAGATCCCAGGAAGCCTATTAAAACTATTCTGCATTGAAGGTTTTGAAAAGCACAGTTTCCTTCATGATTCTTAAATAGAAGTTTGGAACAACCACTTGAGCTAAACATCAGAAAACCAGTGCAAAGATGACAGAACTTTCAGAAGAACATCATTGCAATACTCCACCAGTTTGGGCTTTATGACAGAATGGCCAGAAAGAGGTCCCTTCTCTGTAAAAGACACATGGAAGCCTGCGTGAACTTTGCAAAACGGCACCTAAAGCACTCTCAGAAGGAGAGAAACAAGATTCTCTTGTCTGATGAATCAAAGATTAGCATCATGTCTAGAAAAAAACAGGCACCACCATTACTGTGCAAGTATTAATACCAATTGAGAAGATCTGCAAGAAGAATGGCAGAAAATCCCCAAATTCAGGTGTACAAAGCTTGTTATGTCATGCTCAAAAAGACTTCAGGCTGGAATCACTGTCAAAGGGGCTTCAGCTGAGTACTGAGTAAAGGGTATGAATACTTGTGTCACTGTGATATTTTAGTTTTTTATTTTTAATAAATTTGCAAAAAACTGACTATACTCTGTTTTTGCTTAGTCATTACGGGGTATTAAAAAGTGAATTTAAAAAAAGATTTTCTTTTAGCAAAATGCTGCAACTGAGCAAAATGTAAAAACAAAAATAAAAAACCTGAAGGTTTCCGAATACTTTTTGAATCCCCTGTAAGTATGTGCATAAATAAAATTCAACAGTAAAATCCTTTGCACTCAATCTCCTTGATTGGCCTCTGTCTGACTTTATAACCCTACAGTGCAATTTTCAAGCATGAAGCAGTACGACACCATTATAACACTTTGGCCTAATCACTGTTAGACTGATCCTGTGCTGGTAAGCATTAAATGGTGTAAGAATGACGCTATATAGAGCCTGACCCGGCACAGATTAGACACGGTAGGCACGTGTAAAAGCAAACAAACTTTTATTTTTCTTCAGCTGGATGGCATGTCTTCTCCGTAATCCCTCCAGCCACAACACAGTCCCAAGCACAAATAAACACAAAAGCACTATCCTCTCTGTTCTCTTCCACCACCACTCCTCCTCAGCAAGCTTCGTCCTCCTCCTCCCAACTCTGGCCGCTGAGTGGTGGTTGCTGGCTCCCTTTTATCAGGCACCTGGAAGTGCTCCAGGTGGTTGATTGCTGACATCTGCCTGCACTTCCGAGTAAGGCAAAACCAGTGCCCAAAAGGGGCCAGCCATTCCTGTTGCAGCAGCCCCTGGCAGCGCCTGTGGAACTCCACATTGCTGCACAGAACTCCAACCCCCATGAAGCCCTGGGGGAGTCCGAGGCACTGTTGCAACCCAGGGATGCTGCCATCTAGCATCCAGGGGGAAATACTGGGCTTACCACCGTTGTCCCCCTGGCAGATGTGGTGAATGGGCGTCCCGGCCATCTGTCTCAATGGTAATTAACATACCATAGAAGACTCTGTGATGCTTCTCCTAAGTGCTTTTGCAATCCAGATGTTGTGGGTTCATGGCTGACCACCAGCAGTTCCCCCATTGCAAAATGTGCAGCCTGGGATGAATTGTCATGTGATTCCATGGTGAAACTACTGGTGTAATCGGCGTCATTTGTAGTGTGGACAGGTGGAATGTAGTGGTTGTGCTAACCAGAAAGTTTGGGGCTGAGTGAGAGAGCTCAGCTGACATCAGCAGGAAGCATTCCACTTTGCATTACTTACAGGCAGGCCCTGAATGCCTGAGAATAGGAGTTCTTCTATTGTTCATGGCATAGCAGTTTCCAAGGGCCTTTATAATCCAGACATTGTGGGTTCTCAGTTAACCAACGGCAGATACTAAGTGTAAAATATGCAACCTGGGATCGATTGTGCTGTGAATCAATGACAAAACAGGCTTATTGTTAGTAATGTTTAAAAAGAAACCTACCTGCTACAAAACGTATGCGTCTTTGTCATTAATACTAATTCATGCAATTGATCTGAGTGTGCCACATTGAATTTCACCCTAGACCTCTGTAATTATGAGTAAAACCTTGCCATTTTTATGATTTGGTGTGTTTTATATATTTTTCTGTATTTCTTTTTCCTTCAGTGAGTATTTTATGTATATTTGGGAGTCATAGAATGAATTTCTGTTATTTATTTTCAATTTAGTTTCTGTTTTGAAGAGACTGAAATTATATTATGTCTTTTCTGGAGATGCCATTCATTTTTTATGATTACTACTGTATTGCTAGGTTGGGACAATCAGAGGTGCACAGCATGTGATGTCACCACTACAACAGTTTAAAAGTCAACATCATGCACTACCTGGCTGTCCAAGATTGCAGATAGAAAACACATTTCTTAGTGACCTTTTTGTTTCGTGGCTACAGCCTATTATTTTTTTGAATTCCTGACCATTCGTATTTATCGTTTTGTCATGGCGTTGTGATCTTTTGCACTCCTTAACTTGGTCCCTGTTCTATGCCCTGCTAACTAAACTAATCAGCATGTCTGAGGGGATGTGAGAATACAGAGAACTAAACCCAAGCAGATGTAACTGGAACATGCTATTCCTAATGGGCTATGACCAGGAAAGGGGTTGAATCTTTTAAAGCATGTAACATTCCATACAATCAAGTCAAACTTAACAAAACTACATTCAATTCAACCCCACCCATGCGAAAGAGAGAAAGGCCAACAGCCAGAGTAAAACTTTTGAGAGTAGTAAAGAAGGAAAGGATCCTGATAGGTTTTTGAAAAGTTTTGAACAGATCATCTAAGAGAGAATTTGATTTTTTTCCAATTTCAAATAGTATATAACATCAGTTACCCACTGACTTAACAGAGTTGGGTTAGGATTCTTCTAATGAGCAAGATACAGTAAGTCTACGTGCTAATAGTGAAATAAAGACAAGTACAGTTTGTTTATCCTTCTCCACTTTAAGCCCAACTGGGAGAACACCAAAGACAGCTATTAATGAATTAGGAGTGATTGTGACACCAAGGCTGCTTGACAGGTATTTAAATTTTTTTGTCCAGAATGATGTTAATTTGGTACACTCCCAAAACATGTGGTCTAGTGAGGCTGGAGCTTGATTGCAACGTTTGCAGGTTGGATCTTGTCCTGGAAACATTTTGGACAATTTTAAACGAGACAGATGTGCTCAATAAGAAATTTTAAGTTGAATAATTGAATGCTTTGCACATATAGAGCTAGAGTGAATTCTATGCATGGCTGCCTTCCACTCCTTTTCTGAAATGTTTAGTAAGAGATCCTTTTCCCTCCGTACTTTGAGATCTTTAAAAGGAAGGGACTTTAAAGTGGTCTTATATATTATAGAAATGTTGTCTGAGTCTTCAAGACTGATCAATATCTCTTCTGGAATAGAAATAGGTGGTAGGTGAGGACAATTGGGCAGATTTTGTTTAGCAAAGTTTCTAATTAAGAGATGGTGGAAAAATTTGTATTGATGGGAAACCAAATTTAGAGTGTAATTGTTCATAGGATGCAAAGACATTATTTATATACAAATCTGTATACAAAATGATTTAATCCAATATGTTTTCCAAACATTAAAAACTGTGTAAGTTTGAGAGCATGGTTAAAGGTGGTCATCATACAGAGGTGCCAGAGATAGAATATTCTCTAACTTGAAGTGCTTCCTACATCGGTTCCATATTCTGAGTGAATGAAGGACAATTGGGTTATTAGTATATTGAAGATATCTTGTATTTACTAGTTAGTAAAGCAAGGAAAATAAAGAAGTACTGCAGGATTTCATTTCTATTGCATACCATGTTAGTGTGTGTTCATCTATTTGTGTCAATGTCCAGGTTTTTATAGCTTGCATGTTTGCCACCCAATAAAAAAATTGAAAATTAGGTACAGCCATGATTTAGGTTGTTTTAGGGTCACCTTTTGGATGCATGGATATTTCAAATCCCAAATAAATGAAGTTATGATTGAATCTAATTTCTTAAAAATGATTTGTTAAGTATATGGTGATGTTTTAAAATAGAAACAGAAGCTTAGGGATGATATTCATCTTGACAGTGTTAATTCTCCCTGCTAAAGTAAGATGGATGATGGACCATCTATGCACATCCTGTTTATGTCCATGCAAACAGCAAATTTTGTTGAAAAAGAGCTTTATATTTACTTGTGATGTTTACCCCTAAATATTTAAACTGATCTGCAATGATAACAGGGAAGGTGTCCAATCTAATGCTGTTTGGTGGAATTCACTGGAAAAAGCACACTTTTGTTCAAGTTAGTTGTGAGTCCAGATATCTTTTGAAATTCTGCTAGTACAGTTAGGGCTGCAGGCTCTGTGGGTCTGATATATACAGTACCATATCACTTGTGTATAATGATATTCTCTGTTCAAGTCCTTCTCTGAAAATCCCTTTTATCTCTGATGCATTTTGAAAGTGAACAGCTTATGGCTCAATGGCGATTGCAAATAGCATTGGTGACAAGGGGCATCCTTGTCTAGTACTGCGTTCTAGTTTGAAGTAGTCTGAGATAGTGTTGTTAATACAAACTGAATCTTCTGGACTGGTATACAATAGTTTGATCCATGCACGTATGTTAGGGCCAAATCCAAGTGGTGAATAGGTAATCCCATTCAACCATACCAAATGCTTCTTCTGCATCCAAAGATAATAAGATCTCTGTTAGCCTTCTTAATGGCTTCTGAACACTGTCTGGCAGTTGATAGCGTCTAATACACTATGACTTCTAAATCCTTCTCATAAGGTGTACTTTCGATTTTCAGACCTCCCATTGTGCATCAAAACCTAACATTTTTACTTCCTATATGTAATACTTACATTTAATTTCATCTGCCACAAATCCACCCAAGCCTGTATGCTATCCAGTTCCCTCTATAATGATTTCAATGGATTCTAGATCATCTGCCAATCCATCTAGCTTAGTATTATCTGCAAACTTTACCAACTTGTTATTTACATTCCTATCCAAATCAGTTCTATAAATTAAAAATAGCAGTAGCCTCAGCAATGACTCCTATGGAACACCACTCTTAACATCAGCCAATTCTGATAAGGTTCCTCACACCGTAACCTTCAGCTTCCTGTGTTTTAGCTAACTTGCACTCTTCTACAAGCAACACCCTGATCTCCCACTTCTTTTAGTTTGATGTCCAACCTCTCCTGTGGCACCTTATTAAATTTTAGTTGTTTTGTTCTGAATTCAATTTCTGAATTAATTTCATTATTATTATATGACACCCCCTCCACCTTCCCTTTTTGCATTTCTAGGTTTGGACCTCATTTTGTGTGCAGGCCATAAGACTGTTTTTTTAGTTTTAGGGCCAGGCCCACATTATGTTTCTGGGTCTCATTGGGGTTTTGACTAAGAAACCTGTTTTTGAGTTTTATGTGTCTAGACTTCAAACAAGAATTTTGTAATTTCAGATGAGAACATTCATCAGTTCTGTCATGTTCAATTACAGGTAAAACAAGTAGGCTGGTGTGAAAAACAGGAGCTCCATCTATACATAAAAAGCTAAAAGAAACCACAACAAGATAACTATTCCTCCATTAACATACAGCAGTTTTCCACAACAAGGTTGCAGAAACTCTCTGTCTATGCTGACACTATTGGGCAGAAAGGATTAGACAACTACTCACAATGGCACAAGTCCATTGTTGAGCATCATCACTCACAAACTTATGTTCGTCATATTGGCCCAATCAAGATTTGAAAATTAACTGAGAGCCCATAGAACATCAATATAAGCAAAGCAAGATTGTACAAACTCCAAATACACAATGTGTGTTCATATAATATCATGATTCAGTTTTATTGTGGGAATATGATGCAGGCATATCCGTTGCTTCCAGCCATATTGAGCTTTAGCATGTATCATTTCTACATATCTACATGCGTTATAACATGGTTGGTTCTCGGCATTTTTCATTGCTAGTACAAATGTGTTTATTCTCCACAGTCCATGTCACAAATCAAAGAATGAGCTATTATAACATGTATCAGTAGCTTCACTAATGTTATTTTATGATTTTGACCACTCTGATTTCCACCCAACACCCCAATAGTGTACATTTTAGATTGATTGGTAAATACACAGTAGACTGGTTATATCTAGATGACAGTGAGTGTATATGTCCTGCTCTACGCCTTCTTCCCCTCCAAGACACATTCTTGGCATGAACATTAATTGGATTAAGCAAATTTGCTAAAAATAAGCAAATGGATATTTTTGGGCTTGCTGGCGACAAACAGAGCTTGTTTGGCCTGCTGGATTGAATGTAAATACAGTCTGTTATAAGAAGTTAAATGGAAATAATGAGTGAAATGAATGTTTTGACTACTGCAATTTAATACATAAAAGTAAATATATTCCTATTTGTTTAATTTGCAACAATTGCTAGTTTAAAATTTAGAGATCACACCTGTCTGACACAATTCCACATTAAATCAGCAGCATAATAATAGTAATTCTTTACATTTACATAGTGCCTTTCTCATTAATCAAGGTGCTTTACATAGTGAGAGGGGAGCCACTTTGACCACCACTAATGTGCAGCATCCACATGGATGACGCAACAGCAGCCATTTTTTGCCAGTACACTTATCTCACATTAGCTGTTAGGTGGTGAAGTGGTGAGTGATAGTTAGACAGTAACAGACAGGAGATGATTAGGGGGGCAGAAAGGATAAGTTTGTGGTGGGCAATTTAGCCAGGACATTGGGATACACCCTGCTGTTTACAAAGGATGCACAGGGATCTTTAATGACCACAGAGTCAGGACCTCAATTTTATGTCTCATCTGAAGGACAGCACCATTTTTATAGCACGGTGTCCCTGTCACTGCACTGGAGCATTAGGATCCACATTCAGACCACAGGGTAAGCACCCCCTGATGGCCTCACCTACACCTCTTCCAGCAGCAACCCAAGCATTTCCTGGTCAGAGTCCCATCAAAGTACTTCCTGGGCCCAAACATGCTTAGGTTCAGGTGAATTCTGAAGTGTTTGTGGTATGACTTGTATGAAGGAAGGCAGACATTTTAAGGTTAGATAGTAACACCCACTGACCATGGCACTGGGAACCTATTACTTAAAACTTGAATACCATATATACTCGCGTTTGAGTTCTCCCGTGGATAAGTCAGGGCTTGATTATACCGTATAATTTATTTTATAATGTCGGTCGTATAAGTCGAATGCAGAAAACTCACACTATTGGTCCAAGAGATTATGATATGCTAACGCCCACCTGAGAGAGTAACCACGGAGTGCAATGCCTTTTTTCTATGTATTATGCCTACATGACCACACGGTAATACCCGAACTATACTGACGTGACGTTTGCACTGATTTATGTTTTTTGTATCTCACACCCTTATACAGCTTTATCGTAAGAGCACCCCTTATCTACGATGGAGCGTTCAATCAGAAGAAAATATGAAGATGGTTTTAAATTAAAAATTGTTGAAGTGGCGAAAAAAATTGTTAACTGCGCTGCTGCAATAAAATTCGATGTGTTTGAGAAACTGGTGCGAGA
The DNA here is from genome assembly GCA_026402145.1 of Polypterus bichir lapradei. Taxonomy (NCBI): domain Eukaryota; kingdom Metazoa; phylum Chordata; class Cladistia; order Polypteriformes; family Polypteridae; genus Polypterus; species Polypterus bichir. The sequence goes on along the minus strand of JANRMT010062819.1, from coordinate 21,535,651 downwards.
TTGGAGGAGGCAAGAAGATGTAAAAAAAAAAAATAATAATTAAGTGTCGTATTTTTGAATGGGCGTATAAGTCGGGGTCTGATTTTATGATCGATTTTTCGGGTTTCAAGACCCGACTTGTACACAAATATATACAGTAAATAATGGGAACAAACAGCTATTTGTGTGAAAGTAACCTCCTTTGGCTTCCCATGTACCGTGCTGTATGACTTTATATTGTTCTCAGCTATTTGCCCTTACAAAGGGGAATTCCTCACCAGCATTGTGTGATAGTCTATTTATTTCAGCTTTTGCATATTCAATGAGTGTGTAATCCACTATTTGTACAGGTCGCCCTTCCACTTACTGTATAATAATAGCAGAAAGAAAACTCTCTTATCATTACAGGATTACCATGGTGATTTTTGGAAAGGCTTTCTTGGGTTATTAGTTATGATTCTTCTGGAAATAATTGATTTACTCATTAGCTGAATGATGATGAATCATTTAATATCTATTAAGCACAGCTTTTTCCCCATTTGCTAGGAACTCCATATCCTTATTATTTTCCTCCTCACTTGCCTTTAGCTGAAGGTTATACAGATTCTGTTAACAAATTACAGACCAACTATAAATCTTCCTTTTCTGGTTATTGCTGCAGTAGATACCTACCACTCAAAAGCTTTTGAGTTTATTAACAGATTTACTTTTAAAATCATTCATTTCTCAAGATTTACTTTCTCTCATTTGTTCTAAAACATTTTTACTATCCCTGAGTGGATGTCATTGTAACTTCAGGTTTACCAGGTGTTATTACATATTGACTGACACTGGATTTTATTATTTATAGGTTATTCTAAAGAGTGACATATTGCAGATGAGCTGGCAGATGTCAGGGGAGCTGAAGGTGGCCCGCTGCCTCTGTTGCTTGAAATGCTTCAGACAGGCAACTGAGGGGAATCTGCTCTCTGTTTGCAGAGTTTAAAATTAAAGTGGTCTTATTTTTTCCCAAATATTGAATGTCTGGTGTTCTCAATTTGTTCTAATACTTATTGTCAGCTTTGAATGGGCTTTTTAGGTTTGTCTTCTTTCTTAGTTCCTTTCTTCTGTTATTAAAATTGCAAGCAACATATTCCTTTATAGTTGGCTGCAGAGATTATATAACTAGGGTTAGGTATCAACAGGGAAGGATCAAAAGTCAGTGAGCCCCTGGGATTGACAAGATGTTGGGGACCCACTCACCTAACCTCTGCAGTCAGCCAGAACCAAGCTATAGACAGACACATCCAATAAAAAAGCATCATTCAACCAAACATTAATGGTTATTTGTACTTGCAGTATGTCAAACACTTATCTGTTTATTATAGAAGAGGAATAGATAGCACATACAACATCATTTACACAATAATAATTTGCATTAGGATTATTTGAGAAGCTGACAATTGGTGAAAAACACGATACACATTTAGCATTAAATATTTAAAGAAATATAATTAAAAACCCTCAATACCACATTTACACAAAAATGAGAATAATGCAATCATTGTTTGGCTACCTTCCTTCCTGACCAGCAAAATTAGTCACTTGTGTGCTTGAACTGAGAGTGTCCTTGCTAAAGCTAAACACATAGTGCCCCATTGGATTTTGCTGATGCACAATATACTGTATACTGTGCTGCTGCTAGCTAGAGCTGTACCTGAGCCATCCTGTAGTGCTACAAACAGTATAACAGCCATTGACATTTTCTCTGTTTATAATCCTAACTCAGCCAGTTAATATACACCAGCTCCTATCACCAAATCAAAATACAGTAGTAAGCACAATGGGAAAAAATAAAGATAATTAACAGATCTGTTGTCTTAAGACTCAGTGCTTATCTCCAAGGTCTGAGTTGGATAGTCAAACCACTGATTGTAAAATGCTCACACACATCTCACCCTGCCACTTTTACTTTTGCTTTAAAACGCTGGGTCAGTTGTGCTCTAACACCAAGAAATGTCATCATCCTCCTCTCCCTGCAGCTTTTTACATGGTGGTACAGATGTTTTTGGTTGACTTTGGTCTTCTTGTTCCTTATCAGCGTTTGCTAGTCAAGGTTCAGCTTTGATGTTAACATTAACTTGGTCTTCAGCTAACTGTAACTATTCTTTCTTGACACTTTTAAAAAATGAAGAGATTGATGGTACACTCTGTGGGACTGCTTTGTCCTTCTAAATTTATGTTTTGTTTGTGCTCCATGATAGCTCAGAGATAATATGTTTTTGTTGATTATACCTGAGGCCCAGGATACTTGTGTATGCTGCACAGAAGTGTTCCTTAATTTTTCTTTTTGGCTTGTTGATTTCTCCCCTTTAATCGATGAAGCTTTTGGTCGATGGTCAATGTTTAAGGATGGACTAGATGTTGCAAAATCACATATTATTTCCACTGGCCATTACTTCACATGTTTCGGTTTAGTGTATGTTTAACATTGTGTTATTAGTAAAGGCAGGTACCTCTTTCATAATATGAGGCATTGTCAAAGAATCAATTTGCAATAAAATTCTCACTATGTGGTAACATGTTGCTACTCTCCACTGCCATTAGTGATTGTATCTATTATAACTCGAAATGTGTCTTCTTTACCTGAATAATCTCCGAACATATTTGTCATAAAAGCATGCAGATAAATTACAGGTACATTTTGAAGAATAATAGGGCTATTACTGATGTAGATTTAGATGTTTGACTGGCAACCAAGTTTCTTGTACATTTTGCAACCTACATATTTACAGCCCCATAGTAGCAGAATTGGATATCTAAGATTAACTGATGATGGCAGTGACAGTGTCTACTTTCTGGTCTACTTCTCACCCTTCAATGGCAGCATATATTTTTATGGATTCTGCTAAAAGAAACTGTATGTACTGGATCCTCATATGTAAACAGAGGTACTCTACAAAGTCCATCAGCTTGAGGGAAGTCCTCTGAAAGTAAGGGAATGGAAAATGGTCTCTGGAAGATTGTGTTATGCTTACTCCAAGACATATCTGATCAAGACAGTGCTAAATATGTTGCGGCCAAATAAAAGACATACTTGACCACCTCAGGTAAAATCAATTCTGAAAACAGCCAACTCTGTTATGCAGCAGAATTACAATATTTTACAACGCATCATGAGTTCTGTCAATTTTGTGCTCTTCCCTTACACAGCATGAACCAGAAGGTGCAAACAGCAAACAGTTATATGGTGGGCCATTCAAAAGTGAAGGCGTGAATCTAGGGAAAGTAGGAAGAAGAGTGTTAGAAGGTCTCAGCTCTCTGATAGGTTATTATGGTGTACATATCATAGAGAAAGAGTAGTAGAATTAGCTGTTTTATAATTAGTAGCAAGATTGTGAAGGTGATTTAGTATTAGACAAAAAGCTAATATTGAAGAGCCAGATGTGGGGTAATGTGGGCAACATTTTGTTTGGGGTCAAAACTCTGGAGGCATCACTCTGGACCTGTTGTTACCCATTGGCAATTAAAAGAAAAGCTGCTGTTATTTGAGAGATTGGGTACATATATGTGCTATCCTTGATAATGGTTTGGCTGAAACATTTTGCATTCTTCCCTTTGAAAGAGCCACTTTCCTGAGCTCATAATTGTTGTCTATATACAGTATATTGTGTATATATATTGTGGCAGGGACGCCTGGACGGTCCACGAGAGGGCAACCGTCCTGGTCTGCTTGGGGGCCACCGAAAAAAAGCTGAGAAGCTCATCCATATGGGAGGAAATGGCCACCGCCAGAAGGCACCCAGACGGTCATGCAACCCTGGATGGCAGCACTTCCGCCACACCAGGAAGTGCTGCCGGAAGAAATCCCAGGGGCACCCGGGGTGTCATCGGACAGAGCTCCTGGAGCAAATCCAGGTTATTATAAAAGGGGCCACCTCCCCCCAGTAGACGAGCCGGAGTTGGGAGGAAGGAAACGGAGCTTGTGAGGAGGGGAGTGGAGGCCAGAGAGAGAGAGCGATACAGCGAGAAAAGACAAAGAGACGGTGCTGTTTGGAGAAAAAGGCATTGTGGTGCTTTTGAAGAATAAAGGAGTGCGTGTTGGACATTCTGGTGTCTGTTTCTCTGTGTCCAGAGTCTATCTTTCCACAATATATATTTATATACTAGGAGACTCTACCCCCTGCTCAGTTAGTCATTTCCCTGATCTGCCGCTTGCGACGAATTGTGCTTTGCTTTTGGATAAACACAAATATCAACTCTGTCTTTGATATCTCCATCTTTTGGAACTATTATCGCTGACAATTCATCACATGTTGGTTTAGTATATATATGAGCATAATCTTTTTGATTCATATAGAAATCCAAGAAAACTTCTTTGTCCGTTTTTTTCAGATAAATTTTGTGCAAAGTGCGATACTATTGAACATATGGATTTGTACCCATTATTGGTTGTAGAATTTCTAATACGTCTGATTGTTTAACTCCTTTGATTCTATGTTGCATCAGTTCTCCGTGATCATAATTATAAACCTGACCGCATTGTGGTTTCTTTGAAATTAAACTTGTAGTAGCTTTAATTGTTGCGGGGCCACAGATTCTCATAGCATATGGTCCTGAATCATATAAGTCTACATTTTGAGCATTGAATGATGCGAACGCAAACAGATTATTGTAGATTGAGATATTTTGCCTGTAGTGTTTGTGGATTTCACTTTCACCAAATAACAAATATTTTATTTCTCACGGATATGCCTCTTGTTTGGGTAGAAACACTACTTTTCCCTGATGGCAACACAAATTAGATGATCTACAAGTCTCTGACTTAAACTTTAAAACCAAACAATATCAACATACTTCTGTCAAATCACCTATGTCTATATATTCAATCTCTCATTTCACCAGGTAATAATTTCCATTTGTAAGCGCTAATGCGATCTTTACTATCAGTTTTTTGAGACTTTCGAATATTAGTACTTTCATAATTTTTTACCTGCTCTGCATGTGTATCGCGCCAACATTTTTGAACCTCTTTACGACATTCTACTTTGTCTTCTACTCTTTGTCTTTTATTTCTGCCCCTGCTTGGACTTTTTAGGTTTTCAATTCCACTTGGTCCGGGCTGATTATAACCTTCTTTATTGTCCGAATTTGCACTTAGATTATTATTGTTCTTTTTGAATTCTTTTCTCTTAAATGATTTTGGGCCTCTTTTTGATGTGCTGCCCTTTCATCTTCGCTTAGTTGTTGACGTTTCATGTAGAACTTATAAAATTATTATCCAGAAAAGGACTACATCAAAGGAAAAAAATAGATTGTATGTCTTGTATTAAAATGAGGAAAAAGTAAAAATTTATAAGAGCTGAGAGAACAGGGACTGTGTCTGACAATAGCATGTACACGAATGACAGGTGAGTGGACTGTGGGCATGGTTAAATCTCTTGGCACAAAGTCTGGTCTCGTGGGACTTGAAATTATCTCTCTGAAAAAGTCTCGTCTCATCCCAGGATTTTTTTAAATAATATATATTTGTCATCTATACAGAGTACAGTGAAATTCTTAACTTACATATCTAGCTAACATACAAAAGCTCTTCATTCTGTGGTGCCATGACAAATACAAATTAAAATAGAGAACTTCGTTGTAATTAACAGACTACAGAAATCAGTTCATCTGATGTTCTCTGTCCTCATGCTTACATTAACTGAAACATTAAAGAAAATCCTGACTCTGCTTATAGATAGATATAGGGTGGTCCAGATCTAATTATGCAATTTTCATTACGCTATAACTTCTTAAGTTTATTACATAGAAAATCACCCGAAAAATCCGAGACTATCAAGAAGTCTACTAAAGTGAACTGACGACATGAAGAATCATCTTCGTGCTGAACTGGAATCATCCCCGCATAAATCAAAGTCATCCAGACGATCTGGATCTGCATAATTAGATCTGGACCATCCTGCAGATAGATAGATAGATAGATAGATAGATAGATAGATAGATAGATAGATAGATAGATAGAACTTTATTTGTCCCCATTTGGCTTTTTACAGAAGCTCCTTAAATAAATAAATACATAAATAGGTAGAAAAGTAAGAAAATTAAGTTAAACAATAAAAATAAAATAAATATACAGTACATGCGCACTTTGGTCTGAACAAAGAAGAAAATTAAAAAGAAAGAAAACTTCTGTCTTGACAGTAGCAGTCACTGTGAGGCATTATGCAGGCATATTGCTGTTGGTATAAAGGAGTGTTTCTTGACACACTTCTGCTGAATAACTCGTTGGCTGAAAGTACTCAGTGTTAGTGGGTCAGAGAGAGGATGTGCAGCATTGTTCATAATGGCACTCCGTTTTTCGTTAATTCTCTCCTTTCCTACTACCTCCAGGGGCTCTAGAGTATGTCCAATAAGTGAGATTGCCCTTTTTATTTAGCCTGTTGATTTGGTAGGCCTCTCTTGAAGTGATGTTACGAGCCCAGCACACCACAGTGTAAAAAATCACACTGTGAAGGGTGTCACTTTCCACATTAAAGATACACAGTCTCCTAAGGAAAAAGAGCCTGTTTTGCCTTTCTTATGTAGTTCCTCTGTGTTCCAAGACAAGTCCAACATATCATTAAAGTTCACCCCCAAGTACTTGTAGGATATATTTGGTATTTTCATTATTGATAGTGGAGGATTCCCCTCTGGGTGTTTCCAATCAGCTTGTACCTGATGAATATTAATATGCAGTTTTGCCTACTTCAAAGATGTTGGATTCAAAGGTTAAACTAGTGTTAGAGCCAGTGAGGGCTCTGGCCTGGTTTTGTGAATCTTGAAGGCCTCACACCCTTTTATGATTTTAAATCTAATCAAACCAAACACTGGGGGGTCAGGGAGAGGCTGTTAGAGCTGGATTTACTATTTAAAATAATTCGCTATATGCAGCTAGAATAGCCAGCCATCAGACCAACACAATCATAATATTAACGATGGATGTTTTAGTCAACAGTAGCCAAAGCATTACTGAGGACAAATGTAGTGTCAAAATGATATCTGAATCAAAGGCTCTGTTTTCGACAGGAAGGATAAAGTAGACTTTGAACATTAATTGGTTTCTTCAGTTGGTACAATAATCAGTAGACTGAGAGCAGCAGGAATTGAAATGGACTGTACAGGCAGACTGGAAATGCAGACAACAACAACAACATTTACTTTTATAGCACATTTTCATACACAGAATATACCTCAAAGTTCTTTAAGATATCAAAGCAATAGTTACTAAAAAACAAAGACAAGTTAAATTACACAAGAGTAATAATGAATAAGTAAAAAAAGTAATCCATACAAACTTACAATACACACATATACTGTATAATTAGGAGAAAAGTAGAGTCCTTATATATTATACAGTATTCTAACTCTCAAAAGATGAAGAAGGTCACATGGCAGGTAGGACAGAAAAAATAAAAAGTTCACATAAGCTTGAGAAACAAAATCTGCAGGGGTTCCAAGGCCAAAAGACAATCCCAACCCCACTGGGCCTTCTGCCTAACATAAACTGTCTTAAGTGATTCCTTGTTGTTTCCAGACTTTGTCCCAGAAGACTCCAGTAGGACAGAAAAGTTATCAACATCAGCACTGCAAAACTCAAATAGAGACTTAACCCAAGGACCCTTGGTGGAGGCATTAGACCTAGAATTAGAAAGAGGGTTAGTCAAATTAGAAAGAGGAACAAGGAGGAAGGTCACGAGAGAAGGTGATGAATTAGGAGTATCCTGGTAGAAGAGATTGAGATGGATAAGAGACAGGGGAAACGGGAATCAGAGATCAGTGACATTGAGTAGAAAAGTAGGGGGAAAGATCATGATACAGTATGTTAGAGGAAGTGAGGAATTTGCCCTTTGGTTAGCATGAGCAATGATTTTGCAAGGCACTTGGCTCAAAAATGGGTTTTAGAGTGATAAAATGGATAGATGCACCGATACTAGGCTACGGTATTAATGTGATAAAAAAACACTGTGGACAACATGTTAAGATCTACATGTGATATAATGTAAAATGTTAATTTCTTCTTATAGTAAGACATTTTAGAAACTCTTAATGTGGTATACTGGCTTAGGTAGTTTAATATAGCAGGTTCATATTGCACTATTGACTTGCTCTGTGTGACACTTAAGCCTAAACTGTGAAAATAAATACAGATGTATCAGCTTGGATAGGTTGTTATGAACGTAGATTATGCCAGTCCTGAAAGGTGCCATATTCAAATATAGAAAGACTTTCAGTTTGTAACTGGCAAACTCTTTTTTAAAAAAATCAGTACTGGATTTCTCAGTATAAGAGGTATATGAGTCACAGTAAATGTAAATGTTTAACAAAATGCCTCCACTCACTCCAATTACATCATGGCTTGCATTAAAGCAGATAGAAAATGCAGTGTCAGAATCACCTCATGATATCATTTTGTCTAAAGGAATCCACAATCAAAGCACAGCGTTCCAAGGAGTTTGTATTAAACAGGATTAAATAAGGCAGCTACAGGAGCAACAATTCATATATCTTGTTACTTAGAATGGCCACAAATCCTAAAGATTAGGCCGGCCAATCTTATATCCTGGCAGGTTACTGCACCCTTGGTATTTTAAGTTGAAAGCATTCTCCTTTGCTGTTTTTAACTGAAAAGAAAATTCTTAGAAATTTTATTTGAGATTCTGCAGTCTGATCTTTAAACTAGAATGGTGAATGTCTTCATCTTTTTCATAAGGGATTAACTTTATTCAGATTATGTACAGTACGATAGCTTTACAAAGAATTCACCCTACTGGAATCAATATTTTTGGAAGTGACTCCTTTAGCAGAAATACCAGCTTTGTGTCTTGTGAGTTGAGTCTCCACCAGGAGAAGCACATCAGAACACAGAAATGCTTGATCGTTCTTAAGATATAGAGGTATGCAAAGACCTGCACCTCCCTGGAGGTGAATGGAGGACCAGTGAGAAACAGCTTTTTATGGTGGCCACATACAGAGGATTGAAAAAGTATTCAGACCCACTTTCTACATACTTTCTTATGCTGTAGATTTAATTTAAATGGATAACTTCGAAAACTGAAACTTCTCATTCATATAAGTACTCAGACCCTCAATTCAGTACTTTGTAGAAGCCCCTTTAGCACCATGCACAATTTGAAATATTGTTGGGTAAATCTCTACAGCCTTACACACCTTTATTTGTGCAGTTAATCCCATTCTTCCTGGTAGATCATCTCAAGTTCCATTAGACTCAATGGGAAGCGAGCCTCTGCAAATTGCCATCTTCAGGTTGCTCCACAGATGTTCTGTAGAGTTTAATTCTGGGGTTTGGCTGGGTCACTGAGGAACAGTCAGAGACTTGTGCCAAATCCACTTCAGTGTTGGCTTGACTGTATGCTTTAGGTCACTGTCGTGCTGAAAAGTAAGCCTTCACCCCAGTATGATGTTGCATGTAATCTGGAGCAGGTTTACTTCAAGGACCTCTCTGTATTTGGCTACAGTCATCCTTCCCCCAATTCTAACCAGTCCTCCTGACCCTGCCACTGAGAAGCATCCTCATAGCATGATACTGACACCACCATGTTTGACCATAGGGATGATATTAGGCAGGTGATGAGCACTGCTTGGTCTTAGTACTTGGAATTTTGTCAAAAGAGATCAATTATTGTATTTTTCCTCATGCTGTCAGAGTCTTTTAAACTGTCATATGTGTTATCCATATATATACTGTGGTAGAAAGAACATCACAAATACCAAAATAAAGCTATGGGGACTGTCCCCGTATATTGTCGTGCAGACAATATTGAAAAAAATGCGATGATTTAAAGTCTTGAAATCACAATGAACAACTTTACTGTAACAAAATGGTGGTTATATAGAACAGAAAACAGGTGACAGGAAATGGTTGGCAAAATGGTGACGTTGCAACAGGAACTGGAAACGACGTCATTTTGAGTAGCCGGAAGTGAGGTGGTTTGTAGGTGCCGGAAGTGACGTCATCAATGTTGGTCGGTAGTGACGTCATCACGACCATTTTGAAATCCGGAAGTTGTGGGATTATTTCCCTTCTTGTTTTCTGTTGGCAAAAGAGAGTTTAGGTAAGTACCACGTGACAACCCCTTATCTCGCGATGTCTTACTCACCTTTAGGCTCTTTGACTGCCTCCTAATCGTACATGTGTGACAATACATACATATATATCTGCTGTTTCACCACCTAGGGCCACAGGTCCGCCACGCCCTCGACCCTTTGCAGTTCGCATACCAGGAGAAGGTGGGAGCGGAGGATGCCATCATCTATATGCTACACCGATCCCTTTCCTACTTGGACAGAGGCAGTGGTGGTGTAAGAATTATGTTTCTGGACTTCTCTAGCACCTTCAACACAATCCAACATCTGCTCCTTTGGGACAAGCTGACAGAGATGGGAATAGATTCATACCTGGTGGCATATATCATAGACTCTTACAGACAGACCTCAGTATGTGCGTCTCGGGAACTGCAGGTCTGACATTGTGGCACAGCACAGGAGCGCCGCAGCGGACTGTATTTTCTCCGGTCCTGTTCAGCCTATATACATCGGACTTCCAATACAACTCGGAGTCCCACCACGTGCAAAAGTTTGCTGACGACACTGCTATCGTGGGCTGCATCTGGAGTGAGCAGGAGGAGGAATATAGGAGCCTAATCAAGGACTGTTAAATGGTGCAACTCAAACCACTTACACCTGAATACCAGCAAAACCAAGGAGTTGGTGGTGGATTTTAGGAGGCCCAGGCCCCTCCTGGACCCCGTGATCATCAGAGGTGACTGTGTGCAGAGGGTGCAGACTTATACATACCTGGGAGTGCAGCTGGATGATAAATTGGACTGGACTACCAATACTGATGCTCTGTGCAAGAGAGGACAGAGCCGACTATACTTTCATAGAAGACTGGCGTCCTTCAACATCTGCAATAAGATGCTACAGGTGTTCTTCAGACGGTTGTGGCGAGTGCCCTCTTCTACGCGGTGGTGTGCTGGGGAGGCAGCATAAAGAAGAAGGACACCTCACACCTGGACAAACTGGTGAGGAAGATAGGCTCTATTGTAGGTATGGAGCTGGACAGTTTGACATCCATGGCAGAGCAATGTGCGCTGAGCGATGTGCAATTCCACCCGAGGGAGGGAGGGTAAACGTTAACATTATACAAAGTTATTGTCTGTTATACCTTCATTGTTATCACTCTTTAATTTAATATTGTTTTTATCAGTATGCTGCTTCTGCAGTATGTGAATTTCCCCTTGGGATTAATAAAGTATCTATCTATCTATCTATCTATCTATCTATCTATCTATCTATCTAT
>JANRMT010062819.1:21478715-21524321 GCA_026402145.1 Polypterus bichir lapradei | reverse complement strand
TATCTATCTATCTATCTATCTATCTATCTATCTATCTATCTATCTATCTATCCTCAAGCATGGCTTCCATCTAGAAACTTTACCATAAATACACAATTGATAGAATGCTGCTGAGACAGTCCTACTTCCAGCAGGTTCTGCAGTCTCAGCAGAGGACTTCCGAACCTGTGTTAGAGTGATTATTGGATTCGTTCTGAATCAGCTGTATTTTCAGTTACATGAAGCCACTTCTGAATGTTTATTTTTTTAAAGCTTGTCTGGCATGGTTTTGTCTGTAGGGTTTGGGTAGTTCAGCTGGTATATACAGTAAAGCCTTTTCTAGTGTTTGTTTATGTTTTGTATCTGATAACCTCTATCCACCACAACCATGGCCTGGGAAAGTGGGATAATTCATGGATTCATATATGTTGAAAGATGAGTCTTATCCTGAATCACAATTATCTTGTGGATTGTAGCAGGTATTCCACCAAGGTTCTTTTTTACTTCTATGTTCACAAATCTTCTAGGCCTTGAAATAGAGAATCTTCTTCTATAGTATGGCTTTACCTCATCCATACTGCAGAATAAGATTGGTGCTTATAAGGTGAAGCTTAATGTAACATTTGCTTTGTAATAGTGTCAGAAAGGTCAGCTTTAATCTCCTCACACCACAGAACTTTCTCTTGGATTCACTGTTTCCCATATACCCTCAGAAATATTTCATTAGACATTTAATTTAGTAAATTTTGACACTGAGCTTTGTTTAGTAGATCACTTAAGCACTCAGTATTTTATACAGTTTCTACAGGAATTTCTCCATGAATTCTTCTTTAGAGTTGGTATTGGCTTCATAGGAGCCTCTAAGTGTCTTTCTTGCTATTTTCTACACAAGTTCACAGTTGAACCCTATTTACCAAATTTCTTCATAACATGTTCGCCGTGTTTTCAAGAATTCTCAGCTTCTCATGTTATTTTTGTATACCTTTCCCTAAATATGTTTTACAATTTTTTTTCTACCATTTGTTCCAAATGCTCCTTTGTCTTCATAGTGTATTTATTCTTAGAAGCTGAACTAGCTGACTGTAGAACCTCCCGCAGGCCAGAGTATTTAACCAAAACTTCTGGGATCACATCTCTCACATACATAAGTGGACTCCATTAAGTGACACCAGAACCGGATTAGATGTTTCACAGTAAAAGACACAAACGGGATTTTGGTCTCATCATCCTGAGGTATCCTGTATTTTGTCAACCCAAGAGGATTTAATTATAAATATTTGCAAGCATGAGCAGCAGAAAAAAGGTTCAGAATGAGAAGGAAAAGGCAGCTAAAGCTTCATCAAAATCTAAATCAGGCTCAAATTGAAGTTCACGATATTGCCGGTGTGATGATGCGGGTTCAGCTCCATGCTCCTATCCACCTTCTGGGAGCTCTCGAACCCGACACTGTCAGTAATGTCACTGATGAGGTAGGCAGTGAAGACATCAATCATGAAGCAAGGGAATGGTGCAAAAAGTGCTAAGTGCTTTTATTAAAAACTAGCAAAATACCCGCGCTTCGTAGCGGAGAAGTAGTGTGTTAAAGAAGTAATGAAAAAGTAAAGGAAACATTTTAAAAATAACGTAACATGATTGTCAAAGTAATTGTTTCGTCACTGTTATGAGTGTTGCTGTCATATATATATATATATATACACACATATATATACACATATACATATATACATATATACACATATACATATACTGTAAATACACATATACATATATAAATATATACACTTATACATATATATACATATATATATACATATACGTATATATATACGTATACATATATATACATATACATATAAATACATATACATATAGATAGATATATATATACATATATACACATATATACATACACATATATATATATACATATACATATATATATAATATATATATATACATATATATACTGTATATACACACACATACATCCACATATATATACATATATATATGCATACATATGTATATATATGTGTGTGTGTGTGTGTGTGTGTGTGTATATATATATATATTGTCAGGGATGCCAGGGGCAACAACCCGGCCGGGACGCCGTGAGGGACCGGAAGAGGGTCAGAGCCCACCCTGGATCACGTGGGGGCCACCTTCCTGGTTGCTTTGGGGGCCACAGGTACAGGGCATGGAAGCTCCACCCTGTAGGGGCCCGTGGTCACTGCCAGGAGGCGCCCCAATGCCTTGGGGACCTGTTACCCCAGCACTTCCGCCACACCAGGAAGTGCTGGGGGGAAGATTTAGGACGGCACCCAGAGAGCTGCCGGGAGGACAGCCGGCACTTCCGCCACGCTGGGGCGTGGCCAGAGGAGGAATGCCGGGAACACCTGGTACTCATCCAGGGACTCTATAAAAGGGGCCGTCTCCATTCATTCGAGGCTGGAGTCGGGAGGAGGAAGGACGAGGTACGAGGAGAGTGTGGAGGCGGCCCGAAGAGAAGGCATTTGTGGCCAGGACTGTGTTTGGGGTGTATTGTGCACTACTGGGTCTGTGTGACCATTGAACTTGTAAATAGTGTAAATAAACGTGTGGTGGTTTGAAAACAACATGTCCGCCTGTCTGTGTCTGGGCCGCGTCCACAATATATACACACACACACACACACACACATATATATACATATATATGCATATACATATCTACATATATATATATTAGGGGTGGGACTCGATTAAAAAAATTAATCTAATTAATTAGAGGCTTCGTAATTAATTAATCTTGATTAATTGTATGTAATCGCACAAGAAAATTTGCCCCAAAGCACAATTTTTTTTTTAATTTAATAGGGTTTTAGTGGGCGACAGAATCAAATAATAGACATGGATATTGTAAACTCAAGCTCTTTTAATTTCTAAAAAAAAAAATGCATTTAAACTGCATTTCAATTCAAAACAGAAACAAAAATATCATCCCTGGCTAAAATTGGACAGACTTAAAAATAAAGTGGTATTTTAAGTACTTTAAGTACATTTTCAGAATGGTATTGTCTTTAAATAATAATAACAAAAATTTCAACATAAAGTGCAGTTTTTCTTCTTATAAAAATAAGGCAGAAACATAAAAGGTAATTTGACCAGCTTCACCTTTAAACTCTGAGTAACCTTAGCCAAAATTATTTTGTACATTAGGCTAAAACAGTGTGATCATTGAACATTTTGTAATTAGATGTAATTAGAATTACATGACATGGTACTGTATATATCGGACCCAGAAAATTCTGTGCCTGCAGTCTTAGCAGCACTCACAGAATTTCAAAAGATCTCTGGTCTCAGAATTAATCTGAATAAAAGTGTACTCTTTCCAGTGAACTCTCAAGCATATAATATTAGATTAGATACCCTACCTTTTATCATTGCAGAACAGTTTAAATACCTAGGGGTAAACATCACAAGTAAACATAAAGCTCTATATCAACAAAACTTCACCGTTTGCATGGAAAAAATTAAACAAGACTTGCATAGATGGTCAACCCTTCATCTCACACTAGCTGGAAGAATTAACACTGTTAAGATGAATATTCTTCCTAAACTCCTTTTTTTGTTTCAAAACATCCCAATATACATTAATAAATCATTTTTTAGGCAATTAGATTCGACAATAACCTCATTTATTTGGAATTCAAAACATCCACGCATCAAAAGAGCAACCTTACAAAGACAAAAGGCAGAAGGTGGCATGGCTCTACCTAACTTCCAGTTTTATTACTGGGTAGCAAATATACAGGCGATAAGAACCTGGACACAAATAGAAGAACATACACAGGCTTGGTCCACAATAGAAGTAAAATCCTGCAGTACTTCTTTGTATTCCTTGCTCTGTGCTCCAATAAACACACGTTATCGGCAATACACTAATAACCCAATTGTGCTCCACTCACTTAGAATCTGGAACCAATGTAGAAAGCATTTTAAGACGGAGAAGCTTCTATCTGTGGAACCCCTGCAAGAGAACCACCTCTTTCAACCTTCACAAACATATGCAGTTTTTAATATTTGGAAAAAATTTGGAATTAACATGCTTAGATATCTTTATATAGACAACGTCTTTGCATCCTATGAACAATTACATTCCAAATTTAACGTTCCAGCTACACATTTCTTTCACTATCTTCAAATCAGAAACTTTGTTAAACAAAACCTTCCAGATTTTCCTCATCTTGCACCCTCATCCATGCTGGAAAAAATATTGCTCAATCTCAAGGACTTAGACTCCATCTCTACAATATATAAAATCATTTTACAATCCCTCCCTTTTAAATATCCAAGAAGACACTGGGAAAAAGATCTTTCAATTAATATATCAGAAAAGGAGTGGAAAGTAGCAATGCAGAGAATTCACTCGAGCTCCATATGCGCAAAGCATACAATTATACAACTCAAAATTATATATCGAGCACATCTGTCTCAACTAAAACTCTCCAAAATGTTCCCAGGGCATGATCCAACCTGCGAACGTTGCAACCAAGTCCCAGCCTCACTAGGTCACATGTTCTGGTCCTGCACCAAATTAACATTATTCTGGACAAACATCTTTAATTACCTTTCAGATAGCCTTGGACTCACAATCCCTCCAAACCCATTAACAGCTGTATTTGGTGTTCTTCCAGATGGGTTTAAAGCGGAGAAAGACAAACAAATTGTGATTGCATTCACTACACTTTTGGCACGTAGACTTATTCTCATAAACTGGAAGAACCCAAACTCTCCTCTTTTAAGTCAGTGGGAAACTGATGTGTTATATTATTTGAAGTTGGAAAAAATCAAATACTCAGTTAGAGGATCCGTACAGACTTTTTTCAAAACATGGCAGGATCTAATCAGTAATATTTTAAAATAAGTTTATAAGGCACAGAGAATTTATTAATTTAGGTATGTTTACAAGCCTTAAATTTAACGCCGTTCGGCTTGCTCTCTCTCTCAGGGGTGGGGATCGATCTGTTCTTAATTTTTCTCTTTGTAAAAACTTGATTGCTTTGTATGGATTGTAATAAAATTAATAAAAATAAAAAAATAAAAAAGAATTACTAACGGTCACGGAAGTCCAATGATCCCCAGTAAGAGCCACAAAGTCCGCTTTCTGTAATGCATCTAAATTTGCTTGCTTTTCAGTGTCATAAAGCTGTTGAATTTTACTTGAAATAGTCTTTCGGCACGGCAGTTGGAAAGTTGGATCACCTGATGCTAACTGTAGCACATTTTCTAACCCCCTATCTTCCACCACTGTTAGTGGTCTAAAGTCCAAAGCAATCCATTTTGCGAGAGAATTTGTAAGTTTGACCAATGTTGACTTACTAATTTTGGTCCTGAAGCCAGTCATTTCATCAGGTTTGGGCTGCTGACACCTTTTGTTGGTACTCGAACTCGTACTGCTAGTGCTAACAGCATACACAGTTTCTGTGCTCGCTGTAACATGTTTTGCATTTAGATGGTACCGTAAAGTTGATGTGCTTCGGTGGTATGCAAACTCCTTTTTGTACAGTTTGCACAAAACTACGCTTTTATCAAGGCTTCCGTCGGGTAGTCTCTTGAAATGAAATTTGCCTCCGATCAGTCCTAGCAACGCGTTTTCTTCAGACTCTTACATTTTTGTAGCTCTGATGTGTGCATCAATGTAATCGATGTACCAGGAAATCATGCATTGACAAAAGTTCCCCTTTGCTTGGAATGCAAAGTGTGATTAAATGCGTTATTTTTTTTAACGCGTTATGGAGTACATGCATCGAAGCTTCTCAGCTGTGCTTGTGCTAAGAAAAGGAAACATTTTAAAAATAATGTAACTTGATTGTCAATGTAATAGTTTTGTGACCGTTATGAGTGTTGATGTCATCAAATATTTGATTATCATTATTTCTTTCAATCAGGTTCGTATTTGGAGGATGTGTTGTGATCAAGTTATATTCCGTGTTTGTCAACTGTTGTAAAGATAACAGGTTTCATTCATCGAAGTGTTCACCACTCAAATCAGTACTCGTGAATGTAAGATGTTCAACAGGCATTCCCAGTATTAAGTTGTGGATTTGCCTGTGAATATTTAGCGGTAGCGTGTGTATAAACTTAATTTAATCTTTTCCAGTCCTGCTAAGTCAGTTGACGTGAGCCGCTCGGAGTACATGCATCTAAGCTTCTCAGCCATGCTCGTGCTATCTTGTGCGATCTTGCGATGTCCACGGCTTTATTTAATGTTAGCTAAGACCTTAAAAGTTTCTTGCTACAGCAATTTTAACTCCGTTACAAAGTGATCCAAAGTCTCATTTATACCTTGTGTCTTCTCATTAAACTTGTATCTCGCAAATACCGTATACGTCGTAGGCATGACAAACGGCAGTGGAAGCATGTCTATAACCTTAATTTAAACTTACGGTTCACACCGTGCTTTGTTTCCGCAGTAGCTGCACTTATGAATATACTTGTATGCGTCACTCGCTTCATAATCTTTTGCTGCCTTCTCAATTGTGAAATGCGTTTTTTGTTCGGTGCTCTTTGGAGCTCTTCCTTGTTCTCTACATACTTACGTAGGAGGCATGATGATGCGATACACAACTCCGCCTCCCACGGCCATCGACCTGCAGTCTATTACAGTATATGGACGAAAATAGGTTCCAGTTATGACCATCACGTGTAGAATTTTGAAATGAAACCTGCCCAACTTTTGTAAGTAAGCTGTAAGGAATAAGCCTGCCAAATTTCAGCCTTCTACCTACACGGGAAGTTGGAGAATTAGTGATGAGTGAGTGAGTGAGTGAGTGAGTCAGTCAGTCAGTCAGTCAGTCAGTCAGTCAGTCAGTCAGTCAGTCAGTGAGGGCTTTGCCTTTTATTAGTATAGATCAACAAAACCAAAATAGTGTTCAAATAAATAGTGCAGCACTTCAAATAAGTAATTAAATGAATAATCCAATAAAACAGGTGAATCTCTGGAGGTTAAAAACACAATAGAAAAATCCTTTTAAAACAAAGGTTAAAGTAACAGCTGGAAGCAGTCTTTCTTTAAAACTAAAGCCAGGTGCGTTCTTCTACTGGCGGCTCCCCTGCTTCTCCCATAATGGGCCCCGCAACAGGTTAGTTGCCCTACCAGCAAAATGCAGCTCTCTTGAATTTTGGTCCGGTACCCCTCCAATCCTTGGCTACATCGAGCTCCAGCTGGACTGAGACTTGGGTTCCTTTCCCAGCAGCTAGAGTGCTCACAGTGGGGCTCAACACGCCCAAAGCCTCCTCGACTCCGCTTCCTTCAATGGCCAGTCGACCACTCTGCCGGTCACTCCAGCTCCTCCACTTCAGTCTGCTCCCAACTAGAGTTGGCCAAACATTAAACTTTCACGAGCCTGTTCTTGCTCTCTCGCACCGGCTTTCTCCTTCCTGCCGCCTATTTCTCCATTTACCTCCCGTTCACTTTTTCTTTTCTCCTCTCTTTCCCTCCTCCTCTTTTTTCTTTCCTCCCTTTCATCTGTCTCGTGCTTCTATTAAATATTATGAGGACGTGGATCAGGTGTGGCAATTAGCAGCTCCCAGCAACAATTATGGATGTGGACGACTCCTCACCTGTGCACTTAAGCGAGGACCGTCCGCATCATGAATCACCCAGGAACCGCTCCGGCCACACTACCATGCCCCCTCTCTAAGTCGCGAGGATTTATTTAAAAAGTGGCCTTTGATCTGAGCTGTGGCCCTGCTTTACCACAGCCTGCCAGAGACTGACTTGGAAAAAACAGGCAAAGGTATGGATCTGCTGGGACCTCACACCACAGCATCGGCTCAAGAAGACAGTGAAAGTAGGATCAAAACTGAGAGTGAGGCAAGTAGTGATAATTTGCTGACCTCAGGGGGCTTATCAGAACTGAGCATGGCCTCTCTATCCGTGCTGTTAACTTTCTACCAACATCCAGAATGAGTGAACAGCATCAACTCCAACTAGATTCGTAATTCTGCCTTTGAAGCACAGAGAAGGTGGAAATAAACTGAAGGTAATGATTACAGCAGTTGGAGGGGGGATATAAATGATATAAAAAAGTAACATTAATGATATAATAAGCAACATAAAGAAGGATATAAAGGATATAAAAAAGATATACACAAGAGAAATGACGAAATTGACAACAGAAGAGACAAGCTGCTTCAGGATATAAAAGATGAGGAGATAAGTTTATGTAACAACGTTGCTGAAACCTTTAAAGAAATTCTATCAAGAATTGATAAAGAAAATAGAGGAAAATATGAGTAAGTTTGAGAATAAAATGAGTGTACTTGGTGTTCAGCTTGAAGAAGTTAAGCAAACGTTTACAACTCGTATTGAAGAAGTTAAAACACTGACATCCACTGCTGAGAAAAAGGCACCTGCTGTAAAAAGCAAACGCAAAGTGCTTGGTGATAAACTGGCTGCGCTGGAACATAAATATAGAAGGAACAATATCAGAATCGAAAGGTCTCTCTGGAAAATGTGAAAGTCCAAACCCAGTGAAATTCATACCTGAACTTTTCTCTAAAATAATTGGAGTGGACTTAAAATCAGACACTGAGATTGCAGCACCTTACCGCATACGTGGATCGAATGCCTCAAAACCAAGAAGCCTGATTATCCATTTCAACAAACTGTGGGTAAAAGAAAGTTTGATGTCGATTATCAGACAGAATGAGGAGATTATATCTCAAAATAACCTCATTTGTATTTTCCCAGATTTCTCCCCTTCAACAACTGCTAAATGAGCAGCATTCTGTAGCATTAAATAGCGCTTATGCAATGCTGAAATTTAATAAAGCCACCTGTTTCCTATTAAATTGAAAGTGATTTTTGATGACCAGTTCTACATCTTCGATTCACCTAAAAAAACAGAAAAAGAGCTAAAAAGACTGATCCCGACATTTAAAACATGATCATGAATCAAATCGTGTCCAGGTAATGCAAAGATGATTCTGCTTGCAACATGGTCTATTTGTATTGTAACATTTACTGTAACTATACATTCTATTTCCCTTTTGGCCACTTTTTTATTTTAATTTATTTTTGTTCCTTTAAATCCCATTATTTAATTTTCTTCTGTTAAATATATGTATATTTGGTAACCACTAAGTAACTAGTGTTATTACACTACAGTGTTATTAGACTTTTTTTTTTCTTTTCACCTAAGAGAACAGTTTAACATCATACCCTAGGTTTATTATATATGGAATGTATTATCGTAAGATATCTCAATTTTAATCTTTACTACGCTGCTGCTGGGGGTTTGTTTTTTTTGCATATACTCTGTCACTTTGCATTTTAGGAGATTGGGACTTTGTGAGGTGGGGTCTAGCCTCACTTGGGGAAGCAAATGGGTCAAGGCAGAGAAGTTGAGAAAGAGAACAAATTATTTCTTATTACCCCAACAACTATAAGTGCCAACATGGTAATGGGTTCTGTAGCCACAAAACTCAGGAATAATATGCCAGGTCTTCAAATGAAAACCTTTGCAGGAAAATGCAGGTTTTGCAATCAGAATTTAGCCTCTTGACAACAAAAGAAATGGAACAGCTCATTTTTATATCTCAATATCAATTCTATGAACACAGAGATAAGGCTAATAAGATCTTAACTCAACAAATCCACAATCAGGGAGTTTACAATGCAATAACAGAAATTACCAACACAAACGGAGATAAAATCATTGACCATAGAAATATAACCCAGAAATTTAGAGAGTATTATAAGTTCTGATATTCTACCAAGTTTAAAGATTATAAGACACAATCAAATGAGTTTTTTGACGCATTAAAAATACCACAGCTAGATACTCTAAGTGCAGAAAAACTGGATAAATCTCTGACACTCTCAGAATTACTAGACACTATAAACTCACTCCAATGTGGGAAAGCAGCAGGCCCTGATGGATACCCAGTGGAATTTTATGAAAAAAAAATTCAAAAAAGTTAGCTTCACTACAATTAGCAACATTTATAGACGGAAGAGACAACAAAATTGTACCTCAAATTTTTCACCATGAATTAATTAACATTTTTCCAAAGAAAAATTAGGACATATTACAATCTGCATCATGTATACCAGTTTCACTTCTGAATAATGATGTTAAGATACTCTCCAAATTTCTGTCTAGAAGGACTGAGAAAGTGCTTCACTCTGTAATATCACAAGACCAAACAAGATTTATTAAAGGTAGACACTTAGCTTCTAATCTTCGATGTTTGTTTAATGTAATATATTCCACCATATAATCTAACATACCCGAGATCTTATTATCTTTGGACGCAGAAACAGCATTTGACATGGTTGAATGGGACTACCTAATCACATTACACAGGTACTCGCTAAGGATGCCCACCAGTATGCTTTGTAATCGCCACTGACCCATTGTTTACTTTTGAAATGTATCAGAGATAAAGGGCATTATCAGAGAAGGACTTGAACAGAATATATCACGATATGCAAATGATTTGGTACTATATATATCAGACCCACAAACATCCGTACCAGCAATCCTCAATGCACTAGCAGAACTTCGAATGATATCTGGACTTAAAATTCATTTGAATAAAAGTGTGCTTTTTCCAGTGAACTCTCTAGCACACATTATTAGACTGGACACCTTCCTATTTATTTTAGCAGTTCAGTTCAAATACCTAGGAGTAAAAATCAAAAGTAAATATAAAGATCTTTTTGAACAAAATTTTGCTATCTGCATTGAAAAAATTAAGGTGTGAACAGATGGTCTACCCTCCATCTCACATTAGCTGGGAGACTCAATACTGTCAAGATGAACATCTTTTAACGCATCCAAAGGGGAACTCTACAACAATCTAAAGCAGAAAGGGGCACAGCACTGCCTAAGTTTAAATTACATTACTGGGCAGTAAATATACAAGCTATAAAGACCAGGGGCCTCATGCATAACGCTGTGAGTAGAATTCACACTATAACATGGCATACGGACAAAAGCGGAAATGTGCTTACGCACAAAAAAATCCAGATGCATAAATCTGTGCATATGCCAACTTCCAAATTCTTCCGCTACATAAATCCCAGTCAGCATGAAAAGTAATGCACATGCATGCCCCTGCTGTCCTGCCCCAGCCCCTCCCAGAATTACGCCTCTTTGAATATACAAATCAATATAAATAGCCCTTAAGCTCAGCCTTCTGTGAAAAGGCAATGGCAAAAGCAAGAGGGAAAATAGAAGAATTTCAGCGACTACCAAGTGGAGGCAAAGAAAAAGTACTATTTGTTGGTTTAAACGGTGGTATAAATAACAAAAGGAAGTTGATCAAGTGACATAGCGTGTCAGAGAAACTCGAAAGGTCACGTTCACAATGTCACACAGTCCCCGAAATAAAAAAGAAATTGTCAGATATCAAAGTCGCCGTGAAAAGGTGAGTTGTAGCCCACCGTCTGAGTGTCATATGAAAGCTTATTAGGGTACAGAGAAAAAAAAAGCCACACAGTGGGGAAAAAGCATGAAATGTAAACTTTAATCTGTAAATTTCCACTTTAATCATGTAGTTTATTTTGTCATTAAAGTAGAACATCATAAACTTAATCTTAAAATCATTTAATTTACTAGTTTCTCAATCCCATCGTAACTAAAGTAGCACGTTAAATGCTTTGTTTTGTATTTGATCTTCTATGTGCTCTGTGTGTGAATCACTACATGCTTCTTAAACCGCCTTTCTCTTCCCCCAACAGGCCACAGAATCCAATACATTCGTGATATTACAGCTCTCTGAATAATTAAAATACTGAGATGTATACTTGATATCATTTTCATGATGATAGGATGTTAAAGCATGTTAAAGCATGTTATTAAACATGGGAACACGGTGGCGCAGTGATTGTTCATGTCTCACACAAGATGCTTGCTGTGCCGTGTGCTACCTTCGATGAAATACTTTATTGTAGCAGTACTGTGTCTTTCAAACGTACTAACCTCAAATTCCTGTCCTTAGTTTTCTTTCTCCAAATACCCAATTGCCACACAATCAGCTCTATAATAGACGTTAAGCCATCTGTAAGCTTAGAACGCCGATTTTTCAAAACTTTTAAGGAACATCGAAATATCTTTGTAGTACATGTTTAATTATTATATCCATCTATCTTTTCAGTGTCGCGTCAGCACCAGCAAGAATACAGCGCAAGGCAGGAACAATCCGTGAACGGAGCGCCAGCGGCTTGCTAGCGCTCCGGCACCGTGTAGTTAAAGTTAAAGTTTTATTTGTATAATATAATAAACATATTTTGCTTTATTTCATCTTAAAAATGATATTGTCATCATATGTAAATTATGCGCTTTATAAAGTGGCTCAGGTTGTGTAATATTATAACTGTAGTGCAAGTTTACAGTGAGGTGATTGTACTAATAAGTACAAACAGTTCTACAAGGAGCACTTGATGGACTGATTGAGTGCATTTAGAGTTCTTGGGATAAAACTGTTTCTGAACTGCAAGGTAAGTACAGGAAAGGTTTTGAAGCGTTTGTCATGTGAGAGCAGTTCAATAGACAGCATGGCTGAGGCAGCGTGAGCTTGATGCTGTATACCGATAATTCTCTTTCCAATCAGCTACTGTACAGCTGTGATTCACACTCAGATACAGTGATATAAATACTCCGAGTGGTGCAGTAAGAGTAATATGGAAAAAGATGATCCGATGTGGGATCCGAGGTTCAGTGAGAGTAACAATGCTAAAGCAGTTATGGTATTTGGAATAGTATGACCATTTTGTGGACCATTATATTGTTACAGGTTAATTACAATCAGATGCATTAAACTAATAAACAATATGCGGTTAATTTCAGTGTATTTATAAAGCCGCATCAGGGATGTGGATCTAAAAAAGAAAGGATAACCACTCAGGAACAGTAGCATTGCTTTGACGCTGGGTGCCACCAGTCTGCAAAACCGAGCAGAGAACTTGCGTACGACAGGGTATGAACTACCGTGGAAATGTGCGTGGCTTTATGCCAAGAGTAGGCTTTATACATCGCGATTTGAACGTGGAAGCATTCTTACGCAACATTTTTGTGCGTACGCACTGTTTATACATGAGGCCCCTGGACATCAACACAAATTGATGAGTATACACTAGCCTGGTCTGTAATAGAAATAAAATCTTATTGTACTTCTTTATATGCTCTGCTTTGTGCCCTAGTAAATACAAACTATCGCCAATATACTAATAATTCCCCTTCATTATCTCAGAATATGGAACCAAGCACTTTTGCACTTTAAGACAGAGAAGCTTTTATCTGTTGCATCTTTATCTGATAATCACCTTTTTCTACCATCTCAAACCTATACAGTATTTAATGTTTGGAAAACATCTGGGATTAAAACACTTAGAGATTTGTATATAGACAATGTCTTTGCATCTTATGAACAATTTTGCTTCAACTTTGACTTCGCATCAACACAATTTTTCTACTACTTTCAAATAAGAAACTTTGCTAAAAGGAACCCATCCAATTTTCCTCACCTCCCACCCATTTCTATTCCAGAGGCAATATGACCTTCAATATCTTGATGACTCAGGCAGCATCTCAACAATCTATCAAAACATTTTAAAGTATTTTCCTTTCAAAGATCCTAGGGTATGTTGGGGAAAGGATCTTTCACTTTTCTTTGAAAAGAAGTTGAAGGCAGCCATGCGTAGAATACTTTACTACTCCATATGTTGTCACGCACGTGCGATTAGGGGGCCGCGTAAGGACCTAAACTGTAGCGTGAAAGCGCATGCCAGAAGGGATTGGCGGGGTACTAACCTCTCTCTCTTTTATTCTGCAGAAAGAAAGACGCGCCACCGCCATGATCCTGCTATGTTTACCTGACCACGCATCACCACTTCCGCCTTCACTCTGTTGAGTCCTGATGACATCATCAATCCCAGAATCTATCTCGGTTCCTTCCCAGCATTCATCACTCTTCATTTCCGGTCCCTCACCATAAATCTTCCCCAATTCAGCCATTCTAGCATTCTCTGTTAGATGAACTATTCTTGTATCAATCTACTTTGGCTCATTTGTTTGCAGGATACGGGGCCGGAAAACCCCAAACCTTTATGAGTATTTTGTCTCTTTATTACAGTGGCGTAGTTGGCAGGATACAAAAAACATCCGAAAAATGTCTGAAGGACGGGACCTCAACACCGTATTGATAGGAATGGCAGCCCAGATCCAAGCTCTGCAGCACGAACAAGCCGCGACAAAACATGAGTTGGAAGAAACCAAAGCCTGGTTGGCATCGGCAGAAGTGGTAAGACCCGAGCCACCTCGACTTCCACCTCCTCCCATTGTTCCACTCACTGAGGCTGACGATATAGAATCATATCTGGGGATCTTTGAACGTAGCGCCACCTGGAATCAGTGGCAGCGGACGGAGTGGGCGTCCATATTAGCGCCGTACCTGAAGGGGGCCGCGCAGCGAGCTTATTACGATCTCCCCGAGGAGGAAGTTGTAAATTATGACCTCCTAAAAGCTGAGATACTCAGCCGCTACAGCATTAAATCGGACCAGCAGGCGAGTGAGTGGAGGAATTGGCAGTTCGACCCTGATCACCCTGCCCGAGCGCAAGCATTTGAATTTTGGGGCAAGATGGGCCATTGGCTAAGGCCAGAAGGACCCCAGGCACACCAAGTGGTTGTACAGGTGGCGTGTGAAGGTTAAGTCAATTCTATTCCTAATTATCTCACCCAGCAGGTCCGAAGACATCCTTACAAGGATATGAAGGGCCTCTTAGAGGTCCTGGATCGTCAACTCGCGGTGCACCGAACCAGGGGGGTCGGAAAGGCCAGCTCGCGGAGCTCGACAGGGGTGCGCTGTTACCCCCGAAGCTCCATCAAAGCTCAGAGAAAAGCCCGCCACGCCGCGCTGTTTCAAGTGTGGTGAGGCCAGACATTTGCTGCCAGCCTGTCCTCTAAACATGGGGAATGTGGAGCCAATGGACTGCAGTTGGGCCACCAGTGAGAGGTATTGTGCTCTGTCTAATCCTCTGGTGATTCCGAATTTGGGAGTGGTGTTGGTGAACGGGCATACGGTTGTGGCTTTATTTGACACCGGCAGCAACATTACCATTGTAGCTCGCCGTTTTATTCTACCACAACAATGGCTATGTCAATATACGAAAGTTACATGTGTGCATGGGAAGACCAGATCATATACAGTAAGTCCGCTTGCTGTTACATTTCCTGGGAGGGAAACTTGACTCCGCTGTCTGTAGCTGTGTTACCCGAACCTCCCTTTCCAGTAATTTTAGGACACGACTGGTCTCAGATTAACCGCGGTAGAATAAAAATCACTCCTGTATCCAAATTGGGTCTTATTTTGGAGGGGCAGGGCACCTTCCCCGCGGCCCACACGCCGTGTATACCGGCGAACATTGATGACGTAGATGGGAGGGAGGAAAATATTCAAGCGACGGACCCAAACCTGGAAATAGATCCAGGGGAGGGCCCGAGCAGTGAAATTAATATTTTTTCAAGACATATTGATCCTTTAGACAATATGGATCACCAGTTTAGATCTACGCCCGCCTAGTTTAAACGGGAGCAGGGGAATGATGACTCCCTAAAGTTCGCCCGGAATACTGTTGTGTCTGTTAATGGCCAAATGGCTACTAGTTCCCTGCCACCGGATCCCTACTTTGTTTTGGACAACGATCTGTTATATCAAGTTGCTAGTCACGAGGGTGAGGTTCGGAAATTGTTGCTAGTACCAAAGACCTTCCGGCGGGAGGTCTGCGAACTAGCTCATGCCCACCTCCTGGGTGCCCATCTCGGGGCCGAAAAAACATTAGAGAGAATTAAACTCCGTTTTTATTGACCTGGAATAAATGAGGAGGTCAGACGTTTCTGCCAGTCCTGCCTGGAGTGTCAGATACGTCAGATTCCTAGGAGGGGCCGCGCTCCTCTTGTTCCAATTCCCCTAATCGATGTTCCCTTTGAAAGGATCGGTATCGATCTTGTTGGACCCCTGGAGCGCTCGACCCGTGGCCATAAATATATATTGGTCATGGTTGATTACGCGACACGATACCCAGAGCCGGTTCCTTTGCGCTCCGCTAATACAAAAAGTATCGCACAGGAATTAGTCCTTCTGTTTTCTAGAGTGGGAATACCTAAAGAAGTCCTTACGGACCAAGGTACTCCCTTTACTTCAGATACGTTCAGGGAGGTGGCCAAGTTACTCCATATTAAGAATCTCAAAACGTCTGTCTATTACCCGCAAACTGACGGGTTGGTAGAACGGTTTAATCAGACACTTAAACAGATGCTGCGCAAAGTAGGCAGCGAGGACGGTAGGAACTGGAACCAGCTTTTGCCCCTCGTGCTTTTTGCCTACCGGGAAGTGCCTCAAGCCTCCACGGGTTTTTTCCCCTTTTGAGCTCCTGCATGGACGCCAACCCCGGGGACTTTTGGACATAGTAAAGGAAGGATGGGAAGATGAAACTCCTCCTTCTACTAATGTATTAGAATATGTCGCACAACTGCACGATAGATTAACCAAAATTCGACCTGTTCTAAAAGACCATATGATACGTGCTCAAACCGTGGTGTTATAACTGGAATTCAGTCCTCAGGGAGTTCCACCCTGGAGATCGGGTAATGGTGCTTGTTCCCACCTCCCATTCCAAATTATTAGCTCATTGGCAGGGCCCTTATGAGATCAAGGAAAGAAAAGGGCTCGTCGATTATTTGGTGAAACAACCGAATCGTCGACCGAGCGAGAGGGTCTACCATGTGAACTTATTAAAGATATGGAGAGTCAGGGAGGAAACTCCGCATTCCGGGATGGCCCTCTCCCTTTTTGCAGGCAAGTCGGCTCTTAACTTCGGTCCAGAGCTGACAAACCAACAACGACAGGAGTTAGAGCAGACCATATTAGCCGTTCCTGAAGTAGTTAGCGAATCACCTGGCCGTACTTCGCTGATTGAAAATGATATCATTACAGAGCCCGGGGTGGTAGTCAGGGAATGACCCTATCGCCTCCCGGAGGCCAAACGCGTGAAGGCAGAGCTGGAAATCCAGCAGATGTTGGACATGGACATTATTGAGGAAAGTCACATTCCATGGTCCAGCCCTATCGTCCTCGTTTCCAAACCAGAATCTCTCATGGAGATTCTGCAATGACTTTAGACGTCTGAACCAGGTCTCCAAATTCGACGCTTACCCAATGCCTCGGGTCGATGACCTTATTGAGCGGCTAGGTATGGCTTGATATTTGACTACTCTTGATATGACCAAAGGGTACTGGCAAATTCCCTTAGCGGCATCTGCAAAAGAAAAAACTGCCTTTAGTACCCCTAGTGGACATTGGCAATATAAGGTCCTACCATTTGGACTGCACGGGGCACCTGCGACCTTCAAGCGTCTGGTAGATAGAGTGCTCAGGCCCCATCAGTCCTATTGTGCCGCCTACCTAGATGACGTGGTCATTTATTCTGGCACCTGGGAGGAACATATATTGCAGGTGTTTACGGTTCTCTCAACGCTAGCGAAAGCCGGTCTCCGCATTAATCCCCGCAAGTGTTTCTTCGGCTTAAAGGAGGCCAAATATTTAGGCTACCTAGTGGGGCGAGGACAAGTAAAACCACAATGTTCCAAAATAAAAGACATCTTGGAATGGCCCCATCCGATTACCAAGAAACAGGTGCAAGCCTTCTTGGGGTTAGCGGGGTATTACCGCCGGTTCGTGCCCCGTTTCTCAGAAAGGGCAGCGCCCTTGACTACTCTCACAAAGAAACGGGCTCCTTTATATGTGGTATGGGACGACAAGACGGAACAGGCATTTGGTGACCTGAAGAAGGCCCTGACATCGGCACCTATACTAAAAACCCCTGACTTTTCTTTACCTTTTATTCTCCAGACCGATGCTTCGGACACAGGCCTGGGCGCCATGCTGAGCCAGAGCATCGACGGTGTTGAACACCCCGTATTCTACCTAAGCCAGAAATTGTTGGACTGGGAGACCAGGTATGCAGCTGTGGAGAGGGAGGCCTTGGCTATTAAGTGGGCGGTGACTCATCTGAGGTACTACCTGTTGGGTCGCGAGTTCACTCTAGTGACGGACCATGCCGCCTTGCAGTGGATGGCACTTCATAAAGAGTCGAAACCCCGAGTCACCAGGTGGTTTTTGGACCTGCAGCCTTACAAGTTTACTGTCGCTTATTGTCGGGGTCCCCTTCAAGGCAACGCCGATGCCCTCTCCTGGGTTCACAACCTCTCGGTTCGGGCCGCCTGACCCAATGGGTCTGGGCTGAGGGGGGGGTCATGTCACACACATGCGATTAGGGGGCCGCGTAAGGACCTAAACTGTAGTGTGAAAGCGCATGCCAGAAGGGATTGGCGGGATACTAACCTCTCTCTCTTTTATTCTGCAGAAAGAAAGACACGCCACCGCCATGATCCTGCTATGTTTACCTGACCACGCATCACCACTTCCGCCTTCCCTCTGTCGAGTCCTGATGACATCATCAATCCCAGAATCCATCTCGGTTCCTTCCCAGCATTCATCACTCTTCATTTCCGGTCCCTCAGCATAATTCTTCCCCAATTCAGCCATTCTAGCAGTCTCTGTTAGATTAACTATTCTTGTATCAATCTACATTGGCTCATTTGTTTGCAGTATACGGGGCTGGAAAACTCCAAACCTTTATGAGTATTTTGTCTCTTTATTACAATGCGCAAAGCATTCAATCATCTAACTTACATGTGCTCGATAAAAGATTTTATCTTGTTTAAAATTGTCAAAAATGCATTCAGGGCAAGAGTCAACATGTGAGCTTTACAATTTAGCTCCAGCCTCACTGGGCCACATGTTTTGGGCGCGCACCAAATAATATCATTTTGGAAAAAATTTTTTGAATGCCTATCAGACAGCCTTGGTGTCACAATCACTCCTAACCCATTAAAAGGCATGTTTCGTGCACTCTCAGATGGGTTTAAAGTGGAAAAGGACAAATTGGTTGTAATTGCCTATACCACACTACTAAATGTAGACTTACCATATTCAACTGGAAGAATTCCAGCCCACCTGTTTTAAGTCAGTGGGTAAGTGATATTCTGTACTATTTGAATTTGGAAAATTCTCACTTAGAGGATCTGTTCAAAACTTTTTAAAAATATTACAAGATATAATTAATCAAAACTTAGAATAAGCATTTATATTGGAGGAAAGGACATTCTCCTTTCTTTGTTTTATTTTTTAAGTTTTATACAACCATAACAGTTGTTTTGGCACCTGGCTTCTTTACTTCTTTGAAACAACAGTATTATACTGCAAAAATATTTTCAAGAAGCAGAACACATAGCACATTAGGTTTCCTTGTTGGCTTTTTCAAATTTAGTGCAGCCCTCCTCAGCAGTGGGTGATAATCAAGATGCAGAATAATTGTATCAGCTGGGAAAAGTGTAAACCAGAAGTACAAAGGTGCAGTTAAAAAATGACACTCCTCAATTTGTTATGGGCAATTACTTTTATGCTCCAATTGCACATGTGCACACACACCCAAGGGTACAGAGAATGCTGCTGGGCCAATTCTTCCAGCCAATCAGCTGGAAACAGGCTTGCAGCACCTGACACAAAGATAATTTCACATTATACAAAAAGTGTTATTTTCCTTAATGGGTAATTACATGAAGATATGAGCGAAAATTAGAAAAAAATGCTTAGAAAGACAAAGCTGAGAGATGTCAAAGAAATTTTAATAAATTATAACAATTATTATGAATTTATTAATAATAATTAATATTCAATCACATTTTATTTGTTAAATTTTTGTAATAATGAATGATATTTAAAAATATCAGTAAAAACAGAATGAAGTTACATGAATTAGTACTTTACAATGTCATATAGATAAAAATGTAGCCTAAATAGATTGTCATGGCTCAATAGCTTTCATACAGATTTCAATTCAAGTGATATAAAAATGGTATTGATCGATGTGCTATTGTTAGCAATGGAGGGTCTGTGACTAACTGTTGTTCAATTTTCTTCAATATAATATGTTTGGAAATATACCCGAAAGAATAGTAAGTACCAGTTACCAAAATAAAAAAAGCCATTTATCCAAAATCACCTATGCTAAGCATACAATTACTATGAATACTACCATATGAAAGGACAAAAACAACTGAAATAAGTTACCCATCTTGGTATTAATATTAGTTAAAACCAAGTAATTCATTAAAATTATTAATATTTATAACTACCTTATAACTACTCACTTGAAAAGAAATTGATTTATTGTATAATGAGAAAACCAAAGGTGACAATTATCTTAAAGATTCCAATTCCAGTCTGAAGGTACATGGAAGCAAAAGGAGCTCTTCAAGGACAGATAAAACGTAATTCCATGTAAGTAGGTTGTATGTTTTATCATTAAGAAAACTGTAACTCTGCCCTGCTGTGCTATTTGTGTCAAAATCAGCCTTTTTATGCACTGTATAAACTGTATACCACAGCATGGTACTTGTTGAATGCCCTGCAGCTCCAATCTTCTGCCCGCTGACTAACTACAGCTCCCTTTCTAAACCCAACCTATGCTTATATGTTATGCTGCACCTTTCCCATGCAATTAATTACTTCAAACAAAATTTAACTGCAGGTTTATAACATTGGTTATTTACAATAATCTGCAGATAACATGAGTTCAGTCAAGTCAGTCTTACCTATGCTTATATAACTGCTTTCCTCTTTCATTCATTTCTAAACAAGTGACTTTTTTTGTATTTTTATTGTTAACTTACCTAAAGCAGGAGAAGAGTGTTGCTTTATGAGCTGCCTGAGCACATTTCCCCTTTTCCTGGAGTTTTACTGGTGGTCTAAGTAGCTGCATTCAGTAAAAGGGGAAAATTACTAACATGGTAAACTAATTCATAGTTAAATTTACACTGACTGCGGTGGGTTGGCACCCTGCCCGGGATTGGTTCCTGCTTTGTGCCCTGTGTTGGCTGGGATTGGCTCCAGCAGACCCCCGTGACCCTGTGTTCGGATTCAGCGGGTTGGAAAATGGATGGATGGATGGATTTACACTGAACATTTCTCTATGCATTTGCAGATTTACCAGTACCTTTCAAAGGGAGAGTTTGAAATTTCAAAACTTTGTACAGCCTGATCTGTTCAATAAACAATAAAATTTAAACTGTCTCAACAAATTTCTTTGAAGATTAAGTTTGCCAAATTTCAACAAAATCACTCTATGAGGGGCAGGGTTGTTTTATACAGACAGACAGACAGACAGACATGGCTATCTCAGTAGATTCTTCTTTCATTATACTCAATGCATTTAAATGTGAGTGAGACAAAGCGTTGATGAGGGAAAGTGTTTAAAAAAAACTAAAATTCCATTACAGGGTATGAATTCTACAAATGTCAAAAAGACATAATTAACTGTAGGCTTCTAGGGTTTGAATTTATCATTTATCGTTTAGTCCTCACACTGGTGCATCCAAGTAAGAACAGCCTTTGTGCAGTTACAAAATATAAGAAAGTTGTTTTTTATGTATGAAACAAAACATTAGTTTGTAGATTTAGTATTAACTAACTGCTTTAATGTTATTCATAAGATGAAAAAAAGATTTGAACAGATGTCAATTTAAAATTCTTTCACAAAATAAATCCATCAATCCAGGGATGTGCCCATTCCTGAAAGCATCGGACGCAAGACAGAAACAATCTCTGGACGGGGCATCAGCTCATTACAAGGTGAACACAAGCACACACATACACTAGCGTCACCAAATGCCCAAACCTTCATGTCTTTGGAAGGGAACCGGAGAAACCCACCAGGAAAACATGCAAAGCCCAGGCAGGGAACATTAGGGTCGGAACTCCCTGCGAGGCAGACGGTGCCGCCATAACGTGTGTAATTATTATCAGTATTCATTATTTAAATGAAGTTAATGACTTATGTGTAAAATGTAACATACATACTTTAATGCATTTCATCATGAAAGTGATATTAAGTATAAATCTAAGGATTCTAAATGTGCAGAGAGCTGGAATAGCATACATGTAATGTGTTCTGTGTGGCGATTGCTGCTGTCAGGTCAGGAGAAAGCTCCAGAAGCACGTACCAATTAACAACTGGGGCGGTTTTAAGATGATGTTTATGACGGTCCACTTTAACCTCGCAGTTTTATCATTAAAGTGGACATTTCCAGGTTAAAGCCGAAATATCCACTTTAATCAAAAAATACACCTTTTCAAAATGTCTATATTTTTTTTCACTGTGGCTCAAATACTCTGCTGTACATTCTGATGCTGTTTTGAAGGTGCAAAAAAAAAAAAAGACAGCACAGAAGATGGTATGTGAGACATTTAAAATGTATCGAACCATTCATCAAACATCAAAGCATGCATCCCGGAGGACCCTCAAAGCGGCTTTCTGTCACATGTAGATAGTAAACAGAGGCTCTGACGTCACATTCCGACTTATCACATTGTGCCCCCTAATTTTTTGCTGGTACTGCAACTTGCACACGCATCACGTTAATTTCTGTGGACATGCTCAAAGGACGAGTCAAATGAATGCTGAGAATGCGTGGCAGCCATGATGTGTACTCGTTTTGAGAGTGAAATATAAACGAATTCTCAGGTGAAAATTGGTAGATGATAAAGCCAGAATATAGTCAAAAACAAAGCGAAGGGGTCATACCAAAAAAGACAAACTGTTATGCATCAAAACTTCTTAGACATAAATTCATAACCAATAGATCCAACAAAAGCACTTTGGTAAACATTTTAAGAATTTATCCACAATCTTGGAAGATGACAGATATGAATTTCCAATTTAATTATCATATTGCGCTGATGACATCACAACTTCAGGAGCTATGTCCCCTAGCAAACGCTGTCATAATGGTGGCTTCACAAAATGGCAGCACTCAATAGAAAATAAAATACCATTTCAGTTTTTTCAAAATACAGTAAAGTGATAAAAATAACGAGTCTATTGTAAGTACAAAAATAAATAAATAAAAATGTAAGTGACTTCTTTGTATTACGAAATCATAACAGAAAACTGGAATAATGTATTCTGCTGAGAAAAAAAAATAAAAGAATAAACAGACTTTCTATGCTGCTCCAAAATAAGACCAATTACCTTCAGCAATTATGTCAACCCTGAGAACACTTATCTTAGAGTAGGTTTTCTCCCAAATTAGCTGCTGGTACAATTATTTATACTATAAAAATAAATGTCAAATATTTTTTTACACAATAATTGCGTAACTGGCTGTTTGAAATCTCTTATATTTTCTTATGATGGTTCATGTTGTTAATTGAATAATTGTCAGTTATGGTGGGGTTAAATGCTATTAATGGTAATTTATGCTTCTGACTTATTCATAAGACTCAAAAACCTCAGAGTGATGCAAATATGGTCCAACTCTTAGAAGTAGGAGTTAAAGCATTTTATCTATTTTCCTAATTTGGGAAATTACTCCTTAATTTAACTGGATTTATCTCTTTTAGTAGCAAAGGCTGAATGTTTTAGAAATGCTAAGACATAGCAATTGTACAGAGATAGAATAATATTTGTGACAAATTTTGTACATTATATGATTGCTTCATCTACATGAAGATGCCTTGCATTGTCTGCCAAAATGAAAGAGTTGGTGTTGTTACATGTAAAATGCACCTTTGCAGTAGTGATGATTTGGGAATGTCACAAACCAACTATTTTTCAAATTTTGCACCAAACTTTGAACACTTTTACAACGCGCGATGTAATTTGCAGATTCATACATTTCCCAACCATTCCATCTGAAGTAATGTATTCATGCAAATCATCACGCACTTAAGGAACATTGTCCCCTTGTTGATGAGTATGCATGCATAAATCACAATTGATATCACAACATCAATACACAGGTGGTCATGGATGCAAACTGTACTGGAGTGAACAGCATATCTCTCTATTATGAAAAAAAAATCTTGAGATGAGACAAGACTATTTGCAAGAGATTTTATCAAGTCCCGCCCTCCTCTCAACCATTTACAGTTAATGGCCCACACCCATGGTCCTCTCACCTCTCATTCGTGTGAATGCTTTTGTCAGACACAGTTCCTGCGCTCTCAGCTCTTATAAATTTTTAGGTTTTCCTCACTTTAAATTCCCAATAAAAGAAGACTTATTATGTCTTATTATCCCAAAGGGTTATCAACAGAAGAAATGAGTACACAGGCAATCCTAGCACCGAGAAACGATGAAGTCAAATGAATTTACGCGAAAATTGTCAATCGGTTCAACAGCAAATTGGTTAAATGCATATTAATAGACTGTGCTGAAACAGTTGATGGTGATTGTGGGGAAGATGAAAACATCTTCCACCGGCTGAATTACTGTTAAAAGAAGGATATATCCTAATGTTATTGCGTAATTTATGTATGAGTGATGGGCTATGCAATAGGACAAGATTAGTTGTATTCAAAACTGGTCGAGCAATTCTGACATGTAAAATTTTAACAGGCGACAAGAAGGTGATGATGTACATCTTCCGCGGAAAAAATTAGACACCAAAGGAGATATTGATATGCCATTTGTATTAAAACATTTACAGTTTCCCGTTAGAATAGCTTTTGCTATGACAATTAACAAGTCACAGGGACAAACTTTCGAAAAAGACGGTTTATTTATTAGAGAGAAAGAGATGATATTCACTCAAGGGCAGTTATACGTTGCATTGTCATGATGTGACTCCAAACATGGAATCAAAATTCAATGCGATATTGACGAAAAGTTAATTTCAAATATTGTTTTTACTGAAGTTTTACAGTAAAAGTGTAAGTTTAAAAAGTATTTGCGTGTTAATATCAAAGCCAAACAGAATGAAAACATATGACGCAACTAATATTTCTAACGCAGGATGAAACATAATTTTCTTTCAATTTATTACGTTTTATTATTTTTTACTATGGTTAATTATTCGCTGTAATATAAAATAGTTAGGTCTATTATGCATATGTAACAATTCCCATGAAAATAACAATCTGTTTAAATTGTACACCCTCTTTCCCATATGCGAGCAGCAGAGCCGTGACGTGGCTAGCGTGAAGCGCCCACATGGGGATTGGCGAGCAAAGCGAGCAGGGGATAGAGCTCCCGAGTTATAACTAAAAATGAGCAGGGCTGGATGGGTAATTGACTGCAAAATGCCACACCAGTGCGTTGAGCTTTGCATTCCACAAACATCTGAATCATTTGCTTATGTACTGTCAAGCATATTTGCTGTGAATTGAAAGTACTATATTTGTACTGTTATCACTCATTGGTCCCTGTGAAAAATCCAGTGCCCCACCTACTAAATTTATTTGGGTGCTGATCCTTAATGAATAATATAGAAGGTCAAATTGATTTGAGATAAAGTTTTGGAATTTTTTTTTTCTACTTCAATGCTTGTACTTGATTTATTATTGACATATGTCATGTTCATAATGGTGGTAGTGAGGGGTGGGAATTGGGGGAGGGGCTTTTGAGTTTGGGCACCCAGTAGCATAATCTGCATCAGTCTTAGTTAAAATGGCACAACCTGTAGTATTTTTGTATTTAACACAATGCATAGTCAGTAGGCACACTTAAAGCAATATTATACTGTTGAATCAGTGTATTCAACAAGTACTTTTACTTTAATACTTTATTCATATATTCAAATAAGTACTTTCTTACTTTTATTTAACTAGAAAGATCAATAGGGTACTTCAACTTTTACATTTTTGCTCATTTATTTGTACTTTTATTTACATAAATTCTTTGAGTATTTCCTCCACCACAGGTTGTCTTTTGGGATGAAATTTTTGGATTTGCTTGCCTTTAGGCTTTGTCTTGCCTTGTCTGTCTTGAGTTCCCTTTTTGAATCCTTCAATAAATTCCTAAAATTTAAAAGAAAATTGATTTTGTTTGTACAGGACCAGAGGATTTTTATGTTTCCTTTCCTCCTTTTGAGGACATTCAGAAGTTTTGAACTTTAAAAGCCTTAGCCCCATTATTGGGCCAGTGCAGGCCATAAGCCTGTCTTTCAGATTTTGACTATGGCCTGTTCAGGCCACCCAGCATTTGTAGAAGGCCAGCCTCTAGTGGGCTCTACGTTCCCAGCTGGTATGTGCAAGGCCTCTCCTGCCATCATTGTTTCTCATTTTCATCTCTGGAGATTATCTGTGCTAGACTGGTGATGCTCCTTCCCCTGACACCCTCTTGTCAGCTGAGCACCCTCTTACAGTCTGATCATCTAGTTGCATATACACAGCATGCTGGCTAATTTTCTTTTTTCTCTTGCTCTTTTATATTTGTGAAACTATGCATTTAGTCTGTGCTTGCCTTCTAAAAAGAAAAATTATAAGAATAAATTGAATTGTATTGAAGTTTTAATGAGCTCCTATGATTATTCTGCGCCTTTCATGAGACTTCACTTTTACAGATAGTTCATTTATTAATTATGGTATAAGTTTTAAAACTCATTGGTAATTTTCATCTAAGGCCAAGACAAAGAAATCTTTAATCACTCAATATCAAAGCTAATAAATGTATGATACTTTCTACAGACTAGACTTTTGTAGTCAGGGCAGACCTTTCAAAAGTAAGGAGATTGAGCAAAAGCAAAGAAAATCCATCCATCATTACTATGAGTTGACTTTAACAGTAGTGTGTAACAGTGAACCATAGACTCTTTCTGTAAGAAATGTATGAACTTATGATGGAATGGAACACAAGTCCACAGTAAAACATTTAACACACACAAGCACACTTTAGTTGGGAATTAAACAGAGGTCCAGTTATTTACAGTTGTGTTGCTATTTTCAGCAAGGAAGGTAATGCAAAACCCCTTAAAAAAGAAATTTATTAGGAACATTATTATGGACAGGCCAGTGATGCACTTGTGTCTAGAGCTTTACAAACTGGGCGTCATGTCATGAATTTGGTGTTTTTTCATTGGTTTTGCTCATATTTTTACTTTCTATTTAAAAAAAAGAGTTTACTTTTTGATCATGATGCATCTGTAAAGCAGGAAATGCTCACAACCTGTGTACAGTTGCTTCTTTTAAACAAATGTGACACTTAAAAAACATAGCATTCACAAAAATGGGATTTTCTGCACACAAAAAAAGTGACAATATCAAAGAAAGTGGAATGGGACACAATTCACCCTACCTTTTCGTAACTATAATGGCCAGACATATTAAATACAGTCATTAAACAATTCTTCCTCTTGTTTGTCGTAGTGTAGCAACTGGTGGACAACTGATTGGGTGTGCTGTGGACAGGAGCAGGTGGTCAAAGGAATAACAAATGTGATTGAACTGATCGTTTATGGCTACAGCTAAAATGTAATATAGGTGATTGCAGTATTTATTTATTTTTACACCTTTGTTTTAGTATTGTGTGTCAAGTAAGCAGCGAACAAAGATGCAGATTGTGTGTGAAATTGCATGTTGGCTGAAGCAGCTAAAATGAGCATTGTTGACAAAGAAATGTCTTCTTAAATCAGTAATTTTAAATCCATCATAATAACAATAGCAAATTCAGAATCTTAGTTATTTTTATTGTCTTTAATGACAAAGAAATCACATTTTTACTTGTTGGAATGGAGGCTTAACAGTTGTTGTATAATACAGAGGTTAGTCAGAGATTTCAGGTTTAAGGATGATCTTGAACAGGATGAGTATTAAAACAATGATTTTAGGGTGCGAGAGAAGTATGCAAAAATCTGTTCCTATCACAGCTTTATATCAGAGACTCTTTGGAGTTTATTTAAAAAATATCTGTTTCATGGTTTTGTTATTGTAATTTTTTTTGTGATGTTGATGATGTCACTGCTTTGTTAGTTTGGGATTGGTCACAGTCCTCACCAGTTTGCGATTTGTTAAAGTAGTCACTTTTGTTTTGTTGTGTTCCTATCTTACTTATTACCTTCATTCTTTCTGCAATCGCCATCAATGTGTGTGAATTCACAACTATATTTATGTTTTCATGCATGTGTGTCAGTTGTTTTACCCTCCAGCTCATCTGAGGTACGTAATACCAATCTAGAATGAGAGGGGTGCTGACGCTAATCATGTTCTCTTCCATTCCTTTCACAGTATCGAGAAGATGCCCAGTGAGGGCAACTGAACAGAGTGTAATGCAGGAAGGAGCTCCTTTATTGGTCATCCGGAAAGGAATCTTATTCCAAAGCCTGGTGACACTTTATTTTACTTTTATTGATTTCTATTTTGCACCACAGTGCACCTGCTTTGCTTAAAGTTTTGCCTTTGATTAAAAAAGGGACAACGGGATTGGCACCCCAACATTTATGACTTGTACTTGTCGTTCCTAACTCGTCCACAATCTATATTTTTCACATTATTTTTTTACATTTGAAAGAATATTCCATCATTCCATTATCCAACCTGCTATATCCTAACTACAGGGTCACGGGGGTCTGCTGGAGCCAATCCCAGCCAACACAGGGTGCAAGGCAGGAAACAGACCCTGGACAGGGTGCCAGCCCACTAGAGTTGAAAGAATATCTTTTTTTCATAAATAATAATAAATAATAACAGGTCTAGCAGTCTGATAGGTCCATGACCCCCTAAGGCCCACTAAGAACAATAAGAGGCCTGTTTTTATGAGGACAAGCGATAGCAAGAGAGAGTTCCTTAAGGCAGGAAAAATTTAATTATCATATTTGTTGATTATTAACATTAGTTGTGGCCGTACAATTTTATGGAAGAAAAAATGCCCTCTATTTGAGAATTATTTTAGCAAATGGTGTATTTGTTAGGGGTGGCCATGCCCCAGCAGCCAACCCTTTAACTCCACCTATGAACAAAAGAATGGCACAATCATAATAAAGTGAGGAATTAACTGGAGAACATTTTGTCTGTAAAACAGAAAATTTAGTTTGTTAATGTATAAGCATGACAACTTTCCCTACTGCCCTTCTAGAATGTCACTAGGTATGTAATTCACATATCTATTATGTTGGGGTGTCAAACAGAGTTTTGAAAGTTCTTCAGGGGATGCCTCTTTTTGCATTTAGTACACTGTATTAATCTCTGAATAGAAATTATCTTTTGCCTATGACCTTTGAAGGTCAGAGCACAGAGTCAGCCATTGGTCAGGATCCCTGGAACAATTTTCAGGTCAATGGCCTTACTCAAATGGCCAGTGGAGTAGGATCCCTTCTGGCAGTAATGGGATTTGAACCAGCAACCTTCCAGATACCAGTGTAGATCCTTAGCCTCAGAGCCATAAACATACTAAACATACTAGCTATAATAAGGCTTGCCTGGTTTTAATATTACTTGGTGGTAATTAAGCCTGCATCCCATTAATTTTATTTGAAATGAATTATTATTATTATCATTTAAAAAGAAATATAAAGTAGTCTCACAGATTATCAGATATTCATCAAACATTTAAAGTTACAAAATTGTTACTCTTTGCCCCAGATGCATCTATGAAGTTATTTACCTATCATTCATTTGGGCTGTTGTAGATCTGTGCGTTCCCATTTAGTGAGAGGCAAAACTCAAATCAAACAAGTTAAAAAAATGCAAATATCAGGGAAGGGATGGTTGATGACCACTTTGACACTAAGCTGGAAGTAAGAGCTAAAAAAGAACAAACACGTTCTGCGTTTATGAAAATGAGGAACATCATTTGTAATAGTCAGTTAAATCTAAAATTGGAGCTTTGTATTCTAAAATGTCATATTTGGTCGACACTTCTTTACGGTTGTAAGTCGTGGATGCTTAAATCAGATGCCCTACACTGGATAAACACATTTGAGAAGAGGCACATTCGTTGCATGTTGTGGTTAGAGAGACCCAGGAGGTAGGAAATATGATAAAAAGAAGAAAACTGAAATGTCTTTAACACATAGACATAAAAAGTACAAAGTATTGCAGTACTTTAAAGAAGGAAAGATTAAAGGGAAATGTGCAAGAGGAAGGACAAGAATATCCTACAATATAAGAAGCTGTGCAGGACTTAACAGAGAACTGATACACACAGCCAGATAAAGACACACCACGCTATTAGCCATCCTCAGTCTCAAAGACGGCACCAACACAGAGAATACAGCTGGGTGACTGGAGAACTGGGACTATTGAATTGGCAGGGTAACCCCATGTTCTGCTCTCAGATTCTGTTAAATTTATATTAACTTCGAGTGTGCCATTGTTAGCACATACAGGTGCCGGTCATAAAATTAGAATATCATGACAAAGTTGATTTATTTCAGTAATTCCATTCAAAAAGTGAAACTTGTATATTAGATTCATTCATTACACACAGACTGATGTATTTCAAATGTTTATTTCTTTTAATTTTGATGATTATAACTGACAACTAATGAAAGTCCCAAAAGGTTCAATATTGAAGACACCTGGTGCCACACTCTAATCAGCTAATTAACTCAAAACACCTGCAAAAGCCTTTAAATGGTCTCTCAGTCTTGTTCTGTAGGCTACACAATCACGGGGAAGACTACTGACTTGACAGTTGTCCAAAAGACGACCATTGACACCTTGCACAAGGAGGGCAAGACACAAAAGGTCATTGCTAAAGAGGCTGGCTGTTCACAGAGCTCTGTGTCCAAGCACATTAATAGAGAGGCGAAGGGAAGGACAAGATGTGGTAGAAAAAAGTGTACAAGCAATAGGGATAACCGCACCCTGGAGAGGATTGTGAAACAAAACCCATTCAAAACTGCGGGGGAGATTCACAAAGAGTGGACTGCAGCTGGAGTCAGTGCTTCAAGAGCCACCATGCACAGATGAATGCAAGACATGGGTTTCAGCTGTTGCATTCCTTGTATCAAGTCACTCTTGAACAAGAGACAGCGTCAGAAGCGTCTCGCCTGGGCTAAAGACGAAACTGCTGCTGAGTGGTCCAAAGTTATGTTCTCTGATGAAAGTAAATTTTGCATTTCCTTTGGAAATCAAGGTCCCAGAGTCTGGAAGAAGAGAGGAGAGGCACAGAATCCATGTTGCTTGAGGTCCAGTGTAACGTTTCCACAGTCAGTGATGGTTTGGGATGCCATGTCATCTGCTGGTGTTGGTCCATTGTGTTTTCTGAGGTCCAAGGTCAACGCAGCCGTCTATCAGGAAGTTTTAGAGCACTTCATGTTTCCTGCTACTGACGAACTTTATGGAGATGCAGATTTCATTTTCCAACAGGACCTGGCACCTGCACACAGTGCCAAAGCTACCAGTATCTGGTTTAAGGACCATGGTATCTCTGTTCTTGATTGGCCAGTAAACTCACTTGACCTTAACCCCATAGAAAATCTATGGGGTATTGTGAAGAGGAAGATGCAATACGCCAGACCCAA
The DNA here is from genome assembly GCA_026402145.1 of Polypterus bichir lapradei. Taxonomy (NCBI): domain Eukaryota; kingdom Metazoa; phylum Chordata; class Cladistia; order Polypteriformes; family Polypteridae; genus Polypterus; species Polypterus bichir. The sequence continues at coordinate 21,492,985 of JANRMT010062819.1, read as the reverse complement.
CAATTCAGAAGAGCTGAAGGCCACTATCAGAGCAACATGAGCTCTCATGACACCTGAGCAGTGCCACAGACTGATCGACTCCATGCCACGCCGCATTGCTGCAGTAATCCAGGCCAAAGGAGCCCCAACTAAATATTGAGTGCTGTACATGCTCATACTTTTCATGTTCATACCTTTCAGTTGGCCAACATTTCTAAAAATCCTTTTTTTGCATTGGACTTAATTGATATTCTAATTTTCCGAGATACTGAATTTGGGACTTTCATTAGTTGTCAGTTATAATCATCAAAATTAAAAGAAATAAACATTTGAAATACATCAGTCTGTGTGTAATGAATGAATCTAATACACAAGTTTCACTTTTTGAATGGAATTACTGAAATAAATCAACTTTGTCATGATATTCTAATTTTATGACCGGCACCTGTATAGCCTGTAGTTTAACCAACACCTATATGAGAATCACTGAAGAATATTTTCTATCCTCGTGATGAATTTTACAGCTTTTGGTAAAACTTACTGCTCAAACTTTGTAACTGCTCCTTATATGTAATTCAGGCCTGTTACTGCTGCATCTTTCTGCATACCAAGTGTACAGTTTAACAAAAGTAAAGTCAGAAGAAAGGCTGGTGTCAGTTGGAAACTAATTATACAAGCATAGCCTATAAATCATTTTACTCATTCTCAGTGTCTAATCCCTTTTCCTCACATGGTAGTTGCTGTTACTGTATACAGTTTGCACAGTCATAGCTAGGAGCTTTGTGGGTGGTGCTTAAGCCATAGCAACTCTAACCGTACCCGTGCCACTGGGCAGTCCCACACACATACCCACATTCAATTTAGATTGATCAGTTAACTGAACATAAACAACGAGTTTTAACCATTACATCAAGCAGGTGATACAAATATCTTTATTGCGGAATTTTGGTCTGTCATTTCTCCCCTTGCAGGTTATCTCTTAAATTAACAAGAGAAATAAACAGTTTGCTGCTTACCATAACAAAATTGTGCCACTAACCCTACATTCATTGCAGTTTATTAAAAAAAAATCTGTACCCTTAGGTAGCAGCCTTCATGTGTAAATCTGAACCTGCCACAAAAGTGGTCTGAAGAAAAATACAGGCAGCCATTGTCTTCTGTACTGTCTGCTAAACACATCCCAGGAGAATAAAGACAGTCTAGGAAGGATTAGAAAAGAAAATCTGCTGACTGTTAACTCCTTTGCCTGGAGCCAGGATAGGATGCTGACTTGTTTGGAATATTTAAACACTATCAACCTGCACAATGCCTACCGACTCCAAGTGATTCCTACACGTTCGCATTAAACAAAGGTAACTTCTTGGTATGTGAAACAGACACCAAACAGTATGCCAAATGGCTATATAAAAGATTATGCTGTAGGCTTACTATTTCCTTCACAATTTTAGTTTCTTATAAACTAATGTGACATTCCTTATTCAGAAGATTCTTTCACAATTATTCTGGAACATGTTACATTTATTGGAAAGGTGGTGTTTGCCTGATAATTCACTTTCTGCCATTTTATATTCATCCCATCTTTTTTCTTAATTTTTTTTTTTAACTACAATGAGTGAGCCTCTTTTCTAGCACTATACTTGATGGATGGAAATAAATATTTGTAAGAAACCCCTTCAAAGTGAGTAATAGCATTTCATGGCATTTCTTCTCTGTGGTAAAAAGAAACATTTAATAGATCATTTTCTGCAGTATTCTTCAAACTGTTATGCTGCTTGCATTAATGTGAATAGAATGCAAATGAGAAAATCAGCACAAGGGCATTTGTGTTTTGCATAAACATTTACCTTAAAAGTATGAAAAAACACAAATCAGTGAGGTAAAAGTAGCTGAGAAAAAATATTATATTTTCAGTATCAGCTTGTTCTTCTTCGTGTTTGCAAGGAGTAAGAGCCTGTTGCCACTGCAACATCTGCCAAGATGGAACCAGCACTGGATTGTATGCCTTTAAGTTGTTGGGCACATCTCTTTTTAAACACATTGTGCAAATAATGGCTTTCAAGTTATTGTTTTAGGGCAAACAGTACTACGTATTGAAATATGTGCAAAGTAAAGCTGCCCAAGCCTGGAGGGAGTTTGGGGGCCCCTAGACTAGAAAGAATTTTGTGGCCCTACCTACATAAAATATTATGAGTGCAATACACATCAGCTTCAGGGTCTCAGAGTCACACAGAGTAAACCAAATGACTACTACAGATTGTTAGTGTTAAAATGAATGGCAAAAATCTGAAGAACAGAAAAAAATATGGGCTTACTCTCTGAAATGATAAGAGACAAAGTATGCTGTATGAAAGCATCTCTCTTTAATTAGCCATTGCTACACAGATGTCAAGCCCAGGTTTGAAAAGTGAATAAGAGCACCATATTGCAAATGCCTACAAAAACAAGAATATCAAGTAGTGCAGTGGCCTCTGTATTTTAACATACACAAATGCTTGCTTTTGAAAACTCTACTTTCTGGATTTCTTTGCAGCTAACACCTCCATCAGATCACTAAAATGCAGCTTCTAAAACCAGACCACTCTCATTTGACATCAGAGTCAAATGATTCAGTCTTAACTGTCCCATCATAGCTCTGAGCCTATTCTTCTCTATCCTGAGCTTGGAAAAAGATTGCTCACAAGAAACAACTATGTCATGCTTTGTCAGGTAAAGCCTGAAAGCAACATTGACACGGGAAGATGTCCTGCATGTTGTTTTCTCGAAGACAGTCAGTGCATTTATAGTTTAAGGTGAATAACTACTCTTTCATTTCCATGGTCTCATTTTGTGGTCTTGTTTTGAGATTTAACTGGTATTAGTGGTCCTTGGCAAACTGTCTTGACCTTTTTGGGTTCCATTGATATCCACAGATTTCTAGTGGGCTATTTGAGGGTGTCTTAGGCTCTTTGCCTCTGGCTGTGCTAACCATATTTTCCAGTGGTTCCTGTGAATTGAGGCCTGTACTCTTTTACCTCTGACTCTTTGATATGGAGAGAAAAAAATGAAACTTCAATATATCTAATGTGCTAAAAAAGTGACTTTTGTTTCTACATGTGTTTATAGAAGCTCAAGGAGTAGATAGAATTAACTGTGATAATAATTAATTCTTGTTTAGAAAAAAAAAAAAAACACAAAACACAATGTTTTCTAAGGCTGGTATAAAAATGTTAACATTGGAATAATGTGACACAGGTGACAATGGCAATGGTTATGAAGCACTATTTAATTAAAAAAAAATAGCAATTTGTTTACAGCTGTATGTGAAAAAGAAGTAGTCTGATGGAAAATGCATTGAATTGCAGATCTATTTATTTCATGATAAATGTATTGCACAATGTGAGGTACTCTGTTCATTTGGTTCATTCAATGGCTTCTTCACAAACATATCAGGCATATACTGGTATATATATACTGTATATAGTGAAAAAGAACTGTCTTGACACACAAAGAAAGGAAAGCCACCCGTATACTTAGCCTGGCTGCAAAAAAGACAAAATAAGTTGCACAGATGTGTACAGAGTTTAGTCCAAAACAGTACTGAAACTCAAGAGGAAGTTGTCTTGTATTTAAGGCAGGCAGGAACTGAAAGTGATGTCCTCAGGCTGGAATCAGGCACAATTTCCTGTGTCCAGTCTGCAAAGATAAAAGAGGAAGGTTTAGTGCACCCTACCTCCCCCTGTCCTGGTATGGAATTACCTTCTTTTGGTCCATTTGGCTGCTTCCCATGCACACGTGTGTGAAAATATCTCTCTATTATAATAAAAAAATCCTGGAATGGGTCGAGACTTTTTAGCCTGGGACGAGACATGACTTTTTCAGAGAGATACTTTCATGTCACGCAAGTCGAGACTTTGTGCCAAGAGATTTAACCATGCCCGGGGCCGGAAATAAAAGACAAAGAGTAGATGACAAAGTAGAACATCATAAAGAATTCAAAAACATTGGCGTGATACACATGCAGAGCAGGTTAGAGATAATGAAAGTACTAAAATTTGAAAGTCTCAAAAAAATGATAGTAAAGATCGCATTAGCGCAAACAAACGGAAATTATTGCTCGGTGAAATAACAGAACAGTGAAAAGAGATTGAATATATTGTTTGGATTTAAATTTTAGGTTGGAGACTTGTAGATCGTCTATGTAGATCGTAGATGTTGCCATCAGGGAAAAGTAATGTTTCTTCCCAATGAAGAGGTGTATCCGCGAGAATTAAAAGATTTGTTGTTTGGTGAAAGTGGAATCCACATACGCGAGCGGCAAAGACATGAAGTGGCTGGCGCCTAGTGCAGGCTGGGGGTTTGGCGAATGAAACGAGCAGGGGGCAATGCCCCCTACTATATATATATATTAATATGTGAGTGTGTATGCATTGGGTTATTTATTTAAAGTAAAAGGTAATGCAAGTTGTTTTCTACAGAGAGTCGTAGAACAATCGCAGGACATTGTACAATGGTACAATGGTATCCTGCCAAACTAAAGAGAAAGGCACTGTCATATGGTGAAATGAAAACAGGGCAGGGACATTAATACTGAAGATATTTGGGGTCTATGAGAAAGCATACAATGCTTCCAAAGTGTATTAGATGGTTCAATAACCCTGGAAGAGATACATGGGAATGTGATATCCATCAAACAGAATAAGCAGCTGGCTAGATGCCTGTGAGATCTTGCCATATAAAATGTAAAGGAATACAAGAATATTTCAGGGTGAGGGTGGACCAGGTACAACTGGAGGAAGTTGTAGCCTGATGTCTCTGAAACAAGGATATAGCCACCCTGACCTGGAGAGTTAGCATAAAATGTTTGACTTGATGTAGGAAATAAAGATATGTCAACAAGAAGTGTTTGGCAAGCACTAAACTGTCCATAAGAGAAGAAGGGAGGATAAATGGGAGATTAAAAGGATGTATTAGCTTTAAAGTGGACAAGCCACCCCATCTGCCAGACTGGAGTTCAAACCCTTGGAGGCACATCTTGAGATGCAGCAGGGTTTCCTTTTATTTTTACTATTTCCTTCGAATGTGTCACTCACATCCAGTGTAGATTTACTTTTGAATTTAATTAATTCCTTTTTTTGGCTATTTGGACCTATTCAGGCTTATTTAATACAGACTTGTTATAAAAAATACACCCTAGTGGTGTACAACAGGTATATGAATTTGTTGAGTTTTGAGTTGGTTTGTTTGGATGTGAAGTGGTTTTCAGACAATATTGTTTCCTGGCATATAAAGTATTTTGTTCACTAAATTGGCAAAAAACAAATGTAATTCTGTTTTTTTTTTCTCAGACAGAGTTTTATCCACCATGGGATTCCATAGTGTGTGATTGCAGTGATATTTATACCAGGAGAGTTGATAGCATTAGTGGTATCAGTGATTGTGTCCTGTCCTGTGACCATATTGAAAATGGTGTTGTGTAAATAAAAAATAATGAAATGGTAAACCATATTCCCAAAACAAATATAAACTAGCATTTAGGATGCAAATGACAAAAAATAAGCAATCACAATACATTCAAATCACACTCAACTGGTATTAAGAGGCTCAATGTGCTCCAAGAAAACATTCCTCATACTGTACCGCTACCACTACTGGACCGGGCTCTTAACATTACAGGATGGACTATGGATTCAAAGTTGTTAACACCAAATTCTGATAAAATCTGTATGACACAGCAGAAATCAAGAATTGTCAGACCAAGTGATATTTCTCCAGTGTTCAATCTTCCACAAACTTGTCTCTTCATCATGTTCCACAATTAAGAGGAGTGGAATCCAGTGTGGTGTTCTGCCCTCGGCCTTCAGCTCCTCCTATCTTGATCTGTTGCATGGTAATTGTTGCTATTCAGCAGTCATGTGATTTAGGGGCTGTGATATATAACTAGATTCTAGGATAATATAGTTATTTGAGTAATTTGTGGACTTGCCTTTGATTCAGTGCTCTCCTTGTTCTGGCATGTTTCTTTTATTGTCTACAGTTTTTTGACTTTTACCTGTTTTTGTGTTTTGGTTTTGTCTTGCACTTTTTTGGAAACATATGCCTTAAGTCTTTTTGCCTTCTCTGTTTATGACCTGCCTTGCGGTGGGCTGGTGCCCTGCCCAGGGTTTGTTTCCTGCCTTGTGCCCTGTGTTGGCTGGGAATGGCTCCAGCAGACCTCCGTGACCCTATAGTTAGGATATACCGGGTTGGATAATGGATGGATGGATGGATGTTTATGACCTCCTGCCTCTATTTTGAACTCTGTTGTTTGGATTATGGAGTCATTTAAGTAAATTACTTTGGCTGCTTGTTTTTATTCTCATCCTAATATGCATTCCTCAATAACTAATGTCTGCCTGTCTGCATTTAACAAGTCTGACTTCTTTCACTAATAAGGTGACCAGATAAAACAAAAAGAAGTATCTTATTAGAGTCCACAGTTCTAAAAGAGTGATCCGAAAATGAGTTGCTGAGATAGACTGAAAAAGGCAGAAAAATGATCAAAAACACTAAATATAAAACTGTAACTTTAATGTTGCCATGCTTTGCTAAACATCAAATTCTACTTTAATTGCTCGAGGTGTGCTGTACAATGGCTGACCCTGCGCTCTCACCCCCTAAGGTCATGCAAAAAGACAATTTGCTCTCAGGGATTAACGAATTATATAATTTTTTTAAAATTAAAGAGCTATTAAGAACAGCTTCAAAAACTGCAGTTCAGCCCCTTTGCTTATATCTAACAAAAGAGCAATCTTGATAACCTACCTCAATTACCACGTTTCCTTAGACTTAAGCCAATGTCACATTACGCAAGTTTTTGTCATGGGGCATGACGGATTTGCAGACAGCAATTGCTGATCAGCACCATCTCAAATTACACGACTGAAAATCACAGCCCATGTCACATTTACTGACCGATCACTGGTCTTTCAGGGCAGTCATGCTTGCCTGTTTTTCTGACTGCCAATGAAGTGTCACTTTACAAATGGTCAACTGCTGCAGTGTGTTCAACAGAAATCTCTGCCTCCTCGATTTTTTTTCAGTCTATTATGATATGTAAAATATGAAACATCAGAGAGTTGACCTTCTCTTTCTGGAGTTCAAAACATGCTTGTTCTTCACCTCATAACATTCTATGCATTGTACTTCTGGATGAGTATTCATTGGTTCAATAATTTTTCAGCTCTCTTGTGTACAACCACCCACCCTCTGACTAATGAGAAAATCAAACCTGTTTGATTTTTTCCTTGCCAGTGATGGTCTAATTGGTCCCTTATATTAGGTAATGTACACATTAGACAATCAGCTTCATGGGAGTGCGCCACCGACTGCCTCCTGCTGGCTAAGATTATGTACATGAAGGCTAAGACTGAAAATTGCTGGAAAAGTCAATTAATGTGACATAGCCTTTAAACAGTTTTTATGTCTGCAATAACACATAATATTATTGTCCCAATACAATTTTACCTCCCAATTACTAATGCTGAACTTAACCTATTATTTTTGTGAACTTCATTCAAGCATACTGTAAGTTAAGTTTTTCTGGGGCTTTCTGCACTTCAGTATCATCAGGAGAAGGAACAAGAGATTTGGGAGCAGGCCCTGAGGTGGATTGCTCAGATCAAAGGCTGAAGCTTCTCCTAGTCCCGGATTAATTCATGTTGGTTCTTGTTAGTAGTATCTTCTGCTGTTCCTTCCAGTTCTTCTGTTTAGTGTAATGCTGAAGCTTCATTTGGAATAGTCCCGTTTCCTGAAAAATTAAACAAATGGATGTGATCTTGATCTCTAAATAACAATTTCCTTTTGCCCTTCATACTATAAAGGTAAACATTCCCTGATTTAAAAAACAAAAAAGTGACCACTGGTGTACAATAAGGATGACTTCCAAAATATTTTGTGACCGTTATGAGTGTTGCCGTGATCAAGGATTTGATTATCATTATTTCTTTCAATCAGGTTCGTATTTGGAGGATGTGTTGTGTTCAAGTTATATTCCGTGTTTTTCAACCGTTGTAAAGATAACAGGTTTCATTCATCGAAGTGTTCACTACCCAAATCGGTACTCATGCATCTAAGATGTTTAACAGGCATTCCCGGTATTAAGTTGTGGATTTGCCTGCGAATATTTAGTGGCAGCGTGTCTATGAACTTAATTTAAACTTAAGCTTTACACCTTGCTTTCCTATTGATATGTCTGCAAAGGCTTGTTCAGATTCAGAGGGTTGTTCCTTTCTTACAACATCAATAAACAGCTCGTCTTCCTCTTTATCTGAGACATCACACACTGCATGCACGGGTTTACCTTTCCCAGTCCTGCAAACTTTAGCGAAGTGGTTCAATTTACCACATTTTTTACACTGTCTTCCTTTAGCTGCACATTGACTGTTTCCGCCGTGTGCTTTGATTCCGCAGTACCTGCACTTATGAATATGCTTGTATGCGTCACTTGCTTCATATTCTTTTGCTGCCTTCTCAATTGTGTAATGCGTTTTTTGTTCAGCGCTCTTTGGAGCTCTTGCTTATTGTCTGCGTACTGCGTTCACAGTCAGTTCACGTGAGCCGCTCGGAGTACATGCATCGAAGGTTCTCAGCTGTGGTTGTGCTATCTCGTGCGATCTTGCGATGTCCACGGCTTTATTTAATGTTAGCTCAGACCCGGCACTTAAAAGTTTCTCTCGTACTTTTGCTGAGTTTGTGCCAAACACTATTCTATCCCTGACCATCTCATCTTCGTTTGCATAAGCACAGTCCTTCACAAACAATTTTAACTCCGTTACAAAGTGATCAAAAGTCTCGTTTATACCCTGCGTCTTCTCATTAAACTTGTATCTCGCGAATATCATATTCGTCTTAGGCATGACAAACGCCTCGTAGCGGCAGCGTGTCTATTGGATTGCTGCTGACGGACGGCCTTATATGGGCAGGTACTCAATTACGTGGGAGGCGTGGGTATCGGAGATGCAATATAGGCATGCAGCCAACTATGTGGGAGGCGTGGTGATGGGTGACGCAACTCCTCACACAGCGACCAAGCTGCAGGCTATGGCCGTATATATGTACGTAAGTAGGATTCAGTTATGACCGTTACGCGTAGAATTTCAAAATGAAACCTGCTTAACTTTTGTAAGTAAGCTGTAAGGAATGAGCCTGCCAAATTTCAGCCTTCTACCGACACGGGAAGTTGGAGAATTAGTGATGAGTCAGTGAGTCAGTCAGTCAGTCAGTCAGTCAGTGAGGGCTTTGCCTTTTATTAGTATAGATATATAAATTTATACATGCCCCCTGCACACCCAGACCAATATATAAAAGTAGAGACATAAGTTAAAAACATAAAGCAAGGATTTTAATGGGTTATGAGGAAAACAAAAGTAAAATCATTTTGAAAATTATTTAATACAAGCTAAAAAAAATTCTGTAAAAGTGAAATCATTTGAAAATATTTATTTAATACAGGCAACAGAGAAATATTATTATTATTTAATACAGGCAGTGAGAAAAAAAGTGGGCCGTGACAAGTAGTAACAACACATTTTGCTAACACTGTATGTTGCAATGCTGATACAGAACTGCACAGCTGGAGAGCAAAATGGTAACAGTGTCACTGTCCTCAGCCAACTATAGCAACTGAACAAGTTGCAAACAGGCAACTAGTTTCCTTGTTACATTTGGGTTATTTTCAACAAGAGAATCTGTGAAAAGAAAGTATAATTACTTATAAAGTTACACCAAAGTATCGTAAGAAGGTAGTAAAAATATATTTTAATTACGAAATTTGAAAATGAACTAAATACAGGACATTTGGGTGTCCCTGAAAGGTCAGTACAGGACAGGGGACAAAATTATCAAATATGGGACATGTTCCGTATATAAGAGATGTCTGGCAACCCTAGTAACAATAAATAAGGCTTTGTCAAAAAACTCCTTACTGAGCACAAAGGAGTTGTTACAGTATTTTAGGATGACTTGAAATAGTGACTATAACCCAAGAAACCCAAGGTAGAAATCATCTTGAACACCAAGCTCATGCTTTGACCTTCTAAATGGCTTCAGCTCATCATCCTACCCTGATGATGGCTAAGCATATAATAAGAATTCTTAACATCAAACAAAACTCTGATCAGGTAGGCAGCTCCTTCAAGAAGTATAATGCATCTGATGGAAGAGGTGCTGTTACTGGTATATATGTGAAAGTGGCAGACGACTTAAAGCAGCGGCATTCATGTCTTCCCTCCCACCTCTGCATAATTTGATACTGACAAGCAGCATGATACCCACCTCCAGAAGCCACAGATGAAATACCATGGATTTCACTTAACAAACTCATAAATGCTTTATGATCAGTAAAGATTGAGAGAAGCTTACCATAGACATTTTGCTGAAAACACTTCACAGAAAATACAATGGTCAAAGATTCCTTACTCATTTGTGAATAACCCCTTATATATTTTGATAACATGCATAATGCAAAACCAGTTTGTTTCTCCTTCATCTTTCATGAAGTGGGAAATCAAAATTACAACCCCATATAGGGAAATACCACAAGAGCAGTATCTATGTCCAGATTTAAATTAAATAACAGCATGTCTGACTGCAACAATCCTCTTGCAGGCAGCTTACTGTGCCACTCCACTCTGACAGATATACTGGGTTCTCCATTACTGTTTAAAGGAAATAATTATTTTCTTTATACTTGAAGGTATTTTATGAATGTTTTGTGCTACTTTTAAGTCCTGCAGTTTGAGTACCTTTACCTGGGCTTCTTTGTTGTTTAGTCTTCATGGCTCCCATGCTTCCCAGAGGAGCACCAAAGTTCTCTTTTAATCTGAGCAGCCCTTATATCATATTTAGATGGTGGAGCAATGAAATGTTAGTGTTTTTTTTTTAAATTGTAATGATAAGCATATTTAGAGTGCAAGAAAGTTTATTATGAAAAGTGATTTTATTCTATTTACATAGAAAAGAACTTTAATTATTTATACATGCAATTTTTAGACCTAATTAGCTTAGCACAGGACCATAGGAGGCTATGGTCAGTCTCTACAATACGGGGGTAAGCAAGGAACCAATTCAGACAGGGTGTCAGTCTATCTCAGGGCACACCCACACTCATTTTTATAGTGTCAATACAGAGTCACCAAACCGCATTTGACACAAAGTCAAACCAATGGTACCCAAGGATTTTCTGAAGAGACACAGTACCAAAGGAGTCCAGTCTTCGTCTTAGGTCACTGGATAGCATCCATGTCTCTCAACCATATAGCAAGACAGGAAGCACCAGGACTCTAAAGACTTGGACATTCGTCCTTTTGCATAGGTATCGGGAGTGCCACACACCCCTTTCCATCGACCTCATGACCCCCCATCCTCTCCCAATCCATCTACTGACTTCATAGGAAGAGTCACCAGAGACATGAATGTCACTTCCAAAGTAAGCAAACCTCTCGACAAGGTCAACAACAACAACAACAACATTTATTTATATAGCACATATTCATACAAACAGTAGCTCAAAGTGCTTTACATAATAAAGAATAGAAAAATAAAAAACACAATATGAAAACAAAATAAATCAGCATTAATTAACATCGAATAAGAGTAAGGTCCAATGGCCAGGGGGGACAGAAAAACCAAAATAAAAACTCCAGACGGCTGGAGAAAAAAAAATAAAATCTGTAGGGATTCCAGACCATGAGACCGCCCAGTCCCCTCTGGGCATTCTACCTAACATAAATGAAACAGTCCTCTTTGGATTTAGGGTTCTCACGGAAAGGCTTGATGATGATGGTCACGTAGAATTCTGCCTTTTAGTCCATCCATCATTGTTGGAGCATCATGAAGCTTTGAGTAGGTGGAGGTGGCGCAGGCCACCACCACAAAGAAACCGGAAAAAGAAACAGAAAAGAGAGTAGGGGTCAGTACGGATTATAGAGCTACCCTAAATAGTTATTATGAGGAAATTGAACATACACAGTATCAGGATTAAGTTAAATTAAGTTAAATTGAAGTTATAGAAAGGCCATGTTAAAGTAATATGTTTTCAGCAGTGTTTTAAAGTGCTCCACTGTATTAGCATGGCGAATTCCTATTGGCAGGCTATTCCAGATTTTAGGTGCATAGCAGCAGAAGGCCGCCTCACCACTTCTTTTAAGGTTTGTTCTTGGAATTCTAAGGAGATACTCATTTGAGGATCTGAGGTTACGATTTGGAATATAAGGTGTCAGACACTCCGATATATAAGAAGGGGCGAGATTATTTAAGGCTTTATAAACCATAAGCAGAATTTTAAAGTCAATCCTGAATGACACAGGTAACCAGTGTAGTGACATCAGAACTGGAGAAATGTGTTCGGATTTTCTTTTCCTAGTTAGGATTCTAGCAGCTGCATTCTGCACTTGTTGCAAACGATTTATGTCTTTCTTGGGTAGTCCTGAGAGGAGTGCGTTACAGTAATCTAGTCGACTGAAAACAAACGCGTGAACTAATTTCTCAGCACATTTCAGTGATATAAGAGGTCTAACTTTACTTATGTTTCTTAAGTGAAAAAATGCTGTCCTAGTGATCTGATTAATATGCGATTTAAAATTCAGATTACAGTCAACAATTACCCCTAAGCTTTTTACCTCCGTCTTGACTTTTAATCCTAATGTATCCAGTTTATTTCTAATAGCCTCATTGTATCCATTATTGCCAATCACTAAGATTTCAGTTTTCTCTTTATTTAACTTGAGAAAGTTACTATTCATCCATTCTGAGATACAAGTCAGACATTGTGTTAGTGAGTCAATAGAATCGGGGTCATCAGGTGCTACTGATAAATACAGCTGTGTGTCATCAGCATAGCTGTGGTAGCTCACGTTGTGCCCTGAGATAATCTGACCTAACGGAAGCATGTAGACGCAAACGCAAACGGACACACTGCTGATGGCTGTGACCAAAAGGTCATTAAAGGCCTGGATCTTGGTTTTTATCCAGGACACTCACAAGCCCAGACATTCAGACTCCTCGCTCAGTCTCTCGAGCACCCAGATCAGAGCCTCCATTGACTCTGCAAAGATCACAGCATCGTCAGCAAAGTCAAGATCCATGAATCTTTCTTCACCAACGGAGGCCCCACAGCTGCTGGACCCCACAACCTTGCTCTACACCCAGTCCATACAAGCATTGAACAGAGTAGGAGCAAGAACACACCTCTGACAAACCCCAGAATCAACTGGGAAAAACACAGAGGTCCTGCCTCCACTCTGCACAGCACTCATAGTACCAGTGTACAGGCTGGCCATGATATCCAACAACTTCGAGGGGATGCCGCGAACCCTCAGGATGTCCCACAGGGCAGCTCGATCAACTGAGTCAAACGCTTTACAAAAATCGACAAAGGCTGCAAAGAAACTCTGCTGATATTCATGTTTATGCTCCTTGAGAACCCTCAGTGCCAGGATGCGGTCGATAGTAGACCTCTTAGGCATAAAACCAGATCAGACCAGTTCCGGTCACTGGTAGGTGAGCAAGTGATCACGGATCCTATTGAGGATGACCCTAGCAAGGACTTTACCCAGCACGGAGAGCATTGTTATCCCCCTGTAGTTGCTGCAATCCAGGCAATCACTCGTCCCTTTCCAAATAGGGATGACAAGTCCTGTTTTCCTGTCAGTTGGGATAATGCCAGTCTCCCAAATGGAAGCAAAGATTGTTTGCAATGCCAGGAGGACAGCCTTACCACCAGCCTGGAGAAGTTCACCCCTGATACCACAGATCTCTGCAGCCTTTCCTCCTCTCAGCTGGTTCACCATCTGTGCAATCGCAGTGAGATTGGGTGGTTCACAGCTTACTGGAGGATCTTCCTCAAGGACCATAGACCGAGAGATATCCGATGTCCTAGCCGGAGGATCAACTTTGAACAACTGCTCAAAGTAGCCAGCCCAGCGGGTCAAAACTGCAGTGTCATCCGTAAGGACCGTTCCATCAGCTGCACTGACTGCGATTTGGATGTGCGTAATGCTTCGATTCCTCTGTAAGCAGGACATGGGTCGCTAGACCACAGATGGTGTATCACTTGCTCAGAGACATGGGAAAAGAGACAAATCACCAGAGACCATGACCTTGATAGAATTTGGTCAGAACCCAAGGGTTATGAAAGGACAGTGCTAACCATCTCTTAGGCATACCTGAGATGCTTACTTGTTTTATAAAACACCTTGTGATGGTATGTTTTGTTAAAAGAATTAGATTTAGATAGATAGATAGATAGATAGATAGATAGATAGATAGATAGATAG
>JANRMT010062819.1:21378742-21468964 GCA_026402145.1 Polypterus bichir lapradei | reverse complement strand
TATCTATCTATCTATCTATCTATCTATCTATCTATCTATCTATCTATTGTTAGGTTTCTGAACTCTTTTAGGACCCCCCCCCCAAATAGGACACATCTGTGGAGTACTGTGAAAACAGTGGATGTTACTGATGGGTGATGCAAGGGACATTATAAATGCAGGGAACAGTATAACTTGGCCACTGACCTGGTCCTGAATATGCCCATATTGCTATGACTGTGTATAGGAGAGTGGTAGCTTTTGCTGCATTAAATAGCCCTGCTGTTCCTGTTTCAAGTTGAATAAAGCGTGTTTTGGGGTGCAAGACAGTGACTCACGCATCACACTATCTATCTATCTATCTATCTATCTATCTATCTATCTATCTATCTATCTATCTATCTATCTATCTATCTATCTATCTATCTATCTATCTATCTATTTGCCTGCCTGCCTGTCTGTCTGTCTCCTTCCTATGGTCTGAGTTTGATTAGGTGTTTCCTTTACCTTATTCAAGGTTCGTACCTGCCTGGCAGGACATTTTGTCAGGATGGCCTCCAGCTCCCCATCACCATAACATTATTTTCGGTGTATCAGTAAGCAGATGAAAGACAGATGCAAGTGTAGTGCAGATATGCACGTAAATACACACATACATTAACAAACAGCCAAATCAATAATCTGCCTCTTGCCTGCTTTAGTTAATATGCCTACAGGGAAGGTGACCACATTGAAACAGATTTCCAGAGACTTATTTTCTCTTCCTGTTTCCCCCTTTTTTATTTTTCCATGCCTTTACATTTCCTAAATGATTCTTTAAAGATTTAGGCTGAAGTGTGAAGCTGTCTTGGACCAAAAGTTGAAAACCCAGGCCTTTGATATTTGCCAATGACCCCTTCCAGTCTAATGAACTACACAGGCATAACCATATACCGTAATTTATTTTTTTTTTAACCATGGTTTTTCCATTACACCATCATGCAAAACTGAAGTGTATTCTGGAAATATTGGACACAAGGCAGGTCCTGAGGATGACATTATTCCTGACATGGCACAGTGATATTTATTATATAAGAGAAAACCCTAGTCCTCGAGAAAAATCCAGGTAAACTTAAAAAGAATGTAAGTACCCAGGTCCCAGGAGTTGTAAAGTAGTTGCCTCATTATGATCTATGGTGATGCCTGTAATGTAGTTTATCTGGAGAGGTCATTCATAACGGGAGGAGAGAAGGACGGCATGTAGGTGGTACAGCAAGATTTTGGAAGGAGGAGAAGGGACCTCTTAGTGAAAATTAGAAGACCTATTAGTGCTCATTTACATTATTACATCGCTATTAAATACAGGTCAATGGCTATTAAGAAAGGTCTGCAGAAGGCAGTTTGAAGTTTATTTATTTTTTTAATGGAGACTTATATTTTCTTCCTTAAGTGTTTCGTTAGCCACCCTGCTAACAATAAACGATAAAAAATCTTTCAGTACCTGAAACTCAAATAGTCAAGAGGGTCATGATGGCCAGCCTTGAAGTTGAATTTATACACTAGGTAGATTTGTGGTGCAGGATTTACGGCAGAATCATTTTCAAGCCTATTAGTGAAATAACTGAACACAAACAAGGCAAGTTTCAATTTTTGAATTTACTTTGGTATGGGAAATGGTGTCCCATTAAAGGCACTCTTTACTCTCTGAGAGACTAAATTTAACTGTAACATGTGAGTTGTCATGACACATAGAGTCATCTGGTGCTTAAAGTGTTCATTCTGAGTAACTAGAAGCCCAAGTTAGAGGAATGGAATAGGCAAGTGACATACTGGCAAAAGTTATTTTTTTCAAGCCATCAAAGTGAAATTTAATTTTTTTGCCAATACGGTCAAGAGAATGTAGCATTTACAGTTAATTACTATTTACTAGGAAAATTACTTAGATTTCATTTGCCATTTAAATTGTATTTTTGACATGTTTTGAAGGGCCAGCCAGAGATACCATATATAATGAAAAAAGTGGAGTACTCGCTCTCTTTCTCAGCATGTTACATGTTACATACTTTTGTTATGTTTTACATTTAGGCATTTCAGAGATTGTGTATTTTCAGTGATAAGGGTTATAAAAAATGAAGACATATATCTTGCCTTATGTAGATGCTGACCCTCAATACATAAAGTCTCCTGTCATTTTGTAGAGTGAGCGATGAGATAAGATAAGGAAAGTAGCGAAGCATTGAAAATACTGTATGAAGACTATAAACTGTTTCCAAAATGTGTTACATATCTTGTTCATGCAATGCTTTTGAAATATTATTCAGCTAATATATATAATTTTATATCGATAGTTTATCATAAAGAGTGTTATGTGGACAAAACATTACAGTTTGGTAGCAATCACTCCTTATCACATAAACAAAGTTGTGCTAAAACATTGTTTAAAAGGATATACACCCACTGTAATACTGTAGCAGTGCTACTATGAATTAAAACTGCATCTCCCAGCAGTCCCTTCAGGGGCTGTTGGGGTCAAAGGTGGTCAAATGAGGTTAAAAGGAGGGCAAGTGGCCAAAAGGAAAAAAAGTTGTTTTGTTGTTGCACGTTGTGTGTTGCATTTATCTGTTGGACTGCCTGCTGTTAATTGAGCCATATTTCATCATTGTGGCCTGGGTTGTATTCGTTTGTTGGGGTCTGGATCATCTGTCTACTTGTGTACTAAGGACTGTGTTTGGAGTCATTGGCTTTCCCGCAAGAAAAGGAGCGCTCCTGAACCATCCATCCGTCTTCATCCTTTCAGCAACTACTGGTAGGACTGTGTTTTCCCTTCCCTTTCAACATACAGGTCTCTGGACTTAATCTCGTCACCTCTGATTTCATCCGGTTTGGTTTTTCCATGGAGTTTGCTGTGTTGTGTTTGTGTTTATATGTTAAATGTAATATCGCCGAAGGGGTCAGGGGTGGTATTATTGTTTTCATTTAGTTAATTTACTTTCATTATATTCTTAATTGTTGAATGTTCCTAGTGTACTTTATTTGGTCTCTGTTGTGAGTGTGTGTGGGTCGATCCAAGGCTGGGGTGTCCCTGGGATCTCCTCCACTAAAATAAATAAATCACCATCACATTGAAGGTATGAATCTTAGCGGCACTTGACCGCTACAGATTTTGGTGAGCCGAGTAGGAGACAGGGTTATTTACGTCCCCTTCTAGTGCAACTTCACTTCAGCCGACTAGATTACTGTAACACACTCCTCTCAGGACTACCCAAAAAAGACATAAATCGTTTGCAACAAGTTCAGAATGCAGCTGCTAGAATCCTAACTAGGAAAAGAAAATCCGAACACATCTCTCCAGTCTTAATGTCACTACACTGGTTACCTGTGTCATTCAGAATTGACTTTAAAATTCTGCTTATAGTTTATAAAGCCTTAAATAATCTCGCTCTATCTTATATATCAGAATGTCTGACACGTTATATTCCAAATCGTAACCTTAGATCCTCAAATGAGTGTCTCCTTAGAATTCCAAAAGCAAAACTTAAAAGAAGTGGTGAGGTGGCCTTCTGCTGTTATCAAAAATCTGGAATAGCCTGCCAATAGGAATTCGCCTGGCCAATACACTGTTTCTTTATCCGGTTTCTTTGTGGTGGCGACCTGCGCCACCACCACCTACTCAAAGCATCATGATGCTCCATCATTGATGGACTAAAAGCCAGAAGTCTACATGACCGTCATCATCGAGTCCTTCCATGAGAACCCTAAATACAAAGAGGACTGCTTCATTTATGTTAGGCAGAATGCCCAGAGGGGACTGGGTAGTCTCATAGTCTGGAATCCCTGCAGATTTTATTTTTTTCTCCAGCCGTCTGGAGTTTTTTTTTTGTTTTTTCTGTCCTCCCTGGCCATCGGACCTTACTCTTATTCTATGTTAGTTAATGTTGACTTATTTTATTTTCTTACTGTGTCTTTTATTTTTCTATTCTTCATTTTGTAAAGCACTTTGAGCTACATTTTTTGTATGAAAATGTGCTATATAAATAAATGTTGTTGTTGTTGTTGTTGTTGTTGTCTGTTGAAAGCGTGGTGCAGGGCGAGGAGTTTGAACTGAGTGGGCCGCTGGTTGATATGCGGCCGCTGTTGAGGCCACATCACGTAACGGTCAGAGCCCCCTTTGAGGAGGAGTTGAGCCTGCTGGAATTTCCTGTGTGTCTCCAGTCCGGAGCAGCCTGAGACCGGCGAGGGATGCAAGACCTGATGCTGCGCCTAGAACAGCTAGAGATGCGGGTTGATGATATCGCCCGCAGTTTTCTCAATCGAGATGAAACTGTCCATGACCTCATCGATGCCACGGCCGCCAGATTTTCCGGCGAGGCGTTTGTGAGGGTGCAGCATCTGGAACAGTCCTTCGCGAAGTGTGTGCAGTGCCTGGAAGCCAACATGAGAGAGGAGATCAGGAGACAGGTGCAGGAAAGCTGGCGTGCCGTCACACAGCCACTGGGGCAGTCGACTCCTGTAACAGGAGTGGGGAACGACTGGGGACAGTCATCCTTGTCCATTGCCGCGGATGGAGTTTCCTAAGCTGTCCCCTCAGTGTGCACCCACGGGCATTGTCGACTTTGTAGAGGAGGTTGACATGTTCGTGGAGCTGCTTCCTCTGAGTGGAGCCGAGCTGCGGGGATACCTGAACACGGCACTCAGCGGGCCAGTGCGCTCTTGTTGGTTTGCTGAGCGGCACAAGTGTAATACCTGGGCGGAGTTTCGCGCTGCCTTCCTGATTGTGTTCCTCTCTGATGAATACCAGGCGCTGTTGGAAGAAAAGCTCCGGACCTTTGTACAAAAACCATTGCAGAGTCTCAGGGACTTTGTGTTTGAATTCCATGCGTTGTGCCTGAAGTGGCGATCTGACATGCATGAGTAAGAGATATTGCGACGTGTCCTTGATGCATGTGACCCTCAGGTGGCAGCTACTCTGAGAGGGGTCGTGAAATCGGTAGATGAGTTAGTGAAGGTGGGGTCCCGAGTGGAGAAGGATTGGGTGGCTATCGGGCTTAGTGGGTCTCGAAGCCCAAATCACGAGGAAAAGCCCCAGTGGATCCCCAGGCCAATCTCACCCTGGTGCAAGCCACCTTGCCCCTCTTAGTGGTGCCCGTACAAGTGCGAGGAGTCACTGGAGAGGCAGTCGTAGATACCGGGAGCACTTATACCCTTATGAAATGCAGCTTGTGGGAAAAGCTTAAAGTGCCTCATGAACAGTTAAGGGAAAGTGCAAAAGTAAAATTCTTTCTTGCGGATGGAATGGCGGACGGGGCAAAGGGCAGGGTTCCTATGAGGCTCTGCTTACATGAGACACACTGGGAGACAGAAGTTTACATCCTGGAAGATGACCATCTGTCAATGTCCTTATTACTTGGAATGGACTCTCTTGTGTCGGTAGGTCTTACCATCCACCTGTCGCGGCTGCAGTGCGCGGAGTTGCCAGGGGGTGAAATCCATCGGTTTAGGATGAAGGCTCAAAGTAATCTGGTTTGGCCTAACTTGTATTATTACCTCACGCAGTTGGTGGTTGAGCCCAGCCCAGTAGAGAAGGCAATTCTTGAACAGCCAGAGCTCGTTCAGCCACTACTTTGGAGGTGGTGCTCTTTGTGGACAGACAAATTGGGTCAGACTGAGGTGGTGTGTCACCACATTCACACAGTCGACCCTGTCCCGTTTCGGCACAGAGCATACAGAGTTTCACCTCTGAAAAGAGGAATAATCAAGGAGTGGGTTGACCAGATGTTGGCGGAAGGGGTCATCGAGCCTTCCACCTCGCCATGGGCTAGCCCTGTGGTGCTCGTTCAAAAGGGCAATGGGACCTACCGATTCTGCGTGGACTATCGGGAGTTGAACAAGAAGACCTTGGATGATGCTTACCCCATGCCCCTCATTCATGACATCTTGGAGTCTTTGCTTGGGGCAGCGGTGTTCAGCTCCCTAGATTTGAAGTCCGGGTATTGGCAGGTGAGGATGGGGAAGAGTAGCATGGAGAAGACTGCTGTCATCACCTCGGAGGGGTTGTTCCAGTTTCGGGCGATGCCCTTTGGACTTAAAAATGCTGTGGCATCATTCCAATGGCTAATGGAGCCGGTCCTCTGGGGACTCATTGAGAAGACCTGTTTTGTTTATATAGATGACATCATCATATTCTCCCCTTCTGTCCCACAACCTCTAAAGGACCTAGACCACATCTTCCAGTGACTGCATAAGGCTCATCTGACCCTCAACACAAAGAAGTGTAGATTTCTACAAGACCATCTGAACTTCCTCGGCCATGTGGTGTCGGCAGACGGGGTCCAGGTAGACCCAAAGAAAATTAAGTCCATCTTGGACTACCCAGCGCCCCAGGAGGTAAAAAGTCTCCAGCGCTTACTGGGGATGACTGGGTGGTTCCACAAATTTGTGCATGGGTTTGCCGACATCGCTGCCCCTTTGTTCCAGCTGCTGAGGAAGGGATCCCCCTGGGAGTGGTCACCAACGTGCCAGGACTCCTTTGAAAGACTCAAACAGGCACTGAGATCACCTCCAGTCTTGGCACAGCCTGATCCTTCATTAACCTTTCAGGTCCACACTGACGCAAGTAACCTTGGGCTCGGCGCCTTTCTCTCACAAACAAGTCAAGGAGAGGAGAGAGTGGTGGCCTATGCGTCACTAAAAGGCGCGAGTATAATTATTCCACCACCGAGGAGGAATGCCTCGCTGTCATGCGGGCCGTGGAAAAGTGGCATCACTTCCTGGAGGGAACTTCATTTGAAATCTACACTGACCATAGGGCTCTGACCTGAGCATTCAATTGCCCGAAGACCACGTCTAGGCTAACCAGGTGGGTATTGTGCCTCCAACAGTTCATGTTCAAGGTGTGCTATCAGAAGGGCTGTGCTAATGTTGTGTCCGATACTTTATCATGGGTTCATGAGCCCGCACCAGTGGTATGTGCAGTATCGGTCTCTAACCCTTGGCCTGATCTTCCCCTGAACTTGCAGGAAATCGTTCCATCTCAAGCAGCCAGTCCTGTATGTCAGGGGCTGAGAGAGGGCCCAGGGGGGAGGCCTGACCGCATACATTATAGGGAACTTCAAGGGGCACTATCGCTGTTTTCCAACAATGATCGGGGTTACCATTATCAGTTAGTAGTCCCCGAGACATATGTGCCCAAGTTCCTACAGTATTACCATGACAGCCGGTTACGAAGACACTGTTTAAAATCTTGGAAGTGGCATGGTAGCCGACGATGCGCAAAGATGTCTGGTCCCATGTCCAGACTTGTACCACCTGTCAGCAATACAAAACCCCACCTGGTCTCTCCTCGAGACAGCTTCAACCAGTAACCATCACTACCCCGGGGGAGCCTAGCCGTGGACCTAATGGGACCATTTCCTACTAGTAAGGACCGGAAAACCTACCTGATGGTGGTTTTGGACTATTTTACCCGATGGGTGGAGCTATTCCCTTTGGCTAATGCCACCTCCAAGAAGATATGCTACACCCTGAAGGATGAGATTTCACCCGATGGGGGGTGCCGAAGAACATCATCACAGACCGGAGCCCGCAGTTTACCAGCTCAGAGGCCAAAGAATTGTGGAAACAATGGGGGATGGTTCACCTGAAAACAACAGCATACCATCCCCAATCTAATCACACTGAGCAGGTGAACCGGACCCTGAAGACAATGATAGCATCCTTCGTCGGAGACCACCATCAGGATTGGACAAAGTGGCTGCCTGAGCTGCGGTTCGCGTTGACCACGGCGGTGCACAAGGTTACGGGTGAAACCCCGGCATTGTTAGCTTTGGGCAGACATCTAAAGGGTCCACTAGAAAGGATAATTGATCATAACCCACCTAAACCAGACACGTCAATACATGGTCACTTACAAACTCTACAACAAATCACACAACGATTGAAGGAGAGGATGGTGAGGTCCCAGTCCAGACATTCTCAATTGTACAACCAGAGACACAAACTTGTACAATTCTTGGTTGGGGAGAACATTAGAACATTCTAGACGAGAACAGGCCATTCAGCCCAACAAAGCTCGCCAGTCCTATCCACTTGTTTCCTCCAAGAAAACATCAAGTCGAGTTTTGAAAGTCCCTAAAGTCTTACTGTCCACCACACTACTTGGTAGCTTATTCCAAGTGTCTATCGTTCTTTGTGTAAAGAAAAACTTCCTAATGTTTGTGCGAAATTTACCCTTAACAAGTTTCCAACTGTGTCCCCGTGTTCTTGATGAACTCATTTTAAAATACAAGTCTCGATCCACTGTACTAATTCCCTTCATAATTTTAAACACTTCAATCATGTCACCTCTTAATCTTCTTTTGCTTAAACTGTAAAGGCTCAGCTCTTTTAATCTTTCCTCATAATTCAACCCCTGTAGTCCTGGAATCAGCCTAGTCGCTCTTCTCTGGACCTTTTCTAGTGCTGTTATGTCCTTTTTGTAACCTGGAGACCAAAACTGCACACAGTATTCAAGATGAGGCCTCACCAGTGCATTATAAAGGTTGAGCATAACCTCCTTGGACTTGTACTCCACACATCGTGCTATATATCCTAACATTCTGTTAGCCTTCTTAATGGCTTCTGAACACTGTCGGGAAGTTGATAGCTTAGAGTCCACTATGACTCCTAAATCCTTCTCATAAGGTGTACTCTCGATTTTCCGACCGCCCATTGTGTATTCAAACCCAATATTTTTACTTCCTATGTGTAATACTTTACATTTACTGACAGAAAGTCTGGATCAGGACTCATCCCCTCCCCAAAGCCTCCGATAAGTTCATGGCTAAACTGGCTCTGAAGTGGTTCGGCCCAGCAACTGTTATCCAAAAGAAGGGACCGGTGACCTATGCAGTAGAGTGGGAATTGCCGGGGACTAAGAAAGCAGACACTGTGAACATCGCAAACCTTAAGCTTTGGTTCAGTCATACACCAAGGCCTGGGGTTGGGGATTGTAGCAGTGCTACTATGAATTAAAACTGCATCTCCCAGCAGTCCCCTCAGGGGCTGTTGGGTTCAAAGGTGGTCAAATGAGGTTAAAAGGAGAGCAGGTGGCCAAAAGAAAAAAAGTTGTTTTTGTTGTTGTACGTTGTGTGTTGCATTTATCTGCCTGCTGTTAATTCTGCCATATTTCATCATTGTGTCCTGGATTGTATTTGTTTGTTGGGGCTGGATCATCTGTTTACCTGTGTACTGAGGACTGTGTTTGGATTCATTGGCTTTCCCGCAAGAAAAGGAGCGTTCCTGAATCATCCATCCGTCTTCATCTTTTCAGCAACTATCGGTAGGACTGTGTTTTCCCTTCCCTTTCAACATACAGGTCTCTGGACTTAATCTTGTCACCTCTCATTTCATCCGGTTTGATTTTTCCATGGACTTTGCTGTGTGGTGTTTGTGTTTATATGTTAAATGTAATATCGGTAAAGGGGTCAGGGGTGGTATTATTGTTTTCATTTAGTTAATTTACTTTCATTATATTCTTAATTGTTGAATGTTCCCAGTGTGCTTTATTTCGTCTCTGTTATGAGTGTGTGTGGGTCGATCCAAGTCTGGGGTATCCCTGTGATCTCCTCCACTAAAATAAATAAATCACCGTCACATTGACGGTGTGAATCTTAGCGGCACTTGACCGCTACAATACAATGCAAACCAAAAAGAATGTTCCATCTGTTTACATCAAACAGCTACCCCAAGACATTTGTCAAACAATGCTTACATAGGAGATGCCCCAGACCTCAGCAAACAATTGGCACCAACCCAATCTCCCATACTACCTGGTACAGTCTTTCCTATCTCTGTGGCCTATCTGAAACCACAGCACGCATCCCCTCCACATTAGGCATTAAAGTAGCACATAAACTAGGAAACACTCTACACACAGTTATTTTTAATGCCAAATACAAGAAATCTGCAGCAGATATACAGTTTACAGTATACAGTATACTATGCAGTGTGTGCAAACATCTAAAACAGTGGGACAAGCATATAAAACACTCACCTAATGCATACAAGTACATTGCAATGCTGTCAGAAGGAAAGACCCACAGTCTCTGATATATGCACATACCAATTCAACCGGACACATGTATAAGTGGGACACGGTGCAAGTACGATTTAGTGTAAGTACTAAGTGTGCCAGAGAGCTGGCTGAATTGTAGCTATCAAATGAATACACCATTAACTGATACTTGGACATAGACCCAGCATATGCACACTTAAAAAGAATAACATCCAAATAATAAGACTTTAAGACCTACACCTTCTAAGGTGCTATTTATCCACCATCCCCCCATATCCACCTACACCCCCTTTCTCATTCGCTATATATTGCCTTTGATTTCTGCATGTCTAATCATTTTTCTCTGATGATGACACCTGGTATGTGTTGAACGCTCAGGATAAAAGATTTTTTTTAGATACTAGGGGGCTTTGCCCCCTGCTCACTTCGCTCGCCAACCCCCGTGTTTGGTTTTCCGGAATCACACTTTTAAGATTTTTTTTCTTTGAATTGTTGCTATTTCATTAGTTTCACTTTTATTTCAGAACTTCTGTAAAACAATATTTGGAATCTTTCGAGTCCCAATATGCTGAATCTTTTAAATGAGGTCAGTGAGACTTGTGTTTAATGACTTTGTACCATAATTCAGGGTAGGTTTCTCTGTTTGGAATTTCAGCACAGACAAAACAATCTACATCATCAGCAATTAATATTTTTTTTACAAAGTAACCAATAAATGCATGTGAGGTAAACTCCGTTTTTGAAATTCTCAAGATTCAAGATTCTTTATTTGTCACATGCATAATTATAAAGGACAACATGCAGTGAAATGCATCCTGATCCGCTTATCAAAAACTGTGCAAAGTTAGAATATCAGTTAGATTAACAAAAAGTCATAGATTGAAACATAACAACAACAACAACATTTAGTTATATAGCATTTGTTTCATACAAATAATGTAACTCAAAGTGCTTTACATGATGAAGAAAAGAGAAATAAAAGACAAAGTAAGAATTAGAATAAGACAACACTAATTAACATAGAATAAGAGTAAGGTCCAATGGCCAGGGAGGACAGAAAAAACAAAAAAAACTCCAGACGGCTGGAAAGAAAAAATAAAATCTGCAGGGGTTCCAGACCAAGAGACCGCCCAGTCCTCTCTGGGCATTCTACCCAACATAAATGAAACAGTCCTCTGTGTATTTAGGGTTCTCTTGGAAGGACTTGATGATGATGGTCATGCAGACTTCTGGCTTTTAATCCATCAATGTAGGAACATCACAGTGCTTTGATTAGGTGGTGATGACACAGATCGCCACCACAGAAAACCAGGAAAAAGAAACAGAAGAGAGAATAGGGGTCAGTACGGATTTTAGAGCCACCATGAGTAGTTATTATAATGAATTGAATATACAGAGTATCAGGATTAAATGAAAGTTTTCAGAAAGCCATGTTAAAGTAATGTGTTTTCAGCAGTGTTTTAAAGTGCTCCACTGTATTAGCCTGGCGAATTCCTATTGGCAGGCTATTCCAGGTTTTAGGTGCATAACAGCGGAAGGCCGCCTCACCACTTCTTTTAAGTTTTGCTCTTGGAATTCTAAGCAGACACTCATTTGAGGATCTAAGGTTATGATTTGGAACATAAGGTGTCAGACATTCCGATATATAAGATTATTTAAGGCTTTGTAAACGATAAGCAGTATTTTAAAGTCAATCCTGAATAACCAGGTAACCAGTGTAGTGACATCAAAACTGGAGAAATGTGCTCGGATTTTCTTTTCCTAGTTAGGATTCTAGCAGCTGCATTCTGCACTCGTTGTAATCGATTGATGTCTTTTTTGGGTAGTCCTGAGAGGAGTGCGTTACAGTAATCTAGACGACTGAAAACAAAAGCGTGAACTAATTTCTCAGCATCTTTCAATGATATAAGAGGTCTAACTTTTGCTATGTTTCTTAAGTGAAAAAATGCTGTCCTAGTGGTCTGATGAATATGCGATTTAAAATTTAGGTTAAAGTCAACAGTTACCCCTAAGTTCTTTACCTCTGTCTTGACTTTTAATCCTAATGCATCAAGTTTATTTCTAATCTCATTGTCTCCAATATTGCCAATCACTAAAATTTCTGTTTTCTCTTTATTTAGCTTGAGAAAATTACTATTTATGGGCAGCACGGTGGTGCAATGATAGCACTGCTGCCTCGCAGTTAGGAGACCCGGATTCACTTCCCGGGTCCTCCCTGCGTGGAGTTTGCACGTTCTCCCCATGCCTGCATGGGTTTCCTCCAGGTACTCCGGTTTCCTCCCACAGTCCAAAGACATGCAGGTTAGGTGGATTGGCGATTCTAAATTGTCCCTAATGTGTGCTTGGTGTGTTGGTGTGGGTGTGTCCTGCAGTGGGTTGGCGCCCTGCCCGGGATTGGTTCCTGCCTTGTGCCCTGTGTTGGCTGGGATTGGCTCCAGCTGACCCCCGTGACCCTGTGTTCGGATTCAATGGGTTGGAAAATGGATGGATGGAAATTACTATTCATCCAATTAGAACCACAAGTAAGACATTGTGTTAGTGAATTTACAGCGTCTGGGTCATCAGGTGCTATTGATAAATACAGCTGTGTGTCATCAGCATAGCTGTGGTAGCTCACATTGTAACCTGAGATAATCTGACCTAACGGAAGCATATAGATTGAGAAGAGCAGCGGACCCAGGATAGAGCCTTGTGGAACACCATATAGAATATCATGCATCTTTGAGATGTGATTACCACAACTAACAAAGAATTTTCTTCCTGCCAGCTAGGATTCAAACCAATTTAAGACACTGCCAGAGAGGCCCACCCATTGACTAAGGCGATTTCTAAAAATGTTGTGATCAATGGTGTCAAATGCGGCACTCAGATCTAAGAGGATGAGAACAGATAAATGGCCTCTGTCTGCATTTACCCGAAAGTCATTTACTACTTTAACGAGTGCAGTTTCTGTGCTGTGATTTGTTCTAAAATCTGACTGAAATTTATCAAGAATAGCATATTTATTGAGATTGTTATTTAACTGCATAATGACTGCCTTCTCTAAAATTTTACTTAAGAAAGGCAGGTTAGAAATGGATCTAAAATTTTCAAAAGTAGAGGGGTCAATATTATTTTTCTTGAGTAGGGGTTTAACTACAGCAGTCTTAAGACAGTCTGGGAAGACCCCTGTATCTAATGACGAGTTTATAATGTCAAGAATATTATCAATTAGCACGACCGATACTTCTTTGAAAAAACTTGTTGGTATTGGGTCAAGGACGCAGGTGGAGGGTCTCAGTTGAAAAATTATTACCAGTATTAACAGTATAGTAGAACATAATAAATAAGTAAAATTATGTGAATAAAGTAGAATTAAGTGTTAAGGTGCAATAGTGCAGTGATTATTGTGCAAAACCAAAGTTAGACTGGTGCATAGTTAAATGAGGCAGTTTGTTTGTTTGCGCTACTGTGATCTTTACTTTCTTTTTTAATACTTTCTAATTTTCCTACTTTCATATCCTTTAACTTTCTCCACATGTGTATCGCGCCGTTTTTTTTTTTTTTTTAGCCCTTTAAAATCCACTGCTTTCATAATCTCTAACCTGCTGTGTATGTGTATAGCGCCAACGTTTGTGAATGTCTTTATGAAGTTCTACTTTGTCTTTTACTCTCTGTCTTTTAATTCTGAGCCGGATTGGACGTGCTTTTTTTTCAATTCCACTTGTTCCGGGGTGATAATTACTTTCCTTATTTTCTGAATTTGCATCTAGATTATTCTTTTTCTTTTTTGCTCTTTTTTCTCTCCAACGCTTTTGAGTCTTTTTTCTCCGCGCTGCTTTCTTCTTCGCTTAGTCGTCAACGTTTCATTTTTAATGTATTGTCCATATACGCTTTATATGCGCTGAGAGCCCTGGATCTGTGTGTGCTCAAAGCCTCCTTTACATGACTGAATGTTTTGCTGCCTCTTGGTTTATTTGATATTGGTTGTAAGTAGGGTGTGTCTTGCAAGAATCTCATGTTCTATGTCATTGTGAGACGATCCTAGGTCAATCTCTTAGCACAAAGTCTTATGTTTAAGGTCCCCGCAAGACGCTCTGTGGCCAATCTCTTTCATTTCTTTTAAATGTCTTCTTTGATCTTAATGTGAAGATCATGTCTCGACGCCCTTGTGTTTCTCTCCAGGATTTTTTTTATAATAGAGAGATGTGAATCATTTTTCCCCCTTTGTGGACTTCTTGCTATAAATAAATAGTAAAATAATAAGTAGGTACTCACAAATAAAGATCTGAAGCACCAGCTGGTGATCCCCATATAATGAAGAGAAAAGGACAAAAGTGAGTTACAACAAAATTGAATTTTGAGCCAAAGTCTTACCAGACACGGGTCCATCAGCTAGGCTGCTGTATTTTTAAGATGGCAGTCTTCATATCTTGTCCACAAGTTGTGAGGTTAGGAGCAGAAGTGAGGTCAAGGATCCTCAACATTCATAACCTCAGGTCTGCAGGTGAAAGACATGAAGATGTAAATGACAGTGCCCTCTCTTTACTTGGGATGGAATTACAATCAATTAACCAGCCCTGAGAATGCCCCCAACTCTCATGTGTGGGATACGGCCCTCCCCTCAGCCCAGTCCTGTCAGGTCGGGCAACTCAAACTCTAAAAGAGGCTGTGTGCCCGGGGTCGTGGTGCTTGGAAGCTATCAAATAAAAAGCATAAACGAACCCTAGAAGAGACTTCCAGCTGAATTATCCAAACCCTACAGACAAAAGCATGCTGGACAGGCTTGAAAACAATCAGTGTTGTGAAAGGGGTTTCCTTTAAACTGAGAATACAGTGGATTTAGAAAATAGTCAGTCCCCTCCAAAGCACACTTTTTATTGTGCTGTAGATTTAAATTTAAATAGTGAAATTGGATGTTATTGCCTATCAATCTACACTCAATAACACATAATGACAAAGTGAAAACATCTTCACAGAAAGCTTTGCAAAGTTATTAAAAATCAAAGACTGAAATCTCTTTTGTTTAAACATTCAGACCATTTCTTGTGGCACTCCAAACTGTAGTTCTATTTCTTTGACTTATCCTTGAGATGTATGTAGAACGTGACTGGAGTCCACCTTTGGCAAATTGAATTGATTGGATGTTGTTTAGAAAGGCTGTGTATAGAAGGGCCCACAATTCACACTGCATGTCAAGACAAAAACCAAGGCAAGAAATCCAATGAGCTCCTTGTAGAATTCTCTACATTTCTGTTACTCCACACCAATGTGTGCCTGTTTTGTTTCCTGTTATTTTGAATAGAATGGGATCTTATGCACCTTATCCTTACTCCCACTCGACCACTATATAAATATACATGCATGCACTGATGTACATATTTCCTTAATGACACCTCATACTAACTTCAGAGAGTTAGCTCATCTCTTCACACATGCACACCATGTTAACTTTATTTTTCTTTACCCTGTTAAGCTTATCTTGTCAATTAATATCAACATAACACAAAATCCTCTGTGTTAGCTGACTGAGAGCAGATGTTCTGTAATTGCCCTCCGCTTTGTACAAAACTTAACATTTTACTGCACCACAGTCTAACAGCATTTTTATGATTATCTAAGCCCAACATCTCGGCGCCCAAATAATTGAAAGGACGACCATTTCACTATCACATTTTACCATTTTGTACAGTGTTTTATCTTCAGGTTCAATTTTGCTTAACTTGATTTTTACCTCCCACCCTAGTCTTCTTCTTCTTCTTCTTTTGGCTGCTCCAGTTAGGGGTTGCCGCAGCGGATCATCTTCTTCCATATCTTTCTGTCCTCTGCATCTTGTTCTGTTACACCCATCACCTGTCTGTCCTCTCTCCTCCTTCTTCTTTGGTAATAATGACAATTTGTACAGTTTATCCAAAGGTGATTGCATCTTAATAGAAATTATTTTGAACTGTGGCTCACAAAATTATGATATTGACTCAAACAAATTGTAACAGATGGCAAACTGTCAGGTATAAAAGTGAAGTGTCTGTGTGCTGCATGCCTACTTGAGCAAAATCCAGTTTGCCAGATAGTACAGAGAGACAGAGAGAGGCTGGATGAGAGTAGAAATACCTACCACCTACCCCATCTGTTAAAAATGCAGCACTGTCCTCACCCCTCTGAAGAAAGAGTTTTGGGAAAAGTCAAAGAATTGCCACAATTAATATTAATACTCATTATGCACCAGGATCCCCCATGTCCACTAGATCAGATAACATGCATTAATGCTTTACTTATGAGATATTTACAGTGAATGCATGCAGTACAAAGCTATTTCACAGAAAGCTCAGAAATTGTAAACAGATAAAAAAGGGTGCAACATAAATGAAAAGGTCCCAGAATACTACTTTTGCGAACAAGATAAATTGCTATATCTAATTTTTGTTGATCTCTGCCCAACTTTGCAAAGATTGTCACCCACCTTGAATATTTGTTTTTTTTTGTAATATGACTCATTTCTGTGTTTATTGTTTTTCCATTTACATTAGTATTTGGACGAACTGTCATGTACTGTACGCGTCTGCGGGCTTTCTGAGCCAGAGAATCAATTAATGCTGTGCCCTTTCAGCTGCATCAGCTGTCTGCATCACTTCCCCTGCTAAATATTCAAGTGATGTAAGACTGTTATTTCAGACTTTTCCTGGCAGAGTGCCTAACCAATATTTCGAAATACATTGATCTTTTAAGGAAGTGGAAACCTTGCCAAAGGCAGAAAGGCCATAATCAGATGGACTGACTCATTTGTTCTCTTTCAGCTCTGTGGCAGCGCAGTGTTAGTCCATCAGTCAATCCCATCATCGCTTGAAAGCTACAGCATTCTGCTTCCTCTGCGAAATTAATTGCAATGTACCCAAGCAAAGGAAACAACTAGAGATGACTGATGATATTTGAAAAATAATTGTCTCCATAACATTTTATGTGTACATAGCCTCAGGGAGCAGGAGGGGACACTCCAGCGAATTAAAGCATAGCAGATTGACATTTCTCTTCACATATGATTATTCTGTCGTCTGACATAATAAATATCTTGGTGTCCCTGAATAGATGATTTAAAAATACACAAAGGTACATTCATCACTTTCATAATGCAAAAAATGAAATAGCTCCTTATACCTTCACAAAGTACATGGCACCCTTTTATGGGCCATTTTTATTCCATTTTGAAATAGGAAGAGAACATTAAAGCTTTTTAATCATGGAGAGATATTTCAGTGACAGTAGTATCTCCATGTTTTTCCATTCCTCCATCCTAACATTTCAATGCCATTCTTCTTCTTGTCAGGGTACAATGATATAATTTATATTACCTCAACATTCTGTTCTGAAAACATTATTATTATGGATACTGAATGTTAGGCCCTCCCAAGATTAGTTTCTTCCTTGTGCATAATGCTGCCAGAATAGATTCAGACCTCCCCTAGTATAGTGCAAAGGGCACACATTCACTGAAAATTAGGTTCTTTAATTTTACAGCCTTCAGCTGATCCTTCCACAAAGTCTGAAAATAGGCATCAGAAGGACAAACATTTTCTCATGTGAGGAAAAAAGTACTTAGCATAACTTTATTTACCTTGTTTTAAAAAAAAATGTTGAGGTAAGAGGAAGACAACACATGGGCATCATCAGAGGAGCATCTGGGACAGCAGGAACACAGGATGACAGGGGATCTGCATCAGCTGGGTCTTGGTGGTGACTTAGTTGATAGACATTTAAAGTTTGGTTGGCTTGACACCTTCCAAGAGGACAGCACGCTCATGCTAATCATTGTGACAGCAAGTTGGCTTGTGAGAAGCTGGGTATGGTCTCAGCTCTTTTTAACATTGTAGCCCCATAGTTCTCTCTGTTTCTCTCTGTATTGAGAACATTCTAGAAAGTTCTTGGTTATGCAAAATATCTCATGCGTCGCCTTTGGTTCTGTCTCGTTTTGTAGTTTATCTTGATTTGAAAAGACTCAGACCTTAAAAAAATCCTTATACAGTGTCTGCAATAAGTAGTGTGCTTTTCCCATCACAGTCTATAAGACTTCTATATGTGAGTGTAAATTTAAGCTAAATCTATTTATAAACTAAGGGGCTTTGCCCCCTGCTTACTTCGCTTGCCAACTCCCATGCCTGCGCTATGCAGTTCTGTCAGTCGTGTATGGGGATGCGGTTCTACAATTTAAACAGATTATTATTTTCATAGGAATTGTTACATATGCATAATAGAACTATTTTACATTACAGCGAGTAAATTAAAAAAGAGTAAAACGTAATAATTTGAAAGTAAATTATGTTTCATGTTGCGTTAGTTATTCGTCATGTAATTTGATTATGTTCTGTTTGGCTTTGAAAATTAACAAGCAAATACTTTTTAAACTTACACCTTTACTGTAAAACCTGTAAAAACAATTTTTTGAATTACATTTTCATTGAAATCACATTGAATTTTGATTCTGTGTTTGGACTTTCATCGTGACAACGCAACGTATAACTGCCATGCTTGAATTTAATTTCTTTCTCTCTATTAAATAAAATGCCTTTTTCGAATGTTTGGCTCTGAGATTTGTAAATTGTCTTTGCAAAAACTATTCTAACGGGAAATTGTTAACATTTTAATACGAATGGCATATCAAGATCATGTAATGTTATCCGCGGAAGTTGTACTAAATTACCTTTCTTGAATACATCCTTCTTTCTACAATAATTCGGGCAATAGAAGACCAGATGGTGTTAACAGTTGTAGATATTCTTCTGGATATTGTAATGTTTTCATCTTCCGCTCAATCACCACCAACTGTTTCAGCATTGTCTATTGATACACATTTAACCAATTAACCATGTAACCAATTATCATTTTTGTTGTTAATTCGTTTGACTTCATCATTTCTCGGTGCTAGGATTGCTCGTATACTCATTTTTTCTGTTGGTAACCCTTTGTGATGAAATTCTTCAATAAGATTTGGACATAATATGTCATCTTTAATTGGGAACTTAAAGTGAGGAAAATCTTACAGTTTATAAGAGCTGAGAAACTGTGTCTGTCAAAAGCATTCACACGAATGGGAGATGAGATTACTATGTGCGTGGTTGAATATGGTTGAGAAGAGAGCGTGACTTGAAAAAATCTCATAGCCAAAGTCTCAACTCGCGGGACTTGAAAAAATCTTTCAAAAAAGTCTTGTCTCGTCGGAGGATTTTTTTTATATAATAGAGAGATATTGCAACAAACTGCATGTATCTCTAAATAACTACTTACAGTGTAAATCACCAGGTGGATTATTTACTATTGCACACTTCAGCCCCACTATCCTGATTTAGATAAAGAGATGAGTGCATGTGTGGATATATAAATGAGAAAGCCCAGCAATTATCATGATGTGTAGTCACAAAATTGTGAAAAGGCCGTAAGCTCCCAAAAAAAAAAAAAGGCTGAGCCTTCTCTAGCCTACCCAGAACAGGTCTCATCCTGAAATCTACTGGCCAGGTTCAACTTACACAGCCATAATGGATATTTTTGGCTTCAAAAATTCAATGTTGCTTGTAAAGAACATAATATCCTAGATGCCGTTCAAGGATGACAAACCATGGTGCAACTCTGGCTTGAAGAGACAAATTTTGCTAATAGAGTCTTAGAATACCTAAAAGGCAATCCTAGAAAAACAAGTATCAATTGGCCAACCAAGGCCAAAATCCAATAAACACAGTAAAAGAAAATAAAAGAAATAGTAATTCCAACACAAAAAACAATACTCATGAAAGACTCATATAACTTCAATGCACCAGTCCTGAGAATCTCCTTCCTAGCTCTTAAATAGCTCCCAGAAGTGGTGATGTCAGAGTGGCCGCATCTTTTTGGGGTCTTGCCACCCACAGAACATAAGGAATATATTCATGTTTAGAAACATGTTACATGCTTAATGAAATATAACCAATAACCACAGTAATAACATGAAGACATGAAAGATAATAATTCGAATTGAACAAAAAACATAATTAAAACAAAAAGCAAATATAAGCCGGGGAATTAACCCTGGCTGATATATAACAGTGATGGACTGGCGCCCAAGGGCTCACTCCTGTCTTGTGCCTGATCCTACATGAACCCACTCAGGCCAATTGCAACTATGAATTGCATTAAGCACATGTGATTTTTACATTGTTTTTTTTAAGAATTCTGATATTGATATATAGAGAGATGGATGTGAAAAATAAAACATTGTCACACACGTGCGCTTAGGAGGCAGTCAACAAGCCTGGAGGTGAGAGAATTATTATCAGACGGGGGGTTGAATTTTGGTACTTATACCTTTCTCTCTGCCTTTCTAGAACCAAGGAAGAAAAACAATAATCCTCACACATCATCAATTCCCATCATTAAAAATGGCTCCATAACAATATCCTCTTCAACCATGACATCACTTCCGACTCCTGCTGATGACGTCACTTCCGGCCCTCCACTGATGACGTCACTTTTTCCGGCCCACACTGGTGACGTCACTTCCGGTTCCTTGATGATGACGTCACTTTCTGGCCGAGCATGATGACGCCACTTCTGGTCCCTCGCTGATGATGTCACTTCCATCCACTCCGAATGACATCACTTCCGATTACTGCTAACTTCCTGCTAGATCATTTCCTGTAGCCATTTTCTGTATAAAAACGAGCATCTCAAATCCATGTCTGTCGAATATTTTCTTATCAATTTTGACCAATTATGAACAATTATGATCCAAGCAATATACGGGGCAATTCCCCAACTCTTTACAATTGTTTTGTGGACTTTATTCATCACAATATCTATAAGCAAGAGCCATTGCTCTAATATAAATGCAGATACATATGCAATAATATGTATATTAGAATTTTATGAACAACTGATGAAACAAGCTACTTGCTCCATAGTCCCATGCCATATTAAAGTCATATTTTCGAAAAGCATGACATTTCTTACTGTTTAACATGTTTGTATGCTTTTGGTTCAGAAAGTGATCATTATCATTTCCTTTTCAGTACAAGTTGCTGTATACTACATACTACTATATTTCTAATTAGCTCCTTCCAACCATCCAACATAGCAGTGTGAGTTTCAGTGTTGGCGGTATTAGCTGAATACTACATTTGCTTTTATGGAGTGTGTTTATTTTTTGTTAATCACTGTATTCTGCAGGCACTTGCCTGCTTCCCTGGGCATTACCCCAGCTTTCAGGTTTCTGCGTGCTCTGTCAAAAGCAGTTAAATTTATAAGAAGCCGGTGAGTTGCCAGAATTTGATATGCACTGTTTAAGGATTTGGTTCATTCTTTACAGCACATATACTGAGAAACCACAAGCCTATTTCAGTTTGTTTTTAAGTACAAAATATTGTATTTAAAAATCATGCTATTTCTCCTCTACTAACATATGGAATTACATTCTATCATCAGTGTTATTTTGGGGGTATTACTCATTGTGTTAAAATATGATGTATGTCTCTTAGTTACACAAACAAAAATTTAAAATGCTTCCACTTTAAAACCATTTACTAAGACCCTGAAAGCATCTGAATTTTATCCCAATATATTTTTTGTATATTTTCTGCTTTTGTGGGTATGTTTCAAAAAAATGACAAATTTTTGAGTTGCTTTTAAAAATTAATTGTTTTGCTTAGATGTCATATACTAAAAAAACTTTTTATTTTCATTATTTTTCATCACATTTGGTCACAACAAAAAAGAACACTTTTCTCAATTTGCCTAAGGTGGAAATTGTAGGACCTGTATGAGGAGTTCCAGCACCCAAAACAACCAGACACAACTAAAGCACACAGTTACAGGTTCAAACAAAGATATTTTTATTAAACACAATACCTTCTACAGGTTTTTTTATCAGCTGTTAGATTACAGTCACAATTCTTTTCCTTTCTCATTCTGCCTCGACTCTCCTCTAAGCAAGCCTTGTTCACCTCCTCCCAACTCTAACTCTAATTCCAAACCCAGGAGCACTTCTGGTGAAAAGGAAATGGATGGAAACCTCTAATCTGCACCCAGTAGCTCTGCCCAACAGCACCTGAGGAACCCAACAGTGCTGCCCAGCAAAACTACAGCTCCCGTGCAGCCCTGCGAATGCCCAGATGGGAGTCATACAAGAGGGGTACCACCACCCATTGTACTGGGGACACATAGGCCCAGGAGGCAGTCTCCCTCTATACTTCCCTTGTAGTGACCTCCCAGCCTGTTCATATTATCACCTTCCTGTGCTCTGGCCAGGATTCCAGCCAATCAGTGTCTTCTATGACAATATATTGTATTTTACAAAGACACCCATCAGATTTAGTTCCCCAGGCTGCAAAGTAAACTATTATTAAAATTATTAAAATCTAGAAAACAATCTGGATATTAAGCATATTACCCCTGCTCAGTTCTTCTATGGGATTAGCACTGCAACCTCACAATTTTAGGATACTGGACACCCCAGCCCAGTCGCTGTTTGAACATTCCCCCTTAGGGTTTTTTCTAGGTACTCCAATTTTTCTTCCAAAGACGTAAGTATGATCAGGCTTATTGAAATTAGGTGTATGTGTGATTTTGCCTTCCATCCACGGGAAGTTTGCACATCGCACTTAGATTAGATTAAGCAGGTTCAGAAGATGGATTGAATCATTTAATTGTTTAAATATTTGTGTTCACGACATGTCACTTTTTCACCAAATTGTCATCATTAAATTAAAAGCCTGCAGTCCAATAAACATTTTTGGGAAACATTTAGATTTTCAAAATTAAAAAGAAAGCTTTTTTTCCAGGCATTGTTGGAAAAGAATTAGAATGCGTTATGAAAGTGAAATGTATGCTTGGATAACAACAAGCACAATTAAACACCAGCAAAAATTATAACAGTTTATAATAGTTTCTCTTTAGGGGTTTCTATCAGGTACTCCTATGTAATAAGACCTTAACAGACATTTTGCTTCATCTAAATAGTAAAGCACTACTGGCAATGGGGGAATACCAGTAAGGCATAATATTGTTCATTTACTTCTATAAAACAACAGCTCAAGAAAGGCTTTGTTTGTGTTGCATACCAATAAGTGTCAAATAGGTGCAGTGCTCTTGAAACACACATTCTAAAGTGATATTTGAAATATCAGTATAATCAACCATATTCATTATCACAAACAGTATATCAATGAAATCCAACCTGTCTTTCATTCTGTTTACTGTATCTGTAATGCTGTGGCCTCATTGGCAATTTTTGCCTTATGATTATGCTATAATCGATACTATCCACTCTGGCATTGTTCCAAATGGCTATGTACTTTCTGTTGTTAATCAAGGCATTGTTTTGGACTCATTTGATGTTGTGTCACTTTCATAGCTAAAAAGTACCATTGACATACAATTTGTGCTCTTGATGTTCTTTCACCACGCCTGTTACTGGAAGGTTTTGGCATCCTGGGTCCGGTATTGTTCACTTTTTGTCCTCCTAGACATTTTTGCAGCTTTTGACACTATTGACCATGACATCTTGCTGTTGCCGCCTGAGAATGTGTGAGGCTCAAAGGGGCTGCTGTTAACTGGTTCAGGTCTCATCTTTCACATTTTTTCAGTGACTTTCAATTCCTCTTTTTCATCTACAGCTCCTGTTAAATGTGGTGTTCCTCAGGGATCTATTTTGGGTCCTATTTTATTTTCTATATACAGGTAGTCCCCAGGTTACGGACATCCGACCTACGACATACGAACAGGGCTGCAACTGCGACGCATGCGCCTCAGTAACTGCCGCTCCATCATCTTCGGCCTGGGGACGCTGCAAGCGGTGGCTGGATGGAGGCTGGGGGGGCAATTTCACTGCCCACACAGTGTAGTATCCCTCGGGCGGCTCCCGGTGGCAAGCGGTTTCACTGCCCGCCCACCACACATGGCTGCCCTGTTCGTTCTCGGTGGGCAGCTGGTAATGCTGCAAGCGGTGACCTGGTTGTGACTGAACAGAGGCCATTGAGGGTGAATGGGGCGGCGGGGGATAGCATTGTAGTGTGCATCAGATGGCTGCCTATTGAATTGGGGCCATTCACTACCCGCCTTTGGCGGCACCATATTCGTTCTCGGTGGGCGGACGCTGCAGGCAGCATACTGTAGTGGAGGTGACTGTGAGGTGGGCTGGTGATGAACCGCCCGTCGATGCTTCCACTCATTCTCAATAGCAAGCCTGCTTGTACTGTTATGCACATAGCAGGAAGTTGTCTCTTGTCAGTTCATCAGACGTGTTGATGACTGGTGCCTTCCTGCTGTGATAGCGTGTACAGTGCTGTGCAGAAGAGCTCATCTTAATCTGTTGTCTTCACCCTTCAACAATGTCTCTGAAACACAAATCTGATGCAAGTGCTGGTGATACAGTAAAGAAGAGAAAAACCATCACCATTGAAAATAAAGTAGAAATAATAAAAAGGTCAGAGAGAGGAGAAACTCCATCATTCATTGGCAGAGCACTTGGTTACAGTCGGTCAACAATAACATTTAATAAAGTAATGTACCTGTTCCGACTTACATACAAATTCAATTTAAGTACAAACCTACAGTCCCTATCTCATTCGTAACCTGGGGACTGCCTATATGTTCATCCTATAGGAGCTATTTTAGGAAGTTTAATATTTATTTTCACTGTTATGCTGATGACACAAAGATTTATAATTCTGCTTGCAACTCTGCAATGAATCGGCTACACAATTGCCTTGCAGAGCTAAAGTCCTGGATGGCTGGCAATTTTCTCGATTCTAATCAAAATAAAACAAGTGTTGATAGCTGGTCCTGCAGACAAAGCTCAAATTGGTTATGACCTTCTTCTGTGGATTTTTGCAAACCTCAAGTTTGGAATCTTGTGGTTATTTTTGACAGCAACCCCACTTTTGAGAAACAGGTTATTTATGTGGTCAAAAGTTGCTTTTTCCAGCTTTGTCTTTTAACCAAGGTTAAGCCTTTTTATCTCCTAGGGATCCTTTTGAAAGTTACTCATGCTTTTATTTTTTTCTCAGCTTGAATATTGTAACTCATTGTATTATGGGATTAGCAAATCCTTGATACGCAGGTTGCAATTCGTTCAGAATGCTGCTGCTCGTTTTTTGGTTGGGGCAAGAAAGTTTGATTCTGTATTTCCAATTTTAGCCTCTTTACACTGGCTGTCTGTTAGTTTCAGAATTGATTTTAAAATTTTGCTGCTGGTTTTACACCAATATATGGACAAGCTCATGTCTATTTATCCAAATTGTGTGCTTTACACCAGCCATCCAGAGCTTAGATCTATCGGTCAGTTGTCTCTTGTGGTTTCTCGTACTAAGTGTAAAACTAAGGGGGGCTGGGCTTTTGCATCTGCTGCACCTCGTCTGTGGAATTCTTTACTTAATTGCATTAAGGAGTAGCCTTCAACTGAACTATTTAAAACTAAATGGAATTGATTTCTGTTCTTTAGCTTTCCGTGACCTTCAGTGATACTGATGGTTGCCTCCTCTTAGTTAGTTGTTTGTTTCATTTTACTGCTGGTTGTGTTGTTTTTATTGTATCTTATTTCTATTTTTTTGTATGTTTTATTGTATTGCACTTTGGCTACAGCATTACTAATGTTCCAGAAATTGACTAACCCCAGGCAGCCAGCCCCCATAACACCACAGGCACAGGGCAAAAAAAAGGGTCCAGGCTGGAAAAGTTCAAAAATATATTTCAACTAGTGCCAAAAAATACCAAAATGCCACCTCTAGGGAGAGGAACCATACAAACTCTGAATAAGGCAAGTGCTAACAGGAAGCTTTATAAAAAGAGAATTTTAATCAAAAAATCTAAAAACAATAAAAAAATCACAAAAAGGCAAAATGAAAGGAGAAGAAGGTATGCCTCAAAAGGTTGTTCCAACCACAAAACACAGTGAATGTAGGCACATTTGAAAACACAATATACCAAAAACAAATAATAATCAAGCCTTTAAGAAAGTAAATAAAAATATGAAAACCAATAATTCAAAAACAACAATAAACCTAAGCCAGAGATTAAATTATGCCTTAAACATAACACTAGCAACCTAGAATGAGAAAGTACTCATGTCAGTGTATACAAATGTGAGGGTGTCCATTCAGCTCTTCATATCAGAAGAAGCATGGCTGACTTTGTCTCTCAGGACCCACTGTGCTCATTTTGGCTTCTTTAGCTGTAGCTTTGGCTTGTGGTAAACTTTTAGACAACACCTTTCAACACCCTGTTCATGATATTAACTTTTCATTGCCTCTCGAAGTTTATCAATGACTAGGAATGTAGCTGTAAGTTGAATCACTTATACTGCATATGTGTGCCATGGTGTCTTAGTGATTTAAAGTGCTGCTTACAGCTGAAGGACGTAAGTTCAATTCCTTAATAGTTTTCACATTGTATTTGTGACGTGTCCTCATGTAGGTTTTCTCCAGGTTTTGAGATACAAAAATTTGATTAATCGTTACTTCTAAATTAGGCCCAAGTGATGTACCAACAGCTCCTCCATGGATGGTTCATGGTTAAAAAATAGATTCACGAAAACAAATAAAAAGTTGACTCTGTTGAAGCAGGAGAATTATGATAGATTCCTTAAAGAAATTGATCTATCATCTGAAATAAACTTCTGTAAAAGACTAATTATTCTGGTTGCTATCAGTTTGATTTACATATTTGGAATTGATTACTTTTTAAACGGCCAGATTCCCTTTCCTTTAGTGTATTTACTTCTGGCTTAATTTAACAAATGTATAGCTAACTGGACCTGAAAGGCTGAAAGAATGCTTCTAAATATAAAGGCAGGTTATTTACCCTCCTTAGAGAGCTTTGGCAGTGTGCCCATAAATGTAGCTGCCTGCCAAACAATATATGGCCAGCTGCTGCTTTTATGCAAACCTCATGTCCATTGTTACCCAACCATAGACAGGCAAAACACATGAAGGTGATCAAATGTCTTCCAGTTATTAGAACATCAGATAAACTTTGACAAGAACAGGCCATTCAATCCAAAAAAGCATATCCACTTAAATCCTCCAAAATAACATCAAGTGAAGCTGTGAAGGTCCCTAAAGTCCTAATGTCTACCACACTACTTGGTAACTTATTCCATGTGTCTATGATTCTTTGTGTTAAGAAAACCTTGCTACTGTTTGTTCAAAATTTACATTTAAGAAGTTTCTGTGTCCACATGTTGTTGTTGATGTTGATGCACTGTAATAATTCCCTTGATAAATTTTAAATACTTCAATTATATCTCCTTTTAATCTTCTTTAGCCTAAACTGAAAAAATTCAACTCGTTTAATCCTTCTTCATAACTCATCCACTGTAGTCCTGGAATCAGGCTAGTCACTCATCTCTGCACTTTCTGTAGCACTTCTTATCTTTTTTGTAGCCTATACACCATACATACAGTACTCTAGGTACGGCTTCACAACTACACTATAAAGCCTAGGAGGATAACTTCCTTTGACTAGCACTCTACACATCAATCTCTCTCTCTCTCTCTCTCTCTCTCTCTATATATATATATATATATATATATATCCATCCATCCATCCATTTTCCAACCCGCTGAATCCGAACACAGGGTCACGGGGGTCTGCTGGAGCCAATCCCAGCCAACACAGAGCACAAGGTAGGAACTAATCCCGGGCAGGGTGCCAACCCACCGCAGGACACACACAAACACACCCACACACCAAGCACACACTAGGGCCAATTTAGAATCGCCAATGCACCTAACCTGCGTGTCTTTGGACTGTGGGAGGAAACCGGAGCGCCCGGAGGAAACCCACGCAGACACGGGGAGAACATGCAAACTCCACGCAGGGAGGACCTGGGAAGCCAACCCGGGTCTCCTAACTGCAAGGCAGCAGCGCTACCACTGCGCCACCGTGCTGCCCATATATATATATATTATAAAAAAAATCCTGTGGAATGAATGACTAGGAGACGATATGTAATCTTCACGTTAAGATCACGAAAGACAAATAAAAGAACCGCGAGATGAAAGAGAATGGGCAAAAATAAAATCAGTAGTGTAAATGGAAGCAGCACACACAGATACAGGTGTCTTAGTGCATATAAAGGGTATAAAGGACAATATGTTATAAATGAAACGTCGACGAATAAAAGATCACATTACTGCAAAAAAAAGGAAATCATCAGGACCAAGTGTAATTGAAAAAATAGCAGGACAAAGCGAGGTCAGAAATAAAAGGAAAAGAGCATAAAGAGTCTTTTTGCATTCGCAAGATTCAATGCACAAAACGTAAATTTACACAATAATGGACCATACACTATGAGAATATGTGGACCCGCAACAGTTAAAGCAACGATAAGTTTCATTTCAAAGAAAACACAATTCGGTCAGGTGTATATTTATGATCACGGAGAAGCGATCACAATGCGAGCAGCAGAGACACAAAGTAGCAAAAAGGACAGCAGCTGTACAGGCTTTAAAAAGATCGAAGGGCAGCGCGATAGCAGCCCCCCCTCCCATGCCCAGGGCCAGAAATAAAGGACAAGTATTGCTTTTACAACGTCACGCAAGATCAGGCAGTGAGCCATCATTTAAAGCAAGTCCACAGACATCTAACCTAGCAGTTGTTGGATTGCGTGAGGCAGGCAAGCATCATGTGCTCCCAGCTCTTAAAACAACGACATGCGACAAGCAGAAGAGGCAGCTCACAA
Organism: Polypterus bichir lapradei; assembly: GCA_026402145.1. Taxonomy (NCBI): domain Eukaryota; kingdom Metazoa; phylum Chordata; class Cladistia; order Polypteriformes; family Polypteridae; genus Polypterus; species Polypterus bichir. Next base: position 21,440,279 of record JANRMT010062819.1, on the reverse strand, counting down.
GCAGGAAAAAGACAGCAAATGATCCAAAGGGATATCCTTAGTGTGCGTTCAGCTGGGGGGGCCCCCCCCCCCCTTTACAACGTGAGCAGCATTATACGTCTGGCGAGGAAGAGCTATAACCAAGCACAGCGCCGGAAATAAAGGACAAGTATTGTTTTTACAAAAGTTTTAAAAATAAAAGTGAAAATAATGCATATGTAACAATTCCCAAGAAAATAACAATCTCTTTAAATTGTATATTGCCTGCCTAAGGTAAAGTCATCCCTGATGGAGGATCGCAGGAATCATGGGAAAGAGGGGTCCTTTCATCGGATTAGTGCCATTTCAGAAATGGAATGGCCAAATGGGGGAGGCAGCTTGATGAATGAGGTCTCCAGGACTTAAAACAAATCCAAATCATATTATGTGATATCATCTCATGTGAAATTCTACTCCGTACCTCTAGAATTTTTATTTTTATACTGTATTGAGGATTTATTCTGTTCTATGTATTGTACTGTATTGTATTGACCCCCTTCTTTTTGACACCCACTGCACGCCTAACCTACCTGAAAAGGGGTCTCTCTTTGAACTGCCTTTCCCAAGTTTTCTTTGATTTTTTCCCCACAAGGGTTTTTTTTGGGAGTTTTTTCTGGTCTTCTTAGAGGGTCAAGGCTGGGGGCTGTCAGGAGGCAGGGCCTGTTAAAGCCCATTGCGGCACTTCTTGTGTGATTTTGGGCTATACAAAAAATAAATTGTATTGTATTGTATATCCGGTAAACCAAACATGGGGGTGGGCGAGCGAAGTGAGCAGGGGGCGGAACCCCCTAGTATATATTGTGAAAAGGCGCTATATAGCGCCCGACCCGGCACAGACCACGCAGAGCCACGTGTTCACACTCAAGGGTTGTTTTATTTTTACCTCTTCAGCCGTGGGCACACGTCTTCCCCGTGTCCCACAGGCCCAACACAGTCTATGCACAAAACCCACACAAACAAAACGCTTCCTGGCACCACCACTCCTCCCAGGCAACCTCGTCCTCTTCCTCCCGATTCTGGCCCTGATTGCTGGGAGGCAGGCCCTTTTATACCCCACCCGGAAGTGTTCCAGGTGCCTGACCAGCTGGTCTTAATTGCACCTCCGGGCGGGGCTGATAAACCGTCCAGTATGGTGGCTGGTTCTCTGCAGCACCCCCTAGCGGCCACCCCATCTCCCAACCGGGCTGCTGTGGTGGACTCCATGTCCCATGGAGCCACGGGGGAGATTGAGGAGGGATCCACGGCCAGGGAGACTGCCCCCAAGCGCCCCGGGGAAGGTACTGCAATGTCCATAATGGCTCCCCCGGGACGTATGCAGCAGAGGCGTCCCGGCCGGGCTTGGGACCCGGCTGTCCGTCACAATATATAAAATGCAAAGTTAACTTATTCACTCTAAAACATTATCTCCTGTTTCATCAAAAAGCTGAAATTTGGCCAAATGGTTCATAATTTCAGCTCCTGTGAAAAAGATGTCCAGCATCATATGAAAAATGTTTTTAAAACCATTCTTTGACTGTCTCTGCACATAAAATCTTATCCCAGTTTATCCCATTTAGACTTTGCCACAACTATTCTAAATCTGCCATACCAAAGTTAAACTGAGAACAATATTATATTATGGTTAAATATATTATTGATGAACACTGGAAAGAAAGCAGCAGAGATGAGAGATACCTCATCTCAATACCTACACAAACATGCCAGAAACATAGCTCATACAGTAACATACAGGATGTATACCATGATAGCAATGTATAAGCAATTAATTTGTTAAGCAATCATACAATAAAAACTGAAATATTAACAATATGTTACACTGTTAATCTCCTTGGCATCTTGCTTCATGCATGTTCACCATTGAATATTATGGTATATCACAACAGACAGCACCTTCTTGTGCTGTAAGTATCCATCTGACTATTTACTGAACCTGCTAATTGCAATTAGGTACCCTGGGGAGCAAAAGCCAATCCCAGGTCAGGAAATGACCCTGCACTAGGCATCAATTATTTGCTGAAGTTTAATAGCATAAACCTTTTTTACAGGATATTCATAGTATTTGAAATATGCAAATATAAATCATTTAGATGTAAACTCTTTAATTATTTACTGTATATTGTTTTAGCATATAGAAGAAAGGAAGAGACAACATGAGGAGTTTTACGTAAGTCCAGGATGCTCCTCAGGACATTTTTTCTTCTTAACCCTTAGAATTTATCCCAAGCCCTACCTACTGCAGTCAGGGATACAGCATGCACTACTGATCAGATGTGTCTAACTTGGTTTAATCTCCATTTCAATGCAGAACCTGCTATGATCCTTCCTGCTGTGCAGGGCCACAGGTAATGGCATCAAAACTGCAAAAACACACCATGCCTATGGCCTGCAATAGATCTTCTCATATCACAAAATGCTACAGTACATAATTATTTGCTGTGTAAAATCAATCACAACAGGTCTTTCAGACTCCTTTGAAATTCACCACAGAAGACTGCCCAAGAGTGCTTAGCCATTCATATTTATCTGTTTTCTTTTTCATATACATTTCATTATATTAAAAGAATAAAATTATTCCAATCAAAAAAGCAAATACAATAATACAATCCATGAATCCAAGAACAATCCAATAAAATTCAGATCTGAACCTTCATCCAACTCTTTGTGGCACAATAGCTACACCTAAAGTGATTCTTCATTCAGAATAAAGCCGTAAATAAAATTTTAAAGATGCAGTACTGGACTAGCATGTTTATTTTACAATTGCATGAATGAATTCCTTACAAATTCTGACAAAAATTCTTTGTAAAAAGAATTTGATTTTTTCCAGTAGGAGATAATACAGAAGATCACATCACTTTCAAGTTATAGAAGGTGGATTAGGATTTTTTCAGTTGAACGGAATTATTCTTCATGAAAGTACTGTTATCTGTTGTCCGACATTATCTGCTGATGCTGGCATCAAGGAAATTCAGTAGCTTTGGCACAGAGGAGAAAGACTCCTTTTGCCTTTAGTACATAGTTGATGTCAGAAATTAGACTACCCCTTCTCAGTACCTTACCCCAAGATACCAGAAAATCCTGACAATACCTGGATGGCTTATGTTGGCAAACCACATTACTGGTTAAGATCACAATTGCTACTATTAACATACCCATGGCCATGGAAATGAACAAGAAAATGGTGATTTCAATGAGAAACACAAGACACAAAATGAAAATCAACTGTGGAGTTGACTGCAGTTATATTTTTTCCTTTCCTCCATTGCCAAAGGTCTTATCTCATTGGTGATATTTATGGATGTATATTGTCAAGACTCTTGTGTGTTATTTAGTTTGAAATTGCGTGTTTTTGCCATGTGTTTCAACTAATCTGTATTTTTATGTGTGTGCTTTAAATAAGTAGCAATTTGTAAAGTTTGTAATTCCATTTTGCCTGTGAACTTGTTACAGTTTCCTGGGCCTACATTTAGTGAAGCGTGCTATGCAAAAAAAAAATAGACTGAATAGAATAAGCCTAAAAATGATCAAAATGGGTAAAAGTGGTTCTAACCATCATATTAACTACTAAAAAAATTACAGATTCACAAATAAACATTAAAATACAGAAGTAGTTGTGAAAGTGTCTGACTGCCCGCAATACCAACAACTTCATCCTCCCTAAAGTTCCACAGTAGTTCTGCTCAGATTTACTTAAGACTCAGCCGTAACAGGCAACTACATGCTCTCCCTTGGGTTGCTGATGAGAAGCCACTGCACCATTGCCAACATTACTGATATTCATGCCTACAAGAAAAGGCATGGAAACATCTGGTGGATTCACAACTGGATCTTTGCAGAAGGAATGCTTCATGTTTTGGAAGACCTCTTCTTCTTCTTCAGAGCCCCATTGAAAGGCTTCATGTTGGTACAGTAGTTAATGCAAGAACAAAACAGTACTGGCAAAATGTGACACAAATCACCTGTAATGTCATACTTATTGACACTGAAAGGTTAGACAGTCCCTCACTGCAGCCACTTTCTCCACCCCACTCTAAATATCCTGTCTGCTTACTTCAGTGTCCCAAGTCTCAGTTTGGAATAGAAGGTATTTATCAGGGTGCAGTTTCAGGGTGGTTTTCTTCGACTTCAGTAGGACTTTTCTAAGCAGCTTTACGTCTTCTTCAAAGAAACACCTCATATAGACAAAGCACTGGAAGCAAAGCATACCTGCCAGTATCTTGTTCATCAGTTGCTCAATGGTGGGTTGAGCATTAAACAATCCAAAAGACATACACCCAAACTCCCACAAGATGCTAATTAGGAAGAATGCAATCTATGCCTTTGCCATATCCACCTAACAGCATCTTCTTTTCAGGTGAAGGGGGAAGAACCATCTTTACCCTGCCGCCAGGTACAAGGAATATTAAAAAAAATGTAGCAGAATGTAGGAGTGCTTCTGGGTGACATCAGTAGTCTACACAGAACCTCCTGTTCACATCCTTCTTTGGAACAAGAACAACTGGAAGTGCCGACGAGGCCTCTAGTGGTTTAATGGTACCTACATCACTCATTTCTTAGACTTAAGTCACAGTTCAGTGTGATTTTGCTTAATGTAAGGACCATCCCTGAAGATGACCCTAAACAACAAGATTTATCTTACCTGGAGTGATCCTTCCCACTCATGTAGTTAAGGTAGCAGAATATGCCACCAAAACAGTAAAAATGTACTACACCTATGACCTTCTGTAGTGCATCTCTTGCTGTGAGTTGCTAATTCTTTGCTGAGTAAAGCCAATAATAGTAAGTCTCTCGTGCTCCTTCAATACTTCCTGCTAAAGACTTCCCCTGTGCATCAAGCCACCATATTTATCTGTTTTCCCAAATTATATGCCAATGCTGGTATCTGAGATGTTCAGCTGCAGTTGTGGTAAGTATTGGAGGGGGTTAATTGAGGATGTTGACTCTTTTTGTCCTTGATGCATGGCTGTCAAAAAAGATACATTATTATGACTTAAAAATCAGACTCTTACATTTTCCTTCTTCTGTTCATTATTGGCATATTTAAATTACTGCATGACAAATGTAAAATATATATTTATTAAAATATTTTAAACATGATTAAAACACATCTACATTAATGAACTATTCAGGAATACTTAACTGAGATGTAGAGTATGTCTTTGTCCTGTATATTGAAACAACATATCTATGAAAGAGAACTAGGACAAACCTAAATGTAATTAGTGAAATGAATGAATGTTTCTATTCCAGAAGATATACTGACCTGTCTTGAAGTCTCAGACAACATTTCTATAATATATAAAACCATGTTAAAGTCCCTTCCTTTTAAAGATCCCAAAGTATAGTGGAAAAAGAATCTCTTACTCAACATTACAGAGTGGAAGGCAGCCATGCACAGAATTCACTTTAGCTCCATATGCGTAAAAAATACTTAATTTCTCAACTTTTTATCAAGCATATCTATCTTGTTTAAAGTTGTCCAAAATGTTCCCAGGGCAAAATCCAACCTGCGAATGTTGCAATCAAGCTCCAGCTTGACTACGCCACATGTTTTGGGTGTGCACCAAATTAATCTCATTCTTCACAAAAAATTTTTTCAATGCCTATCGAACAGCCTTGGTGTGACAATCCCTCCTAACCCATTAACAGCTGTGTTTGGTGTACTTCCAATTGGGCTTTAAGAGGAGAAGGACAAACAAACCATAATTGCCTTTACTACACTACTAGTACGTAGACTTATATTGCTCAACTGGAAGAATCCTAACCTACCTCTTTTAAGTCAGTGGATAACTGATGTTATATACTATTTGAAATTGGAAAAAATCTAATTCTCTCATAGAGGATCAGTTCAAAACTTCTTTAAAACCTGGCAGGATCTAATCAATATTATTTTAGAATAATCACTTATACTGGGGACAAAGACTTATTTCCCGCTTTACTACTCTCAAAAGTTTTACTCTGGTTGATTGCCTTTCTTTCTTTTTAATGGGTGGGGGTTGAATTGAATTTAGTTTTGTCAAGTTTGATTTGATTGTATGGAATGTTACATTATTTAAATAAATTCAATAAAGGTAAAAAAATGTGTAGGGCCATATATTGCCTATTAACCTCCTTAATGTTTATTCTGAGAATGACTTGACACGGAATTCTATACAATTCCAGTTAAACCCACGTCAGGCTTGTGGTGCAGTGTGATGATACGCTTTATAGTGTTAAGCCCCAATTAGAATTCTTCTGCCATCTAGAGGATGAAATAACATTATTCTGAAAAAAATGAATATTTCTATACTTTTTTCCACTTTATGGTAACCCTATGGTAACTCATTGTCATATCTCAGCCAGGTTTCTTCCACTGGCTGGAATTCAAGTTCATGTTTAATCCTTGATTGTTTAATTTATGAACATAATGTGTATTCTTTATTTTTGACTTTGTCTATGTTTATATGTAGCCTGTGCTATATATCGTTTGTTTTAGGGGTGGTTCCCCAGCAGGCCGGGACACCTGCCAATCACTGGCAGGGGCTGCCCTCCACCCTCTAAATTAGAATGCCTTCCATATCTCCTGGAGATTCACTAGGGAGTGGAGTGTTTAATTGTGTTCTGCTTTGCACTTATTGTGATTTCTTGAATTTTTGAAGCTGTACTCTGTTTTTGACTTTGCCTTGGGATTCTGTATTGGGACTGTTTTTGATGTCGAATGCCTTGCCTTCTCAGGCAGTTCAGTTTGTGCTCTAATGCTCTAGAACATTTTGCTAAAAATAAATATTTTTATTTTATAATGTTTCTTCAAGGCATCTTTTGTTTCTAGTTGGAGTTTTGATGTCAGCCCCCCTTAGTGGGCAATTTTGGAAGTATTTACAGGACTTATATGCTTTTGGGACTCCCACTTTATGACACTCAGCATTATTCATGAGTGGGACAGAGCTGCCAAGAAATAACACAGTGGCAAACAAAAAGCTGTAAAGGCAGTTTTAGAACAAACTGAATCTAGTGATAGTGGTGACGATAATGAATTGGCCATCAGATATTGACACAGAAAGTGAAAGTGATGTATGATACAACACTGTATACCTGAACCATCATGATGTGGCCTGTGAATGTGATTGTGTGAAGTTTCGCTGTAGTGTGACAGTAGCTGCATGACAAAAAGGCAATATAATTGTGATCGAGTGCATGGACAAGTAAAATTTTAGCCCCCTAATAACCATTCACAACGCAGCAACTGTCAGGGTTCATGTCAGGAGAAATGTGGAAGTCACTAAGCCTTGCTCTGTGGTAGCCTGCAATAACACAAAGGACACACTTATCATGCAGGTCAGGCACTGACATTTTACCCTTTCTTGTGCATGCAACAGAAAAATATTAAAAGTGTGCAAAGAAACGTACTTCTACTGTCCTGCTTGCAACAGTGGGTTATGTGTTGGTGACAGTCTCAAAGCATATAAAATGAAGGACATGTATTAAATCTGTATCAATACAGCAGTGGACACTAGACATACTGTTTCTATTGTATTTATGGTGATGTTTTGGCGTTTTACATGATTCTGTTTCACATAATAACATTTTTTTTTGTTGAAGACAATGTCAAATTTTTGGTTTATTTTTCCTGGTGTTGAAATAGAGCTAAGGAGTTTAAAGGACAGAGGAATTTCCTGAAAGGCATTGCCAGTTCTAAGACAGTCTGATAAGAAACCCCATAAAATAATAATTAACTGTGGATTTTTGCAGAAGTCTATTTATCTTAAACAGATTATACTTGTTCTTTAATTGTATTTCACTGATACACTCAAAATGTACATTTGGTGGTCCAATTCTTTAATAAAATGTGACTGTGATTTTATGTGACTGCTTAAAAAATTATCAAATTTGTTTAATGGCAGAACCTCTCTCATCATAAGCTGCCGGTATCGAAACTACTAAGTAAAAGCACAAAAAGGCAACTTTTTGTTAGTCTTCCAACACTAATTTTATCCTGGGGATTTTAAGAAAACCCATACCTTGAGGTCATAATGTACTCCAAGGAATGCATGTACAGTAATTATCTGTTCTTTAAGCTAAGGTGGAGTGAGTCCTTTTACAACGTTATGTTTCAAAAGGAGGACTTTAAAATCAACTCTAAAGTGACTTTGAAGCACTATAGTGATAAAGGAAATGGCACTATATGGCTCTTGATGTGATTCATGTTAGTGTTCAATTAACTTTGAATAATAGGCAAATAATTTGAACAGCCTGCCATTAAAGCATTGCAACAGTTGATTCAGCTTGAAAAGCATGACTGAACAAGCTTTTTAAGATCTGTGAATTTAAGAATTTGAAAATCAGACATTTAACGTAACATGCTTGTTCAACCACACATGCTATAACCCAGAATTCATGTTTACAATTTCAATTTCTATCTGATATTAAAGCTTTTAAACAACATTTTTGCTACACAAGCTTTTTTTTATTCTTTAGTCTTAAAGTTGTAGCTAGATTCTCTTTTTTGTTCTAGAAATGATTATTCTTTTCCTACAGTCTCCAGATTATGGAAAGTAATTTTAAATTTCCTTCATGACTCACAAATTCCACTTAAATCAGAGATAAAATGTAGTGAGTGGGCAAAAAAGTAATTGATTAAAATAACTAACTTCAGTCTTTCATCTATCATGAGGGTCAGCTGATTTGATCACAAAGGCGTGACTGGATGTAAGAGAGGCTGAATACATCAAATATATGTATTTAGAATATTATCAGCCTGTGAAAAATTCACATCATAATTAAAATTAAATTATCTTGAAAAGTTACATATAAGCTGATATTTTTCAAATGGCATAGGCTCGTGGTAATGAGCTGAGGCTTTTTGAAAGATGTTACTTTCCATTCCAGTTAGCCTAGCATATTGCAAAATGCCTGGGTTAATATCAGTGAGACAGTTTTTCATATTTTGATATTTAAAAAAAGATGGATGAACTCAGTTTTGTGGGTAGGGACATAATGGTGGGAAAATGATTTAAAAAAAAGACATTTAACAATAAATTGTCTATTCCCTACTTATTTTAAAATATTTTTCACAACCTCAGCTATTCATTTGCAATAAAAGTATACAGTAGAACCCTTAGACTTATGGCTCAGGTGGCTCACACCTTATAAACTTATGAGATCTTCTGAGGTTAGGCATTGCTGTGCTTCTCTTCACAAAGGTATTAATATTAAGGACTTTCAGTCACAACCTAATTTCAAAAGCATGAGTCAAAAATAATACATATTGTGTGAGGGAGCCATAAACATGGTAAAATGGGCTGTGAGCCATCCAAAATAAGCCAGAAAAGCTGGCCAGGACCATCACTCTCCAGCCCAGAAGAGTTTCACCCCAAGCCAGCTAATGACAACAACAGCAACAACAACATTTATTTATATAGCACATTTTCATACAAATGATGTAGCTCAAAGTGCTTTACATATTGAAGAAAGAGAATAAAGACAAAATAAATAAGAAAATAGAATTAGGGAACACTAATTAACATAGAATAAAAGTAAGGTCCGATGGTCAGGGACGACAGAAAAAACAAAAAAAAACTCCAGGCGGCTAGAGAAAAAAAAAAATCTGCAGGGGTTCCGAGGCCACAAGACCGCCCAACCCCTCTCTAGGCATTCTGCCTAACATAAATGATATCACAATCAGTTCTCATTGTATTCAGGGTTCTCATGGAAGAACTTGATGATGACGGTCATGTGGACTTATGGCCCTTAATCCATCAATGTAGGGACATCACAGTGCTTTGATCAGGTGGTGGTGGCACAGATCGCCACCCCAGAAATCCGGAAAAAGAACAGAAGAGAAAGTAGGGGTTAGTATGGATTACGTAGTCACCAGGAATGATATCGATAATTAGATGCAGACTATCAGGATTAAACTAAAATGAAGCTATCAGAAAGCCATGTTAAAGTAATGTGTTTTCAGCAGTTTTTTAAAGTGCTCCACTGTATTAGCCTGGCGAATTCCTATTGGCAGGCTATTCCAGATTTTAGGTGCATAACAGCAGAAGGCTGCCGCACCGCTTCTTTTAAGTTTAGCTCTTGGAATTCTAAGTAGACACTCATTTGAAGATCTAAAGTTATGACTTGGAGTGTAAGGTGAAAGACATCCTGAAATATAAGATAGAGTGAGATTATTTAAGGCTTTGTAAACCATAAGCAGTATTTTAAAGTCAATTCTAAATGACACAGGTAACCAGTGTAGTGACATCAAAACTGGAGAAATGTGCTCGTTAAGATTCTAACAACTGCATTCTGCACTAGTTTCAATCGATTAATGTCTTTTTTTGGGTAGTCCTGAGATGAGTGTATTACAGTAATCTAGCCGACTGAAAACAAAAGTGTCAACTAACTTCTCAGCATCTTGCAATGTTATAAGAGGTCTAACTTTTGCTATATTTCTTAAGTGAAAAAATGCTGTCCTAGTCATCTGATTAATATGTGATTTAAAATTCAGGTCAGAGTCAATAGTTACCCCTAAGTTCTTTACCTCCGTCTTGACTTTTAATCCTAATGGATCAAGTTTATTTCTAATACCCTCATTATATCCATTATTGCCAACCACTAAAATTTGTTTTCTCCTCATTAGTTTAGAAAATTACTACTCATCCGTTCAAAAACACAAGTAAGACATTGTGTCACTGAATCAAGAGTGTTGGGGTTGTCAAGCACTATTGATAAATAAAGCTGTGTGTCATCACAGCTGTGGTAGTTCATGTTATGCCCCGAGATAATCTGACCTAACAGAAGCATGTAAATCGAAAAGAGCAGCAGACCCAGCATAGAGCTTTGTGGAACACCATATAGAATATCATGTATCTTTGAAGTATAATTACTATGTGGACGCTGAGGGTCAGGAATGACAGGAGGCCTGTAGATTGAAAGAAGCTTTTTATTCTTGGTGAGTAGGAGGCTGCATACAGCTGGTGCAATTAGCCTCACATTACAGGGAGCTTCCCTCTTTTATACTAGACCTGTTTACATGTTCAAAGCAGATCTTATCATAGCAAGCTTTAGTGATCAATACCTTATTGTGCTTAGGTATGCAATGTATGCGACAGCTGGGAGGAATTAGCTACACACCCAAGTCTTTAGCAATATGCTCAAAATAGTTTAAGCAAGAGTTAAGAAACCAGTCACAGCTGATTTTGTAATATAACAGGGTGTTCTGTTATTATTAAGAGGTCAGCATGCAAGTTAATCCCTTCATTCTGTGCACAAGCTTAATTCTTTTCCTGCATAAATAAGGAACAAATCATACAGAAGTAATAAATCATATAGCTGTTTTCAGCGTGATTAATACAAAATACAGTCCTTGGTATTGTGAGTTAAATACTTATAATCATTACAGTTAATAATTTTTCTTTCTCAACTACAACTAATAAAGAATTTTTTACCTGCCAAGTAGGATTCAGACCAATTTAAGACACTGCCAGAAAGGCCCACCCATTGACTAAGGCGATTTCTAAGAATATTGTGATCAATGGTGTCAAATGTGGCACTCAGATCTAAGAGGATGAGAACAGATAAATGGCCTCTTTCTGCATTTACCCGCAAGTCATTTACTACTTTAATGAGTGCAGTTTCTGTACTGTGAATTTTTCTGAAATCCGACTGAAACTTATCAAGAATAGCATGTTTATTGAGGTGATCATTAAGCTGCATAATGACTGCCTTCTCTAGAATTTTACTTAAGAAAGGCAGATTAGAAGTAGGTCTAAAATTTTCAAAAGCAGAGGAGTCATGATTATTTTTTTTCAGCAGGGGTTTAACTACAGCAGTCTTAAGACAGTCTGGGAAGACCCCTGTATCTAATGACGAGTTTACTATGTCAAGAATTCTATCAATTAGTACGCCCGATACCATCCATCCATCCATTATCCAACCCACTATATCCTAACCACAGGGTCACGGGGGTGTGCTGGAGCCAATCCCAGCTAACACAGGGTGCAAGGCAGGAAACAAACCCCGGGCAGGGTGCCAGCCCACCGCAGGGCGCACACACACCTTCCAAGCACACACTAGGGACAATTTAGAATCGCCAATACACCTAACCTGCATGTCTTTGGAAACCAGAGTACCCAGAGGAAACCCTCGCAGACACAGGGAGAACATGCAAACTCCACACAGGGAGGACCCGGGAAGCAAACCCGGGTCTTCTAACTGTGAGGCAGCAGCGCTACCCACTGCACCACCGTGCTGCCCACGCCTGATACTTCTTTGAAAAAACTTGTTGGTTTTGGGTCAAGGACGCAGGTGGATGGTCTCAGTTGAGAAATTATTTTATATAAATCAGGTAAATCTATCCTGGTGAAAGAATTTAACTTATTTATAATGGAGTACCGGGGTTTAAGAGGATCAGTGTTAAGGAGATGTACTATATTATTTCTAATATCATTAATTTTATGATTAAAAAATACAACAAAAGCCTCACAAGTTTCACTGGAAGTATTTTGAAGGCATTCCATTGAGTGACCTGGATTTAGCAGACGATCAATTGCAGAGAACAAGACTCTAGGGTTACTAGCATTGTTATTTATAATTCTAGAGAAATAGCAGCGCCTCTCAAGACGGATTGTGTTGTTGTATTCTGTTATTTTAACCTTCAATATCTCATAGTGGATAGTTAGTTTAGTTTTCCTCCATTTATGCTCAGCTCTCCGGCATGTTCTCTTTAGATCAGACACTTTTTGAGTCTTCCATGGTATAACAATGCTAGAAGATTTTTTAACTATCTTTTCAGGATGTCAGCAGCAGCTCTCACCTTAGTATTAAAATTTTCCACCTTACTATTTACATTATCCTCACAATTGTAGTAAGCACTACAAATGGACTGGTTGCTTTGAATGTTTGTAAATTTTGAAGCTGCCGATGAATCAAAGAAGTGTTTTTTAACAATATGCTTCTTGTGAATTTTTTCTATCAATTACCCAACTGTTGCCTGATGGCTTCAGCCTAGGCAGGCCCAAAATAGCTTTTAATGTTCAAAATAGTAAAAATGCCTTACATGGAAAAGAACTATTAAACTCTGTCTTGCATGCAAACAAAGACTCTTAGTAAATCAAAATATCTATTACAAAATAGAAAAAAATGTAACAAAATTCTCAACAGAGCAGAAAGGATTTGACTAAAAGTTTAACATCCAGTCGCTGCACCTCACCATGTGGCAGCCTTTATGGTGGCTCTCACTCTCTTTTTTAAATACTTATTTTTTACAATTATTAATGTTTTTAAAGTTATTAATTATTAATGTTAAGATTTGACCTCTGGCTTGTTACAACACATTTTAAATTAATTTTTAAATTAAACTGAAGAAATATTGCTATCAATTCAGATCAAGCATTAACTCATCTAAACTGTCTTTCTGACAAGCTGTGAACTTCCTTGTCACTACGTGACTCTAAAAGATCTGATGGCTACTTATGTCTGACATCTGAGAATGTGAGAGACTCTTGAGTAATGAAAGGTGGGGTAAATGAAATATTGCTATATCCACCTGGAAGCACTGCAGTCACTGCTGCCTAAGGAGCTCTGTTATGCTCAGATGGAGGAACGGCTCGTCCAAAAATGGAAATCACAAAAGGCCAAAAATCCAGAGTGAGGATAAAAGTTACAAGCATGTCTTTGGATAGTAAAGGTGAAGAATTAGAACAGAGATGAAAGTAAGGTAGAATGGATTCAGGACCTAGCTTGACGCCATATAATGATAATTATTTGATTGCTTTTATGCAGGCTGTAAAACTGTAACATCTCATAGAGAGGTATGTTTAGTTTAGGTACTGTGACATTTTGCTTACTGTGGAAAATGGGTTTAAACCTCATATTTCAGATGCTATTTAAATGCTGGATGGGTTCCATCAGACTGAGAGAGTAAGCAGGAGGGAGACTGGAGAATTATGTGTATGAGCAATGGTGAAAAAGGGTGCACAGTAGAAATATAACTAAATATGTGATCCAGACATTGAAATGTGGACTGAATTAATTTACAATACTGCCCAAAATACTAGCAACAGAAATGATTTACTGAGTTACCAATATCTTTACGATGAATCGTTCTCAATGCTGGTGACTTCAAACAAGGAAACAAATGTCTGTCAGCATGTTGACTACAACAATATTCTGTGACTTTTTAACACATTTGGAATCGTCATTAGTTTTACTGAATCAGCATACAAGTTAGGTGTTATCTTTGATCAGCATGTAATTTAAAGCACACACTACAAAACTATCCAACACATATTGTTTTTCCTTCTCAGAAACATTGGAATATTATTCTCTTTTGAAAACAAGCAGAATACTGAGAAATTAGTTCATGCATTTATTTCTAGTAGGACTGACTAATGCACTTGCTGTTCAAATTGTTCTTCATGCAGCTTTCACTTAATTCAAAATGCTGTTACAAGAATTTTTTCAAGAACATGAAAATATGAACAAATAACTACAGTTCTTAAGTCCTTACACTGGTTACCAGTTAAGTTTAGGGCAGATTTCAAACTCCTCTTTTTAACCCATAAAGCCTTAAGTGGCCAAGGCCCTGCTTACTTATCTGAACTTATCATTACTTACAAACCACAAGTTCACAATAAGATCTCAAAATGCCGGCCTACTTAAGATTCCAAGGATTAATAAAATAAGTAGGACGTCAAGCTTTTAGTTATAGGACCCCAAAGCTGTGGAATAATTTACCAGCTAATATGAGATCTCATAAAATGGACATGTTAGGTGAAATGAGCTGAAAGGCCTATTCTCATCAAAAACTTCTCTAATGTTCCAGTTGTTTTCAGCGTTTACAGCTGTCTATAGTTTACTGGGGGTCCATGGAGGGTTGAATTCTTGTTTTTGCCTGAAGTTACGTACTGGGATAGGCCCCAGCTCTCCATGACTCTGAGATTCGCTAAATGTATGGCTCACTAGATAGATAGATAGATAGATTTGAGTGGAATGATTAATTAGCTGAACTCACCTTATATGAGAGGCAGGTAATGATTACATGATATAGTGCAATTCAACAGCAGTCATACGGATAAACATCCTTACTATACCATCAGAGCAGAACACAAGTTTATTTGTGAGCTTTTAGTACATATTGAGAGGATTTAAAGATTTCCCTTACCTTACAATAGTGTAGCAGTTATTTTTCCACAATGACCACACTGATTTTTTAATTGAAGCCCTATTCATTTCATCATAAGTAGAAGAAAGAAGAACCCATTTGTACATTTTTTCATGTCTCAACATGAGTAATTAGCCATATTAGTAATGGGTGAACAATGCAATGACAAAGATGACAGATGAACTTTCTGTTAAGATAAAACACAGCCATTTCAATGCTGCACAATTATAATAGACATGTTTAATTTCAGCAGGAAGTTCATCTGTCAATTTGTCATCACATTCTTTTGTTGGAGGCTGTAACAAAACTCAATTTCTTCTATTTTAGAGACTCTGGATTTGCCTGAAGTTGTTTTAGAGTAAAGAGAAGCCAAAAAGCAGCAAGGATGCAGGAAGCTGAATAGTACATCATTGTGGTGATGGCAGCATGGGGGCTAATTACAGTTTTGTTCAGTGCCCACCTAATGGTTTAGAGAGTGCACAGGCAGGACATCGGCTGAGGCAGAAAAGTGATGGTATTTTGGTAATGGTGGTATTTTCATGTATTAGTATTTTTTAACATTATGGGATAATAATACCAAAATTGAGATTTACGTGTGATCCTTAAGAAATCTATAGACACCTAGTGTCTTATTTATATATTATCTTCCATCCATCCATCCATTATCCAACCCACTATATCCCAACTACAGGGCCATGGGGGTCTGCTGGAGCCAACACAGGGCGCAAGGCAGGAAACAAACCCCGGGCAGGGCACAAGCCCACCGTAGTTATATATTATCTTTCCATTTTAAAAGTGTCCAATTTCGCAGAACAGTTTTGCACTGACTGGCCGCACTGTGAGCGTGTAAGAATCAAAATGGCACACGGTCATTTTAAAACCACATGCCAGTGAGTGCATGGTATTGGCATTCATTTTCCTGATTTTGCGTTGATTATACTGATTATGCCATTTCACTCACAATTTTTAAAAACATTTTGGAATGCTAATAAAGTGTCAGCCACACATACAATGTATTTTAAATGTCTCTTAAGTTTGCACAATACAAAATTAAATTTAAAAGGGCAGGATTCTATTATCTTGCAGAACAGAGTTTGAAACGGCTAAGGTATATAGAGAACCATGCAGGATGAGTGAAACAGATTTTCATTTTACATTGAGTTTTGCATTTTAGTTTTTGGGGCGGCACGGTGGCGCAGTGGGTAGCGCTTCACTTCCCGGATCCTCCCTGCGTGGAGTTTGCATGTTCTCCCCGTGTCTGCGTGGGTTTCCTCTGGGTACTCCGGTTTCCTCCCACAGTCTAAAGACATGCAGGTTAGGTGCATTGGCGATCCTAAATTGTCCCTGGTGTGTGGGTGTGTGTGCCTGGGGTTTGTTCCTGCCTTGCACCCTGTGCTGGCAGGGATTGGCTCCAACAGACCCCCGTTACCATGTAGTTAGAATATAGCGGGTTGGATAATGGATGGATTTTAGTTTTTTTATTGTTATGAATAAGATGAAGGAGAGACAGCACAAAAGCCCATCTTATAGTTTCAGAAAACACTTTTCTTGTCAGCCTGTTCATACAGCGTGCTGTGTTGTCTTGATACCTGCACATTGTGATGGCAGCAGTACAGGGTGGTCCAGATCTAATTATGCAGATCCAGATCGTCTGGATTTATGCGGGATCGATTCCAGTTCGGCGCGAAGGCGATTCTTCCTATCGTCAGTTCACACACATCTCGATGGTCCAGGATTTTTCGGGTGATTTTCTATGTAATAAACTTAAGTTATAGCTTAATGAAAATTGCATAATTATATCTGGACTACCCTATACAATGGTAATGTCCCAGGCTGACAAAACAATTTTATTTGCTTATCATTGAAAGGTAATGTCCGAGTGTAAAGAGATCTTTACCGCCATAGTAATGTTCATATTCATTTTAATCATTTACGGATTTTTTATTGTCAAACTTTTTTTTTTAAGTAAAGCTGCTTAGAAAATCACGCAGGACAGCACTTTCTTGCAATCCCTGGAATATCTTCTATAAGACAGAGCAAGCCACAAGTCTTCCTAAAGTGATCAGTCTTCCAGTCTTTGATTATTAATGATCATTAGCATAGAATAAATATTTGATTCATATAGTCAGCACGGTCCCATAACAAAGACAATGCAAACTTTAAGAAGTATACATGAAAGGAAAAAAGAGTTGAATCACCAAGCAAATGCATCCATTTGTTAGATCATAGCAGCATATACGGATCCCCAAACAAACCTGTTGGGCCCTGTTGGGGGGGGGGGTGGTCCTCATGAAAATTAAACCAACTCAGTCTTCAAAGTTGGGCCCAGGAGAGGAGATAAGATTCTGGGGCCTCCTGAAAAGTCAGTGTTTGGGTAATACTTCCATTCCAATGATGCTATCTTTATTCTTCTATCTTTGTTCCCTGGACCCAGGTGAGTTAGGATATTAAACAGAAAAAATATTGATGACTGTTACATTCATTTTTATAGTTCTACAGAATCGGTCAGATACACCTCACTGTCAGCACAGTGCCAGAGGTGTGGAGAGCACCTTGTGAATGTCAGCAGCTGCACAACTGTAAGTTGTATGTCAGCAAAATCTAGCGCCATGCCATCCATTGGAATTCAGCAGTTACATTCTCAGTCTGAACGAGCTAATGAATCTGATATTTGTGATTACTTGTGGAAAAAGAAGGCAGGCAAACAATGATTATGTTATTTCCTGATTTATTTTCTTGCTGGGCATGTTAACGGTTTTAATGTATTTGTTTTTTATAATGAACAGCGTGTTTTCACCATTTATCAGCTTTCCATGTAATCCCAACAGAAATTATTCTTGTGTAAATTATGTATTATGTGCTATCTACTCTACTGATTATAATGAACTTATCTGACTGAATTAAGTGCCATATAAACACAAAGAAACATCAACATTTTTTTGAATAATGTAATTTTATTTGACGTGTCTGTAGTGGATTCTAGCTTGCAGCAGGGATTGGGAGAGGGGGCCAAATGTCTTGTCAGGCTCTGCACAGCATTGTCAGCACACAACCAGACACTCAGCAAGTGAAAGACTCCGGTTCTGTGACAAGCGTACCCTGGGATGAGCTCAGTTACTTCCCTTTTGAGGCTAAACCATTGTGATCAGTCCTTCTGGATCCTGTAGGGCTGGATAGAGTTAAGGACATGGCTTCAGAACTGTAGGAGTGACATCAATCTACTGTAAAATTAGAGACAAGAAGCCATAAGAAAGCTGGAGCTCCATCTTGCACAGTTGGGAAAGATAAGGATGAGACAAGAGAAGCTCATGCGTTGGTCATTTCAGGGCAGCTACAGTACTTACAGGTTACTCATAAGGCAATTGTGTTGCTGCTTCTGGGCTATGAAGCCTGGAAGCTGCAAGGGGTAGAATTAGAAGTGGGCTCAGGATTCCTCTTCTGGGATTTTTCCTCTTGACTGTCAAGGAAAATGACAAACTACTAAATTAGCGTGCAACTTTAAAGTCTTCCAGGTGTCTCCTTAAGCTGATCCACCATCCAGCCTGTGACACACTCACAAATCTAACACTGCAAATTACACATTAACATGTCACTGACCTGCCAACTACACTAAGAGAACTAATACCTTTACAGTAAGACAATTAATGTCATTTCTGGAAGTTATATTGAGAGTTGTCATTTCTTTGCAGAACAACATCAACCTCCTTGCGGTATATTTTCCAAGCAGAGAGTTCACTTGCTTTATGCATTATCCATGACAATGACATGGACGAGTTCAGTTCAATCCAAATATACCTGAGTGTCCGTCTACCACCAGCTCTTTTGGCATGCTAGAGTTCAGCCATGTATACACCAAGCTCACATATCAGGCCTATTTGGAGACAGCAATTAGCAGCCCACTTTGACATGAGGAATATTCAGTGACCAGATCAAGAGTCAAAAACAAGTCTCCTCCTTCGTTAGTACTAATCACATCACCACCATGCCACCAGGTTCATTTATTAGGTATTTATCCATCCATTTTTTAGTTGGCCTTATTGAATTCAGGGCTGAAGTCTATCCTGGCAGCTTTGGGTGCAAATAAGCACCATTGATGGATGGGGCACCACCTTACTTAATAAGACAAATTCATAAACATACTGTAAAGCACAGGTGTCAAACTCCAGGCCTGGAGGGCCGCAGTGGGTGCAGGTTTTTTTTCCTAACCCTTTTCCTAATCAGTGTCCAGTTTTCACTGCTAATTAATTTATTTTCCCTCTATTTTAATAGCCCTGTTTTTAAGGATTAAGTCTTCTGAATTGATTCTTTTTTTTCATTAAATGATAGCCAAACAGAAATGAGACCTGAAACGAGCCAACAGATGACCAGCTAAATTGGGGCTTCAAACTCCAACCAGTTCCTTAATTAGAAGCTGATTCTTGCTGTTAATTAAACCCGTTATTCAATTCCACGGCTTGTTGCTGCTCTTTTTATGCCACAGCAGACATTTCCAAATCTGTTGATATTCTATTTTGTTTCTAAGATCTCCTAAAATGTTTTGGTAACCTGAGGGATCAACCTTACTGAGACCTTCATCTTTATTTTCAGTTATTGTTTGATGGGTACAGGTGAGCTGGTCATGTCCTGTTTGTTTTATGTCTCATTACTGTCCGGCTGCTAATTAAGGAAAAAACAACTAAGGGGCCTGAGTCAAGCTAATTAAAGCTAAGGCTAAAGAAGTTAATTAACATCAAACACTGGTCACTAATTAAGAAGATGGTTAGAATGAAAACCTGCAGCCACTGCGGCCCTCCAGGACTGGAGTTCTACACCCCTGCTGTAAAGGGTACAGTGGCTTTAATGATTTTCCTGTCCTTCTTCTAAATTCCATCCATCTCATTCTATGAAGTAAACACCCTTTAACAACTTATTTCTGACTACTTGATGTCACATCAGTTATCAATTCCTACCTCTTTATCTCCACTTCTAGTCTCATAAATGCCCTTTCTGACTTGCTGTAGCTTTGCATTGCATGAATTGTGCTCTCATTTGTCTTTCCTGCTCTTGCTCCCCAGTCTTGAGCATTTCTCATTTTCATTTTACAGAACATAGTATCATAGAAACAGTTTACATCTGAATTAAACATCCCATGTACATGTACTCCACACACTGTAATAAAATAATTTGTTGCAAGGGTTTTTATATTTTCAGATTATTATGATTAAACAATAAAGTAACTATTGGCGAAACATCAGGCCTAAGATGGCTTTTTTTCTGCAAGTAACGGTAATGGTGCCATCAATTTGCTCTAATCTTATGCCATAATGGCTGTAGTTTATCAAAGCCATAATTGTAAAAATCAATCTCTATCAATGTTTCTTTATGTTATATAGCAGATTGTCCATGTCATCCCAAGGTACTTTAAAAAGAAAAAAAGAATATAACAGACCATAAGAAGGCAAAAGTAATATGCTGTGTATCAAATGAATTGGGTGGCACGACAGCTAGCTGCCTCACAGCTCTGAAGTTCTAGCTCAGTCATGTCGGTGAGGATTTTGCACCTTCTTCCCACATACCTGAGTTTTCCTCACATATCCCAAAGATGTGTGATATTTTTTTTTTGGTAGTGTGTGAGTTTGAGTCCAGGTAGTTGTGTCCATCACAAGGCATGCCAACATACATACAGTACATAATTAATCATTTTTGAGACTGCAATAAGTCAACTATCTGGCTGCAACCAAGACTATGAGGTGGTGATGGCAGACACTGTGCTACCATGCCTCCTCTTCATCATTCAAACATCTATTTTCAAATCTACTTATTTAAAGTTCTGGGTTGTTTGTTATGTTTTATCCTTGCAGCGTAGGATGGACAACTCTGATCACTCCTGCACCTTCAATCACATTGACTCCTGTGGAAGACAACTTATAGGCCTACGAACTGAACGCTCAAGTCTTTGGGTTATGGGAGGTAACCAGAATTCTAGGACTGCATGAAGTGACAATGGTATCCAATGTGTCACCTTTTACTTAACAAAACCTAAGAGTCATTAACAGCACTTTGAGAGTAAACATATTTCTAATATACATGTTTATTTGGAAGCTGTATTCAAGTACAGTGAGAATTTCTTGTTTTAGATATACAGGCAGTCCCCGGGTTACGTACGAGATAGGGACTGTAGGTTTGTACTTAAGTTGAATTTGTATGTAAGTCGGAACAGGTACATAAATTTAATAAATGTTATTGTTGACCGACTGTAACCAAGTGCTCTGCCAATGAATGATGGAGCTTCACCTCTCTCTGACCTTTTTATTATTTCTACTTTATTTTCAATGGTGATGGTTTTTCTCTTCTTTACTGTATCACCAGCACTTGCATCAGATTTGTGTTTCAGAGACATTGTTGAAGGGTGAAGACAAAAGATCAAGATGTGCTCTTCTGCACAGCACTGTACACGCTATCACAGCAGGGAGGCACCAGACGTCAACACGTCTGATGTGCTGACAAGAGACAACTTCCAGCTATGTACGTAACAGTACAAGCAGGCTTGCTATTGAGAATGAATGGGGGCATCAACGGGCGGTTCATCACCAGCCCACCTCACAGTCACCTCCTCTACAGTATTCTGCCTGCAGCGTCCACCCACCGAGAATGAACACAGTGCGGCCAAAGGCGGGTAGTGAATCGCCCCCATTCAATAGGCAGCCATCCGATGCACACTACAATGCTACCCCCTGCCGCCAGTTTCACCCTCAATGGCATCCGTTCAGCCACAACCGCTTGCAGCATTATCAGCCGCCAGCCGAGAACGAATGGGGCAGCTGTGTGTGGTGGGCGGGCAGTGAAACTGCGTGCCGCCGGGAGCTGCCCAAGGGACACTACACTGCGCAAGCAGCGAAAATGCCCCCCTACAGCCTCCGTCCAGCCACCGCTTGTAGCGTCCCCAGGCCGAAGATGACAGGGCGGCAGTTACTTAAGTCATACGTTAGATGTCCGTAACCTGGGGACTACCTGTACTGTTAAAATTAATGACAGTACAGTACAAAAAGCATTTTTTTAAGAATGCAGATTTCGGCTTCCCCTTTGCTGTTGTGTTCCCGCACTATCACTCTCTTAACCATTTAATTCTTTTTAAAATCAGGGATTTAAAGTCATAAATATTGAACATGTTTAAGATTTACAACATGAAATCGGGTTGGCTCTGAGTGGCTTTTGAGTAAACCAGCAAAATTAAAAAATGATGCACTACATATCTCACATGTCAGCAAAACCTGGGAAGATAATCATTTAAGAGCTGCCTGATACCTTTTGCAATTATAAGAAACAGTTGAATCTGGCCCGAAATTGGGCAGAATATCCTGTAACATGTGTTAGAAGCTCTGGAGGAGACACTCACACACACATATGCCAACATGGACTGCAGAAAACATTCACAGCTCGGGGTTAAGTGTGGTGAACTGGTAGGAAGGGGATTGGTGAGCAGGCTGTCTGATACATTCAGATTACTACAGGACTCCCTGCTGCAAAACCAGTAGAGGTATCTGGCAATAGTTCAAAGATAATTAAAAATCACTCAAAATTGATTTGAAATTTTCTATAAATCATAACTTTGAATTGGCATCAAATCGTAAAAGCAGAATCACCCGCTTATTTTATGAATTTAAATAAATATTTACAAGCAACAAAAAAAAAATCAAACACAATGCTTTTCTTTCCCTCTAGCATATTCTCAAAAAGACTAGTAGTTGGTTTGTGGTGCATCACATAATGTGTTTTTTTATTATTTCTTCAGTATTTTTCTTATTACATATGTACAAGCCATACCACAGAAAGCATGTAATATTCAGTGTTGTTTGGTATTGCAAACTTCATGACCAATATATGCTGGCCCCAAAAGGACAAGCTACAACAAATATAATGGGTGTCAGCGTTATAAGGTGGTGCACATAAAACAAGAAGGATGGCAGCATTAACAGGTTATGTGTGCAAACAGAAGACTGTGATTTTTAAGCTTTATTTTATTAAACTAGAACTGCTTCATTTGAGCTGAAAGCAAATTTGGAAGCAGTAATTTCTTTTATTGATGTATGCTCCAATAATGACATACAGTATAATTCATCCATCCATCCATCCATTATCCAACCCGCTATATCCTAACTACAGGGTCACAGGGGTCTGGTGGAACCAATCCCAGCCAACACAGGGTGCAAGGCAGGAAACAAACCCTGGGCAGGGCTCCAGCCCACACATACACACACCAAGCACACACTAGGGACAATTTAGAATCGCCAATGGACCTAACCAGCAAGTCTTTGGACTGTCAATTAAGAAAATTATATCTACATAAATATTAAAAAATTAACTATTCTAGTCTGCATGCCAATACAGCTGACCAACTTTCAATTAGAAGGAGTGATTGACAGTTCTTCCCACCAACCAGCATTCTTCTTTTGTTTTGAAGTTATACCTACTCAACTCTAATTTTGCACATGTCACCTGTTAGTAATTTTGAACATGCACCTTTTAATGTTGCCACACCTCTGATTTTTCATTTGCCACCTATTAAACTGCCACTCCTCTGAAATTGTATGTGCTACAGTATTAATGCTGCCACGACTTTGGTTTTGTGTGCACCACCTATTAATGCTGCCAATCTTCTGGGTTCACATACGCCACATACTGTATTTTTTGCATTGTGCCCTTTTGGGCCACCCTACCAATGGTATTACCTCTTCCAAAATTCTAAGGTTTTCATTGTAAGTCTAATCTTGACTCTTAATCTGCTCATTTGATACACCTTTCCTATATTCTAGAGCTCCATTATTGGAATTCCATTTGTGCCAAAATGGTAATTAGGAAATAAATGATAACTCTTACAATGCTGTTAGGTGTCTACAGTATGTGTCTGTCTGTGTGTCTTTTTGGTTAGTATGTCTCTGTCATTCCAAAAAATGGCACATTACAAATATTTTTAGTAAATAAATGCATTGCATTTGTCATTTCACAAACACAAACATTATCACTGCTTTACAAATCAGATACCAAATGCCGTATAACAGATATATGCATTGCATGGTCCACTGGAAATATTAATACTGAGGTCTCTGTTGATTAGTTAGATTTCAACCCATCTTAGGATATATATAAATGAGTTAATAAATTGTGACAATAATGTGTAATTAAATAAAGATCATGTAATTATTATAGAATACTTCTTCTTTCAGCTGCTCCGTTTATAGAATACAAAGTCATCATTTTATTTTGGTTCAACATTGTAATTATCTTATGCTTAATTATTGCAGGTAACATGTTTATTACATGTTTATTATATTATACAGATAAAACTTTAACTTCATTAAAATAATCTATATTGTTAATAATTAAACATGTGAGGACACAGTGCTGCAGTGCTAGCGAGGAGCTGCTGCTCTGTTCACCGATTGTTCCTGCCTCGCGTTGTATTCTTGCTGGGACTGGCGCGACAAGGGAAGGATAGATGGATGGAATAATTATACACGTACTACAAAGATATTTCAATGTTCCTTAAAAGTTTTGAAGAATATGTGTTCTAAGCTTACAGATGGCTTAACGTCTATTACAGAGCTTATTGTGTGGCGATTGGGTATTTGAAGAAAGAAAAGGAAGGACAGGAGTTAGAGGTTAGTTTGAAAGAGACAGTACTGGTACAATAAAGTATTTCATCAAAGGTTGCGCATGGCACAGCAAGCATCTTGCATGAGACATGAACAATCACTGTGCCACCGTGTTCCCATGTTTAATAACATGCTTTAACTCCTATCATCATGAAAATTATATCACATATACATCTCAGTATTTTAATTATTCAGAGAGCTGTAATATCACATCTGTAATGGAGTCTGTGTCCTGTTGGAGGAAGAGAAAGCCCGGAAGAACACAGTAACTCACACACATAGAAGATCAAATACAAAAAAAAGCATTTAACGTGCTACTTTAGTTACGATGGGATTTATAAATTAAACAATTTTAAGATGAAGTTTATGATGTTCTACTTTAATGACAAAATAAACTACGTGATTAAAGTGAAAATTTCGAGATTAAAGTTGACATTTCGTGCTTTTTTCCCACTGTGTGCCTATTTTTTTTTCTCTGTACCATAAAAAGCTTTCATATGACACTCAGACAGTGGGCCACAACTCGCCTTTTCACAGCGACTTTGATATCTGACAACTTTTTTATTTCGGGCACTGTATGACTTTATGAACTTGAGCTTTCGAGTTACTCCGACACGCTACGTATGTCACTCGATCAACTTCCTTTTGTTGTTTATACCACTTGGTATTCGCTGAAATTCTATTTTCCCTTGTGTTTTTGCCATTGCTTTTTCACAGAACACTGAGCTTAAGGGCTATTTATATCGATTTGCATATTCAAAGAGGCATAATTCTGGTAGGAGTTGGGGTGGGGCAGCAGGTGCATACACGTGCATAATTTTCACGCTGATCGGGATTTATGTGGCAGAAGAACGTGGAAGCTGGCGTTCGCACAGATTTATGCATCTGGATTTTTTTGTGCATAATCACATTTCTGCTTTTGTGCTTACGTCATGTTATAGTGCGAATTCTACGCACGGTGTTATGCATGAGGTCCCTGGTATTTTTTTGCTTAGATCTAGGAATAATGAGCAAACCAGAATTTGCAGCTCTAAGACTGTGATTTGGTGCATAAGGAAATAGGCATTCTGAGACGTAGGTAGGGGCAAGATTGTTTAAAGCCTTATATACAAGTAGAAGTATTTTAAAATTGATTCTAAAGGACCCTCACAGCCAAAGTAATGATATTAGTATTGAGGAAATATGCTCATATTTTTTCCTTTTGGTTAAAATTCTTGCTGCTGTATTCTGGACAAGCTGTAGCCAATTTACGTCATTTTTAGGTAGTCCTTATAGGAGAGCATTGCAGTAATGCAGATGACTAAATACAAATGCAAGTATTAATTTTTCGGCATCTTTAAATGTTGTAAAAGATCTTATCCGTACAATGTTCTTTTGATGGAAGAAAGCAGTCTTGGTAATACTACTAATATGCATCCTGAAGTTAATGTCAGAGTCAATAATAACACCTAAATTCTTAACTTCTGGTTTGATTCTCACTTTTTTAATTGCTGCCAACTAACAACTCTGTTTTTTCCTTGTTTCATTTATGGAAATGCATATTTCTGAATATTTCATTGGCAAAACTGATCATCACAACTTTTACTGCCTCAACGTTTTTGTCAGTTTGAATATAAGGAAAGAAATACTAAAGATAATTAACAATCAAGGAAAAGTAATTGACAGGAAAGAACTAACCAATAAGAAAAGGGTCATCCCCATGATCTTGATTGACAAGAGATGAATTCATCTTGAAAAGAGGCATTCTGAAAGAAATAGCACCGGCATTAAAATGGTCATTTAGAAATGTGCCATTTAGAAAAGTTCTAATCTTAAATAAAAACGGTATTTAAAAATAAGCCCATTTTGAAATAAACTCTGCAATAATTAAATATACAATAGCTATATTGTAGAACTAAAATAAAATGATGACATTGTATTTCAGAGTAATTAGGTGGCTTTTATTTAATTATGCAATTTAATGACTCATTTATTGCCATTGCTATACTTTTTCATGTGATTACTCATTTCATTCATCCATCCATCCATTATCCAACCCGCTATATCCTAACTACAGGGTCACGGGGGTCTGCTGGAGCCAATCCCAGTGAACACAGGGCACAAGGCAGTAAGCAAACACCCAGCATGGTGCCAGCCCTCCGCAGGGCACACACACACACCAAGGACAATTTAGAACCTAACCTGCATGTCTTTGGACTGTGGGAGGAAACCCACGCAGCCATGGGGAGAACATGCAAACTCCAAGCAGGGAGGACCCCTAGAGACCTCTTCTACAGGACTGATTTAGTGGGATAGCGGGGTGTGGATACCTTGGAGAAGTGACTGTTTTTTCTCAGCCACTTTTTCACGTTTAGAATGTTAAATGTAATAAAAATGTTATCACAAAAAAAACTCAAACTTTCTGATTTCACAGAAAAACAATTCTGTCTAATGACATTAGTTTATATTATCATGTATACTGAGTACAACTGAATTCTTACTAGCAATATGTAATATGTATCAGTATCCAGTGACACATAGGTTATGTAAAAACACTGAATGCCCTGGACTTGTGAAGCCTTCAAGTTCCGTGGTCCTTGAGTCCACCTAATTGTCATATTTTTGGGATGCGTAACAAAATCCAAAGTAGCCCAAATTCAGAGTGTGAACATGTAAACTTCACCCAGTGAATCCATGATCTGGAGGTAAAGGGTGGCATCACTAATCTGTCCACTGCTGTTCCACTCACAGGCTGGTTTGTAAAAATCAAATCTTTTCTGCATTAGAGTACTGAGAAGTTCCATGTGAAGAAAGGCCATCGAATGAAAGTATTTCAGAAAGATGCCACAGTTTAGGACACGTTTTTTGATTGCATTTGAGCTTTTAATCCATCAGTTACTACCTGAATTGAAATGAGCATCTGCCTGTGCAGAACTTCAATAAGACATCACAGTCTGAATGTCAGTTAAAAGGCAATGAAGCATCAGAATGTAGCTTTGGTTACAGCAGTAATTAGGACTAATTGAGGTCAAGTGGCCCTTGTAAGGGCAATGAATAGCAGCAGAAGTTTGGAAGCAAGGAGACTAAAAAGGTAGTTTTAAGAAGCCCAGTGGAGGTAATGAGGTAAAGGGTCCAGTCTAGGCTGCTTCTTCGACAAGTATGGACATATTGTAATGCCTTACAGATAACGGAAAACTTTGAAAGAAGGCTGGGGTAGGCCACATGTGAGCTATCCTTGGGTGTTTCTTAGTTTGTAAAGTAGAGTTATTATTGAAGACCATAGTTGACTTTGTTTGTTATTTAGTATGAGATAGGTTGTGATTTTTCATTAGTACAGTTTTGGAGCTAGATTTTTATAATTTGTAATAATTCACTCGTTTCTGAAGCACTGAGATGCTATGGAAAACCATACCAATATTCTCAAGCCTGGTGGATCCAATTTAAGGTCTGAGCTGCACTTGACACAAGGCGGGAGGCCACTCAGGATAGTGTGCCAGTTTATCGCAGGGCCCACTCTCATACACACCTACACAGGGCCAATCAATCAGTTCTGGAATAAAGGAAGTAACTGGGAAAAAAAAAAACTCTCAAAGACAAGGGTGGCTAAGCAAACACCACAGAGGCAAGGATCAGACATTGAATTTGAATCCAAAATGTGGGTGAGATAAGGCAGCAGCACTAACTGCACAGTGGTTCTCATCCCATGGCGACGTGACCCAAACATGGGTCACTGAACACCCTAACGGGTTGTCAGCTTAAGTAAAAAAAAAAAAAAATACCCATCGTTTTAATGTTTTAGGTGTCTCGAGATTGCTGTTATGCACTGCATGCTTCATTAAGAAGGCCAACCTACAAGGAAAAGTTCCTCAAATGCCCCACAGCATCACCTGCTCTGAGATTTTCAAATTCTATATCAGACTCACAAGGTTCATCCAAAAACGTGAACCAAACAGGAATGCTAAAAGAACACACAACCGAGATTTTGCAATGTATAGATGTATTTTTCCATACTACGCCCATTGTGCATTATCTGCAGTGTAGTACTACCAAATGAAAGCATGAATCATTCAGCTATAAAGACATTTGGAAACAAAGTGTGCTACTTACAGTAGCAAATCGTTTGATGTTTTAAATGTAAAAATGAAAACCTTCACTAGCTTCATTCTAGTATAACAAGCCAGCATCGCCTCATTGCACATTGAATTACCAAATATAAGAAAACTCCCTGGCGGCACGGTGGCACAGTGTTAGCACTGCCGCCTCGCATTAAGGATACCAGGGTTCTTGTCCATGTGAAGTTTGCATGTTCTCCTTGTGTCTGTGTGGGTTTCTTCCATGTGCTCTGATTTCCTCCCATTGCCCAACCAGTGCCCTGTTGAATACGTATTTGCCATTCGGGGGAAAATGTACATTAAAATTACAGTTAATAAAGGGTCATCACTGAACAAAAATCAATAAAATTGGGTACCAAAGTCAGAAAGGTTGAGAATCACTGCACTACACCACTGAGCGGTCCCATTTTCTGAGACCGTTTAAGCAACTTTCAGCATTGTGATATGCTACAGCAGGGGTCGCCAACTCTGGTCCTGGAGGACCGCCGTGCCTGCAGGTTTTCATTCTAACCCTTTTCTTAATGAGTGACCTGTTTTTCTGCTAATTAACTTCTTTTGAACTAATTTTAATTGATTTGCTCTTGAAGACTCAGACCCCTTAACTGTTTCTTTTTCCTTAATTAGCAGCCAAACAATAATGAGATACAAAATGAGCCAAAACAACTGGTGTCCATCATACAATATCTGAAAATATAGAAAGATGAAGGTCTCAGGAATTCTGATCTGCTCAGGTCCCCAAAACATTTGACCAGTGCTTTTAAAAAGACAAAATCAACCATTTTGAAAATGTCTGCTAATGCACCACAAGAGCAGCAACAACCCACGGAATTAAAGAACGGGTTTAATTAACAACAAGAATTGGCATCTCATTAAGAAGCTGGTTGGAGTTTGAGGCTCTGACTTATTTGCTCTTCTGTTGGCTCACTCACTTCACATTTCATTTCTGTTTGGGTGCCATTCAAGAAAATAAATGAAGCAATTTAGAAGAACGATGAAGAAATTCAGGGGAACAAATCTTAAGAAAGCAATTCAATTAAAATGAATTCACAAAAAGTTAATCAGCAGCACAAGCAGGGCACTCATTAAAAAAAAAGGGTTAGAATGAAAACCTGCAACCATGGTGGTCCTCCAGGACTGGAGTTGGTGACCCCTCTGCTAGAGTTTAGCAGAGCAGCACTGGGCACAAGGCACGAACCGGCTGCTAATAAGATGTTAGTCTTTTACAGGGCCATTTTAGAATTGCCAATAATATAATCTGCACATTTTTGGTATGTGGAATAAAAATAGAGGGTCCCTGAAGGAGAAATTCCAAGCAGATGATGAAAGAACATATAGATTTGATGCAAAGTGTGGCAGTGGTATTGTAGCTCCAAATGCAGGATCTATGAACCAGCAGCACTAACACCTGAGCCTTACTGTTACCCTGTTTTCTGAGCCTGGGTAAACAGGTCAACGTGTTGAGCTTGAGTCTACCTGAGTAGCTTTGGGCAGAAGAATGGAATTAACTGCTAATGGGACATCAGTTCCATGCAAGGACCAATTTAGGCCTGCTATTTATCTTATCCCACATGTTTTTGAGGTTTAGGAACTAACTAGGAAAAAAAATCCGAACATGCAAACTTCAAACAGAAAGTAACTGAATGTTGCACTAGAAACCAGGACTCTTTAGGCATAAGACAGCAGCATTAACCCCTGGGCCATCCTTCAGGTCAGCATTTCTGACTTAATCTAAATATTTTATCCCATTGCTGCATAGAAAGTTTAGTCAGTAAAAACTCTATGTATTCTGATATGTACAAATTTGAGCATCATAAAACTAAAATAAACCAGAGTAAAGACATGACTTCCTACAACAATATTTCTTTCTGATAATGCAGGCAGTCAGAATAGGCAAAAAAAAATACAAAGCAATTAAAAGTGCAAGTTTTATATGATGGAAATGCATTTTGTCCAAAAGTTTGATTTCAGACAATAATGCCACATCGGTGAACGTTTAATTCCAGATGGATACACTGTCATCAACCTGCCATGTGTTGATGCCAATCATCATGCTGTCAGCAGGCTCGAAATGCAGGGAAGCAAGCATATCATCTGCACGTCAGTTCTTTTCAAAAATAGTTTCTGTTATCTGCTCTGCTTAAACACAATACGAATGTGTTGTTGGCATCAGGAACTGGCAAGTGTATTATGCTACTGAACATCATTAGCAGGATGAGGTAATGAGCTGTTGTAACTCGACTTAACAAGAAAAATTGCAGCGTAGCAGGGTGATGAAGCAACCAGACTCCACCCTGGCAGTGAACTCAAGGCATGTTTTTTTGTAATTAAAATGAAAACTGTGGGTTCACAGTCTGGGAAAATAAAATTCATTGTGTTTGGGCCTGCTTGACTCATTTGGAGGAGCCTTAGATGATATGCTTCTTCCCCAGCATCTTTAGGGGAAGGGATCATGTCATTTGTAGCACCCTGAATCTTTTCCACAGTAAGAGCCTCTTCTTTTTCATACCTTCTGCTTTTGAAGGCAATAGCACTGACAAGACCCTAATTAGCCTTAATTTCTTGTCTCATGTGCCTTTAAAAAATTAATGGCCACAACAGTGCACAGCAGCATTTCTTCCGTACTATTAACACCTTGGGTAAATTATGCTTTAAAAAGGAATAGACTTCAGACTCCTGTGACCCAATGATGGAATAAATGCCATGGAAGTCTGAATGCCACATGATCAAATCACAGACTAGGCAAACTTAATCTGGTTTGTATTAATTTATCCATCTGTCCTTTTTCTAAAACTGTTGATTCCGTTTAAGGGTTGTAGGAGCAAGAGCCCATCCAGACAGTATTCGGACGGAAAGCAGGAAGCTAACCTTAAGAGGATGCCAAGTCCATTGCAGGGCACATTCATTTGCTCACTAAAATATCAACTCTTAACCATACAAGGCCAAGTCAACTCATTCATTCATCTGTCCAGCCAACTATTTTTAAACCCATTTTTTAGGGTCACAAAGCAGAAACCACAGTGAATGAGGAGAAAGTTCACAGTCAGGTCAAGAATTTTAATCAACTATGAGGCCCAATCCATAATAAATGTTGGACTATTTTTCCATTAATAAGGCTGTTGATCAAAGTCAAAAAAGCCAAATAAAATCCCCTTTTATTCAGAATAAAATGTGAAAACTTCCATGGGGGTGAATACTATGGAAAATAAAAAGTTATGTATTAGCATATATAGATATAAAACTAATTAAGAGCTTCTATGAGCATTAAACTTAGTGTGAATTAAATATGTCAAGCAAATAGTTAAACAAAGGCATTTGTCATATTTCATTTTTAGTTAAGCTCAAAGTGAAACCACCAATATTAGGTAACTCAGAAAGATAGAGCAGGAAGAGAATGACGTACAGAAACTACCTGAGGACAGAGAAGGGGGAACAGGGGAAACATCTGTTGTTTGAAGGCCAGTTAGGAAAAATGAAAGCAAGGAATGATACAAATGATGAAATGCAGAAAATATTGGTGGCCATAAAAAGGGCCCGTGAGAAGCCAGCTGGAGTAGTGAGTCAGAACAGATAGTGAATGCATTGTTACGAGCGAGGTCAAGATGATAAGAAATGATTATATAAACTGTGAGTTTTGGCCTGTTCAGGGCTCAGCTCAGTTTGGCTTAATTGGGTTGAGTCCACATTATTGTTTATTGCAATAAAACTAATTACTCTGTATGCCTATCCTCCGATTCCTAGAGCCTTCATTCAAAGTGCGTATTTTTCGCTCCAACAATATTTGTTATAGACACTGTGAAAATGATAAAAGAAGAGGACCCATGGGACTTGATAAAAAGACCTAGTGCAGACATGTCTAAAGGCTGATTTACACTTAGTGTGTCCGTACCTGGTGCAAGAGTCACACAGTGAAAATGAGGTTAGGCACAGCCTGGTGCACTCTGGGTTTTCACTGCACACTGTGTGCAGAATACAGCTATGTGGACACAGCGTTGTTAATACAAAGAGGTGAATTTCAAGGAGGAGCTGTTTACATGGGTGCCAAAATGATAAACGAAGGTTGAATATGAGGTGACAAGTCATTAAAGCGCATGATCGACATGCAAAAATATCTGAAGTGCAACTTGCCAGTCAAAAGAGCCAACCCAAGCATTCATGCATTTTGACCGCTGACCACATGAATGCTTTGTGTTGAAATCTGCATGCAGGCTTCATGCAGTATTTATAAAGAAGCCCTAAAGTGAAAAGGAGAAGGCCTAGCAGTGCACCTTGGGGAAACCCCATGTTTGCCTCATGCAATTTTGACACCGCTTCTCTCCATGACACCTGACTAGATCTGCCCAAGAGGTGGGATTCATGCCATCTGAGAGCAGTCCCAATGGTACCTAGTTTGGAGAGAATGGTAAGGAGGTTGCAGTTTCAAAGGCAGAAGGTAAGTCAAAAACAAAGAGAACAGATGACATTGTGGTAGCACAAGCCAGCTATAGCACATCTACAATGGTCAGCAGAGCTGTCTCACTGGAATGGCCAAATAAATTGCACTGGTTGTCAGATTCAAAATAGCCAAAGGCTGATTTCATTTGGAATTGCAAATTTTAAAAATAAAAATTGATGTTTACTGAGAAACCTAGCCGTGGTCATTTTACCTGTTTAGAAGAGTAACTGGCATTTACATACTGCAGCCCCCTTACTGAAAATGAATGCAGCCCCTCACTTGATTTGGTCTGCTTCTCCAGAATAATGGTTCCTTCCTGGTGCCATAACAAATGACTGTCAAATCCAAGTAGCTATTTATTTATTTATTTTTAAAGCTTGATTTAAAGAAAGAAAATCTTCCCATATACTGTAGTCAGTTCCTTAGAATGTCCATATCCTTTGATTAATGCAGTAAACGTTATGCCTTAGCCCTGGCAACAAGCAGACATATTCAGAAAGAAATGCTCTAACTGCTGCCAGTCTTTTGTTTTCCCTGCTGGTTATTTGAAAGAACCCTCTTGATTTAAGAATTGGCATTGCCTCTAATCAAATTTCCTAATCAACAACGATTTGCACAAATTTGTGTCCTTTTCCTGCTCGTATCTATACAGCATGGGGTTTGTGTTTCCCGGGTAGACCAGACCACAGTGCGTAGGCTATTCATTCCAAGGCTGATGCTTCTTTTTTATCTAATGAAAGCTCACAGGAAGGATTAATAGTGTAACTGGAAAAGGGAAAAGCAAACATCGAAAAAGCAACTGTTAGCACATAATTCCTTTCCTGTCATGCTGTGCAATGCTCCATGCTGCAGTGAAGCGATATCTAATGTGATTGGTGTCAGTTGCTCAGTCGTGTCAGCCAGCTTTCTCTACCTGTACAGCACTGCTAATGAGAAACGCTACGCATTTGCAGCTGGAGGCACAACAGTTACAGGATCAGGAGTTGGTAATCAGTGAGCAAGACAGAGGAGAGTGGAGAGGAAGCGGAGGTGGATTAAAGCAGGACCCCATTCACAAATGTGTGAGTTATGTGTACTATCTGTAAGCAAAAAAGGTACATGGTAAGGGTAGTGCCTCATGTTCTTTTCAAAGAAAGCAGCAGCAATTCTGTGTCTTATTAAATTGAACTTAATAACGGAAGTTAACAAAATTCACCCCCGTGCACCCCTGTCCACTCACGTCACAGGGCAGACTCAATAAGAAGTAAACAATGGAATGCATGACATATGCCCCAACATTTTTCCACAAAATGACCTTAGTGTAAAATGAAAATCTACCTTCAGCCAATATCTAGGATTTGTTTGCATGTAGCAAAATGGACATCTTATAAAGCATTGCAGATTGTATTTCTGTCGTACTAATATGTTGTGCCATGTTAACCATTATGGATGTAGTGAGACATCAAGCAAAATGATAAGTTTTATTGGCTAACTAAAAAGATTACAATATGCAGGCTTTCGAGGCAACTCAGGCTCCCCCTTCTGGCAAGATGTAATTAGATTATATTTTGAACTAGCAAAATACCCGCGCTTTGCAGCGGCGAAGTACTGCATTAAAATTTTTATTAAGAAGAAAATGTAACCTTTTTAAACTGAAAGAAAATATGCCAATAATTATTTGTTAAGGATCTCTTTGTATACCACGTTGTCAGTTCGGCCCTCCGGTTGTAACATGACCAAGCTGTGCGCTGAGCTTACTCTTGAGCATGCAACTTACAGTTGGCCATGTGAACAGTAATCTTGTCTCAAATCTCACAGCTTGGATTGCTGCTGTCATAATCAGTTTGAGGTTCATGGTTTGTTTCAATTACGACAGTATTTGCAGGACTTGTGTTGAAGTGACATTCGGCATCTGTCAAGCGTTGTAAGCTTACAACCGGTTTCATCGATAACTTCACATCCAGCTTTTGAGAGTTTAAACATTCA
The DNA here is from genome assembly GCA_026402145.1 of Polypterus bichir lapradei. Classification (NCBI taxonomy): domain Eukaryota; kingdom Metazoa; phylum Chordata; class Cladistia; order Polypteriformes; family Polypteridae; genus Polypterus; species Polypterus bichir. Next base: position 21,405,014 of record JANRMT010062819.1, on the reverse strand, counting down.
TAAACATCAAAGTGTCCACTACTGAAATCGTCACCTGTGAATGTAAGATGTTTAAGAGGCATTGGCGGTTGTCGAAAGGTGTAAAATATTTGGCCATTTCGGTACACTTGAAAGCGACAACCGAACAATTCAGTGGCAGCCATCAACTCACATGCAGAACCATAGGTGAAGGGCTTAAGCATTTCACTCTTTTAGCGCTCCTGTGTAGTATAATTATCTCCTGTACTGTCATCAGTCCACACCTTGAACCTGTCCCAGTCATTCAATACATAAGACACAATGTTCTTCCGGATATCAAGAGTGAGCCTGATATGGCCGTGCAATATGTAACACAGAGAATGGAAAAGGTAGGTGCCATCTCCGGGCATGGAAACCACTCGGTAAGTGACAGTTCTTTGATCGATAGTGATCACCTCGATAGACATGGTAATGGGGGTTGGAATGATGAAGGAAATGGGTACCTGAGTAATGTAAAGTAAGTGTAAAATACCTATACAATAACTATAATTGTAATAAACAAACAATAAAACAGCGGAGAAGCCATGGATTAAATAAAAAGGCTGTAGTTATCAGCAGGGAGACGTGAATCCCGTGGCGAAGCAAGGAAGGGAATGTAGAGACTGGAGCGACGGACGGCCTTATATAGGCAGGCAGCCAACAATGTGGGAGGCGTTGGGATGGAGGACCCAACGCCGCATCACATGGTGACTAAGCTGCAGGCTATGGACGTATATATGTACGTAAGTAGGATTCAGTTAGCGTTGGGAACCCGTGTACCAAATTTGTTAAAGATGGGCCCATAAGTAACAAAGACTGTTGAAAAGTTCAATATGGCGGCCGACAGTGGCATCATACCACTGAAATAAGTACGTACATTGGTTTCGGTTAGTGCAGGGAAGCCGCCTACCAAATTTCGAGAAGATGGGGCCATAAATAAGAAAGTTCAACATGGCGGATGTTGTTGACCGTTATGACCGTTACGCGTAGAATTTCGAAATGAAACCTGCTTAACTTTTGTAAGTAAGCTGTAAGGGATGAGCCTGCCAAATTTCAGCTTTCTACCTATACGGGAAGTTGGAAAATTAGTGACGTTGGAAAGTTCAATATGGCAGCTGACAGTGGTGTCATACCACCGAAATAAGTATGTACATTGGTTTCGGTTAGCGCAGGGAAGCTGCCTACCAAATTTCGTGAAGATGGGGCCATGAATAAGAAAGTTCAATATGGCGGACGTTGTTGATCGTTATGACCGTTACGCGTAGAATTTCGAAATGAAACCTGCTTAGCTTTTGTAAGTAAGCTGTAAGGAATGAGCCTGCCAAATTTCAGCCTTCTACCTACACGGGAAGTTGGAGAATTAGTGACGTTTGGAAAATTCAATATGGCGGCCGACAGTGGCGTCATACCATCGAAATAAGTACGTACATTGGTTTCGGTTAGCGCAGGGAAGTCACCTACCAAATTTCGTGAAGATGGGGCCATAAATAAGAAAGTTCAACATGGCGGACGTTGTCGACCGTTATCGACCGTTATGACTGTTACATGTAGAATTTCGAAATGAAACCTGCTTAACTTTTGTAAGTAAGCTGTAAGGAATGAGCCTGCCAAATTTCAGCTTTCTACCTACATGGCAAGTTGGAGAATTAGTGATGAGTCAGTCAGTCAGTCAGTCAGTCAGTCAGTCAGTCAGTCAATCAGTCAGTCAGTCAGTCAGTCAGTGAGGGTTTTGCCTTTTATTATTATAGATTACTGCATCCAGTACGTCAGTTTCCAACCTGCTAATGTAGTAGAGAGATGGTGTCCTTCCAGCAGAGTTTAGTACAAGGAAGGAGCTATGCAGATCACTCCATCGCAAAGCGTTCATTCATAATAGGTCTGTTTCTAGTCACCAGTTAACCTGTATGTGGCAGGACAACTGACATAAAAATGACTTCAGAAAAGTGCAAACTCTACACAAGCTTTGCCCAGACCAGGATGTAACAGTGTTAAATACTTCTCATTACTGCATATTTGGAAACAATAGATTTCAGAAACCTGCACACCCTGAACAAATTATTAGGAACACAAAAACACTATTGGAGATGTCTAGTTTAAAAAAATATATAAAAATGAGAATAGCTACAGAAGAAGAAGATATACTATCACAAAATCAGTTTGAGACAACATTGTGTATTGTCATGCTGGAAATAGCCATTACGAAGATGGCCATGAAGGGATGCACATGGTCAGCAACAATATTGGAATAGGCCATGGCATACAAGCAATGACTGATTGGTAATAATAAGCCTAAGGTGTGCCAAGAAAACATTACCCACACCATTCCACTGCCACCACCACCACCACCAGGCTGGACTATTGACACAAGGCAAGTTCGGTGCAGAGATTCATGCTGTTGGTGCCAAATTCTGACCATACCATCTATGTGCAACAGCATAAATTGAGATTAATCAGACCAGACTGTGTTTCTCTAATCTATCTTTAGATGTCCAGTTTTGGTGATCCTGTGCCCACTGCAGCTTCAGTTTCTGTTCTTATCTGACAGGAGTGGACCCCAACATGTTCTTCTGCTGTTGTAGCCCATCCACTTCAAGCTTCAATGTGTTGTGCATTCTGATGTCTTTTTCTTCTCCCCACAGTTGCACAGAGTGGTTTTTGAGTTACTGTAGCCTTTCTGTCAGCTTGAGCAAGTCTGGTCAGTCTTGCCTGACCTTTCCCATCAATAAGGTGTTTCCATCCAGAGAACTGCCACTCACTGGATGTTTTTCGCAAGATTCTAACTAAACTCCAGAGACTGCTGTGTGTGAAAATACCAGGAGTTCAGCAGGTATAGAAACACTCAGACCAGCTTGGCTGATACCAGCTATCACCCCACAGTCGATCACAGTCAGTTTGATGTGAGCATTAACTGAAGCTCCTGATCTGTATCTGCATGATTTTATGCTGCAACATGGTTGGGTGATCAGAAGGATATGAATAAACAGGTGTATAGATATTAAGAATAATTTGCTCTGTGAGTATAAGTACAGTTAAACCCATATTTGTGGATGTTAGGTTTGAACAGACACAATAAATTCCCCTTACATGTACATCATTGACTAACCTTTGTCAATATGTAAAAAAATGACTTGCACCCAGGAGTCGACATCTTGCTAAGGTGCAACTCCATATACCCAGCTGATGTAATTTTAAAATGAATCAATTCAGAATTTAGAATAAGTAGCAATTCCACACATGGGGTTTATATGTTTCAGATAAAATGTCCATGGTGACATGAATCATGACATGAAGTCAAAAAAGGTGCTAAGTTAGTGTCATGTTAAACATTCAGTCAACCATTGTTCAACTCTTCCTATAGCAAGGCAACAGTCCACAAAACTTGTGGAGTGAACTTGAGTAGCCTTTCTGGAATATCCCATATATGCTTTATTGTAACCAGCTCAGGACATGGCTGTCCATGAAAGGCTGATGTTACATGGTAACTATGTAAACTATGACTGTTTGGACGTCATCCTGACTACAAATGACATCAGACAGGCCAGCCATGAAAGCTTCCACATTGCAGTGGAATAATATCATGCAGTCATACCTCCAGGCATCAAGAATTGCCTTGGGTTCCCCTCTAGCATTTGTTTCTCAATGTTACTTACCCTGGTCTCTCCATTCAGTCACATGATGGGAGGGGGTTGGAGAAATTTAAAGAGGTGTTTGGATGGTGGTCTAATTCTTGTACTGTGTAATTAGTGCCTTTGCATTTGATTCTTATGCTTTACTCTGTGGATTTGAATTCTTCTTTAGTGTTTTTGGCTGTTTGCCTATTCTTTTAACTCTCCAAGGTGATAATCTTGTAAATAAACAACCTTACTTTAGATTTTCATCTTTTGATGTCAGCTCATCCTGTACTGCACTCCAACATGGGTTTGCATGGTCAGACACACTTTACATGGCATTAAACTGCACAGCAGTCCTGTGGTTTTTCTCCCCAACCCTAACTATTTGCCCTAAATGGTCAGCATGCATCTGAGAGAATGCTGGAGTGACACTGCCTTCTAGTGTACAGTTTTTACTTCTCCTGCCCCTCTCATCATATGACTGTACCAAAGCAGAAAGTCTTAACAGTTTCGAAACAACTTCATTGCACCACTACCTGAAATCCTCTTTTCCTGGACTTGGATAGCTAGAGGGAGATCTAAGGAGTGGTGACATCAGGGTGTCCCCAACTCTTGGGGTGCCACCCGTAGAACAAAAGGAATAGACTCACATTTAAAGCAACAGTACACAATTACAAACATAACAGAATTAGCATAATAAAATGAAAAATAATAATTCAGGTATAACAAAAACAACAACAAAATCATGATAGAAAGTGCCATCTTCAGGAGGGCTCATGAAGTAATGTCACCCACAGCTACACTGACTAAAAAAATGGCCGGCGGCAAATGCTATCACCATCATGTCCAAAATTATATGATAAAAATGATAAAGAGAGTGCTTAAAAAATAAGCTTAATATAAAGACAACGAAAAAATATTCCTGATGATCTAAAACTGTGCTTCACAGCACCCTGAACAGAGCTATGATGGCATTTAACAAAGACAGGCTTTTGAGTTTCAGATTCATGTAATAGTTTACGGTAAATATAATCGCATATAAGTCGGGTCTTGAAACCCGAAAAATCGATCATAAAATCAGACCCCGACTTATACACCTGTTCAAAACTTAATTTTATTTTATTTTTTTTCACATCTTCTTGCTTCCTTCAATCTCACACCAGTTTGTCAGACACATGGAATTTTGTTGCAACAGCGCAGTTACCAATTTCTTTCGCTTTATGCTTTTTAAATGGGAAACCCTATTGTTATTGCTAGCTGTTCATTATCATCCACCCTTCTCCTCTATCATTGCCTTTGCTGTCATGAGTCAAGAATTTGTAATCATGGGTTTGACTGGATTCCAGAATTGCAGTACCTTCTTTTTGGGTTGTAACCATGAATGCTGTCACGTCTGACTCATCCTCTTAGTTCAAGGTGGACAGTCCGTAGTGCTTAAATGATAAAGAAAGGCCAACAAAGCTGGAGTTAAACAACGATACTTTGATTTTCCTTTCACTCTTAATCAAGCCTCACCTAACACCTGTGGCAGAAATCAACATCTTAATTAAATAAATAAACCTATCTACTACCAGAACAAGTCTGATAAAATATTATTTAAGTCAGTAATCAGGCAAGGGAAAAGCTGTTCATTTCGTCATCTAATTACTCTTACTTAGAGGGAGCATTCTTTACAGCAGTCTGTTACAGCATGGTTAGAATGATCAAAATATTCTTCTTCTTCTTTTGGGTTTTATGGCGGTTGGCTGACCAATGTAAATGGTGCATTACTGCCACCTACTGAGCTGAAGTGTGGAGCAGAAACTCAGGAAGCACACCTTACGGTCCAACATCTTTTAAAAATTCTGAGACACTAAATTGCCAACACTGTCCTAATACACTTTCTATTGTAATAACCTCCTGTCCCACATATTTAATTTTTTCAAAAAGTTGCATTCTTTGCTCCTTATATGCAGTGCACTCTACTAAGATATGCTTTCCTGTTTCAGGAAAAAACCTTCTACATAACCCTATGTCATGTTTGTTTATTCTAAACACTGTGTGCCCAAGGCGTTATCTTGTGACTATGACTTCCTCCTTCCTATTTCTACCTCCTACTTTGCTCTTTCCCACCACCTTCTGAATTTTATATAGATGCCATCCTTTCTTACCTTTTGCCCAGTTCTGTTGCCAAATTGACTTAATGGATTTTTTATTAAGGCTTTTGCTTCCCCTTTATGTAGTGGCACTGTTACATTTATACTTTTAATACTAATTGACTGCTTAGCCAAGTTATCAGCTACCTCATTTCTCAGAATACCTACATGAGCAGGAACTCATTGGAAATAAACAGCAATGCCCAGAATCTTCAGTTTTCACAACTGTTGCTGTATCTCTAGTAATAAATCTGGCCTACAGATTTACTGACTTAATACTAGAAAGAGCAGATATTGAATCTGAGCAAATCAGTACATGCTCTGGATGGACCTCTTCTAACCATCCCAATGCAATCTGTTGTTTGTCAGTCTTTCCCTAATGTTAATTTGAACATATACTGAAGCTCTTGTATAACTACTCAATGGATCTTTTGAACCATCTGTATACAGTAAATATGTAAAAATCCATAATATTGCCTTTGCACATACCAACTTACCTTAATTTTTGCTGATCAACATATTAAGGGTGTAGGTCCATTTTAAAAGCAAATGAGTTTACATAAGTGTCAATCAATGCATACATTTACTGTTGTTGGTTCGTTGGTCTACACCCAAATGACTTATTAAAAATAAAAGTCTATTTCATTATATTCTTGTTTTTCTCATATTCTTTGGGATGAGCCACCACCCTTGAAATTTCTGTGTATGTAACAGCTGTCAAGTCTTGTTGTTTACAGAGCATCTACTGATCTTTTAGTCATCTTTTTACTACATTTTGTTTATTAAATCTTTGTCTTTGGTGTTCACTTGACCATTATCTGGCTTCCTGATATGCCTGAACAGGTTGCAGCCATTTATTAACCCTTTATGCTATTTCTTGAAGATGAATGCTATGCTACCCTAAAATTATTCTCTCACACACCCCCCTTTGGGACGTGTTAAAAAGTCCCATTAAAACTGTAAGGTCTAGTCTCCTACTCTGTCTGTTTCTTTTCTGTATAAATCAAAGACCAAATATGTCCCCCCTTTGAGACTAGAAAGAAGTAAAAGATCCCTGGCCCTCTGAATTTGGCGAAAAAACAGAAATCAGTGTTAATCATTAATACTTAAGATAATCGCATAAATCCATAAAATCAAATTAACATTTGCTATGTGAATTTACAAAATGTATCTAGTCTTGCATTTTCATCTAGGATCTAATAGTACCATTGATGGTGATGCAGACATTACAAGTGTTTCCTTCGATAACTTCAGACGTTACTAGTTTATGTTGCCCATGATGTATACAACAATGACCAGAGATAGAATCCTTATACAGACAACCATGCTCACATCCTCATGCTCATACTCACAGAGTCACGCCATTCTACATCCAGCTGTGGTCTATGCTGACCTGTTCTGAAAATAGGGGTCAGTCCTCCCTTTGAAAAAAACATTAGCACTACTCTCATTAATGCAAGTCACTGCCTCATGCATTTAAATAGTATGGGTTGTACCCAAGCTTCTTTTTGATGTTAAAATCTTCTGCCACCAGCTGGGTTCTTCAGTTTGTATCTGGGTTTTTCAATTTCACAAACTGCACACTCACCACTCCATGCATAAGACAATCCATCTCTGTTGTGCCCAGTTATTACTTTTTTGGGTATTTTATAGTCCCAAGAAGCCATAATATTATTTATTTGTCCTGTATTGCCACCAACTGTTTTTGTGTGCAAGTACCCCAGTTCCTAAAAACACAATTAGCACTATCCCACAAACTTCATTACCCTTATACCTTGTTCTACAAACTTTAAGGGGTTTTCACTATGCCCAGTGTCTAATTTAGCATGTTTACTCCCAACACCCAACATCATACAATTTGTGTCCTAATGTTGTATCTAACCCTAATACAAAATTTGTAATACATTAATATTAGCATTTGTTCCATCTTTCTGTATCAATTAATGTTACACACATGAAATTCACATCCATCCATCCATTATCCAACTCGCTATATCCTAACTACAGGGTCACGGGGGTCTGCTGGAGCCAATCCCAGCCAACACAGGGCACAAGGCAACAGACAAACCCCGGACAGGGCGCCAGCCCACCGCAGGACACGCACACACACCCACACACACATCCACTAGGGACAATTTAGATCCGCCATGAAAAACAATAGTTATCAAACAAATGGTGCATATTGCTTGTGCAAAGAGTCATTAGTTTAAACTATATCTTATATACTAATGGATTTAGACATTTTGTCCCGAGTGCCTCTATTCCCAAAACACTTGTTATTTACCATGCCTTAAGTTTACTACCATTCTTCACAGTTAACAAACTTCCCTTTATGATAAAAAATAAATTAAGATCAATAGCCATCCATCCATTTTCCAACCCGCTGAATCCGAACACAGGGTCACGGGTGTCTGCTGGAGCCAATCCCAGCCAACACAGGGCACAAGGCAGGAACCAATCCTGGGCAGGGTGCCAACCCACTGCAGAAGATCAATAGCCAATAATGCTTAAATTAAACTGACTTTAACTGGTAGTGTATGTTTATTTTAATGTGTTGATAATCACTAATGTAATACTAAATATAACAGTCATATGTTAGATTCTGATTAACACTCCAAGTTACATAAAAACATTAACTCTTAATGGTAACTTGTGTTTTCTTATCAAGTATCAACAGACTTATTAAAAACATCTATCTAAAAATATGTATTCTTACATATTGCCTTTACTCTAAATGCTGACTATGTTATACTAATCACATTTCTCAAACTATTCAATTATTATCCCAATTGCTATGCAGGTTAAACCCAAAACAATTTAAATTAATAATTGTGCAGTATTTCCATTAATGAAACAATAGCTACAAATATACAATAAATACATGTTGCTTATGAAAAGAGTTCATTTGTCTTGCTGTGTTTACACATAATTAGATTTTCCTTCTATGCCATCCATAACTGCAGAAAAGAGAGATATTAGGGTATGATTAAACAAGTGGACAAAAACTAAGTTAAGAGTGGTAATTTCGAGGAGGAAAAAGAAAGGACAGTCCCAGAACAGCCAATAAGAAGCAAGCATAGTTAAGGTGGATTGACAGATTTGTCCCAGAGTACTCCAATGCAAAAGGATATTAATATCTGAAACCCCTGATCCAATGCAGACAGATTTCATCTACGATTTGGGACCCACGATGATCTTTTGGCATCAGCTGTCACCAGAACAGTTCAGTTGTTATCAGCAGGAACCCATGATCCCTTGGAATTAGTCGATGGCCTGCTCCATGGCTTGATCCCCTCTGTGGTATGGCTTGTTTCTCCTTGGAGTTAGAGAATTCGTTCATTTGCAGACCTTTGTTGCAGTTCAGTGTTTGGATTCAAATTCAAGTGCTGTCATCTATGATGTGTTTGGAAGAACAACTTTAACCTGCAGGTGTCTTCTTCTTCTTTTGGCTGCTCCCGTTAGGGGTTGTCACAGTGGATCATCTTCTTCCATATCTTTCTGTCCTCTGTATCTTGTTCTGTCACTCCCATCACCTGCATGTCTTCTCACACTACATCCATAAACCTTCTCTTAGGCCTTCCTCTTTTCCTCTTGCCTGGCAGCTCTATTCTTAGCATCCTCTTCCCAATATACCCAGTATCTCCCTTCTGCATATGTCCAAACCGGGGCAATCTTGCCCCTCTGACTTTCCAAACCTGAGCCAACCCACTAATGTACTCATTTCTAATCCTGTCCTTCCTCATCACACACAGTGCAAATCTTAGTATCTTTAACACTGTCACCTCTAGCTCTGTCTCCTGCTTTCTGGTTAGTGTCACCATCTTCAACCCATATAACATAGCTGGTCTCATCACCGTCCTGTAGACCTTCCCTTTCACTCTTGCTGATAACCATCTGTCACAAATTACTCTCTTTTTCACCTCTCGTCCACAAGCCCTGTTACTCTGTACTGTTGATCCCAAGTATTTAAACTCATCCACCTTCGCCAACTCTACTCCCTGCATCCTCACCATTCCACTGACCTCCCTCTCATTCACACACATATTATGTCTTGTTTCTACTGACCTTCATTCCTCTCCTCTTCAGAGTATATTTCCACCTCTCCAGAGTCTCCTCAACCTGCTCCCTACTATCGCTACAAATCACAATGTCATCAGCAAACATCATAGTCCACGGGGACTCCTGTCTAATCTCATCTGTCAACCTGTCCATCACGATAGCAAACAAGAAAGGGATCAGAGCCGATTCCTGATGTAATCCCACCTCTACCTTGAATGCATCTGTCACTCATATTGCAGACCTCACCAAGGTCACACATTTACTTGCAGGTGAAAATACTTAAAAGTTTTGTTCCATATTAGTCAGTTTTTCAATACTTTGTCTGTAATTTTTGAAAGTTACTTATGGATGCCAAAATAATATCTTAGAATGTGTTAGGCATGTTTCATTGGGGGTACCCCTTATCAAAAAAAAAACACCAGTGGTAAAACAGATGGTCATTTTATCCAGTCTCTGCTTGTCTCTTGGCCAATTGTTTTTTTAATGGTCAAAAATTAATTCTGCAGGTGGTTAGCACAATGTACAAGTTTCCATTCATTGTATCCATTATGTTCAAAATAGATCCCTCAGACATTTTCCTCTATAGTTGTGTCTAGTTTGGGCATTGTTGTGGACTCTACTCAATTAAAAGCATATTCATCATAAGAAGTAAATCATCACAATATAAAATAAACCAAGGGAAAAGCATTCAATTGTTTCAGAATTTCAGCCTTTTAGTAACCTTTGCTCAAACTATTGGAACATAATCTTTGCTCTTATGAAAATAACTTCCCTTAGAGGGAATGTGGAGTGAGAAGGTATCGATGAATAAAACTTTGAAACCGATTCTGTTAATATAACAACTTGATAAAAGGCGAACGTCATAACTCTCCTACAGAGAACACAAATATGTCCAGGGATGGGAAACAACAACAAAAGAAAACTGAAGGCAGCATGATGTAGAGGTTATTAGTTAAAGAGCCATGGTCTATAGAGGTAGGTTCCTGTAGAGATTAAGAAAATTTGGAAATGACTTCAACCCCTCATCCTTGAGCTAGAGTACGGGCAGGCACATTTTGCCCCCTTTTCATAGAATAATGGATGTAGTGCGCGCTTTATACTAAATCAAGAGACTTTTTTTATTGCACCTAATCACATCATTTTCAGTTTCAATTCAAAGCTCTTCCAATTTAAACACCATATACATGTTCCCAATTTTATATATACTGTAGTCTTATCAATCACTTCATTATATTCCTAAGCCCACTTAAGCCTTCTTTAAATACACTTCAGTCACAGAGATCTCTTTCACATACTGCAAAACATACAAGTACTCAAGGTCACTTAAAACTGTCTTTAATACATTTAAACTTACTTATGTTTTATTATTATTATTATTTAGCATCTACTATTTAAGGCATTTACATATTTTTTCCTTTCATGCTTACATTTATTTCACTACACACAGAGAACATACAAGCCTCAATCCTCATTTCCAGTTGCCGGGCAGCAGTAGTAATCACCATACTGTTCAAGTTACGTACATATCAGAACAGCATTTTCAAACACACAGAACATTCTTTCAACATGCTTGATCACTTAAATAAGGAACATTTTACACCTTTCATTCTTTTCATATATTCTCCCTATCTCTCTTACTTTCTTGCTGCACTCTCTCCTCACTTGCATAACTCTGCTGCACAATAGTATCTTCCATCTCACCATACTTCCTACTTCATCTTCAGTCCAGTTCCTCTCACGTTTGGTACACTTACTGTCCCTATCAAAAACACCAGTCAAAAGAAAGATAACAGACATCCTTCCCCCTGTGCAACATCTTCACTTCCTGGACCTTCTTTCAGCCACTGGCCATTACTCTGTTTCCTAAATTTAAGATCTGCTCTACATATTTATTATCAGCCTTAGAATTTTTAATGTTTTCCAGCCCTACAACCTCAACTCACAGACAAAATCTCTCAGTCGCAACAGTCACACATTTATTTATTTTCAGTTCGCTACGCATTAAGATGTCTATGTATTTACACACGAACTCTAAAGAAGAACATGTTAACTGCTTTTACCTTTGCTGATCTGGACAAATAAACACCTGACTGCCTTTAATGAAGCACCAAAATATGAGACCTGGAAAACCTATTCAGCCATAGAGAAAACATAAACCTTACAAATCTATATGACAAAAACTTTACCTTCTATCTTGGGCTTTTTAATCTAGACCCTCTTCTTTTTCTTACTAGTTATATTTTCCACATACTGTGTAAATTGTTCTGTGGTGGGCTGGCACCCTGCCCGGGGTTTGTTTCCTGCCTTGTGCCCTGTGTTGGCTGGGATTGGCTCCAGCAGACCCCCGTGACCCTGTAGTTAGGATATAGCGGGTTGGATAATGGATGGAAGGTGTAAACTGTTTACTCTACAATTCCTTTTCTCTCTGGGGTGAACACATCAAACCCTGTCACTGGTTGCAACCTTTAACACTCAGCCACTCTAATAATCCTCCTTCCCTTGGTGAAGTAATCGAGACTTGGAGGGAGATCTCCTGATTGGGTGCGGAAATCATCATTCCCTTTTTGTTGATTCTGCTAATCAACTAATCAAGCCATGGATCGACTCCACAGGCGAACTAATCAAGCCACAGTCTCCAATCCCTAACCTAACTACACTAAAACTAACCCTAACTTTAAACACAAAACACTCCTATTCTAACAGCTTTGGGTCTAACCCAGCACCTTATTCCTAAAAGAACAAGCCTTTCTCCCACCATTCAGGTTTGTTACTAAATTAGGATGGTCGCATCCTCCCGGGTCTCTGATTCCGCACAGATAAGAACAAGCCAGCCAGTCTGCTGGATGTGTATCACTAGAGATATTGAACCCATGTGTTAGGACCAAAACTGTTGTAGAAATCAACATCTTAATTAATCTTAATTAATCAACATCTTGTCCTCTACCAGAACAAGTTTGATAAAGTTTTATTTAAGTCAGTATTCAGGAAGAGGACAGCTGTTCATTTCATCATTTAGTTACTCCTTGGCAAATGCCTTAGAAGGAACACTCATCACAGTAGTTACAGCATGGCCAGAATGACCAAATTATTAAAGATATAGGTCTATTTTATAAGCAACTGAATTTACATAACAGTGTCAATCAATGCATACATTTAATCTGGTTGGGTCATTGGTCTACACCCAAATGACTTGTTAAAAATAAGTATTTTATTATGTTCTTATTCTTCTCATATCTTTTTGGTTGGGGCACCACCCTTATCCAGTCTTCTTGTTTACAGGACATTTGCTGATCTCTCTTTTTAGTACATTTTGTGCATTAAATTTTTGTCTTTGTTGTTCACTTGACCATTATCTGGCTTCCAGATATACCCGAACAGTTTGCTGACATTTATTAACCGTTTATGCTATTTATTTAAGATGAATTCTATGTTAATCTAAAATTATTCTCTCATACACCACCACACACACACAAAATTGTGCCATTCTCCTTTTTACATTACAGAAGATAGAAGCAGTATGCAGAGTTGCCCAGGTAAGTAATGTTAAGCTCTGGTTATATCTGTTAATTTGACTTTAGATCTGTTCAAATGTTTCGTTTACTCTAAGCCAGCAGGTGGCACATGGAAAAAAAAAAACAAAACAATGGCACCCCAAGTGACAAAATTTTGAGCTCCAAAGTAGCCTATGTTTCATATGGCCCTTGAGAGAAAATTTGGTCCAGATCAGTCAAAGGGTGTAGGATTGTATAGGAAACATACAGACAGACAGACATTCTGTTTCATATATATAGATTATACTATGGATAAACGAGTAGAAGGATGGATGGATGGATGGATGGATGGATGGACTGATCAAAGTATTATATCCCATTATAGTTGTAATAGTAGTAGTATCAAGTGCACAAGGAAATTCTTACTTGCATTCCCGACCAACATGCAACACATTGTCACTCTCTGATGCCATGATAAACAAAAACATATTAAAATATGTAACTTAATTTCATTTATATTACTAGGCACTGTACTTGTCAAAGACAGATAATAGAATAATTAAAAAAATATTTGCTATATATGCTAATATTTCCCTACATTTACCTACAGCGCCTTTCCTCAGTATTCGTGTGTGTCTGAACGTATCTTCACTGGCACTGCCCTTCTCAAGCACATTCCCATAATGCCTGCTTCTCAGACTCCATCATTATTTTCGAGATGATTTTTTGCCTTATGTCTGGTTTTATATTTAATTTCTTTGTATGCGAATCTCTCTGCATGCCTTTACTTCTTCTGTTGTGAGTCTCACACTCAAAACTTTCTCTTTTGTCACATCGCCAAAGGCCAAACTGACAAATGAGATTGCTCTGAGGGCCTGGACACACAGACCTTAGTATTATATTATATTATATTATATTATATTATATTATATTATATTATATTATCCTTCTATATAAAAGCGGTCGGGATTGTCCTTCTGTCCCGTGAGTGCTACGCAGGCGCGTAGTTTCACACACGCCCCGTCCATTTTGCAATGCACGATGGGATTTGTAGTTTCGTTTTTCCAGGTAAAAGATGATTTTCTACTCCAGACTGTGCGATATCTTCTTCTTCTTTCTTACTATATAAAAGCGGTCGGGATTGTCCTTCCGTCCCGTGAGTGGAAAGCGTAGTGGTATTCCGCTTATCACAGACTTACTACTTGCAGCTTGCGGTACGAAGCGACATGATGTGAGCAGAGTTCTGGTGCTCCCATCGTTCCCTTGCTTTTGTGCGCGATGCGCTGGAAAAGACAAAATTATGTCTCTGGAAATAATTAATGTTGATGGAGTACAAATGCCTCACCGCGTAGTAAATATCAGGGGGGTTCAAAAGGGCGACCTCAATATAGAAAAAAAGTTTAAATTTCATCACAAAAATAACAGAAACTACGAGTATTAAAGTAATACCGCTCAAATGCAATATAACCAAATTAATGAGTTTGTATAAAATATCAAATTGATCTACATATTGAATTGCCTTAAGAAGTGGTCAACTTAAAAGTCGGTCGCCTTAAAAGGCGGGTCAGTCTAATATTATATTATAGGTCGCATGGTCTCTCATTGATTAGAGTGAGGTGTTTACAAATTCTGTCCTTCTCCATTAGTGTTTTTCTCTAGCTTCACTTGTTTATTACAATATTCCAGAGACAGACTTTAGGTCATTTGATGATTTTAAATAATTATCATGTTATGTGATAAAAAGAACAAGTGTAACAATGAAGGCATAACTCTATAAGATAAGACCCAGAACTGGATTAAGACGATTTCCCATTCTTAAATGTAATATAAGAATAATATGTCTTAATGGTTAGCACTGTTTCCCCACTGCAATAGGAGACTGGGGTTGACTAAAAGTCTGGTCAGTGTCTGAATCTGTACATTCCTCCTGTACTCACATAAAGATTTTTCTCAGGCTTTCGATGTGGATTGGGCTGACTAGAAACTGTGAGTGAGTGTATCAGAGGATTCTTGGTTGGTTCTTTCCTTATACCTAATAATGCTAGGATTGGCTCCAGCTCTATAACACCTTGTAAAAGGAACAAGCCAGTTCACAAAAAGAACTACATGTGCTTTTTATGTACAGTATTATGTGGATATACCAGTTTGGCAGATACAAGAGAAATCCTATCAGTACTTTTATATATATATATATATAGTATAGTGCTTTATTTTACTGTTTTTTTATGGTTTTGTGCATAGTTGACAGATGTTCATAGATGAAATTGAGTTCAAAAACAGCATATTTCTTGTCATATTTACAACAGACTAAATTCTTTAATATGTTCCACAATCTTAAATGGGAGCACTTTACTTGAAACACATTTGCCACCTTGATCACCTGCAAGTTTGTTTCCAGGGTCAGTTATTACCATCAGCAGAATATGTGATTGCGTGTTGATTATGCATGTAATCCTGGGAGGCAGGAACATTGTGCCGTATTTCAGAACTGAAGTGTAATTTATTTGCCAAACGTGATGTCCAGAATAATAAAAAGGGTAACTCACTAGATAAATCCTTTGGGATAACAATGCACTTTTAGGCTCATAGATGTTTTTCCCATCACTTTCTCATTTTCACTAAGAAGTCTTATACTTTGACTCTCCTCAGAAAACCAAAACAGTATACCCGGACAACCCCTTTCGCCACCACCGCCCACGTTTTTAAAGTGATTGGCTTCTATTGTGCTTTTCAGGATAGATCTCCAATCACTTTATGATTTATTTATACAGAAAAGTACAAAAATGAGTGCAATCAAGTATGAACTGAATCTCAATTACCACTTCTATACATTTTATTTTTTAATTTATTGACTTCAAAGTTTCAGTTCAATGCACGGGTCAATAAGAAATTAAGTACTTCATATTATTGAAGTCAGATCACTTCAAGAAAAAGAAAATAATTTCATACAAAGTAATTATTCAGAGGAGCGGCATGGTGGTGCAGTGGTAGCGTTGGTGCCTCGCAGTTAGGAGACCTGGGTTCGCTTCCCGGGCCCTCTCTACGTGGAGCTTGCATGTTCTCCCCGTGTCTTAGTGGGTTTCCTATGGGTGCTCTGGTTTCCTCCTACAGTCCAAAGACATGCAGGTTAGGTGCATTGGTGATCCTAAACTGTCCTTGGGGGGTGGGTGTGTGTCCTGCCTGAGGTTTGTTCCTGCCTTGCACCCTGTGCTAGCTGGGATTGGCTCCTGTGACCCTGTCTGAATAAATAGTTACAGCATTTGGCAAACCATGGGTCCCCCTCCATTACCAAAACCTCTCTAAATGAATATCCTGAAGGTATTTTTCACCTAAGGAGGGAGCACTCAAAATAAAGCTTTATTATTCCAAAAATAAAGGAAGTACAATAAGTTTTTCACAATGGCACATGATGAGCATAAACCAATCAGAGTGCAATTAGAATTTGCATTTTCAAGAATCTTTGTTTTCAGCCATTCACATTACAATGCTGAGGCTGTGTTCTTAAAAGTATTTGGCTCTGGAGAGTATTTTTAAAAGTCTCTATTTTTGGTGGTTGAAAAGACTAAAGTATAGTGTGGATGAAAGATTAAAATGGAGTTTTTATGTTTTTAAAGAAAATCTTAGTAATGTGGATGGGGCCTGAGTTGACAAGGATGTGTGCATTATACTGTATATTAGTGAGCTACGTTACACCATGTTCTTCACAGATAAAGGAGAAATGTATTTCAATGATGGCAGACTTTGATTCACTATATGAAAATCTACTTGAAAGGTCCCGTTTTCAGGTACAAATTAAAGATAATACCTATTTTAATGTTTTACAGCTTTCTACTATAAATAGTAAGGGAAAGTTAGGAAAGCTGACAGAATTTCGTATTGCTAACTTTCATTTAGTAAAAGAAAATTATTAAGCCCACACCATGGATAATGCATGCTGATTCTACAGTCAAGGATTGCAGTAAAATCCAGGTGAGGGGGTGTGGACCTCCCTCTGTGTGCTGTCCCATACATTCGCTTGCAGTACAATTATCTAAGCCACTGCTTGCTTTTAGTTTTGAGATAAAACAAACACTTGATGAAAAATTTTGTTCTGAGTAAAAATTTTTACAAAAACAATCTTGCTATGTACTACTGCCTAAGGATGAGTGTATGGTGCTCTGGATAAGTGACTATCTGTCGGGCAGACCACAGTTTGTGAGAGTGAAGGACTGTGTTTCTGATACAGATGTGAGCAACACTGGAGCACCACAAGGAACAGTCCTGTCTCCTTTTCTCTTCACTCTATACAGGGTGGTCCAGATCTAATTATGCAGATCCAGATCATCTGGATGACTTTGATTTATGTCTGGACAATTCCAGTTCGACGCAAAGACGATTCTTCATACCGTCAGTTCGCACACTTCTCGATGGTCCAGATTTTTCGGGTAATTTTCTATGTCATAAACTTAATAAGTTATAGCGTAATGAAAATTGCTTAATTAGATCTGGACCACCCTATACTTTACACCTCTGACTACAAATATAACACCAGGTTATGGCACTTGTAGAAATTCTCAGATTATTCTGCACTTATGGGGTGTATTGATAAGGGGACATAAGACAGAGTATAAGAGTCAGGTGGAGAAGTTTGTTTCTTGGTGCAGGGAGAATTATCAGCATCTTAGCATCAGCAAAACCAAGGAAATGATTGTTGACTTTCACTGCATCAATGAAGACTCTACATTCAGTCACTATTCAAGGAGTGGATGTAGAGGTGGTGCACTCCTACAAGTACGTGGAAGTCCACATCAATGACAGGTTGGACTGGTCTCAGAACATAGAGGAACTATATAAGAAAGGTCAGTGCAGGCTCTTTTTCCCTAGGAGACTGCGTTCCTTTAATGTGGGTAGTGACATCCTTCACATGTTCAATTACTCTGTGATAGCCAGTGCGATTTTCTACACTGTGGTGTGCTGGGCCAGTAACATCACTTCAAGAGAGGCCTTTCGAATCAACAGGCTAATTAAAAGGGCAAGCTCAGTTATAGGACCCCCCTGCAGGTAGTAGCAAAGGAGAGGATAAAAACAAAACTGAATGCCATTATGGAAATGCTGCACATCCTTTCAGTGACACACTAACACTGAGGACTTTCAGCAAATGAATCATTCAGCTGATGTGTGTCAAGAAACACTCCTTTATACCAACAGCAATATGTCTGAATAATGCCTCACTATTAGCCATGCCTGAACCTTTCTTACATTATAGTAACTCTAGTGTGTGTTCAGACCAAAGTGTGTTTGTATATGTATTTATTTATTTACTTATTTATCTACAGTATCTATTTATGTATTTTTTATTTAAAGAGTTTCTGTAAAAAATGCCAAGTTTCCCCCAGTAGTAGTAAGATGTGCTTACTACTGACGACTGACTGACTGTTGTTAGCTGCACTCATTGATGACAGCAGCTAAGTTGATTCAACGTGAATGTTTATTTCTGAGCTAATGTTCGCTTCTATGCATGCACATTCATAATGCATTCACTCATAAGAGCTTACGTTACATAAATACAAAGTTAAGGCGCAAAGTAAGCAGTAGAAAACTAACATGTTGAACGTATGTAGAATTTGATTAATATGGAGGTACTGGACCTACAAACTTAGGGATTCAGTAAAATTCTCCCACTAATTGTTGCAGAGGGATCAGATATATTTACTTACCTTCTGAAAAAAGATTGATACTTTCTTACCTACCCAGTAAAAATCAAGCATACACATACAGTATATTTAACAACATGTTATGTCGGAGCACAGTTTTTCAAAGGATACATAGGTATATTGTCAGTATGAAAAACTTAAAAAGTCCCACTACTTAAATTATTTGGATGTATGAACATCTGAGATGAGTCTTGTAAGGGTGCAGCTAACAGGAACATCTCACACTTAAACCTTTTCCTGTATTAGTACAATACCTTATGTGAATGTGGGACCACTGGCTTTTTCTTTGTTATACAAGAGTGCAGAGCTACAACAACAACATGTATTATTATATAGCACAATTTCATACAACAATGTAGCTCAAAGTGTTCTACAAAACGACAAAAAGAAGAGAAACAATTAAGATTAAGAAATAATATTAAAAAAAATAAATAGCAACAAAACAACGTATAGTCAGATGGGCATTCTACCTAACATTAAATGTTCCTAAATCAAACCTCTCAGTTTTCATGCTTCATATGATAGGATTTGATGAAGTTGGTCTTGTGGACAGATAAGACCCCAGCCTTCATTCCAGCACCACAGATGACTGCATGGTGCCTGATCAGGTGGTGGAGGTGCAAATCACTGGAAAAAACCAGAAAGAATAGTGGGGATTAGTACAAAGCTCAGATCCCTAAAGAATATGATAATGCTATGCCCTTATAGTCTATTAGGAATGCAGCTGAAAAGTAGCTATGAAAAAGCCAAATTAAAATAATGAATTTTTAGCAGTTTCGTATAATGTTCCATAGTATTAGCCTGCAGAATTTCTATAGGTAAAGTATTCCAGATTTTAGGTGCATAACAGCAAAAAGCTGCTTCACTGCTTCTTTTAAGTTTGTCTCTTGGAATTATAAGAAGACCTCCATTCAAACCTCTAAGGGTACAACTTGGAGTGTATGGGGACTGACATTTCAAAATATAGGATGAAGCAAGATTATTTAAGGCTTTATAAACCACTAGCAGAATACCCGCGCTTCAACGCGGAGAAGTAGTGTGTTAAAGAAGTTATGAAAAAGAAAAGGAAATATTTTAAAAATAACGTAACATGATTGTTAATGTAATTGTTTTGTCATTGATATGAGTGTTGTTGTCATATCTCTCTCTCTCTATCTATATATATATATATATATATATATATATATATATATATATATATACATAGCAAAATACCCGCGTTTGGCAGCAGAGAAGTAAAAAGAAAAGGAAAGATTTTAACAATAACGTAACATGATTGACAATGTAATTGTTTTGTCATTGTCATGAGTGTTGCTGGCATATATATATACACTCACACACACACACACATATATAAACATATATATACACATCATATATATATATACATATACATATAAATATATATACATATATACACATATATATATATACACACACACATATATATATAAATATATACACATATACATATCTCCATATATACTGTATATACACATATATATATACAAATCTACATATATATCTACATATATATATTAGGGGTGGGACTCGATTAAAAAAATTAATCCAATTAATTAGAGGCTGTGTAATAATTAATCTTGATTAATCGTATGTAATCGCACACGTAAATTTGCCCCAAATCGCAAATGTGTTTTTTTAATTTAAAAGGGTTTTAGTGGGCGACAGAAGCAAATAATAGACATGGACATGAATATTGTAAACTCAAGCTCTTTTAATTTCTGAAAAAAAAATGCTTTTAAACTGCATTTGAATTCAAAACAGAAACAAAAATATCATCCCTGGTTAAAATTGGGCAGACTTAAAAATAAAGTGGTAGTTTAAGTACTTTAAGTACATTTTCAGAATGGTATTGTCTTTAAATAATAATAACCAAAATTTCAACATAAAGTGCAGTTTTTCTTCTTAAAAAAATAAGTCAGAAACATAAAAGGTAATTTGACCAACTTAATCTTTAAACTCTGAGTAACCTTAGCCAAAATTATTTTGTACATTAGGCTAAAACAGTGTGATCATTGAACATTTTGTAATTAGATGTAATTAGAATTACTAACGGTCACAGAAGTCCAATGATCCCCAGTAAGAGCCACAAAGTCCGCTTTCTGTAATGCATCTAATTTTGCTTGCTTTTCAGTGTGCACAAAACCATGCTTTTATCAAGGCTTCGCTCGGGTAGTTTTTTGAAATGAAATTTTCCTCCGATCAGTCGTAGGAACGCGCTTCATTCCGACTCTAACATTTTTGTAGCTGTGATGTGTGCATCAGTGTAATCGATGTACCAGGAAATCATGCATTGACAAAAGTTCCCCTTTGCTTGGAATTGAAAGTGTGATTAAATGCGTTATTTTTTGTTATGGAGTACATGCATCGAAGCTTCTCAGCTGTGCTTGTGCTAAGAATAGGAAAGATTTTAAAAATAACGTAACATGATTCTGCGTTAACCGCATATTTTTTCATACGTCTCAAACCAAGGAGATGCGAGGTTAAAATGAACCGAGAAGCGCACGTACATACTCAGTACATCCCCTCTGGGGAATCGAACCTCGGATGTAGGCGATAGAGGCGAAGCCTCTACAATTGCGTCACGGTGTGTGGCTTATCTATTTGAGAGTATGTAGATCGGGGTATATATATATATTCGCAGCGGAGACGTAGTGTGTTAAAGAAGCTATGAAAAAGAAAAGGGAACATTTTAAAAATAACGTAACATGATTGTCAATATACAGTAATTGTTTTGTGAGTGTTATTGAGTGTTGCTGTGATCAAGGATTCGATTATCATTATTTGTTTCAATCAGGGTTGTATTTGTACGATGTGTTGTGTTCAAGTTACATTCCGTGTTTGTCAATCGTTGTAAAGATGACAGGTTTCATTCATCGATTCGTTTCTTACTGCATCAATAAACAGCTTGTCTTCTTCTTTATCTGAGACCTGACACACTGCATGCACGGGTTTTTTTTTTTACACTGTCTTCCTTTAGCAGGGCATTGACTTTTTCCACCGTGTGCTTTGTTTCCGCAGTAGCTGTACTTATGAATATGCTTGTATGTATCAGACGCTTCATATTTTTTTGCTGCCTTTTCAATTGTGTAATTCGGTTTTTGTTCAGCGCTCTTTGGAACTGTTGCTTTTTGTCTGTGCACTGCGTCAGTTCACGTGAGCCGCTCGGTGTATCTGCATCAAAGTTTCCCAGCTGTGCTGGTGCCATGTCGTGCTATGTCCATGGCTGTATCTAATGTTACCTAAGTCCCAGCACTTAAAACTTTCTCTCGCAGTTTCGCTGAGTTTGTGCCAAACACCACCCTGACCATCTCATCTTCCTCTGCATAAGCACAGTCCTTTACCCGTGAATATTTACCCGTGGCAGTGTTTCTATTGGATTGCCGCTGACGGAAGGTCCTTATATGGGCAGGAACTAAATTACAAACGCTAGCGGCAGCCTGTCTATGAACTTAATTTAAAGTTTAGGTTTACATCGTGCTTTGTTTCCGAAGTAGCAGAACTCATGAATATGGTTGTATATATCACTCGCTCGCTTCTTATTGTTTCGCTGCCTTCTCAATTATATAATGCATGTTTTCTTCAGCGCTTTTTGGGCCTCTTCCTGGTTTTCTACCTACTGCGTGATTACGTGGGAGGCGTGATGATGTCACACGAAACTCCGTCCCCACGGGTTTCACGCTCATCTCCATTACAGTAAATGGAGAAAAACAGCTTCCAGTTATGACCATTACGCGTAGAATTTCGAAATGAAACCTGCCCAACTTTTGTAAGGAAGCTGTAAGGAATAAGCCTGCCAAATTTCAGCCTTCTACCTACATGGGAAGTTGGAGAATTAGTGATGAGTCAGTCAGTCAGTCAGTCAGTCAGTGAGTCAGTGAGTGAGTGAGTGAGGGCTTTGCCGTTTATTAGTATAGATATATATATATATTGTGAGGGCTGGCTAGGAACCTTACACTGGCCAGTGCACCCTTAGTGTGGAAGGACATGTGGAGACAGCCTGCACAGGGCATTATCTCCCCCAGATTACTAGATGGCAGCCCCTGTGTTGCAAGATCACCCTGGATTCCCACAGGGCATTATGGGATGTGGAGTTCTTTCACTCAGCCCTATTGGGTTTTGTGGGTGCTGCCAGGGAGTGCTGTGGGGACTAGCAAGCCCTACTTCATGGGGCTCAAGCCTTAAGTGCTCCAGGAAGTGCTCCAGGTCCAAGCCTTTGGGATACTGAAAGTATTTCCAGAGATAACACAAAAGGAGCAGCCTTCCACTACTTCAAGGGCCAGAGTCAGGAGGATGTGGATAAAACTTGCTGGAGGTTCAGAGATTCAGAGAGAGAGATAGTTAACGATGACAGAAAAGAAAGTGTTGCTGTGCGCTTCTGTACTGTGGTTGTGTTATGGGAAACACTTGCTGAGGGAAGAGTTTTCCATGAAAATAAATCTTCTTGTTTATTGGCAACTTGTGTCTGAGCCTGTGTGTCAGAAGTTTACAGAGATGGAGCACTCCCTGATGGCCTCAATATCTCTGTTTCATGTGAGCTTCTTTACTTGTACCTGGTTGTCAGTGACTGGCAGACATGTAACAAAAAAAATCCTTCTGTTTCTTTCCTTGCTAATCGTCATAAAACATTTCTCTCAATTCTGTAAACATGTAAACAGAATTACCGATTCCATTTTCAGAGGTGGTGAATCTTTTATTTCTCTATGGTAATAAATTAGTTATATTCAAGGCTTATGTAACTTCTAACCTAAACTTTAGTAGTTTAAGAGAGGATTTTAGAGAGCATCAGAAAGCTCTAAAGGCTTGCAAGGACTTTTCTGATTGGAGGTGTGTGCAGAATATTAAAGCCTTTCTATTTAGCTTTCATTTGATGTGTAAGAATGAGTCAGGTACTCTCAAGCTTTCTGTTTGAAGGTTTGTGAAGGCTATCACAATACAAATGATGCAGCCCTTGTCTCACTTTTTTGGTGTTGATGTAAGTGAAGTAGCTGATTATTTACTGTTATGAAAGCAGGAACTTAAACGAACGTGCCAATTGTTTGTAGCCTAATAGATTTGTTGGACACTTGCCAGCCTTTCCAGAAAGTATTTTATCTTTCTCTCCCTGTAATTTACCGAGGGTGAGAATGACATATAGACGTGACAAGACTAGTCTTACCTCAGCAGGTTCTCATTGTAATTCAATGAAGATACAGGATTACTCTATGAATTTCTTTCACTGCTATAGTCTAGTATTTGTTTCCATCTTTCCTTCTATTTTTTGGCCCTCACTCCTCATGAATTTAAAAATACATCTTCTCATGGTGTATAGTACACACTTAAATAAAATGTAGGAAATAAAGCATGAAAATGAATCCATCCTTTATGATACCAGCTTAATTCAGACATGTGGGCATGTTCTAAATAAAAGTGTAAGCTTTGCACCACATCTTAGCATTGACTGGGCAGAAAAGCTCTGTGTTCTAAGCACAGGGTCCAAACAACCCTGAAGCTTTGTGATCACTCGGACATTACCGTCTAGTGGTTGTACTCCAATATAGTGTTTGAGTAGGGGAGTTCTAATGAAGCTCACCCTGGCATTACAGCAGTTCTAACTTTGTACTTTGTTGTGCCTGTTAAATGTGGAAAACTGGTTATATTACTGACTCCTGTTTATCACTGGCATATGTACCAAAGGCATTAGATGAATTTTAAGATTAATCTCAATAAAAATATACAAAGTAGCCCACACCTCATCTCAATTCAATCAGTTCCCATTAACTCTCTCATGACAGCTCACATACTTAGTAGCCATAATTACACATTGATTTAAAAACATACTGCCATTTAATTTAAACAACTTGATGGAATATGTTGAACAAGACCTCATCAGCTAGTCCTGGCTGTTTCATACATTAGCTAGTACAATCAATATTATTCATTTTTATTGATTTTTCCAGGGCATTCCAAAATTTGTTAATAAATCCTTCTTTAAAAGGCGCAATTATAACATTGTTTATTTGAAATATAAAGAAACTGTAGATACAAAAAAACACACACAAAGGTCTGCATTGATCTAAAGATGGGGATGTATCACACTTTCTATCAATATATACAGTAAATCCTATGAGACTGTAGAAGACAGCAGACAAATTATCTTGAATCTGGTTGATTAGCAATTGTCATCAATCCTGCTTTTTGAAAGATTATTTATTATTGTTTATTGCTAAACACACTGAGTCATTTTGAAAGTTATTATTTTGGATTTTAGTGATTATTTATTTATTTATTTATCATTATTCTGGCACCATCATGTTTTGTATCCCTATCTTCACATGGTCACAACCATATTGTTTACAAGTTATTGTGCCTGTTGCTAGTCTTTCATGTGTCATCAGACATGATGAGATCGGTATTCGATTTTTGTGCTTTTTTTAGTTAGGAATCACCTTTTGGTTTGTTTGCTCTTATACTTTACCTACCCTTCTGTCTTAGTGTTTAGTCAAAAGTACTTTTCCCTTTTCAGCTTACTAAATGTTTATCTGCTCTTTGACTGCAAGTTTTGTTTGCTTCATTTGACCCTTTATCTCTCAATCTCATTTTCTCTAATGTGCATTTTGAATTCTTCAGGATATTCACAACAGCCATGGAGAAGAAATTCTGTCCTAATTTCTTCTTGTGTGTTTACCACAAGGATCTATCCTGGGTCCGCTGCTCTTTTCAAACTTCATGCTTCCAGTTGGTCAGATTATCTCAAAGCACAAGGTGAGTTATCACAGCTATGAAGACGACACAGAGTTTTATTTATCGATAGCACCTGATGATCCTGACGCTCTTGGCTCTCTGATCCAATGTCTTAGCAGTATTTCTGATTGGATGAGTACAAACCTTCTCAAGCTAAATAAGGAAAAAACAGAAATCTTAGTGATTGGCAACCATTGATATAGTGAGGACATTAGAAATTAACTTGATCCCTTGGGTTTAAAAATCCAGGCAAAGGTGAAAAATGTAGGGGTAATCAGCAACTCTGACCTAACCTTTAAATCACACGTTCACCAGATTACTAGGATTGCATTCTTTCACTTAAGGAATATAACAAAACTTATAACTTTTAAACTTTACATGACACTTAAAAATTAGTTCATGCTTTTGTTTTTAGTCAACTTGATTACCTAAAAAACTCATAAATCATTTGGAATTATTGCACAATGCAGCCGCCAGAATTTTTGCTGGAAAAAGAAAATCTGAGGACATCTCACCAGTTTTAGTGTCATTACATTGGTTAC
>JANRMT010062819.1:21278475-21317319 GCA_026402145.1 Polypterus bichir lapradei | reverse complement strand
TGTATATATATATATATATATATATATATATATATATATATATGACAGCAACACTCATAACAGTGACAAAACAATTACATTGATTACATTGACAATCAAGTTACATTATTTTCAAAATGTTTCCTTTTCTTTTTCATTACTTCTTTAACACACTACTTCTCTGCTGCAAAGCGCGGGTATTTTGCTAGTCTATACTAATAAAAGGCAAAGCCCTCACTGACTCACTCATTCACTCACTCACTGACTGACTCACTCATCACTAATTCTCCAACTTCCCGTGTAGGTAGAAGGCTGAAATTTGGCAGGCTTACTCCTTACAGCTTACTTACAAAAGTTAAGCAGGTTTTATTTCAAAATTCTACACGTAACGGTCATAACTGGAACCTAATTATGTACATATATACCGGCCATAGCCTGCAGCTCGGTTGCAGTGTGAGGCAGAGTTGCGTCCCTCATCGTCACACCTCCCACGTAATTGAGTGCCTGCCCATATAAGGTCGTCCGTCAGCAGCAATCCAATAGAAACACTCTGCCACCGAGCGGCTACCGTGAACTGACTGTGAACACAGTAAGCAGACAAAAAGCAACAGCTCCAAAGAGCGCTGAACAAAAAACACATTCCACAATTTAGAAGGCAGCAAAAGAATATGAAGTGAGTGACGCATACAAGCATATTCATAAGTGCAGCTACTGCGGAAACAAAGCATGGTGTAAACCGTAAGTTTAAATTAGGTTTATAGACACACTCCCGCTGCCGTTTGTCATCCCTACAACGAATACAATATTCGCGAGATACAAGTTTAATGAGAAAACACGAGGTATAAACAAGGCTTTGGATCACTTTGTAACGGAGTTAAAATTGCTGTACCGAGAAACTTTAAGTGCCGGGTCTTAGCTAACATTAAATAAAGCCGTGGACATCGCAAGATCACACAAAAGAGCGGCTCACGTGAACTGACTGTGAACGCAGTACGAGTCATCACTTCGATAAATGAAACATGTTCAAAAAACGCATTACACAATTAAGAAGGCAGCAAAAGAATATGAAGCGAGTGACGCATACAAGCATATTCATGAGTGCAGCTACTTCGGAAACAAAGCACGGTGTAAACCTAAAGTTTAAATTAAGTTCATAGGCAGGCTGCCGCTGGCGTTTGTCATGCCCACGACGAATACGATATTCGCGAGATACAAGTTTAATGAGAAGACACGAGGTATAAACGAGACTTTTGATCACTTTGTAACGGAGTTAAAATTGCTGTAGCAAGAAACTTTTAAGTGCCGGGTCTTAGCTAACATTAAATAAAGCCGTGGACATCACGAGATAGCACAAGCACAACTGAGAAGCTTCGATGCATGTACTCCAAGCGGCTCACGTCAACTGACTTTGCAGGACTGGAAAAGATTAAATTAAGTTCATACACACACTACCGCTAAATATTCGCAGGCAAATCCACAACTTAATACCGGGAATGCCTGTTAAGCATCTTAGATTCATGAGTACCAATTTGGGTGGTGAACACTTCGATAAATGAAACCTATTATCTTTACCACGGTTGACAAACACGGAATATAACTTGAACACAACACATTCTCCAAATACGAACTTGATTGAAAGAAATAATGATAATCAAATCCTTGATGACTGCAACACTCATAACAGTGACAAAACTATTACATTGGTATATATATATATATATATATATATATATGTAGATATGTATATATATATATATATGTATATATTTATGTAGATATGTATATGTATATCCTTCTATATAAAAGCGGTCGGCATTGTCCTTCCGTCCCGTGAGTGCTACGCAGGCGCGGAGTTTCACACACGCCCCGTCCATTTTGCAATGCATGATGGGATTTGTAGTTTCGTTTATCCAGGTAAAAGATGATTTTCTACTCCAGACTGTGCGATATCTTCTTCTTCTTTCTTACTACATAAAAGAGCTCGGGATTGTCCTTCCGTCCCGTGAGTGGAAAGCGTAGCGGTATTCCGCTTATCGCAGACTTACTACTTGCAGCTTGAGGTACGAAGCGACATGATGTGAGCAAAGTTCTGGTGCTCCCATCGTTCCCTTGATTTTGTGCGGGATGCGCTGTAAAAATAGACAAAATTATGTCTCTGGAAATAATTAATGTTGATGGAGTACAAATTCCTCACTGCCTAGTAAATATCAGGGGGGTTCAAAAGGGCGACCTCAATATAGAAAAAAAGTTTAAATTTCATCACAAAAATAACAGAAACTATGAGTATTAAAGTAATACCGCTCAAATGCAATATAACCAAATTAATGAGTTTGTATAAAATATCAAATTGATCTACATATTAAATTGCCTTAAGAAGTGGTCAACTTAAAAGTCGGTTGCCTTAAAAGGCGGGTCAGCCTAGTATATGTATATGTGTGTGTGTGTGTGTATATATATATATATGTATGTATGCGTGTATATGTATATGTATGTATGTATGTGTGTATATGTATATATATATGTATGTGTGTGTATATATATAAGTGTGTGTATGTATGTGTGTATATATGTAGATATGTACTGTATATATATGTGTATATGTATATATATGTGGATGTATGTGTATATATATGTATATATGTATGTATATGTATATGTGTATATGTATATATATGTTTATATGTGTGTGTGTGTGTGTCTGTATATATATATATATATATATATGACAGCAACACTCATAAAGGACAAAACAATTACATTGTTAATTATGTTACGTTATTTTTAAAATGTTTCCTTTTCTTTTTCATTACTTCTTTAACACACTACTTCTCCGCTGCGAAGCACGGGTATTTTGCTAGTCTACTATAATGTTTATGTTTAAGCTCAGATAAACTAACCAGAGTGTATATGCTTGTAAGACGGTGTGTAATAGGGGCTTTGTTGTTTAACTTGAATCATAATTACCTTCAAATAACTTCAGGTTAACAGAAGAGCAAAACCATGGGTAAATTCTCAGTGGTCCAACTTTTGACTGATATAATTTATTTGAAATAGCCATCAGGCTACGGTATAAAAGAAAGTACAATTTTTGAAAGAGGCAGACAAGAGGCATGAAATGGAGGGATGACATACAACTTTTAAAGCGAGAGACAGAGGACATAGGCAGTTCTGAAGACAGGCCAAAACACAATGTTCTCCGAGAACAAAAATGCAGTGAAAATATGTCTCAACAAAGAAGCAGACGGAATGAAAGAGCAATGGCACCTAAAATGTACCCCGATGATAAAGACTATGCCATGAAGGTGACGCATACTTTTATAGAATGCCTCAATTGGATTAAGAAGAATGGCTATTTTTAATTACATAAATATCTCTCTTTCAATTACACTGAAAACTTGCTTTTATGGACATTAATTTGAATTGTTCAGGTCGCGTGCTTTCTTTTACTTTTGACTTCTAGTATTTAATACCTTGTTTCTCAGCAAAAACATAAGTAATGATTAAATTTAAGCTTGAATATTACCTCATTGAAACTTGCCTTTTGTATTGGCATCATCTGCCCCAGTGTGCTTGTTTGAGTGATTCATTATTTTTTTGCCTCTTAAAAAGGTAGCAATCAGATAAGCTTACAGTAGAACCTGCTGGCCTTGTTGGAGTATGTCTTGAATGTTAGTTCTGGTGTTTGATTGTTAGAATTGTGTCTCGGGGTCAACGGTAGGCCATAAGCCCCTGGTGAGGTATTTGTGCTCTGTATTTGATCTGTAACCTGGCAGGGGCAGTGACAGGCCCTTGGCCACTGTTGTGTTTGTGACAGGAGTGATGAGTGCATGTCATATACAGTAGGTAAGTGTTATGGGGTGTACATGTAGACATTTCCAGTATAAACCTGTCCACCAATATAAAAAAAACCTTAAAGGATAAAGTACCTTTTGTGAACACTTTCACATGACAAATCATCTTGAAATTCCTAAAATAATGGGTGTCTGATTTGCTAAATTACTGCTTTTGTTAATCATTATATTTACTCTTTCTGTTTGTGATGTTTCCACTGTATTGTATTGTAGTTAATTGCTTGATACAGTACTGAGTATAAAAGGCACTATATAACAAACAGTATGAAACAGATATACCTTGCTTCATTTTACCATAGCCCATTTTAAACTTGACAGTGGAACAAAAATCAAACAGAACAAGGCCAAAGGCTACATTTTGACAGTTAAGGAAAGTTTTAACAAAATAGGTAAAGTTCAACAATTATTAAGACTAGAGTCACCAGGCACTATTAGATAATGACTCATTTAAAAGAACCATCACAAATCATTTTTCATACTGTTAAAGCCCCAGGGGACATTATTAATGCTGCAGTGTGGTCGAGAGAAGTGCAACTGAATGGGCTTAATGCTTCCTCACATAAGCATCATCATCATTATTTTTATTCCACTTTTCCTTGTAAAGATCATGGTGGATTCATGCTAAGCTGGCCTGACTAGGTTACCCTATCCTTGTCAACCTCCTTCTCAGGAATTCCCAGAGTGTCTCATTCCAGTTAAGAGATAGCATTCCTTCTATTTATCATGCGCCTTCCCCTCAGCCTTCTTCCAGTGCCTGATACACCACCATCTCATATCAACTAGAGGTCCACAACCTGTCAACTGGCTCCTGTCAATCTGGAGAATCAGCAGTTCTCCTCTACCTAAGAGTGATTGAACCCAACAGCATTGCATATGAACCTCCACTTTCATACATAATCTTAGAGACTGTTTTGAACCCATAATGTACATTTTATGTTAGCTAGGTATGCCAGTTGACAACTTAAGTAAACTGGGATTTTGAGGCACCTTAGGAATGCACCATCAAAGATATTTCTTGTAATATTACTTATACTAAAGATATTACTGAAATGGAAATTTACAATCAGAATCCATTTGTGACCACCGCATGAGAAAATAGCCCTAGTCTCTGTCACTTAATTAAAAGATGACTGGCGGCAAAGCTCTCCATCTGGAGACGAAGCCTTGCAATAATTAAGCACCAAAAGGCCATTGCCGTGCTCATAAAATTCCTCTTTGGTGCTCCCACCCCCCAAAACACAGAGATGCACATGAAATTACCCCAGGCATTGTGAATGTCACTCCTGAGGTAGCATATACTGTATAAGTGCTGTCAGGATGTCCTCCAGAGCATTTTAAGAAAATATGTTTAGTTGCATATTGAAAATGTCCCCGACAGAGATATTAATTTTATCTGTATTTTAAGATTGGCCAAATTCTCAAGTAATCATTTTGTACTGCCCTGCTGTAGCTTATCATATCTGACCTCCTTGAATCAAACCTACCCCTGAAACTTGGATGTTTCTGTTAATGTTTCCACTGTTGTCTTTGAATATTAATGTAGTAGTAGTACTGTCATGTAGACAGAATGAAGAGAAAGCCTTACTTTCAATGTTATTCTAAATCACTGTCACATTAGAACATCTCGCAGTTAAGTAAAGCAATGCCACAATAGATAGATAGATAGATAGATAGATAGATAGATAGATAGATAGATAGATAGATACTTTATTAATCCCATGGGGAAATTCAAATATCACAAATGCTTAGGGTCAACTGACTCCCTAATCTCTTTCTATAACATGCATATTAATGCCCACATTTGCTCAGATCAGGCCAGTTTAGGGTAGACATGTAATCGAGATGAAAACTAACGCAAACGGGGAAAGACGCACACAAACACCAGCAGAACTGCGCAAAGGCTGGGGCAAATCTGGGATAGGAAGTCCTGGAGCTGTAAGGCGGCAAAGCTGACCACTGAGAGATAAAGAATCATTACTCCTGTAAGAGAAGGCTTAGTCTAGTGAGCAGCAAACTAAGAAGACACCCAAGGCAACTACAAACAAAGCTGTAATTGTGTTCCTAAAAATGACTTGTGAACACTTTGGAAGCACATTAGATTTTTTTGTCTTGCACCTCCAGACTCACTGGTATGAGAAAACCCCACATACTGTTTGACTGTTGTCTAGGTATGCAAGATATCAAGCTTTTGGGTATTTCTTCCCTATTTTTTGGCTCTCTAGACATGAAAAACCACATTTGTAGGCCATTTTTGAATCATATTTTGTGCAGGAAATTAACCCTTATGATAAAGAGTAAACTAATAGATGTCTTCAGCAAAAATGATCAGAAGTTGTGAAGGTGTGCACGGCACATCAACCGACTGCAGAGATTCACCCCAATGGGATATGTGGGGTCAAAATTACTCCTTGCAAAATTTCAAAAAATGGGAATCAGCAATAATAGGCATGTGGAATGTTGTTTTATGCGATTTCAGGGTCAGTGACTATGAATAGGATATTTTTGATTTTTGATTCTTTACTCCAACAACAGCCACATTATTTCTAAAGCACATTTCTATACAAACGATGTACCTTAATGACCTTTGCAAGATGTCAAAAAATTAGTTACATGCAAATACAAACAAATTAAAGTTAGACAAGAATAATAATGTATGAAAAGTATACAAAAATAAATAATGAACACTTACATAAAACAGATGTATAATTAAAAGATACATCTATATTTAAATGTAGAATAGGTTTTTTAAGTGTCTAAATAACAGTTCAATGATAAGGTCAGTTGGTCAGGGTGGACAGAAAAAATGTAAAAAATAAATCTGTAGGGGTTCAAAGCCAAAAAATTGTCCATCTCTCACTGGACATTATACCTAGTCTCGCAAAAGCCATACATATATAATATACACTGTACACCAGTAGAATGTGCATAAAAATGGGTCGGAACAATTACACGGCTCACTGAGTGTCAAATGTCTACACAAATCCAACGACTCATGAAGGCTGTGCTCAAAGTAAAAGGCGGTAATTTTGAACTGTAAGGATCAGAAGTACATTCATTAACCTGGTCCGACAGTCTTCTGTTTATAATGAACAGTCTACAGTTGAAAAGGCTCCTAAAAAATTCCCTATTAAACATATAAATGCATGTTGCATGTCCAGAAAGCACATTGAAAGTTTTTAAATGATGCAAGAGAAAAACCTTTCAGTAGCATCAGATTATACGTTTGACGGCATGAATGGCAAACATGAACGATATGCTGTTACAGGTGCTGTAATTGCTCTCCCTTGTTCAGCGTTATGACAATAGTGTAGGAGTCGATGTCATCTTTAAAGAATTGGTAGCTATATTTATGAAAATATGAACTGCAAAATATGCATTTGAAGTAAATCTGTCACACCCCATCAAAAGGACTGCTGTTAAGAGAGCTGATAATGAAAAGTCACAGGAGATGCAGATTTCAGTACTCAAAACACCCAAATCAACAAATCTGCCTAACAGCACCAGTAAAGCACTGACAAGGCTTGCACAACATCCACCTTCTGACTGCATGTCTAAACGAATAACTAAAGAAATTTAACATTACTGTCTAATTGGAATTGCAAACATACCATGACCAAATAGCTATTGCATTTTAACACGTTTTGTGTCCATAGACCACAATGCTCATCTGAACTCTATTTGCTGTTGTTATGTCATATAGCGATGCAATAGTCAAAATGATAGAAAGATATCGAAGGAGACAGAGGCACTTCTCAAATGTGTGGAGCCCAGTAGGTGTGCTGGTCTATGTGTGTGTGTGTCTGTCTGTTTCCACTGTCACATATCTAGTTTATTAAGGGTAGAACTAAAATGGGCACATGCTTTACAAATTGGGTTCAAATTAACCCGATTATCCATCCATCCATCCATCCTCTTCCACTTATCTGAGATCGGGTTGCGGGGGCAGCAGCTTAAGCAGAGAGGTCCAGACTTCCCACTCCCCGGCCACTTCTTCTAGCTCTTCTGGGAGAATCCCAAGGCGTTCCCAGGCCAGCCGGGAGATATAGTCCCTCCAGCATGACCTGGGTCTTCCCTGGGGCCTCCTCCCGGTTGGACGTTCCTGGAACACCTCAACAGGGAGGCGTCCAGGAGGCAACCTGATCAGATGCCCGAGCCACCTCATCTGACTCCTCTCGATGCAGAGGAGCAGCGGCTCTACTCTGAGCCCCTCCCGGATGACTGAGCTTCTCACCTTATCTTTAAGGGAAAGCCCAGACACCCTGCGGAAGAAACTCATTTCAGCCGCTTGTATTTGCGATCTTGTTCTTTCGGTCACTACCCATAGCTCATGACCATAGGTGTGGGCATACTTATTGCCCCCCAACTTGGAGCCTGTACATTGGGGTTTACCCCGGTGGACGAGAGGGTAGCCTCCCTCTGCCTTCAGGTGGGTGGGCGAGCCCTGAATGTTGTTTGTGTGTATGCGCCGAACAGCAGTTTGGAGTACCCACCCTTTTTGGGGTCCCTGGAGGGGGTGTTAGAGGTCATACCTTCTGGGGACTTCCTCGTACTGCTGGGAGACTTCAATGCTCATGTGGGCAATGACAGTTAGACCTGGAAGGGTGTGATTGGAAGGAATGGCCCCCCCGATCTGAACCCGAGTGGATTGTCCATAATGAACACCATGTTCAAGCATAGGGGTGTTGGCACCAGGACACCCCAGGCCTCAGTTCGATGATCGACTTTGTGGTTGTGTCATCGGACTGGCGGCCACATATCTTGGACACTCGGGTGAAGAGAGGGGTGGAGCTGTCAACTGATCACCACCTGGTGGTGAGTTGGCTTTGATGGTGAGGAAGGATGCCGGTTAGGCCTGGTAGGCCCAAACGTGTTAACCTGATTAGTCTGTGTTAATATACAGTTTGGACACCGTATAAAAGATGTTAATACAAATAAAAATAAATTATTTTAAAATTCTATTTACCCCCTTTACTATATTGAAAACACTACAACACCACATTATTTGAAGTTTTGTCTTGTGAATTGAATTATTTATTTGAAAATATACACTCATGTCAAATCTGATAACTGCAACATGATCCAAAAAAGTTGGGACAATCAAGTGTTTACCGCTGTTTTAACACCACCATTTCTTTTAATAACATTTAGCAAATTGACTTTTCCCCATTAATCTATTACTCAGATCTTCAGCTGTGCACTTGTACAGGGCCTTCCATGACGTTTTTAGTACTTCATAATGCATCACACATTCATAAATGGAGACATGTCAGGACTGCAGGTAGGCCAGTCTCATACCTGCACTCTCTGCCTACACAGCCATCCATCTACTTGTAATCTGGGCAAATTGTGGTTTGGTGCTGTCCTGCTGAAAAATGCAAGAGTCTCCTTAGATAAGAGGATGTCTGGATGACAGCTTATGCTGCTGCAAAATTTGTTCATATCTTTCTGTGTTATTGGTGCCCTTACAGGTGTGTAAGTTATCCATGGGTTGTGGCACACCCCTATTCCATACCAGACACTACCTTATAGACCAAACTCTGATAATAGTTTAGATGGTGCTTTCTCACTTTGGCCCCGAGAACATGACAGCTGTTTTTTTTTACAAAAACTATTTGAAATGTTGACTTGATGGACCACAAAACACGATTCTACTGTGCTACTTTCCACCTTAGATGAGATTGAGGCAGAGAAGTCAGTGACACCTTTGGGCTTTGTTGATGTTTGGCCTCTGCTTTGCACAGTATAGACTTAACCTGCATTTGTGGATGCAGCAGTGAACGTGTTGACTGACAAAGCATTACCGAAGTATTTCCGAGTCCATGTCATGATATCCATTACAGAGACATGGCGGTTTTTAAGACAGTGACATCTGAGGGATCGAAGATCACGCACATGGTGTTGCAGACTTAACCTCTTAAGAACCAAAGTTTGACCAGATTCCTTGAATTTTTTAATAATATTATGCACTGTAGAAGGTGAGATGCCAAAAAATCCTACTGATATTTTTTGGAGAAAGTTGTTCAAAAAGAGTTGGATTATTCACCAACACATCAATCAGAAAATTCATGAGCCTTGACCCATCCTACCTCTTGCAGGCATAGGTCTTTTTCAATACATACTCTAACTTGAATTCCTCATCACCTTGTTATTTCAACTTGTTACATTTCCATTAGTTCTAAACTAACCCTGTCACAGCTTTGTTTAAATGTGTTGCAGGCATCAATTTCAGAGTAAACATAACTCTTTATAAAGCAATACAGTTCATTAGGTAAAACATGAAATATCATGTCTTTATGCTGTTTTTGTTTGAATACAAATCAAACAGATCACTCCTTTTTTGTTTTTCTTAGCACAGAATTGGAGTTGTACTATCTTTGCAGGCCTTTTGTAGAATACACAGAATATTAGCATCTGACTGCCAAACTAATTTATC
Organism: Polypterus bichir lapradei; assembly: GCA_026402145.1. Taxonomy (NCBI): domain Eukaryota; kingdom Metazoa; phylum Chordata; class Cladistia; order Polypteriformes; family Polypteridae; genus Polypterus; species Polypterus bichir. The sequence continues at coordinate 21,307,056 of JANRMT010062819.1, read as the reverse complement.
CTCGATGATCTTGCCAAGATATTTGTACTCCAGAACAATGTCTGTGGCATTACGGTCATTGAGAATATACTTAGTTTCCATCTAAAATCAATAACCATTTCCTTCGTCTTCCTTATATCCATGTCTGCTCATCTCATTTGTCATTGTTAAAGAGGTACCTAAACTGAAAGAGAGCTGTTAACAACTCCAAACGAATTGCTGAATGCTGAGTGTTTTCAACAAAGGCTCACACTTAATGAAAATTACAGCATGGGCCACCTTTGCCTTTTAAAAGGGATGCCAAAAAATTGTAAATTTACCCATAATAAAGACAGTACAAATAGAGAAATATTGGGAATATTAAGAGAGAACAGAGACAGCAAAGAATTGCACTGGGCAATGCTATTGTGCCAGGTCCACAATAAAGGAGAATGCCAACTTTACATTATTCTCTAAAGGATTATCACTTAAACTGGACATTGCAATAATGAAAATGGACACAACTCTTTAAGCAGGATGGCAAACAAAGTCAGAGAGGGTGACCTGTTGAATTTTAAGGAAGTGATCACAATAAAAGGAGAGGAGATGCTTGAGGAGAGGAGTAAATCTTAGGTTAGGTTAGGTTACATCTGTTTTGGCCTCATTTGCCTCAATTGTGGAAAGATATTACTGTCAAACATCTAAGACAGGTGGAAACCCTGAGTTACATGAAGAAACCTACCAGACTACAAGATGAACCACTTTCCTGCAAGACCTGGAAAAGGCTTGCATCTTGGTAACTGCCTGACATCAAGTGATCTGATGAGAAGAAAGATTACGACTTGTTTGGGGAAGCACTTTCAATGACCAATCTGTGGATATCAACTTCTCCTCAGTGATTTCTACAATTCAAACTCTAAAGATATAATATTATTCTGGGATTGCACTGAATTATCTTAATTGTACAGTATATATACATATTTTCAAGAATATGCAGCATTTATGTGTATGACCATGTGTGTTGTGTGTATAAAAAGTATAAATGTACTTTGTTTTTGTTGGGAACATTCTATTTTCAATTTCCTGTTAACATGTGTGTTCTTTCAGTGTTCTGCCAGTTAGCAGATGATTTACTAGTAGGATATTTAATGGCGGTCTTTCTTACCCTGTTTAAAAAAAATCATTTAGTAGTTTAGTTGCCACCAAGGGGAATGTAACACCTAATCATGGCATTTTGACTCAGTAATGTAGAAGTTCCTGAATTGCAGCAGATGCACTTAAATATCCACCACCTCAAAACTGCCATACTTATTGGTGCTTGAAGATTCATTTTTGGTCGTTTTAGTGCAAATTTTATTTTTACTGTTATGAATGTGATGTTAATGTGGTGCCATTTTGAGATGGGTTTTCATTGCAGGCAGCACCATTCTGTGTATATATTGTTTATATTAATGATGTCCATTGTCTTCCATGGCTGGCACCATGACGTGTCACACCATCATGTGATCACTTTTTAAGATGACACCATCCTAGCTTTGGGAATGTTCTGTCACAATGCAGTAATGTTGGCAGGCTACACAGGAAAGTAAAAGGGACCAGACGATGGGTTTGAAAACCAAAAGATCAGTAGAATGAGTGCCACAACCAAATCATTAAACAAACTATTCTAGTCAACAAAGGTCTGTCTTCCAAGAGATTCTTTATTAAACACACACACAAGTCTTCCTGCATATATCCACAGTTTTGGATGTTGCACAACCCACAGTATCGGCTTTTGGACCATGACGTCAAGCAGCATGACTTCTGTCCTCAGCAATGAAGCATTGAAACTTGACAATAAAGCTGCCAAATTGTTCTTCTCAAGTAAAAAAAAAAATGGAGGTGCTGTAACAGCAAAAAATATCATTAATAAAAATTAATATTACTCTAGGAGAAATAAAACTAGAACAGATCTCCTGTGGTCCAAAACACCAAAAAAACCTATATCTGATGTTTAGAAAAAATAAACAACAGTCAGTCATTTTCTAAACCACTTTGCCCTGAACAGGGTCACGGGGGTCTGCTAGATCCTATCTCAGCCAGCATAGGGTGCAAGGCAGAAACAAAGTCTGGATGGGGCACCAGTCCAATGCAGGGTGAACACACACACATAACCCCAACCACACACTAGGGCCAATTTAGGTTGGCCAATGCACCTAACCTGCATGTCTTTGGACTGTGGGAAGGAAACGGAGCACCAGGAGGAAGCCCATGCAGACACGGGAAGAACATGCAAACTCCATGCTGGGAGAACCCAGGATGTGAACCCAGGTCTCCTTACTGCAAGGCAGCAGTGCTGCTTAAATGTATAACAGTCAAAATAAATATACAGATTTATCATAAATCATAACAGGAGTATTGTAATTAATTTTATGTATTTTTTTTTTTTTGCACTTTTCTGAGGAATTATTTTGGGGATCCTAGGTGGGTATTACAGTGTTTCCGAGTTCAAGGGATATGAATTGTCCTGTCTTGACTAAGAGCCAGCATAGGGTGCAAGGCAGGAACAAACCCTGGATGGGTCGTAAGTCCGTCGCAGGGTGAACAAAAGGCGCTATACTAGCACCCAACCCGACACAGACAGACACACTTATAAAAACAAACAAATGTTTTATTTCCTTTTTGTTTGCCTGTGGGTAATGCCTTCCCCGTTTCCCATAGGCACAACACAGTCCCACAAGCACAGCACAAAACCTATGCTTCTCTTCTCTCTCTCTTTTTCTCCACCAGTCCTTTCCAGTAAGCTTTGTCTCCCTCCTCCCGACTCTGGCTCCTGGAGTGGTGGCTGCTGGCTCCTTTCATAGCCCACCTGGAAGTGTTCCAGGTGTTTGATGACCCATTTCCGGCTGCACTTCTGGGTGTGGCGGAAGAACCGCCTACATGGGCTCAGGAACCACTGCAGCACCCCCTGGTGGCACCCCCAGATCCCAACAGGGTCGTAGAGAACTCCATCTCCCATGGAGCCCTGCGGGAATCCGAGGCACCACCACCCACCCAGGGGGGCTGCCATCTAGCATCCCACGGGAGGCACTGGGAAGAGGCATCCCAGCCGTCCGCCACAACACACTCTCACACACCCCAACCACACACAAATTTATTTAATGTCATATCATAGTACTGTTTTAATTATTGACAGGGATTGACATCTTGGTAATTTTTGCATTGACCATTGTTGAGGCAACCTCCCAGAATTCCCCAAGTGTGTGCTCATGTGACATCATAGGCATGATTGTATGAAGGGTTATATCATGTGCCATTTTGATATCCATGTTTGAATAAAACTAAAGACTTAATGTGTGCTTCTTGGTATTTTCATTCTTATTGTGCTGTCTTACTTTCTGGCTTATGATTTTGATTCTTGTCTCATATTTCTGGCTTGGCAAAAGATTGGTTTGTCTCATTGGTTCTGACCCTGGCACGTACTCTGATTTGTTCTCATTTCTCCTTCTGATTTAAATATCATTCTGTTTTGGCAGAACAAGGGGTAAATTAAAAAACAAACTTGGTGTGTCTTCTCAGCCATTTTTAGTTAGCACTTTTGAATTTCTACTTTGTTTATTTCTTTGTTATTTTTATTTTTTGAAAACTGATGTTTTGGACTTTGTTTCGGTTTTTGATGAATGGTTTTCTCTTGCAGTAATACTGACCTTCTCCAGTCCTTGTTGACCTTGTCTCCCTTAACTTATATTCCCATATTTTTTTTTTCTCCTTGATCACTTTGTGAACACCTTACTTGCTTGCAAGGTTAATCTTAACACACATAACTGATTGTGGTCTTCCTTCAGTACAGAGGGTCTCCCCTACCCTAGCAGAAAGATTATGATACCAAGAGACCAATAGAGACGCTTATCAACTGGGAGCAGAAGATCTAAGTAGCTCAAGAATAAAGGGAGAGAGAAGAAAAGTAAAGAAATGTGATTACATAATTGTAGAAAAGTGTTATATGAATGTGCTCATCATTTACAGTACATGAAGAGCTAATTACATTAACTTAATTTACCCAAAATTGGGTTTATTTAACACTTTAATAAAACCTTTTATTTGATGAAGGTGGTGATGACTTAATCTTTATGTCATGAAAAATTCATAAAGATGTAAATTGACAGCAGAAGAGAATACCACCATACAGTAATGTTAGGATTCAGTCTGGTTTCAGGGCACAGCACAGCTGTGAAACTGCTCTGCTACAGGTAAACAATGATTTGCTTATGGCAGCAGACTCTGGACAAACCAGCATATTAATTCTGTTAGACCTCAGTGCTGCATTTGACACTGTCAGACATGACATTCTACTGTCTAGAATGGGGAACATGCTGGGTATCTCTGGCACTGCCCTCTGGTGGTTCAAGTCCTATCTGACCGATAGACAAGAGTTTGTTAGTCTTGGCAACAGCAGATCCAGCTCAGCACCAGTCACACAAGGAGTTCCTCAGGGCTCTGTCCTCGGCCCTCTTCTCTTCTGTATTTATATGCTTCCCCTTGGCCATATTATTCGTAGCTATGGACTGGGCTATCATTTTTATGCAGATGATACTCAACTCTACTTCAATGTTAAAAGGGGAACTTCATCAGAGCTTTCTCAGCTCACAACCTGCCTTAGTGAAATTAAAACCTGGATGGAGCAGAACTCTTTAAAATTAAATTGCAACAAAACTGAACTCCTGCAAATTGGGACTAAAATGCATCTTAATAAAATGAGCTCCTTCCCAGTCAATCTTGGCGGTGATCTCATCAGACCTGCCTCTACTGCAAAGAATCTTGGTGTCATTTTTGATTTCTCCCTTTCTTACTGTGCCCACATAAATCACATTAAGAAACTTTCTTATTTTCACCTCCGTAACATATCCCGTGTTCGCTCCTTCTTCTCCTTTTCTAATGCTGAGAAACTTGTCCATGCTTTTATCACGTCCCGCATCGATTATTGTAACTCACTGCTGGCGTGTGCCCCTTCTAATCTTATATCATAGCTCCAGCTTATTCAAAACTCTGCTGCAAGAGTCCTTACTCGAACCAGCAGCAGCGAGCACATCACACCCATCCTGCTCCGTCTTCACTGGCTCCCTGTGTCTTACAGAATCAAATATAAAATCTTACTAATAACCTACAAAGCCTTAAATAACCTCGCGCCAAACTACATCAGTGACCTTCTCCATCACTATGTGCCTGCCCGCCCACTAAGGTCCTCTGATTCTGGCAATCTTGTTGTGCCCCACACTAATCTACACTCCATGGGTGACAGGGCCTTCAGCTGTATAGCGCCCAGACTCTGGAAAGACCTACCAAAATTAATCAGGTCAGCTGACTCCATGAATTCTTTTAAAAAACAACTCAAAACTCATCTGTTCAGGAAGGCTTTTAGCTCTACTTGACTTTATTCCCCTTCTCTCAGTTTACCTCTCTGTCAAGATGCTCATGTAACCTGTGTGTGTGTGTGTGTGTGTGTGTGCTAGACCATCAATTATGTTGTCTGTTAGGCTTTCTCTGAATTTACTGTCTTAATCTTCTTTATTTATTTATTTGGTTTGTACTATGCTATATACTGTATACCCTGCCGTTCTTTCTTATATTCTGTAAGTGCCTTGAGCATGGGAAAGGCGCTATATAAATAAAATGTTTCATTATTATTATTTTTATTATTAGGATTCAGGGAGTATTAAAGGTGATACTGTAGTTAAATAGGCCAAAAATCACCCCATTCTGCCGAGTATTTCAAGCAGTTCCCAAGAAAATAACACAGTGATGGACAGTCAGTCTCATCGAGTGACATGTGTCTTCACTCTTCTTTAGTTATCATTTTTCTACATCTGTTTTTCATAACAACCCATCTTTTTTAATTCATCAACCAAGTAACCATCTGTGGAAACATTTCATTTGCTAAATTGAGAACTTGCTGGGCTGCTTTCTGGGACGGCTGAAAATGAATGACATAAAGAAGAAAGCACACAGTACATCATGTGAAAACATGGAACGTCAGTGCCATCAAGAACAAGGTGACAGCTTATTTGTTTAAAATTTAGACATATCTGACAAAACTTTACAGCATGGAACGCAGACAAATTCGCCTGTGCAGCAAATGCAGAAAGATGGATCTCCTACTTTCAAAGTGATGCCTGGAATGGAAATGAAAAGCAAAACAAACATAAGCAAATAAATACGGAAAGCCAGGATCTGTCATTTGTATCAAGTGGCTTTCTTTAAGGGGTCTCTAAACCCCACACTGGCAAATAAAACAAGCTCTTAGTCTGAGGGCAGATGCTCTCCAAATAACTCAAATGTCAGTGTGTGTGAATGCGTGTGTACTGTGAGTGTGTCACAAGTTCAAAGGTACATTAGTGAGCATCAAGTCAGGCTACTTTAATCTTTCAAACCTTGGCACTAAAATGAAATCATCTAATCGCTTTTAGCTTAGTCTGAAATTAAAACTTTATTTGTTGCATGTTACCCACATTTGTAATTACTTTTATTATGGCACCTTTTTGCTTCTTGATATCATGATTTTATCTTGCAGACTTTCATTTTGTTGTTCCCCATTCCTTTGTCTCTGCTTGTCACAGTTTACATTGTGATAACCAGTGACACATTAGTGCCATACAACTAATGAATGCTTGCTGTGTAGGCCACTATAGAGGAAATCAACCTGAGCACAATTCCAACATCCATCGATCCCCCCCATGAATCCATTCATGTGGGTTGGAGTCTATATGGACAACACTGGACAAAACTGGACCCCACCTTGGATAGGACCACAGTTTATTTCGCACAGATGTCAGAGGGGGACATTTTTTGTACACTGAGTCATTCAATTTCTCTCTTAGGAAAAGGAACATGTCAATATTACATTTAAAACCCAGCAGATGAACAGGCAATAGGCACCCATTGTTGGCACTGGGGTGAGAAGTTAAAAGACTGTTTGCAGATTGTATGTATTTGCTGTATTGCAAAGGCGTCACCACTTTGAAGGTTTTGGCTGGTTCAGATTACAAACAATACAAAGTTGTGATAACAGAACTGCTCCTTCCTTGGAGGATTTCTGTATTTACCTGACTTGGCAATTAACATGTTTGACAATATTGGTTTCTAAACAGCAGATCTGTACTCATTAATGGTTGGTAACAATACATTTTGTTAACTTGTGTTTTCATTATTTGTTAAAACCAGGAAATTTAGATGTGCCATTGTTTAATCTGGTTGTCCAGAACTGATAATTGCAGGGACTGAAGGAGATTTAATCTCTGGCCAGGAGAAGGCAAAAGGTAAGGGGACAGTCCACTGAGAACACAGCCAAGACACTCGGACAGAGCACAGGGGCTCGCAGGCTGACAAGGGTACGTGGCTGGCACGACGTGAGGCACAAGGACGGCAACACTTCCAGGGAGGAAGAGACAGCTCTACAAGGAGACGCCAGTTGTGGGTCCAGCGAGAGAGGGAAGCCGCATGAAAGGACCGAGCAAAGCTGGCAGACAAGAAATAAGGCGTGCCTAGGTCACAGCAATACAAGGAGCCCAGGGTGGAAAAAAAGGAACAACGAAGAGACGCCGACAGGGATTCCACGATTTTGACAAAACTTCTCTTGGGAACGAGTGTCCGGTGAACAAGAGTGCATCCGTGGACAGTTGAACAATTAAGTGTTGGGGTAACACTGAGAACAAACTGGACTTTTGCACCACTAAAGGTTGTATCATCCAATTCTGTTTTTAATGGACTTTTAGAGTGTGGACTGTGTGCTTTCCTTTCTAAAAAATAAATTTTCTTCATGATACTGTTTAGATTTGGTTTATGTTCATTTATCTTTTTAATGTACTTATTATTTTCTGGTGTAATAGAAGTTACTGTTGCTTTTCTTGAAATTACTGTTGTGTCTTTCATTGCGTGTTTACTCACCGCCCAATTTAAAGAAACCTGTGTGCTATTATTGGTAAATTTCAGGAGTTCCCAGTCTCTTAATAAAACTGGGTGGCATAGTCGGATATTTAAATGGTGTCTAAGTTAGATTACCTGTAAGTGTGACCTGACACCAGTCACACAAACAACATAAAATGCATTTGTCATGACAAATTCGAAAAATCTCAGCCAAACCTGCTCACACAAATGAGATGATTTAATGTGTCCAGTTAAACTACTCTGTCTGCTCTTTTATAAATTTGACAAGAACACATAAGAAAATGTAAAAGACCACCTCAGCAGGCGGAAAGCAGTCAACCTGCACACCACATGCAATGAAATGATTATTATTTTAAGCCAGCATTCACCAAGAAAAGTTTAAAAAAAAATCACAACACTCAGATAAGAAGTAATGACTCATAATGAAGGAGCCACTGTCCAATTAACTCTGCAAGCAAGTCACTAATTTAACAGTGAATGCTTTCTGCCTCAGGACAAAATAAACCAAAAACATGTTTTCAGCTTAGTGAACCTACTGAGGCGCTTCACAATGAAGCACAAAAGAAGGAGACTACCAACTGGCAACAGACAGACTGTGGCATTATGTTATGATGTTTACTAACCCTTCATGTCAGATTTTGCCTCACCTGCGTCTAAACCCCACCTCAGATTAATCACTTCACATAAGCCACTCAGTGTGGCTGTGGAAAATTTTATTGGAAAATTCTCCCGAGGCTAATTAAAAATTGGCTAGCATGACCGGTGATCCAGTCTCCTCTACATATTTGTGTTTTTGATTTATGACCGGGCCTAAATTTATCTAGCCTTTCTTGTCTATTCTTAATTTCAAATGAACAGTGAAAGAAATATTGGGACAAAATATATATATTTATGAATCAGAGGAATACGAGGCGAGACACAAAAAATAACCGGAATGGTAAAAAAAAAATATTTATTGATAAATTACAACATTCTAAACATTGTCACCTTCTATATACTCCCTCTCACAATCTCTACACAGTTCCATACGTATCTTCCATGGATTGAAACAGTGCTGGAAGACTTCTTGCTTGAGGTGCTTCAACAGACTTTCCAATTTTTGTTTTCACTTCATCCATTAAAGAAAAATGTGTTCCCTTCAGGTCACTTTTGATTTTTGGGAACAAGTAAAAATCACAGGGAGCTAAATCGGGCGAATAAGGAGGATGATCGAGGACAGGAATGTTTCTGGCATTCAAAAACTGCTTTACAGAAAAAGAGAAAATTTGCAAGAAATTTAATGTTGATTCACATTCGATTTTTTTCACCTGACATTGTCGCACCAACTTGTGTAGTGATTGCTGTGCAAATACTGACTGGGCTATTCACAGTATATATACAGTATACCCGGTCGGCTGTTTGAGAGGGCGTGTAGGAGGGGGATATAGTTCTGTGATACACGTCTGGCTGACCTCCAGATGGTTTTCCAGGAAAGCCCCAAGCCCAGTCTGGTTATTTTTGTGTCTCACCTCATATTAATGACATGTATTTGATATGAAAAAAAAACTGCACAGACGTCAGTAAGCTTACTAAACATTTCAGGTATAAAACGTCAATGTATGTTTTGTTATATATATTGTATTTATACTGTATATATATATATATATATATATATATATATATATATATATATATATACTGTATATATATATCGTCTATCTAAAAATAAAATTCTTTTCACGTTTGAAACGGAAATTACGCATGACCAAAGAACATATTATAATGCACTTGCGCACTCATGTTTGAAACTGAAGTTACTTATGACCACAGGAGTCAGGTTACACAGACAAAGTGAGACAGAAGCAGATCGAGAGAGAAGGCTCGCAGGCTCGCTGATCATTATTGTCTACATCCAAAAGTTACAATAGGAGAAATGGACATCATGTGTGAGTACTGTCAAGCACAGAGTTAAATTTGAATCACGTGGGATGTGTTGTTTAGACGGCAAGATGAAATTAACACCTTTAAGCCATCCACCTGAACTGTTGCTGTCTCTTATTTCTGGCGCAAATTCACATTCAACTCATTTTCTGCAGAATATTACGAAATACAATTCGTGTTTTCATATGACATCGTTTGGCACCACGGCTGCTACCGAGGATTCTGGCTTTATGCCGACACTTAAAATGCGGGGGCAATTAATGCCGTTGCCTCATGAGAGCCACAAATTTTTGCCTTCCATTGAGTGAGTAAAGCCACTGGGTAATCTGCTAGTATATATATATATATATATATATATATATATATATATATATATATATGTTGTGAAAGACATCATGCTTGGACTGGCATCCCAGCAGGAACTGAACTGGGATCCTTACCAGGCAGAAATGCCAATATTGCCAAAGGACAGGGGAAGATCATTTTATTCAGGGCATAGTCTTCCCCAGCTCACTAGCTGGCAGCCCCACTGGGTTTTGGTACCGCTACAGAGCTCCACAGGGCATACTGGGAATTGTAGTTTTTTGGGACAGGTTCTGTTTGTGCTGCCAGGGGGTGCTGAGTTTAGCCCTACTTTGTCTGGCTTCAGATGTACCCAGAAGTACTCCCAAGCAACAGTTTCGGGACACTGGAAGTACTCTTGGGTTTTGCATAAAAGGAGTAGCTTTCTTCCATACACGGAGACCGAGTCGGGAGCAGGAAGACAAAGCATGCTGAAAGAGTGGAGGTGATGAGAAAAGAGCTGCATGGTTAAATTCTGTGTATTGAAGCCTTGTGTAAAAATTTGAAAAAGAATGAAAACCTTGAAACATACTAGAACTTGTGTCTGTGCCATTGTGTTGGGTGTTTGGGGTGCTGCAACACCCACTGGTGGCCACAGTGTACATAAACTATACAGAACTTTGCTAGCTCACAGTATGCCCACCAAAGTTTTCTTCCCTTGATGTGGAAGCACACTGTTTTAATTAAGAGCTGTGTCCTAAATGAACTCTCCTCCTCACAGCAGTTGATCGCAGTTGTCTTCATTAATGATCTTGACATTTTCAAGCAAGTCAGTCATGCTCATCATTTCCGTGTCATTTAGAACCTGCGCCTGGACCTTCTATGTGATGCAATTATTATTTACTTCCAAAAAAGCAGACTGTGCACTTCCTTATGACTAAACCACTGCAAGCATCTGATGGGCTGTCATGGTTAATCTCAAGTTATAACCCTGTGCATGATGTTGAACATACCGTATCTTGAAATATAAGAAAAATATAAGCAAGGAATTGTATTTCTTTGCTACTTTTCTGAAAATGTATGTTTCTATTTTTTTTTTTTTTTGCTCTTTGCCAATGCTGCTTTGTAGTAACATCTCATGGATTTGGCAGACAGCTGATCACCAGTTGTGTATATATATACAGTATATATAAGTGTGCACATTGCAACAGGTACACACGTCGTAAATGTAGGAAAGACAGTTCTTGCAGCACGGAGAAAAAAAGAAAGAGATAAATACTGTATATGGGACATTGGGTATAAATTTATGGTACTTGTAAAAGCTTTTTTCAGTTTTATTCTCTCAATCACGATCACGCTCTAACACTCCCCCCCACCCCCCGCCTATCCTGATCTGACTCTAAGTAACAGCGCCAGCATAAATTCACACTCGATCTTATGCTGTTCATTTTCAAATAATATTGCATTAGTGCGATGATGTTTTCTGATTGGTACTATTCAGGTCATAAAATAATTTCTTCAAAATAACATATATACCTACGTCTGTGCTTTTTTTTTTTGACATCATACACCATAAGGCGCATACTAATTCTGCGTTAGCAAGAACACTCAACAAAACTGAATAAAAATAATCAAGTGACGGTGTGATACAAAGTAGGCAGATTCACCGCTGTTTGCGTGTCAGCTTTTATCCCTCTAGATCAGAGAATGTCCAGTTCCATTGCCTCAAAACACCACTCACATCTACAGTTACTCCCAGTTTCAAATAAAAACTAACAGCGTCAGATCCCTAGGGCAGTAGCATGTATTGTGATTGTGAGTGAGAGAATAAAAGTGAAAAAAGGTAACTTTTACAAGTACAGTACTATAAATGTACACGGTCTGTTACAGACGCAAACCAAATATATGTGTGTACCATATAATATTAACAATAAGAGCAGCTCACTACTGAAAACGGCAAATATAGGAGGCAGTGGGGATCAAACCAGTGGCCCCTTGATTACAAGTCAGCAAATCTTACCACTACACCGCATAAGCTGTTGTATTGTCCTTAAACCTTTTGTGAAAGTGTTTATTTGATCTTTGGACTTCAGGCTTCACACATTCTATATAGTTTATGCCTACATTTTGTAACATTTATTACTAAAATATAAAAAAGTTTCTGTTTTAACAATGTGTTTTCAAACATTACTGTAAAAAACGGAACACACATCAAATGCATGTGTTCCAAATAACAATCTATTATTTCCACTCTAAAACTCCAGCAGTTCACTCCCAGATAATCAAACAAGGCATGAGCTGGGAGAACTTAGTGAACGTTCTGCGACAGTGGGGGATGGAATAGCAGGCTGCTTGCTGCTTGTCTTAATCGGCACATTTACAGGACAAAAGACACTGATGGAGAGGTGCAAACAGATTTAAGGTGGGCTGGATTTACGAGTTTTCTCGTAGGCTCTGGTAATTCTATTGTTAAGTCTTTATTATTAATTGTAGAGCTGGCAATTAAACTAACAAGCATATCTTCAGTATGTTATTACTGTCTGTGTGGCGTTTGCATCTTTCCTTTTTTCAGTTTTTTCTCAAGTCCCAAAGACAGACTCTGGACAGGCAGCCCTGTATTGGCTCCATGTGAGACTCTGTATCCTGCGATTTACTAGCCTCCTGTCCTGAGCTGTCATTGACTTGTATGTTATGTTGACAGAAAGGATGCACTGCAATGATCCAGTTCATTTTATGTTTGATAGATATATTTTTTCATGACATTAAATTAATGTAATTTATTTCAAGTGAGATGAAGTACTATGTGCCCTAACAAACATGTTAAAACCATTTAATAATTTTAAATATGGAATTAATTAATGATTTTCTTTCAATTAGCTGTTTCTTTCAATTTGTTTCTATTGGGTGTACTGTTAGCTGTGCAAATAATAATTATCTGTAATAATGACTATCAACTCTTGAAATAAATTGAATTAAACTGAATTGAAAAAGTAGGACAAAGGAGAAGTGTGCCACTTGGTATACTTCCTAAACCAGATGACTCTTTGGTAATCTTTACTACATTTTGTAGTTTTTTTTTGTTTGTTTTGTTTTATAATTTAACTGAATAGTTCATCTTCCTATCATATATACATCCCCTTGTTGAGCTCTTGGTAAACTGTGGAAAGGCTACCTGCTAAATATTTATTAATGTACAGTATCTGTATGCAATAGTCAAATCCAAACTGAGGTGACACCTCTTAAAAAGTTTAAAATAATTCTGCAACTTCCTAGCCAGCAGGGACATGTATATGTATGTACATATGTACTGTATATATATTTACGCAGAAGATATTGTTGTTGAGTTGCCTAAGTTTTATGTGGTGATACAAACACAGAAAAAACAAACAGCAATTAGTGTGAAAATGAATGACAGGACCTAATGCTAGCATAACAAAAAGAACTATTTATGAAGGCATAGGGACCAATCCACAAGAATCCACATCCCTCACCAACATGGCTATAGAAAGATGTGAGTGCCTGCCTATTACAAGCTATCGCTTATAGTGCAAGTAAAAGCACCACAGAGCTGAAAACTACAAAAGAATATAAGCATAAAGACTATCAAAAAGAAAGGGCGAATTTGCTGAAAAAAGTAAAATGCATTCAAAAGCAGTCTGTTACAGCACACTCAGAATAATCAGAGAAACAAAGAATAGAGGTTCATTTTATAAACTATTGAATTTACATACAGTGTCAATCAATGCATACATTTTACTCTGGTTGGTTTGTTGGTTTACACCAAAATGGCTTAAATAAAATTAAAGTCTATTATATTATATTCTGGTTCTTCTTGTACCTTTGAGTTGAACCACCACCCTTGACATTGCTGTGCATATGACAACTGTCCATTCTCTTTCATAGGATATCTGCTGACTTGTTAGTCATCTCTTAATCATCTTTCAGTACATTTTGTTGTTCACTTGACCTTTATCTGGTTTCCTGATATGCCTAAACAGATTTCTGACATTTATTAACCCTTTATTCTATTTCTTTAAGATTTCTTTAAGAATGCTATGTTACCCCAAAAGTATTTTTCTACATTGCTGTCCATGGCAATCAACTTGGGAAACTGGTGTACCTACAGGGCAGCCATCAGCTGCAAAAAGGTGCTGTGAGTAATGAAGGTAATGTGCTGCTTTTCCTCTTTATTTATTTGTCTGTTAGTTTGTTTTTTAACCTGCTTATTTCAGTTGACTGTTGCAGGGGCACAGATGCAATCACAGTAATACAGGGGCTATGCACAATCCAACCTTAAGTGGAATGCCAGTCCTTTGCAGGACAATCACAAAATTGTTATGTATTTTAGGCATGTTTCTTTATCATGGTACCAGAAAGTGGCTACATGTCACATGTTGGTCAGACATGCAATTAAAAATGTCAGTGTACCAGCACTAATACCACTACTGTTACAGGTACATTTTGAAGACATTGCATGTTATGCTGCTGAACTTCCAGAACTCAAAATTATTGTCTTGGCTTCAGCAGCACAAGCAAGCCACTCCCAGAGCTTTTATCTTTTATAGATTGGGAAAATAAACAATTGATGGCTCCTAGTCCTGCTTAGAACCATTAGAAATTTTCTCCTTCCGTGTGTGATGACTGAAACCTTGCCTTAGAAACCTCAGAGGACTACCTTTAGCACTTCTACAAGGCCTTACAAATGCTTCATAATGCCCTTACAGTATTGCAGGAATTTTATCTTTTGGAATATCTTAGGAAATTTTGTTCTGGTATATACTGAAGATATTTATATTCTTTCTCCCATCTTAGCTGACGAAGTAACATTCTCAACTAAGAAAAACACACTTTATGTGGTACTCAGAAAATCAGAAATCCATATCCATATACCACATCGAGAATTCAGGGGGAGGGGGTGGCTTGTGGTTATGAGATCTCTCAACCAGGGCTTGGTTCACAGAAAAGAATTCTCCATAAAGGAGCAGAAACCACCAACATCCATAAAAATAATGTAACATTTTTTTGGTTTTGTAAACTATTGCTGAGCATTTATTAAAAAAAAAACAAAAAACTAGCTCTCTTATCACCAGAGGTGGGTAGTAACGAGTTACATTTACTCCGTTACATTTACTTGAGTAACTTTTTTAAAAAATTGTACTTCTACGAGTAGTTTTACTGCACCATACTTTTTACTTTTACTTGAGTACATTTGTGAAGAAGAAACGCTACTCTTACTCCGCTACATTGGGCAACACTCGACTCGTTACTTTTTTCCATTTACACATTAGATACGCTATATTTTAGTCGGAGAGAAGTCGCCAGTGGATCTACTGCATGACTGTTTCACAAATCAGACGTAGCAACAATGATCACATGACTCTGTTTCACTAATCAGATGTAACCATGCAGTCACATGACCACACACAAACTCCCTGTGTCTGCAGCCTGTGAGAGACTTTTTAGTCATGCAGGGCTCCTGTTCACTGCTAAACGGTCACAGCTTCACTGCAGGAACCTTGACAGCCAACTCCTGCTGAAGCTTAACCATCACTTCACTGAGTGAAGAACAAGCACATTTTAACCAAACATGCACAGACACAGACAGTCAGGTAAAGTGAGACTTCTTGTACGTGCACAAGCTGCCTTGTTCTAATGTTATTTTCTATCAGCTGTGCTATTTGGAGGGCAAATGAATATACAGTATTATACTGTCAGTGTACAGTATATCTTGTCACTGTAAGTAGTTTACACTGTTCAAACATGCATGTTACCTACTCTAGGTATCGGCTTCAAAAGCTTTGTTGTGAAAAACTGAGATTTGGAACTTTGTGATATTTGTGCATCTTTATTTTGTAAAGATGTTATTTATTTTTACTCATTTTTAATTTTATTTGGAAATAGCAGAATTTGCACATTATTTTATATTTTGTCTGTCGTATTACATTTCTAAAAAATAAATCATTTATTATGATCAAACAGTTACTCAGTACTTGAGTAGTCTTTTCACCAAATACTTTTTTACTCTTACTTGAGTAATTTTTTGGATGACTACTTTTTACTTCTACTTGAGTCATATTATTTTGAAGTAACGCTACTCTTACTTGAGTACAACTTTTGGCTACTCTACCCACCTCTGCTTATCACACCATCACTTCCCTGCCCAAGAAGAATGGGAAAAAGTCTGTCTGAACTACTGCAACAATCTGAACATGGGTTCTAATCTTGCATCATCAAGACGTCACATTGAATTGGTAGTTCGGATGGGGCTATCCATTCCCATACATTTCCATAAACATGAGGATTACACCTTTGTGCATTCTTTAAAAACAAATCTTTGGAAAAGAATTATAATGCAAATATCCAAGAACTACTCACCATCAAAGTGGTCTTAGAAAGCTTGAACGGATTGACATGCCATCTATTTTATATAGAGATCATAAAAATGATAAAAGGTAAAAAGATGAAACACCAGAAAAATGTGCTGGCCAATATTTTTTTTCAATCGTTTTAATTTTGTCATTTCTTTTCATCCTGGTGAGTAAAATTTGAAAACAGATGCATTGTCCTGCCAAGTCTACCTGGTCTTTTAGGACTTTTCCACAGACTGAATCCAATAAGCGTATTTTTATTAATTATTAGTAATTATTTATTTTTGGCCATTATGGCATTGATGTCATTGTGGCACACTATGTTAATGACGACATTCTAGCTTTGGGTTAATTCTAAAATCCGTCTCTGAAAACCTTTTGGTTGGGGATTTGGAATTTCTAAAGTGGTGATAATTTTAATGCTGTGAATTTTTAACATTTTTCTTTTCTAAAGAGCAATTTTTGACTACCTGCTAGTTCTTTTGACCATGATCTTGTCTTCTCCTGAAACCAGCTGTTCTTCTACTGCTAAATGTTTTCTTCTCTTCATTCAGTGGACAAGCTAACCAGCAAGGTAATTCACAACATTGGCTTTATCCACTCAAATAAAGCTAAATCAAATTTATTTTTGTATAGAACTGTTTACTGAGCACAGGCTCAGAACTCTGTATCAAGTCGACAGAAAAAAATGCAAATTATAAATATTACAATGTACACATACACAAAACAAATTTCTTTTGGTTGTGGTAGGACAGAGACAATGGACCAGGCTCAGAATGCAAATCCAGGAAGATGGATTTAGCACTACCCACATTTATTGTAAGTCCATCACTCATCCAAACAATTATGAATTCAACAGGAGACTGACTTTGTCCCAAGACTTTTTTTCTTCCAAATATATTTGTATAACTCCTTAAAAACAATAATCAAATCAGTTATGGTCTGTATACTCAGACATAGGGTGAGTAGTACTACTCCTCTCTGGTGGGCTGGCGCCCTGCCCAGGGTTTGTTCCTGCCTTGCTCCCTGTGTTGGCTGGGATTGGCTCCAGCAGATCCCCGATGGATAGATGGATTACTACTCCTGGCTTTTTAAGTACTTGAATAGGTTTTTTTTTTGTGTGTCTGTGTATTTTTTTTTTTTTGCATGTTCTAGCCAAACTCAAATGTTATATTCTACACACCTGCCACGAAGAATTCTTGCCCACCCTACAACTGCCAGTCAATTCCCCTGTTCTCTAATTATGCACACAAGCAAGCTTGCCAGACAAGAATCAAAGTTTGGCTTGTCATTTAGCAACCTCTAATTTACATTGATCACAATTTTCAACAAACTGTGATCACAACATCTCAAAAGACAAGTAGGCCTAAAGCAACTATTATTAAGTGGTGAAGCAGCTAATCCATTGTATTTACCAATAAAATGTAATTAGGTAGGTATCATGATCCGGTTTTCACGGTCATTAGCATTTCTTTGCTGGGTGCACATCCATTATATTAAAAGGTTACCATTTACACCACAAATGACAAGTCTATCTGGGAAGGCATGAAGACAAATGGCAACAATTTCAAACGAAAACATCAACAGAACAACTTCTGTTATTGCAAAGAGCACACCTCTGGCACCCTTTCATAAAACTGAGGACTTTAAAGGGAAGCAACTTCTTTGTGCCCCTAAACAAGTATGACTGCAATAACAGAGTAAACTGTATTTGCTGTATCTTTACAGATTCACAACACTTACACAAAATGACTGAGTCGGTTTGTTCTAATTATATCATACTTGGTCAGGACTCTGTGCTTGTGAATGAGAGATCTTCCCATCCTTGTATGATGAGAAAAAAAAATAAATACAAGCAATAATGTTAAATATAAAGAAAGAAACCACATTCTCCATTTTATATCATAAGTTTACATCATCCACCTTAATAAAATAACTGTCTCTCTGCACGTCCACCTGGCTGCTATTTCTCTATCATTCCAAAAGAAGGTGCATCACTAACATATTTAGTAATAAAATGCATTGCATTAGTCATTCCAACAGATGGTGCATCACAGACATTAATACTGCTTTTATGAATCCCATACCAAATGACATATAACAGAGACATATACATTGCATGACACACTGTAAGCATTAAGGCTGAGGTCTACATTGATTGCTTAGATTTCAATCCATTTTAGATGGGTAGCACAGCCAGTGCAATATAAACTTTTTATTTCATACAATATATTAAATTAAATTAAAAATATAGGCACGGTGGTGCAGTGGGTAGCGCTGCTGATTCGCAGTTAGGAGACCCGGGTTCGCTTCCCGGGTCCTCCCTGCGTGGAGTTTGCCTGTTCTCCCCATGTCAGAGTGGGTTTTCTCCAGAGGCTCCAGGTTCTTCCCACAGTCCAAAGACATGCAGGTTAGGTGTAAATTGTCCCTAGTGTGTGCTTGGTGTGTGTGTGTGCCCTGCGGTGGGCTGGCGCCCTGCCTGGGGTTTGTTTCCTGCCTTGCGCCCTGTGTTGGCTGGGATTGACTCCAGCAGACCCCCGTGATCCTGTAGTTCGGATATAGCGGGTTGGATAATGGATGGATGGATGGATCAGGGGTTGCCCAAGACGGAGAATTAGATGCAGGGATAGCTCACACAGTGCAGTGTGGGTGGAACAATTGGAAGAAGATATTGGGAGTATTGTGTGATTGAAGAATTAATGAGGAGGTTAAAGGTAAGGTTTGTAAGACAGTCATAAGACCAGCAATGACGTATGGAGCTGAAACATGTGCAGTAAAGGGAATGCAGGAGAAGAAGTTACATGTGGCAGAAAAAAGAATGTTGAGATGGATGTGTGGAGTTACAAAGAAGAACAGAATAAGAAATGAAATAATCAGAGGCACAACAAAAATGGAGGAGATACCTAAGAAAGTACAGGAAAGTGGTATGGACATGTGAAGAGGAGAGACAAGGGATCTGTGGACAAAAGAGTGATGGGAATGAAAGTACAGGGGAAGAGAAAGTAAAGCAGGCCACAGCGGAGGTGAAAGATAAAGTAAAAGAAGTTCTGAAGGAAAAGGGCTTGACCTGGCAGGAGGTTGTAGCCAAAGTTTTGAAGTGTACCTCTGTGAGGTTTATACAATAGTATATTATTTTACTCAAAACAGGTAAGTAAGGTCTTAAATAAATAAAGCTGAAGTCATGCAAACCAGCTGACAGGGAGAAGGCATTACTGCCATGTAAGCAACCTAACAGGGAGATGGAAAGAGACAAGTGGAGACAACTCAGGCAGGCTATTAAAGGAGAGTAGGTGTACACCATGGTCTGATGATCTCTTCTTTGTCAACAGTTACTGTTTGGTATATCCATTTAACTAATGCCAGCAAAAGATTGTATCCCCATGTTTGGGAATTGCATGTTCTTATTTTGGAACCAAAGACAGTTAGAAAAATATAAAAGACCTGGCATTGCACTGCAAAATTGGAGCTGAACTACAGACAGATGGAAGACGTCGCTCCTGCCCGTACCTAGAAGTCATGCCTTCTGTACTTTTGAAGAAGCCAGAGCCGACTGCAGGAACCTCACAACTGCACATTTCTGCCAGGAGCTCTCTCTCAAAAATTGTATTATTGTGAGTGTCAGGTGATATTAAAAGAAGCTAAGTACATCCTTACTTTAGTTATTTTTTTATTTTCTTAATCTAAGAAATACTGCTGTACCCATAGAAAAGGGTATGGTGTTTTATGTTATAATAAAATTTCTATATATGTATATGTATATATATACATATATATAAGGGGAGGGAAAAACTACAGTTCGTAATTGCAAGTACACTCTAATAATAAGAAGAGGGAGGCAAATAATACAAACAAATAATAGAATAATTAATAAATAAATAATAATATAAGAATAAACTCTGTGTTTTGCATACTCATAGCTGTAAACCTGATTTTGCCCACCCCTTTATATTGTATACAGTATTAGTAAAAGCTGCAATCTCTAACAAACATATTCCCAGGGAGTGTACGCCCCCTGTAGGATTCAGAGGTGCAGGACTGAATGGCATGCAGAGGGTGGGCTGCTCCCAATCCCAGCACTGCCATTTGTCTCCAGTTTCCTTTGGTCCTATCTAAATTTTAAATTGTAGACTGTGTTCACTCTACCTTAAGATTGCAATATGAGTTATACACATACATACTGTAACATAATAAGTAAAATAAATGGAATTAAAACAGTGTTTCTTCTCTCAGCACTGCTCTTATGAAACAGTCCAGAAAGATCATTTATAGGTCTGAAATTGTAGATCACAGCTTGTTCTCAGTTAACAGCATGTCCTGGTGTCCACACATCCAAAAATAAAAAATAGAAAAAAATCAAATAATGTCCTCTTGTTAATGAAAGGTTCCCTCTGTAAAGTAGTCTTTGATTATCAGAAAAATGTACACTCTTGAGAGCATAAACATGATTCATGAGTTCCTATTCAGCTATCCATTTATCTTTCTGTTCTTTTTCAGACCCATTTAATCCATCTTATGTCTGTGGGGAGCTGGCGCCTATTCTGACAGCAGCAGGTGCAAAGTGAGTACCAATTCTTAATGGATTGTCAGACCATTGCAGGACCCATTCATGCTGCATAATTTCAGTTCCAAATTGTCAGTAAGTCTATAAGTCATATCTGAGGTAGGAGTTGACATAGCTCAAGACATTCAAGCGGGAACTCTTCGAGTTCCTGATATTGCAACACCTGTGAACACTTAGTAAGCTTTAAAGGGCTTTGTCTTTCAAACAGTTTTTTATTCTAACTAGTCCCACACCTTCAATTCAAAGATCATGTTCTGTCCCATGATAAATCTAAAAGGTTTGCGAACATCTACAATTTTGTCAAGCTATTTCTCTTCTAGCCTCTTGAGGGGAATAGGAAATTTGTACCCGGCCTGCCCCCCAGTTTTCTTTGAATTGGATTTCAGTGACTGCAACTCCCTGTTGCCTTTCCAGAGATCCTCACTAGGGGTCTTTTGCCCTCAGTAGTGATGCAGGACTGTACCAACCCTGGTTGTTCCCTTGCCCATGGGCACCTCATGATAGTTGGACACCTTATGGTTAATAACAGGACATGTCTTTCAAAAGAGGAAGGACACTCACACAAACACAAGCAGAGCCTGCAAGTGTCACACCAAAGAACCCCCCACACAAACTATACTGGAGTAGGAGCCAGGAGTCATTGCTAAAAATATAAGCAAGCAAACAATTCTGAACCATGTCTTTAAACATATATATTTAATGTACTAACAGAGCTTAAGATGTTATTTTGTTCTTTCCCACCAAAATGACTATTGCTGCTAAAAGAAAGTCACCAAAACAATTTAAAAGGGTTTGGTTAAACACAGAAATATGAAGACAATTAATGGTATTCACTAGCTCAGATATTAAACTCTGACTGAGGACAATTCTGATCAATCCCACAACAACTATTTAGAATGCCTGGTCCGAAATTCTGATTTGTTCTCTTCATAGCATAATTACCAATAATTCATAATTGAGGCTGCAACACTTGACATTACTGAAGACCGAACAGTGTAGCCATTTGTGAAGCCTGTTAGGGGATATCCAAGCATGTGCTGTGCAAAGGGGGGGCAGGCGTCAAGCACATATGACATCTCATAAATTACCAGTTGAAAAATTCGGAATCTTTGTGATGAAGTAATTTTGGTGTTCTGAGAACAATCTGGAACTGAGCAAATCCAAAATGTGGAGATGTCAGTGGACTTCAGGAGAGGCCCCCCAGTATTACCTCCACACTCCATGCTTAACAATAAGGTGACATTTTATGGAAACCTTCCCGTTTCTGGGCTATATAATCACCCGACACTTGACATGGCAGACCAACATTGACTCCACAATAAAAAAGACACATCAACAGATGTACTTCCTGTGACAGCTGAGGGAGTTCAATCTACCACAGGAGCTGCTGATTAAGTTCTATACAGCAATCATCGAGTCTGTTCTAAGCTCATCCATTACAGTGTGGTTTGGATCAGCACCCAAAGAAGACAAGAAGAGGCAACAGTGAATAGTCAGGTCTGCGGAAAGGATCATTGGCAGCAGCCTTCCCAACGTACAGAACCTGAACTATTCCTGGGTCATGAAGTGGGCAGGGAAAATCATCACCAACCCCTTACATCCAGGCCACAACATTTTTGAACTTCTCCCATCTGCCAGGCATTCTAGACTAAACTGCACCAGCACAAGTAGAGGTAACACTTAAGTTTAAGTAATTCAAAATTACATCTATTACTCGTTTACTCTTATGTTACAAGACCTTAACAAAGGTTTCTTTTTTTTGACTTCATAACACTTATAAAACATCAACAGACAGGGTATTCATGCCTGTGCAGCGTGGCATATTGGCATATTGAAAATTACTTCTTAATATGAAGGATCACTCCAAAGGTAAGTTATGTTAGAAGGTCACATTGCAGAGATGAATAAACACTTTACTAATGATTTGATCTTTTTAAATTATGATGTAAAATCACAAGTGCTACTTTAAAATGTATTCTTTAATAAAAACACAGGGACACAGATGGAAACTAAGTAAATTTCATACAAATGTTGCAAACTTTTCACTGACACAGAGAAAAAATACACATTACTTTAACAAGTAGGGGGTAGAGAGCAGGATTTAAGGGTCCTTCAAAGTTCAACTCAGAGGCAGGTCACATAACAGAGCACATTTATGCACCCTTATTGACTCATACAGGGCTAATTAGAAGTTTCCAGTTAACTGAAATTACACAGTTTTATGATTTAGGAGAAGAACCCACTTATGTACTGTATGGGAAAACATGGCAAATCTACAGAGACAGTGACTAGACTGGGATTCAGAACAAGCCACTTGCTATCCACTGTGCCATCCAATATGCAGATAATGACTGTGATAATAATTGACATCAGACATCATAAAGGTTTGGGGCAGCCACCCGTATAATATCCCTGGCTGCAAAAGGTTTAGATAAGAACAGAGTTGTTCACAAGACTGAGTCCAAAACAAAACTGATTAACTAGAGGCAAGATGGTGGCTTTAAACGCCCATAGAGGAAGTGATGTCATCAAAGGGGCCGGTACAGGAAGTGATGTCATTGGAACTGGTTGTGACGTCATCCAGGGCACCGGAATCAGCAGTGGTGTCAGCGGGACCGGAAGTGGTGTAATCCAAGGTGCTGGAACCTGTCAGGATTTCCCGGAAGGGGTCTGCAAGGAACTGAGAAAGACAATCTTTCTGGTCTGATGTGGTATTACAATTACTCAAGCCCTTTAGCCGCCTCCTACTTGCATGTGTGTGACATGACATTGATATTTTCTAAAATGGCGTACTAACTGCTTTCCCAAAAACACATCAGAACTCTCCAAGAACTGACTGCAGATTGCACATCCATCCACAATCAATCAATAATTAGAGAGTATTGTATAAGAGAATGCCACCCCCATTAATCACTTCAAAGCGTTCAAGCTTTTTGGTATCCATTAAATGAATTCCTTGTCCCAGGCACTTAGTAGATTCAGATTTCATCTTGGCAACAATTGATAACCCAATCATTACATCACATAACATTCTCAAACCCTTTAAATCCAATTCAGGGACATTTGAGACCAGAACTTATCCTGGCATCCCTTGGCACAAGGCAGATTTATAGACTTGCATAAATATATGTGAGTTCTTCCATTAAGTTATCTATACTAATAAACGGCAAAGCCCTCACTGACTCACTCACTCACTCACTCACTCACTCACTGACTGACTGACTGACTGACTGACTGACTGACTCATCACTAATTCTCCAACTTCCCGTGTAGGTAGAAGGCTGAAATTTGGCAGGCTTATTCCTTACAGCTTCCTTACAAAAGTTGGGCAGGTTTCATTTCGAAATTCTACGCGTAATGGTCATAACTGGAAGCTGTTTTTCTCCATTTATTGTAATGGAGATGAGCATGAAACCCGTGGGGGCGGAGTTTCGTGTGACATCATCACGCCTCCCACGTAATCACGCAGTACGTAGAAAACCAGGAAGAGGCCCAAAAAGCGCTGAAGAAAACATGCATTATATAATTGAGAAGGCAGCGAAACAATAAGAAGCGAGCGAGTGACATATACAACCATATTCATGAGTTCTGCTACTTCGGAAACAAAGCACGATGTAAACCTAAACTTTAAATTAAGTTCATAGACAGGCTGCCGCTGGCGTTTGTAATTTAGTGCCTGCCCATATAAGGCCGTCCGTCAGCGGCAATCCAATAGCAAACTGCCACGGGTAAATATTCATGGGTGAAGGACTGTGCTTATGCAGAGGAAGATGAGATGGTCAGGGTGGTGTTTGGCACAAACTCAGCGAAACTGCGAGAGAAAGTTTTAAGTGCCAGGACTTCGGTAACATTAAATACAGCCATGGACATAGCACGACATGGCAACAGCACAGCTGGGAAACTTCGATGCATGTATACCGAGCGGCTCACGTGAACTGACGCAGTGCACAGACAAAAAGCAACAGTTCCAAAGAGCGCTGAACAAAAACCGAATTACACAATTGAAAAGGCAGCAAAAAAATAGGAAGCGTGTGATACATACAAGCATATTCATAAATGCAGCTACTGCGGAAACAAAGCACACGGTGGAAAAAGTCAATGTCCCGCTAAAGGAAGACAGTGTAAAAAAAAAAACCCGTGCATGCAGTGTGTCAGGTCTCAGATAAAGAAGAAGATGAGCTGTTTATTGATGCAGTAAGAAACGAATCGATGAATGAAACCTGTCATCTTTACAACGATTGACAAACACGGAATGTAACTTGAACACAACACATCCTACAAATACGAACCTGATTGAAAGAAATAATGATAATCAAATCCTTGATGACAGCAACACTCAGTAAAACTCACAAAACAATTACTGTATATTGACAGTCATGTTACGTTATTTTTAAAATGTTCCCTTTTCTTTTTCATAGCTTCTTTAACACACTACGTCTCCGCTGCGATACGCGGGTATATATATGTATATATATACCCCGATCTACATACTCGAATAATGAATACTTTATTCGCCATCAATGATTGTTTTGGTAAAGCCATACTCAGTGTATTCATTAGATGAACGGTAAAACAGTAAGAGCGAGGGGAGGATGACTTATTGAGACACGCAGGCAAAACCACAATAGCACACGGGCTCAATGTACGAAAAAATATATCTTTTCAAGTTCTATTTAGTCCATATGTGTCAAACTCAAGGCCCGCAGGCCACATCCGGCCCGGCGTGTAATTATATCCGGCCCACGAGATCATTTTATATACTGTATTATGGTTATTAATGGCCCGGGTATATGAAGCGCTGGTAACATAATAAACTACAGATCCCATAATGCAGCGCTTCAGCTGCCTTGCCGAACACTTACCGCGTTAATCAAGTCTAGCTTATGATGGTGCAAGTTATTGCGAAGCTAGCCCACACGATGCCGAAGAGAAAAGTTGATTCTGAAAATAGAGCCTTTAAAAACCGATGGGAGGCTGAGTATATGTTTACTGACATTGCCGGTAAACCCGTGTGTCTCATTTGTGGAGCTAATGTGGCTGTAATTACAGAATTTAATCTTTATAACGACTGACAAACACAGAATGTAACTTGAACACAACACATCGTACAAATACGACCCTGATTGAAACAAGTAATGATAATCGAATCCTTGATGACAGCAACACTCAATAACACTCACAAAAAATTACTGTATATTTCTTTTTCATAGCTTCCTTAACACACTACGTCTCCACTGCGAATATATATATATACCTCGATCTACATACTCTCAAATACTGTAGATAAGCCACACACCATGGCGCAATTGTAGAGGCTTTGCCTCTATCGCCTACGTCCGAGGTTCGATTCCCGAGAGTGGATGTACTGAGTATGTACGCGTGCTTCTCGGTTCATTTTAACCTCGCATCTCCTTGGTTTGCGACGTATGACAAAATATGCGGTTAACGCAGAATCATGTTACGTTACTTTTAAAATATTTCCTATTCTTAGCACAAGCACAGCTGAGAAGCTTCGATGCATATACTCCATAACAAAAAATAACGCATTTAATCACATTTTCAATTCCAAGCAAAGGGGAACTTTTGTCAATGCATGATTTCCTGGTACATCGATTACACTGATGCACACATCACAGCTACACAAATGTTACAGTCGGATGAAGTGCGTTCCTACGACTGATCAGAGGAAAATTTAATTTAAAAAAACTACCCAAGCGAAGCCTTGATAAAAGCATGGTTTTGTGCACAGTGAAAAGCAAGCAAAATTAGATGCATTACAGAAAGCGGACTTTGTGGCTCTTACTGGGGATCATTGGACTTCCGTGACCGTTAGTAATTCTATGAACAAAATGTTCAATGATCACACTGTTTTAGCCTAATGTACAAAATAATTTTGGCTAAGGTTACTCAGAGTTTAAAGATTAAGTTGGTCAAATTACCTTTTATGTTTCTGACTTATTTTTTTAAGAAGAAAAACTGCACTTTATGTTGAAATTTTGGTTATTATTATTTAAAGACAATACCATTCTGAAAATGTACTTAAAGTACTTAAACTACCACTTTATTTTTAAGTCTGCCCAATTTTAACCAGGGATGATATTTTTGTTTCTGTTTTGAATTCAAATGCAGTTTAAAAGCATTTTTTTTTTTTCAGAAATTAAAAGAGCTTGAGTTTACAATATTCATGTCCATGTCTATTATTTGATTCTGTCGCCCACTAAAACCCTTTTAAATTAAAAAAACACATTTGCGATTTGGGGCAAATTTACGTGTGCGATTACATACTATTAATCAAGATTAATTATTACACAGCCTCTAATTAATTGGATTAATTTTTTTAATCGAGTCCCACCCTTAATATATATATGTAGATATGTATGTAGATTTGTATATATATATGTGTATATACAGTATATATGTAGATAGTATATGTGTATATCTATACTAATAAAAGGCAAAGCCCTCACTCACTCACTCATTCACTCACTCATTCACTCACTCACTCACTCACTCACTCACTCACTGACTGACTCATCACTAATTCTCCAACTTCCCGTGTAGGTAGAAGGCTGAAATTTGGCAGGCTTATTCCTTACAGCTTCCTTACAAAAGTTGGGCAGGTTTCATTTCGAAATTCTACGCGTAATGGTCATAACTGGAAGCTGTTTTTCTCCATTTACTGTAATGGAGATGAGCTTGAAACCCGTGGGGGCAGAGTTTGACATCATCACGCCTCCCACGTAATCACGCAGTACGTAGAAAACCAGGAAGAGCCCCAAAAAGCGCTGAAGAAAACATGCATTATATAATTGAGAAGGCAGCGAAACAATAAGAAGCGAGCGAGTGATATATACAACCATATTCATGAGTTCTGCTACTTCGAAAACAAAGCACAGTGTAAACCTACACTTTAAATTAAGTTCATAGACAGGCTGCCGCTGGCGTTTGTAATTTAGTGCCTGCCCATATAAGGCCGTCCGTCAGCGGCAATCCAATAGCAAACTGCCACGGGTAAATATTCACGGGTGAAGGACTGTGCTTATGCAGAGAAAGATGACATAGTCAGGGTGGTGTTTGGCACAAACTCAGCGAAACTGCGAGAGAAAGTTTTAAGTACCGGGACTTCGGTAGCATTAGATACAGCCATGGACATAGCACGACATGGCAACAGCACAGCTGGGAAACTTCGATGCATGTACACCGAGCGGCTCACGTGAACTGACGCAGTGCACAGACAAAAAGCAACAGTTCCGAAGAGCGCTGAACAAAAACCGAATTACACAATTGAAAAGGCAGCAAAAAAATATGAAGCGTCTGATAAATACAAGATAAGTATGTAATAAGTACAGCTACTGCAGAAACAAAGCACACGGTGGAAAAAGTGAATGTCCCGCTAAAGGAAGACAGTGTTAAAAAAAACCCGTGCATGCAGTGTGTCAGTTCCAGATAAAGAAGAAGACGAGCTGTTTATTGATGCAGTAAGAAACGAATCTTTTTCATAGCTTATTTAACACACTACGTCTCCGCTGCGATACGCGGGTATATATATATGTATATGTATATATATATATA
>JANRMT010062819.1:21244623-21269623 GCA_026402145.1 Polypterus bichir lapradei | reverse complement strand
ACTTCAACACCATCCAACCTTTCTCCTTAGGGACAAGCTGACAGAGATTGGAGTAGACTCACACTTGATGGCATGGATCATGGACTATCTTACAGACAGACCTCAGTATGTGTGTCTTGGGAACTGCAGGTCTGACATTGTGGTCAGCAACACAGGAGTGCCGCAGGGAACAGTACTTTCTCCAGTCCTGTTCAGCCTATATACATCGGAATTCCAATACAACTCGGAGTCCTGCCATGTGCAAAAGTTCGCTGACAACACTGCTATCATGGACTGCATCAGGAGTGGGCAGGAGGAGGAGTATAGGAACCTAATCAAGGACTTTGTTAAATGGTGCGACTCAAACCACCTACAACTGAACACCAGCAAAACCAAGGAGCTGGTGGTGGATTTTAGAAGGCCCAGGCCCCTCATGGACCCCGTGATCAGAGGTGACTGTGTGCAGAGAGTGCAGACCTATAAATACCTGGGAGTGCAGCTGGATGATAAATTGGACTGGACTGCCAATACTGATGCTCTGTGCAAGAAAGGACAGAGCCGACTATACCTCCTTAGAAGACTGGCATCCTTCAACATCTGCAATAAGATGCTGCAGATGTTTTATCACACGGTTGTGGCGAGTGCCCTCTTCTACACTGTGTTGTGCTGGGGAGGCAGCATAAAGAAGAAGGATGTCTCACGCCTTGACAAACTTGTAGGCATGGAGCTAGACAGTTTGACATCCGTGGCAGAGCAACAGGCACTGAGCAAGCTCCTGTCAATAATGGAAAATCCACTGCATCCACTGAACAGTATCATCTCCAGACAGAGGAGCAGCTTCAGCGACAGACTGTTGTCACTGTCCTGCTCCACTGACAGACTGAGGAGATCGTTCCTCCCCCACACTTTGCGACTCTTTAATTCCACCCGGCGGGGTAAATATTAACGTTAACATTATACAAAGTTATTGTCTGTTTTTACCTGCATATTTATCACTCTTTAATTTAATATTGTTTTTTATCAGTATGCTGCTGCTGGAGTATGTGAATTTCCCCTTGGGATTAATAAAGTATCTATCTATCTATCTATCTATCTATCTATCTAATCTATCTATCTATTGTTCTTTTGTGTCTCTTTTAGACATGCTGCTCTTTCTTCTTCGCTTAGTCGTTGACGTGCCATCTACAACATATAACATTGTTAAGGGCTGGGAGCACATGAAGTGTATCTGCCAAAACCATTCCACAAACTGAGAGGTTAGATGTCCGTGATCTTGTTTTAAATTGTTTGTAAGTAGGGTGTGACATGCAAAAGTGACCATCTCACGGGTCTTGCTTCCAAAGGTTGTAAAATCTAGTCTCACAGGATGTCAAAGTGTCTTTCCGAGAAGATCATGTCTCGACCCAAGATTTTTTTAGTATAATAGAGAGATATATATACACACAGTAAATAAATACAAGTTTAAAAAGCTAAGGCAAAAAGATAGGCTTTCAGGTGGGATTAAAAATGATGAAAATTGGTGCTGACCAAATTTAAAAAGGCAGACGATTCCACAGCTTAGGAGCAGCAACTGCAAAAGTATGGCCCATTCTAAGCTTAAGTCTAGAATTTCTTCAGATCAGAGGACCTCAGTGATTGTGAAGGAAAGTAAGGGTGTAAAAGGTCAGTAAGATAAAAGAGGGCTAAACCATTTATGGACTTAAACACAAACAGTAAAAGTATAAACTCAATCCTGTGAAGCCAGTGAAGAGAAGCTAAGTCTGGTGTGATGTGATTCTGTTTTCATGTGCCTGTTAGAAGCCTGGCAGCAGCGTTCTGGATGAGCTGAACATGTGTAAAGGATGACTGATTAACTCCAATGTATAATGAGTTGAAATAGTCAAGCTGAGAAGAGACAATTAGTGTTTCAAAATCATGTACAGACAGAAAGGGCTTGACCTTAACCAATACCCTGAGCTGACAGAAACTGGCTTTAACAATGGAGTTAAATTGTTTGTCAAATTTGATGGCATTATCAAAAATCACACAAGATTTTTTGTGAAGGTTTTACAGTAGATTGTCAAAAGGGCCAAAATTAATTGCTGGAGCACATGTAAAATCAGAAGGACCAAAACACACAATCACTGTTTTTTTCATTTAAACTAAGAAAATTTTGTAACATTCATTCATGTCTTTCAGACATTCCAATAAAGGTTTAAGAGAATTTGTATTGATCTGTTTCAGTGGAAGATATATCTGTGTAGCATCTACATAACAATGTAAAGAATTATAGTGTTTTTTTAAAAACAGATCCTAAGGGTAGCATGTACAGTGAAAAAAGAATACACCCCAGAAAAGATCCTTGAGATACCCCACAGGTGATACGAGCCGAGGATGAGGAGAGATTGCCCAGGCTGACTGAAAAGCTTCTGCCTGTGAAGTATGACCTGAACCATTCCAAAGCAGTTCTCTGTATACCCACCTACTGCTCAAGACAGGCGATAAGGATGTCATGGTCAACTGTATCAGATGCTACAGTCAGATCCAACAACAACAAGACAGCAGTATCCCCAGAGTCACTTATCATTTCATATCTCTGAGCCATTATTGTAATGTGCATTGGCATGAAAACTTATCAGACCTTACAAGTGATGAATATGATGTACAGACTCTATTTTAGTTCCCTATTTAGAGGGTCAATGCTGCATATTTGCACTTAAGGACTTTTTTGGTTATTTGTCGGTTAATAACAGCTACTTCTTGTCACTTCTTAAGGAACTGGCCAATAGGTCAGGAATATCTCAGCCAAGCTTCATTCTACCATGTCTGTTGTGCTGAAAGCCAAAAGGCAATTTGCAGAAGTGTCTGGTTCTCCTAACATAACTGCAATAAGTGCATCCAGAGAGAATGATGCTGCTTTTGTTAACAGTAAGCGGTTCCATTCCATTAGCTATATATGACAAATGTTACAGTAGACCTGGTGGCCTGGGTCAATCCGTGATTCATATATTTTTGAGGCAAAGCAGCTTTGACAGACGTGATGGTGTGACGATGAGGGTTCAGCTCCATGCTCCCTTTCAGCTTCTGGGAGCCCTTTTAACCCAACACCGTCTGTAATGTCACCGATGAGCTTAGCAGTGAGGTAACAACAAAGCAATGGGATGATGTAAAAAGTGACAAGTGCTTTTATTAAAAACAAACAACAAAAACAAAGTGTTCAAAATAGTGTAGTGCCCAAAGTCATTAAATAAATAATCCATAAAATCAAAACGTGGAGGTAAAAATTAATAAATAGAAAAAAGTCTTCTTAAAACAATAAGGTTAAAACACAATGCAGGGAAACAGTCTCTTTTAAAAACACAAGCCCGGTGTCCTCTTTTACCAGGCAGCTCTCCTGTTTCTCCCGCCTGGGCCACGCAACAGAAGAGTCGCCATACCTGCAGTTGGCCTTATCTCAGCTTCAAAACTGGTCTGGAGACCTCCCGATCCCTGGCTTCAGTCGCACACTCATCCCAGACCGAGGCTTGATAGTCCTTGACGATCAGGATGCTCACGTCAAGGACTTCGCCAACCAAGCCTCCCGACTCCCGCTGCCTTCCACGGCCTTACGCAGCATGTTGTCCTTCTACTGGTCACTCCAGCTCCTTAATCGCTCAGCTGGAGCGACCACTTCCTTCAGCCCCGCCGAGTGCTGGCCAAACACTACCCTTGTGGGCTCACCTTCCAGCTGCCTGCCTGCACTCACTCTCTCCCTCACACCGGCTCTCTCTCACACACACACTGCTTCCTGCTCTCCCGCAACCTCCGTTTCCTTCTCTCTTTTTCTTTCTTCCTTTTTCTTTTTCCCTCCCAACCGTCTTGGGCTTCTCTTTATAATGGACGTGGCAGCTGTGGCAATCAACAGTTCCCGGGAACAACTACGATGTGGACAGTCTCTCACCTGTGCACTTAGGTGAGAAACGGCCACACCGCAAATCGCCCCGAGAACTGCTTCAGCCACACTACCACGCCCCCTCGCTAAGCCGCGAGCACGGTGATTATTTATTTAAAAAGCAGCTCATTACATGAGCTGTGGACCCACTATGCCACAGATGGTACTGTACGTGGTTGGTAAGGTAACTGGCTGAACCCTCAGTTATCCATATGGCCTATACCAGGGGTGGGCAATGTCGGTCCTGGAGAGCCACAGTGGGTGCAGGTTTTCATTCCAACCCAATTGCTTAATTATAAACCAATCTTTTCCAGTCTCAGACCTTATTTAATTTCATGGCTTGTTAGTCTGCAATGTAAGGTTCTTATATCGTAGATTTTTTTCTTTCCAAGGATATCATCAAAATGATTTGAAGCCTAAAATGCTTACTTTTCTATTAAGTGTTTTAATGAATCAAACAGTGCATGATGAACACACAGAGATGTAAATCGAAACAAGCTAGATGGCGAACTGCTGACGTCTTTGTCATTTACATCTTATTACTAAATAAGGAGCCATTAAACACAATGAAGCTGTTTAAGATTGAAAATTAAGGGTGGGAAACCTTAGCAAGTGAAACCACTAAAATGAAGCATCAAAATGTCACCTAAGCAATAAGTGCTTCATCAGCAGTAATTGACTTCTCATTAAGAAACTGAGTTGGAATAAAAACATGCAGCCACTGTGGCTCTCCAGGACCAACATTGCCCACCCCTGGCCTATACTATTCATTGTAACAGCAATCATGTCATTACATGTACCATGTATTAGTGGCTAAATGTTCAGACGCTGGTGCCTTACGCCTTTCCCCAACCCCCAGAACACAGAGGAAAGGCACTATAATGCCATGTATGATCTTGAACCGTTAGTTGCAGCCACATACT
This sequence comes from Polypterus bichir lapradei, assembly GCA_026402145.1. Lineage (NCBI taxonomy): Eukaryota > Metazoa > Chordata > Cladistia > Polypteriformes > Polypteridae > Polypterus > Polypterus bichir. The sequence continues at coordinate 21,264,811 of JANRMT010062819.1, read as the reverse complement.
CTTGAATGCATGTGGAGGGGTGTCGATGCATCAGAAGGGAGGTTGCTTTACCAGCCAATGAAGTTCTGCAGCATTGTGATTGCATATGTATGACGTTGAATAGCATAGTCCATGTCGTTCAGGGGCAACTGGGCGACAGACAACTCGGCGAAAAGACAACTGGGCAACAGACATCTCAGCAAAAAGACAACTCGCTGAAAGACAATTCGGCAAAAGACAACTCGACAACAGACAACTCGGCGAAAAGACAACTCAGCAAAAGACAATTCGGCGAAAAAACAACTCGGCAACATCCTTTACCAGTTAAGTAATAGTTAGATTCAAAGAGATTTTTTAATGATATTTAAATGACAATGTAGGGCACCACAAAATTCACACAATCACCTGCTTTATGAGAGTCCCAATATGTTGAGAGTAAAGATATTCCTTAAGCCGTACTCGCAGGTCACCTTTTGTATTCTAAATAACGTTATCATAAGATTACAATCAATACACTTTATATAAAGGATTAGCAATTTTGGTTGCAGAAGTTAATGTAAGATAGAAATTGTTCCATCTGCAGAATAAAGTTCGTTCGTCAATTACATAAATTTATTTTCAACATTTTAAATCATGGTGTCATTTAAATATAATTAAAACATCTCTTTGAACCTAACTATTACCTAACTGGTAAAGGATGTCGCCGAGTTGTATTTCGCCAAGTTGTTTCTTTGCCGAATTGTCTTTCGCTGAGTTGTCTTTTCACCAGTTTGTTTTTCGCTAAGTTGTGTTTTCGCCGAGTTGACTGTCGCCCAGTTGCCACCAAACCAGTCCATGTATGGTTCTTTTAGGGCGACAAGCAGCTGGATGTCAAGATGCATTCATATTTGCATATTTACACGGTGATTGTGATTTATGAGAGGTAAATTGTGTAGAAATGTGCCAGATTTTTTGGGGGGTATATGTATTTTTGTGTTTTTGTGGTGTTAGCATATTTTCACACTTGTATCCAAGTTTTATAAATGATACGCCTGGATATGTTGCCATCTAATCACAGGGTCACTAATACAAACAATTCCCCTGACTAAGCAGACGATGTGGACTTGCCAGTTAACCAAACATTCAGTTAACTGGGTGTGTAGCATGAAAATTGAAGTAACCAAACGAAAGCCCATCTAGAGAATGTGTATACGCCATGTGGACAATGGCCAGATGTGGGATTTCAACTTAAGATGCTGGATCCATGAGGCAGCAGATCTGCACATGGCACTGGCCATACATTCATTCAAAATTGCATATATCTTTCATAATTAGATATATATTTTCATAATCCAAATCGATAAACTGCACAGTATACAGTATGTAAAGTAATGCATGTTATGTACATGATAAGGAGTGGCATGGTGGCACATTGACCAGAGTTGTGGGTCCAAACCCATTTTCTGCCTCTGTCTGTCCGGAGTTTGCACTTCTTCTTTGTGTCTGTGTTGTTTTTTTCCCCATCCTCTCATTTCCTTAAATACGTGTATGTCAGTGTGGTTCTAAACTGGCTCTGGAATTATTGAGTGAAGGTTGGTGCTCTTCAGTGGGCTATTGTGCTACTAACGACAGGCTGTATGCAACATTTATTGCATGTTTTATTGGTGGCGAGTACAAATATTAAGGAATATTCCCAAAGACTGGAAGCAAGCTAATGCTGGACCATTATGTAAAATTACCCAAATGTTGTCGAGTTCAGATTCAATGAGCAAATAACATTTAAAGAAATTGACATGCCTTCCAGCAGTAGCTGACACTCTCAGTTAATAAAGCAGGCTGTTTCAGTTTTGTTCACAGTGGCCTCTCGTGTGATGCTGGGGATTCGGGAATTAGCTGAGTGGCTCTGTAAGCCAAGGTCTTATTAATAGGCCCACTCTTCAAGTGATAATGTCTAATTACCCATCCTGACAGCTTTAGTAAAGGCCATGGTGGTCAGTGGTTAGTGTGGCTACATGTCAAATTTCAGCCTGCCAGTTGTCTGCATTTAGTGCTGTTTTTTTCAGGTAGTTCAATACTCCTTGCCTAGAGAGGAGTCAAGGTTACAAACAATAAGCTAGCATGGCATATGAAATCGTGGATGTGTGCATGAGTAGGCTCATGCCACTCCTTCACAAACAATTCAAATAAATTTAGCAAACAGAGTTCTGACCCTGGGGGTCATATGAGAATTCCTCCTTCCTTTTCTCTGGCTCCCATTTATGCATCTCTTAAGGCAAACCTTCTACCCTGTCTGACTGAGCTATCTCACTGTGTTATCCCCAGGGAATGTCCTTCATTACACACTTACACACTTCTGGTTCTTTCCTGCAAATAGCGCACAGCAGATTCTTAGGAATCTATAATTTCCAATACCCTTTCAGCACTTTGATCTTTGCGCTCAGCTCATTTCATTGACAAGAAAACAAATTGTGACAATACAACACTGTACTAGACTCCTAAAATCTCCTAAAATCTCTTACATAAATTTTGTCTTCAGTGTTTAAATTTTAACTTCTGCGTTTGTGTCTCAGTAGAAAAGAGCACATTTCAGATTTCCATTCATTTTCCAACAAAATTAAAAATTACAGGGAATCTTTATTAGATATATTACACTGTGACCAGACATTTTGCATTTTTCAAAGGTCTGTCTGCCAAGTGGTGACCAATCCACTCCTGATAGAGTAAGGAATTTGGTGGTTCATAATGATCTCTTACACCCTTAGGCATCCTTCCAGCACCTACGCCCTGCATTGGCCAGCTATTATCAGAGTTCCTGCTAAGCCTGTCCACCTCATGTTGTGCCCAAGGTGGTACTTCAGACCATGGACCTTTGCCACTGATGGCCTAGCCCTAGCAGGCTGCCCCTTATTTAGCTGTTCACTTTTACAGGTAGGTTTTTAGGAAGGGTCTAATCAATAATGACATAAACATGGCTTCTGAACATTCAGACAGAGGCAAGAAGGTCATTCAGATTGTCAACAAGCAAAACTCTTATGATCGAAGCATGCCGTTTAACATGAAAGAAACAAAAGCATATAAGAACATGGAAGTATAGCAATCAAAAGTCAAAATTCTGGTGCCTGAGGAAAGAAGACAAATGCACGAGAGAAGTCACAGAAATTAACTGACTACTAAAGATCCTGCAAGTAACCAGGCTACACAGAATACGGAATGACAACATATGAAACATACTGAAGCAGGAAGAAGCATTAAACGATCGATTTCAGAAACGACAGCTCCAGCGGTTTGGACATGCTACCAAACTGAATGGAAGAAGGTTGCCACAAAGGGTTATGCACTACCACATCACAGGGAAAAGAAGAAGAGGAAGACAACAGAAACGCTGGAGGGATAACATTAGGGAGGATCTCGAAACATGCAACCTTAGTAATTAGTCAGACAGTGGATCAGGCCACAGATAGAATGGAATGGAGACATTTTGTGAACTCATTATCAGCAACAAACTGATGGAAGAGAAAGAAAAAGAAAGAAGAATTCTGTTAAAGTAATAATATTTTAAGGAACAGACCACTTTTCAGGTAAAAGCATACTTGATTTGTAGGTATCTAGCCCAGTGCATGATTAAACAAAGTGTGGTTCGAGTGACAGAATTGGAACAAGTCCCAAAATACATTGAGATGCCAGCCAGGCCACCCCATTAAATGCTGGATACAAAAAAGCGTAAATTAATAAACAAGCACACAATGGCACTGCAACACAAAAACATGGTGAACTGTCTCAAAGTTTGCCATTCTATGACAACTCAAAGTAAGGGGTTAGACTTTGGGAGAGATCAGATCTCTTGGCTGCACTGGTCCAAAATGTGACGCCACCTTCCAGGGTTGTGTGCTTTTCTGGGCTACAGTTACCCTCTTTGGGTATCTTCTTTTGGGATAAAGGAGACAAGACCGTTAGCAACAATGCCATCTCTGATCCCGGAGTGGTGCTGCATACCTCAGGTAAGCCCAGAAGGTGATCCTCTGGCATGCATGTGTGACAAAAGACAACAACCAGGCGACCCTGATCAGTGACATATCACATGAGTTGATTAAATCAAACTGACTGACTGAAACAGGAATGGATGTAGAAATCAAACTGGTTCAAGGATGACTAAACTGAAAGGTGAGGGTGTGGCAGTGGTGACAGTGTTCAAATTATCAGTTCAAGAGTTAGAAGTGATAAGACACAAGATGATCATCCTGTACAACAACAACAACATTTATTTATATAGCACATTTTCATACAAAAAATGTAGCTCAAAGTGCTTTACAAAATGAAGAATAGAAAAATAAAAGACACAGTAAATGAAACAGTCCTCTTTGTATTTAGGGTTCTCACGGAGGACTTGATGATGATGGTCACGTAGACTTCTGGCTTTCAGTCCATCAATGTTGGAGCATCATGATGCTTTGAGTAGGTGGTGGTGGTGCAGGCCGCCACCACAAAGAAACCGGAAAAAGAAACAGAAGATAGAGTAGGGGTCAGTACGGATTTTAGAGCCACCATGAATAGTTATTATGATGAATTGAACATATAGAGTATTCGATTAAGTTAAAGTGAAGTTATGAGAAGGCCATGTTAAAGTAATGTGTTTTCAGTAGTGTTTTAAAGTGCTCCACTGTATTAGCCTGGCGAATTCCTATCGGCAGGCTATTCCAGATTTTAGGTGCATAACAGCAGAAGGCCGCCTCACCACTTTTTTTAAGTTTAGCTTTTGGAATTCTAAGGAGACACTCATTCGAGGATCTAAGGTTACGATTTGGAATATAGGGTGTCAGACATTTCGATATATAAGATGGAGCGAGATTATTTAAGGCTTTATAAACCATAAGCAGAATTTTAAAGTCAATCGTGAATGACACAGGTAACCAGTGTAGTGACATCAGAACTGGAGAAATGTGTTCGGATTTTCTTTTCCTAGTTAGGATTCTAGCAGCTGCATTCTGCACTCGTTGCAATTGATTTATGTCTTTTTTGGGTAGTCCTGAGAGGAGTGCGTTACAGTAATCTAGTCGACTGAAATCAAAAGCGTGAATTAATTTCTCAGCATCTTTCAATGATATAAGAGGTCTGACTTTTGCTATGTTTCTTAAGTGAAAAAATGCTGTCCTAGTGGTCTGATGAATATGTGATTTAAAATTCAGATTACAGTCAACAGTTACCCTTAAGTTTTTTACTTCTGTCTTAACTTTTAATCCTAATGCATCAAGTTTATTTCTGATAATCTCATTGAATCCATTATTGCCAATTACTACAATTTCAGTTTTCTCTTTATTTAGCTTGAGAAAATTACTATTCATCCATTCAGAAATACCAGTAAGACATTGTGTTAGTGAATCGAGACAGTCAGCAAGGTCTCTTCCAAGCATATGTTTTGCAGCAGGTGGGAGTTTGCAGATATGCTGTTCAAGCTCTCTAAAGAAGTATAAGGAAATGGGCACAGCTGAAGACCAGAAACACAGTGGTCAGTCAGAGAAAATGAGTGCAGCAGATGAAAGATCCGTCAAAAGGGAGGTCACTTTGAAATCAGAAGAAGTCCAGTGCTGCTGCCAGCTCTGAACACTGGAATCTGATCTCACTCCTCCATGGTTCAGAGAAGTCTTGTCAATAGTAGTGTTCATGGAACAGTTGCTGACAAAAAGCCATTCCTCCAAAGTGGAGACAAAGTCAAGAGACTTAGCTAAGCACAAAAACACAAGGACTGTGGTGCTGAACACTGGTGGCAAATGTTCTGGACTGATAAGTCAAAGTTTGAAATGTTTGGGTCAAACAGGAGGCAGTCTGTCTCTGGAAGAGATGGAGAGCACTACTTGGGTGAGTGTCTTCAGCTAGCAATGATGCACAGCAGAGTATCTCTGTAGGTTTAGGACTGCATTTCTACAAAATGAGGTGGTGGTCTGGTTATAATTAAAGGAACCATCAGTGCTAAGAAGTACTGTACAAGCAGATGTGCATCCATTAAGCAAAACCACCAGGAGGTCTGCTGGTCCAAACTTCAGTAACTCTTAAAGCAGAGCCAAAGATCTACAACAACAGCAGATGGTATGGCCTCCATGGAGCCCTGATTTCAACACTGGGGAGTAATTAAGGGATTACCTGGACAGACAAGAAACTAAGAGAGCCAAAGTCCACAGAGGAACTGGGAGATGTTTGGAACAAACTGCCAGACGACTTACTTACAAAACTACATGACATTGAACCTAAGAGAATTGATTCAGTTTAAAAGGCAACAAGTGTTCACAGGAAATATTGATTTGATTTAGTGCCTTCAGTTTACTGGACTTTATAGTCATTTTGTTGATATTTAGAAACCTTTCATTTTATTCCTTTTGAAAGCAGAAACTGAAGTGGGTTTAAAACAGAGCCGGTCTCAGGTCCCCTCTGAGGTGATGATTCCACCCTTTCTCAAAAATCAACATGGGAGTCTCACTCAGATCAGCCGGGCTTGTGGAGCTATGAGGATACGCCATAATCATTTTAAGCCCTCAATCCCATGCAATAAAATTATTTTCTTTCATTATGAGAAACACACACTTGAGATGTGGAGATCAGCTTGAATGAGGAAATTAGATATTTTTAATGTTCCTTATGAAGCAATGTAAAAACAATTTCTATTAAAAGTAGCTCCCCCTGTACATCCACACTCTTTCTTATGTGAAAACTGTACAATTTAAAGGAATCCTGTAGTGACTGGGACAAAATTAGATATCAGCATCTTGAGGTAGCACCCACCATTACACTGATCTTGTGCATTTAATTATCTTTTAATGGACAAATTCAATTAAGTTTGAACAAGTTCTTTATTAATGACTGCTGTTAGCATCGATATCAACCCCTGCCATGATGAAATTTACAGCAGACAGCCCCCTGTTCTGTTTGATGCAACAACTTCAGCGCATGTAGCACATTAGCATTCCTGCTCCATTAGAAACAGAATTTTTGGGTCTGCAGTCATCAAACACTTGCTGATCCTAAGAAGTACACAACTCCGCGGTACTCCCTCTAGGGACTTTGTGATCAGCACAGCAGAAAACTCTTATCTACATTAAGTGGAACTAACTTATTACACACTATAAGAATGAGGGAATTGAGAATCAAAAGAAATGCTGAAGGGATTTTCATAACACTTGAGATTATTACGTTATTAGGTTATTATTAGGCACTTAAACAGCTGTTACACATAATGTCATACAGTACAGAATATACCATTCATTTTCTCTTGTTTTAATTATCAATTCATTTTGAAGAGCTGTGCCCTGTGATTGTAGCTCATGCCTGATGGGACACTAGTCATCACTGGCATCCTTAACTGCACATCCACAGAGAACCACTTCAAAGTGGTAAATTTACCTATCATGCACTTCACATAGACTTGCGGAACAATGTGTAATAATTGAACTTTGATATGTTTTATCAGAAGAATAAAACATTTATCACAGGAGAAAAGTACTGGTATGGGGATGTTTGTGAATTCAATGAAGTTTTAATCATGTTTGTATTGTAACGGGATTGGCAAATTGTTTCAGCCTGGGGAGGAGTCACCAATAGTACTGGCTGGCATTCTATCAAGGAATCGAGCGACTTCAGAGCCATCTGCAGGGGAACCTATAAAAAAGGAAAGCCTGCCAAAGTCGCAGAAGACTTCCAACTAATGCAGCAATAAGGGTAGTAAGCTACGTAAAAGAAAAAAAAAAGAACAATTCAAGGTGCAAAGAGTCCATTGGTACTCCAAGCTGTGAAGTATGCATTGGTGTCTAAAGTGGGACAAATAAAACACCTGCAACCCATTTCAGCAAAGCACCAAGGGACACACAGCCCCAAAATGGACTTGCCGAGCTCATCTTAGGAGTGTCTCAATGGTGAGATTCAGGATTTGGAATATCATTTCCAGCAGAGCGGCTGCTACCTCTGCGGCTCCACCACCATCTCTTCATCTCTAAGTTCCATTGACCTGGGCACATGGTTGCTGTCAGAGCTTTGGGCTCATGAAGCTGGGGAAAAGTGTGGCAGATCGAGTTGCTAATCACCCCAGGTAAGCATTCCAGAAAAATTGCACAGGGAGAGGGCTGAGCTGAGATCTGGACTTGGAAAGCCATTTACAGCGTCAGTTTAGTAGAGGAAGACAGCCAAGCGAGACTTTGAAGAAGGGCTATGTAATGGCACTGCCAAGTTACATCAGCCTGGCAAGGAGTCACCACTACTATGAGCTGGCATTCCATCATGGAAATGAGCGGCTTAAGAGGAAGCTTCAGGGGAGCCTATAAAAAAGGCAATCCTGCCAAAGTCACATAAGAATTCCAACTAGCACGGCGACAGCAAGCAGTGCTTTCAAGGACTATGCGCTACATAAGAGAGCAATGGAAAGAGTAAAGAATCCATTGGCACTCGGTGCTGGCAACAACGTAGATCTGAAGTATTTATACATGAATTAAAATGTAAAAACTTATAAAATGGACTTCAATGAGTAATGAACAGCACAAACTGTACAGACTTCCATATTGCTGAACAGGTGTAATAACAGAGCTAATGTACAGCTTTGGGAAGGCCTGAGTACAACATCAATGGAGTTTGAATCACCTCCATATGTTCAAGTGATTTGTTCTTTCATTCCAAACACTTGTGGAGTGGTGACAGTCCATTGTCAAAGTGCATAGTGTGCTGATTTGCTTGATTTTGCACATTATTGCATATTTTTCTCTGCGCCCTCCTGCATCATAATCTTTTGTCTATGGTAAAAGCTTTAGATTCTTCAAAAATTTAAATCTCTAGCACTGACGGCTCTTGACATTTTAGGGTCATTTGATGGGTGTGTGTCCGTGTGTCATAGTTTCTTGAGGACAGTCTAGAGCTAGATGGAAAAATACCAAACTCGAAACTTAAGCCTGTTATGAGATGACAATATGCTGATTAGTTTTTGAGCCAAATCATACTAGAGAAAGAGGCACTCTAGTGGAACTTAATTATGAATTCTTCGCGTCAATTGCTAAAAACACATTACTTTAACATGGCTTTCTCATAACTTCTCATAACTTCATCTTAATTTAATCCTGATGCTCTGCATATTTAATTAATTATCATTACTATTCATGATGGCTCCAAAATCCGTACTAACCCTTACTCTCGCTTCTGTTCTTTTTCCGGTTTTCTGTGGTGGCGATCTGCGCCACCACCACCTAATCAAAGCACCATGATATCCCTCCATTGATGGATTAAAGTCCACGTGACCGTCATCATCAAGTCCTTCCATGAGAACCCTGAATACAATGAGGACTGATCATTTACGTTAGGTAGAATGCCTAGAGGTGGCTGGGTGGTCTCGTGGCCTGGAACCCCTGCAGATTTTATTTTTTCTCCAGCCATCTGGAGTTTTTTTTTTTTTGTTTTTTCTGTCCTCCCTGGCCATTGGACCTTACTTTTATACTATGTTAATTAATGTTATCTGACTTTAATTCTTACTTCGTCTCTTTTCTCTTTCTTCATCATGTAAAGCATTTTGAGCTACATTATTTGTATGAAAATGTGCTATATAAATAAATGTTGTTGTTGTTGTTATCATAATGACCTATTTTACGATCAGAAAGAGTAGCATTAGAGTGGTAAATAATTACTAAAATAATATAGAACCAGTAACGGCGCACTAATACACTTGACTTGAGCATTCATAGTTTTCATACTCTTTCTCTGTACATTTAGTTTTCATTTGCTCAGAGGTTGATGAGCAGCTTTTCTTTTCTCCAGCCTAGCAGCCCGCTTCTTCTCTTCTTTCGTCGACATCTTTTTGCATTAAAATGGATTAAGTCAGTGTTTGTGTTGCAATTACTTAATATGGTTTCTTTAATTTTTCACTTTAGATGGCACTTAAGTCATCAATCTGCCTCAAGAATGATTTAAGATATGAAGAGGTAGGGGAAGTGACAGCGAAGGTGGCAGTGATGAGAGCGGTGCCCATATGCATGCGTCGTACCGCCACCCTGCTAGCTGCTGCAGAGAGTTGATTCTAAAATAAAATAAAAAAAAGAAGAGGAATAACCTTGGAGGTCAATCATCACTCCGACAGCAGATAGTGGACGTCATGTAGTATATGTGTACCAAATCTCAGGTCAATAGGTTAAATGGTTTGCGAGATACAGGTGATTTAAAATCCTGGACAGACAAACGAACAGCCACGGTAGTGTATGATACATAAAGATAGTTTGGGTAACTTGGTTCCTAGGCCGCAAAGCCTATTGACGTTCATGTCTGAATTTTTTCACAGAAAATTTGACTTGATTATTTTGTCAGTTATAGTCATATATAAATAAGAGCAACAGAGGAAACAGAACATCACCCCTTGGGGTTGCTGTCCTTTTTTGAAGTACAAGATAAATGAAATCTTAAGGTGTGAAAATGATTATTCCTCCCCTAGTGAACTAAATGTAGCTGGTTGAATACTTTGGTAAGAATTCATCTCTGCCTAATGTGACAAACTCCTTGCTTTGAGTGAAGCTGTTGGTACAATGGTTTTAATGCATGTTGTAGTCATGCCACAAGTCTCTGTCTTTTAATGTTTCTTTCCAAATCCAGGTATTACGTTTTCCATAATGGAGCGATGAAAAGCCATTGGAGATATCTACTCACCCTGGTATTTTGGTTTACTGCATCTACTGTAGGATAAAGGGGAAATGCGACCCCTGCAAGGAGAGGTTTGTTCTTTCTGTCATGGCAGAAAGGAGTCAGCATTGTTGCAGATCACTCAAAGCCAACGGAGAATATGATCAAACAGTGATGGCAAATTAAGGCAGGTTGTACTCTTTAACTTAAAACTCTACAGAACAGCGTGTAGAAATGCAGGTCATTCATTTATACAATTGATCTAAAATTGGAAAGCTAGCACACTTCCATTCAATCCTTTGAAATCTGAACAATGAATTGCAATAAATACTGAGCTATTGTATGCAGTACCTATAAAAAGTATTCACTCTGTTGGAAGTTTTCACATTTTATTGTTATGCAACATTGAATCACAGTGGACTTAATTTGAATTTGAGACTTCTCAACAGTTCAGGACTATTTAATGTCAAAGTGAAAATACTTTAGATGTCTGCAAAGATGGTTAAAATTCATTTAATTTTACACATAAACCATAAAATAATTTATCACATAAGTTTTCCTCCCTGTAAAGTCAATGTTTAGGGGATTCGAACACCAGCTTTGAGTCTGTTTCCACAGGCCTCTCTCTGTCATGTGGCACATCTGCAGTTTTCCCCCATTCCTCTTTCCAAACTGCTTAAGCTCTGTCAGGTTGCACTGAGATCATGAATGAACAGTGTGTTTCAAATCCAGCCACAAATTCTCCATTGGATTGAAATCTTAACTCTGAGTTGGCCATTTCTGGACATTACCATTTTTAGTTTTAGGCCATTTGTGTGTAGCTTTAGCTGTTGTATTGCCAGAAACAAAATCTTCTCCCAAGCTGTAGGTTTCTTGAAGACTGTGTCAGGATTTCCCACTATTTTGCTGCCCTCATTTTACCCAGTTCCCTCACAAGGTTTCTGGAGCCAACTGCAGAGAAGAATCCCCATGACATGATGCTTTGCAGTGGGGTGGTGTGTCTGATAATGTGCTGTGTTTGGTTTAAGGCATTTAGCCTTATGGCCAAAAAGCTCAATTTTGGTCTCATTAAACCACAGAACCTTCTCCCAGTGGACCTCAATGTCTCCCATGTGCCTTCCAGAAAACTCTAGCTGAGATGTTGTGTATTTTTTCCTCTTTTCCACTCTCCCATAAAGCTGTGACTGGTGAAGCCTCTGGGCAACAGCTGTTGTCTGCACAGTCTCCGCAGTCTCAGTCACTGTAACTTGTATCTCCTTCAGGGTTCTCATAGGTCTCTTGGTGGCCTTTCTCACAAGTCATCTTCTTGCACGATCATTCAGTTTTTGCACATGGCTTTCACCAAGCAGATTTACACCTGTGCCATACTCTTTACAGTTCTTTACTTTAACTGGACTCCTTGGGATGTTCAGTGACTCGGATGTTTTCTTGTACCCAACCTCTGACCGTTTTATGGAGTTGCTTGAAGTGTTCTTTTGTCTTCATTGTGTAGGTTAGGCCATGATGCTGACTCACCATAAGCTGGACCTTCCAGATAAGGTGCGTCAATACTACAATCAACTGAAACCCCTCGACCACAGACTGGTGATCTAAATTGAACAAATATTTTTAAACTGGCAGAGAGCTATGACACAGTGTCATCCCATGCTGGTTACAAGAAATGGCAAAGATTATCTTGAATGTGTGCGACAAATATCTCCAAATTGCACATTTTTACCAACCTTATTTTCACGAAAAGTATTATCCTGACCTGATGCAGTACACTGTAAAAACTAAATCTTGCATGTGTGAAAAATAACAAAAAATAGCTAATTATACGCAAAATAACCATTACTTTAATTAATGAAAATGGGTTTTACCCTTTTTATTGATTATTTAATTCTAATTCAATAAAAAACATTAAGAATAATGTTAACTTACTATTTTTCTTAAAATGTAAACATTTTTTATAACTTATTCTAAGTAAAAAAAAACTATACTGTGAATTGAACACATTTAAGTTAAGTTAAATTTAATGACACGGCATTTCCTCTCACATCGATTTCTTGGTCTTTACAACAACGCCTTCCGCTGTAACACTTATCCATAATAAGAGCTATTTTACTACAAATATGTAAGTATAAAGCATATTAATTCCGTAATGAATAACTAGTATTTCGCTTCGTATACAGTAATCCCTTGCTATATCGCTCTTCGACTTTCGCGGCTTCACTCTATCACTGATTTTATATGTAAGCATATCTAAATATATAACGCTGATTTTTCGCGGACAATGGGTCTTTTTACTTCCTGTACATGCTTCCTCAGTTGGTTTGCCCAGTTGATTTCATACAAGGAACGCTATTCGTGGATGACTGAGAAGCTAATCAATCAGAGCACGCAGTTAAGTTCCTGTGTGCTGAATGGCTCAGCGATGGAGCGCCGAATTCGATTCCGTGGCGTTAACCAGGAAGTCTCGTCTCGCTCATTCAGCATCAACGTGTTCGCTGTGTAAAGAGTTAACTTTTGTGCTCTTTTGTGTTTATCTTTGTGCATAGTCAAGCCCTTCATTATGGCTCCAAAATGATCTGCTGCTGCTACTGCTTCAGGGGCCTTGCCCAAGCGCCAACGGAAGATGTTAACAATTGCCAAAAAGGTAATCGTTTTGGATATGCTGAAGGAAGGGAAAAGCTACACTGCTGTAGGACGCCATTATGGCATTAATGAGGCTACGATTCTTTTTATTTAAAAAGTAGGAAAGGAATATAAGATCTACAGCCGCAGTTTCCTTTTAACCAGGGTGCAAAACGAGTTGTAAGTGGATGTAATAAGGCAGTAGTCCGGATGGAATCTGCTTTAGGGATTTGAATTGAAGACTGCCGGAAGAAGAACAACGGCGGTGCTACACAGTCGCCTGAAGAGGCTCCTTTAGAAAAGCTGTAACGCTCTCCTTTGTTGTGCAGTAAAATTAAACTCATTGTTATCGGACAAGTCATCGTGTCATTGTTGGTGAGTAACCATAATTAATTTTCTACTTACAGTGCTTAGTACATGTACGTATGTTTAGTGTCACTGTACACACATTTACTGTATACAGTTTTTCTTGCATTGTACGTATTTATTGCTGGTAGCCTGTCTATCATAATGTCTGTAACATATGTGATATCGGAGACACTCGATATCTTTAAAATAATATTTAGGTTTTACTGTATATAAACAGTATGTTTACATACATAATTTCAATGAATCTTACCTAATATCTAAGAGAATACAAAGGGTTTATGCTGTATAACTGTGTGGGGAATATTTATAAACAGTGTGGGAGAGTTTATAAGGGCTTAAAATATATAAAAATAACCATACAAACATATGGTTTCTACTTCACGGATTTTCACCTATTGCAGGGGGGTTCTGGAATGCAACCCCCGCGATCGAGGAGGGATTACTGTAGTTACAGACGTAAGCATTTGTTGTTTTCACGAAACCTTTCGCTTCATGTGGGAAACATGGCGAGCAAGGTAGCATCTTTCTAACAACCTACCTCGTTGTTTTACTTTAAAAAGCAAGCACATTTCTCGGATAGTTACATACGTTCATTTTTGTTTTTTTTTATCGTTTAAAGCTTTTATTTTAAACAGAAAAAGAAAATGACACTTTGAGATAGGTTTGAGAATGCTATGGCGTTTGTCCTAAACTACGACCTGTAAACAACATAAAAAGATGTTTGCCTAACCGTCACGGAATTATTTGACCTCTTATTTAACTAGTGTTCTACATAGGTAATGTATTTTCTGGTTAATTTTTAACACTGTGATTTATTTAGCGATGTTTGATTTCCTATTTTGTTTCAGGATTTTCGCTATCGCATTCTGAAAAGTAGTGGAAAAAGCGGCCTTACATTTAAGTGGATATGTTGGTGTAAATGCAGGAAGTGTTTGAAGAGCGGCATCTGCCTCAGGATTTCTTTCTTTCACTCTCTACATTTCCTTCTCCACTCATTCCTGGGACATTATTTGATTGAGATTAGTGATGTGTAGTTCGCGAACGAGCCGGCTCTAAGAGCCGATGCTTTGAAGCGAACGAAAGGAGCCGATGTCCGTCGAGCAGAGCCGAAGATTCAGCCGCTCCTGCTCAGCTCTGCTGAAAATCCATTCGGCAGGGGCGGGACTTTATTTATATGGGCACACAGAACACACTGGCTCATAATGCCGGCTCGTTCAGGAACGACACATCGGACTAGGATCGTACCACTATGTGAAAGAAGGAAGGGGGGCAGATGCTCCGAAGACAGCGAGTGTTGGTACAGGCCAGGTACACAGAGCGACACCTGTCGCTGCGACAGACGAGGAGCCAGATTTAAATGCAAGAGCATCGTGAAGAAAAAAAAGAAGAGTAAAATGAGTGAAAACTGAAAAAGAAGCTGCATTTCAGTGATATTGGAGACTGCAAAGCTAAGTGCAGAATTTGTAATAAGAAAATATCCGTTAGAGCAGCAAGGTCAACAACAAACCTGCACAGACATATAAGAACCACCCAACCATCCGTGCAACTGGAGGAGAGCGTGCCCTCTCTCCTGCCATCCACTGACCCTGGAAAACAGATAAGTACTTCTGCTGCAGCATCCACTGTCTTACCGAAAACTGCAGGTATAACACGGTCTTCAGTTCAAACCAAAATAAGCACATTTATTCCAAAACAAATAACGCCACACAAACAAATACGTGTCGATGAGGAGCTGGCTAAAATGATAGCTAGCGACCTACAACCATTTTCCATTGTGGAGGACATTGGATTTACAACTTTTGTACAGGCCTTAAACCCCATGTATGTTCCTGGCCTAAAAACTTTTATTCAAATAGTCATAGTGTTGTGTTGTTGTTGAGTTTGGCCTTTATTTGTTTGCTGTGGTTTTGTGTTAAGTTGTTCATTTAAAGCTTTTATTAAAATGTTAAACAATAGTAACTGTGTATTTTTTGCAATGGAAAAAATGCATAAAAATACGTAATGTCTGAAAACAATGAATAAGAAATTGCTTATACACAAACCATTCATAATTGCTTAATTAGGCTAAAATATAAGCATCCATGTGATACTAAACGAAGAGCCATTTGGGAGCCGTAAGAGCCGGCTCTTTAAAGGGAGCCGATCCAAAAGAGCCGAAGCTTTGAAAAGAGCCGGAGTTCCCATCACTAATTGAGATATACTTTTTGTGTAAGTTTAAAAAAAGAAAAGAAAATTTGCATTGACATTTGAATGTCACTAATTCATTCAAAATTATCGTCAGACATTTGATTTAATTTTCCTTTGAAAATATAACTCCGTTGTTGTGACTATCTGTGTATGTACAAATAAATAAAGATATATGGAATTTTAGCATATATTTGTTATACAGTCATTACTGTCCAGGGTTGCATTATTACTCTTTTTTTAGGTACTGTAATTCAGATGAAAATCGTAGTAAAATAAAACCATTTTTGCCACTACTTATATTTAATCAAACTCATTTATTTTAGGTAAATTTGAGTAAATTAATAAATTAAGTTTACTCAATAGTGCAGTATATTAAATCTACTCAAAATATTGCTTGTAATTTTTTGTTGCCTTATTTTTTTTTAGTACTTTTAACACATTATTTTTTATAGTGTAACCTTTTGAAAACAATTATAAAAGAGTTGTCTTTAATGTTTTTTACTATTTCATACTATGCTTAGAAGGTACAGTTAGGTTCATAAGTATTTGGAGAGTGAATATAATTTTCATAATTTTGACTTTGTGTGCCACCACAATGGATTTGAAATGAATCAATCATTAAGTGACTGAACTGTAGATGTGCAGTTTTAATTTAAGGCGTTTAACAAAAACATTGTATGAAAATGGGGGGACCATGTGACTTCTAAAACCAATCGGCTGCTCCAGTGAGGATTTAGCAAAGGGGATGAGAACTTATGCTATTACTTAGTTTGGGTTTTACATTTGAAGTTAATTTAGTCGACTCTGCAGAGGTCACTTTGACATCAAACAGCCTTTTTCTGTTGATCAGAATAAAAAAAGTCAAAATAGGTCCACTGTGATTCAACAAAATGTGAAAACTTCTAAGGTACTGCTTACTTTTTGTAGGCACTGTATGTTGGTTACATGTTGGAAGGTGGGGGATATAAATATATTCATTTGATTGTTGCTCATATCATACAATGAATATAAAATGCAAAATGAAAAGAATTTAAATAATGAAATGAAAACACATTTTGAACAAGCATACATGAAAAGCCAAACAATAAAAGCAGGTTTTGAAATTAGACTGAAACCTCCTGAGCGTAGGAGAGTTGGGGGGCAGAACTAATCAGTGGCTAATGATTCAGTAAGCCCACCGTAGAACCGCACTGCTGCAATTCTTCACATTCAAAGGAATCACGCAGCCGATGCTCTTACCTCCACAGATGTCACTGAAGCGAAGCAAAGCCTCCGTGATAAATGGCCCGGATTCCTTCACAGTACTATGATTGACTGACCAATAATCACAGGAAAGATCTGATTGAAGTTATTGCTGTTAAATGTGCTGCGCTCGGTTATTAAATCCCAGGGAGCAATCGCCTTTTCACACAGGGCACTGGGGATTGCCTACATTTCTTTAAGAAATCAATAAGTTTCAAAAATTTGTGTTTCTTATCTAATATTTATCTTAGGCTGACAATCTCACATATTCACCGTGAACAAAAAAAAAAATGCAATGATCAATAAAATCAGACAGGAAGCGGGTGCTTTTTCTGCAGATGTGCCTCCTGTCTATGGCTGCTTTAGTCCTGCGGAGTCCCAGGTTTGGTGCTTGTTGAACTTCTTGTCAAATCTAGCAGATCCAATTGCAGGGATAAAATATTTACCACATACCCATAGCTACTGAAGATGATCAAACATTCCTTTCATAATTGTGACTTTATGACACCATGCATAGGAAGATTTTCTTTCCCACAAACTCAGCACTGTAATCAAGTGAGTGCTCTTTACTCCATAGCACAGGAGATGATTTTGTTTCAAAGAAGCTTCACTTTAAAAACCTCGGATTTCTCGGTGTAAATATAGCTGTTTGCAGAGTAAACGATACGCTCTTTGTCCATTCCTCTGTTTTTGTTAATGCTGCCATCAAGGCAGTGAAGACAGACATTCTGTAAATGGAATAGAATTGCCATCTTAACACATTTGACGATCCCAACAATCCACTTTGTGTGATCTTCCAAGACTGCAATTTCGTCCTGGAGAGTTTTGATTTTCTCAGTAACGACTTGATTAGAAGTGTCTAATTCAATAGTTTGTTTTTTTGTATTTGTGCGTACTCATGGCTGCCTGTTCACAGGACATGATTCAACAGAGCAGTCTATTTCTGAACTCATCTAGTTTGCCTAATAGAAGCCCTTTTCAGCTTTTTATTTATCTGCTTACTTCACATTCCACCTCCATATTACTCATTACACTCTCTACCTCATCTTCTCAAGCTGTAATTTCACATCTACAAAAATGTAATTTTAACACCTTGTCAGTACGCTTATGTTCTCTCTCTCTTTTACGGTATGTACTCATTTATTCTTGAAAAGTTTTCATTGACAAAGACATGCAGGTTAGGTGCATTGGCGATTCTAAATTGTCCCTAGTGTGTGCTTGGTGTGTGTGTGTGTGTGTGTGTGCGCCCTGCGGTGGGCCGGCGCCCTGCCCGGGGTTTGTTTACTGCCTTGTTGGCTGGGATTGGCTCCAGCAGACCCCCGTGACCCTGTAGTTAGGACAGCGTTTCTCAACCTTTAAGTATTTGCGATCCGAGTTTTCATAAGTTTTAATCGTGCCCCCCCCTAACATTTTTTTGAAATGTAGATGCATATTTTATTATACCTACTTAACTTTTATCGACATTTATCTAACTCTTTATTTATTGTTCTAGTATCAGAATGTAGTTTAAGTTAATTTGTTTTGGTTTCAACAGATGTTTTTTTCATAGTTTTTGATTCTTGTTTTCTTTTTTTCACATCTTCGCGCCCCCCTTTTTGTTACTTCGCGTCCCCTTAGGGGGGCCTGCCCCACAGGTTGAGAACCACTGAGTTAGGATACAGCGGGTTGGATAATGGATGGATGGATGGAAGTTTTTATTGATGCTATAATTTTGAAAATGTACTGAACATGTAATCATCTTATGTGGGGTGCAGAGACTAGACACTCGGTCAAATTCCTGTGAGAGTCAACAATACTCTACACTGTAAAAAAAATAATGTTAAATTTACGGTAAAAAACTGGCAGCTGGGGTCGCCAGGATTTTACCTTAAAAAAGAAGGTAACAATATTTTTTGGTCTACGGTACACTTTAAAAAATAATGTTAAATTTACGGTAAAATACTGGCAGCTGGGTTGCCAAAATTTTACTGTAATAAATAAGGTGACAATATTTTTAGGTCTACAGTATAATTTTGTAGTAAAAACTATTTGGTCTTTGCAACAAATTCGAACAGAAAGGAATGTTTAACAATAACCAGAAATTCATGTTGTGTAATAAATATGACAATCAATAAACAAGATGTATTGGCAGGGTCAAACCCTAGTACACAGATTGCATCAGTTAAGTAACAATAACCGATAACAAGCATGTACCATTTAAACAATTCAATGTTTAAGAAAGTTACGGCACGTTGTCTGGTGGGGAAGTAAAGTTTTCTTTTGTGGTGTATGGTGTCCTACTTATCGAATACACCCACCATAAATCAGCTTCCATAACCTCAAAAAACCTTCAGCACGTGGGGAAAAATAAGTCTGCTAACTTAGGTTAATTTTTTTCCCTACTATTCAAAGGTATGCGGTTCACCAGGAACAATATTGTAAAAAGGGGCGTTTCCTTATGCAAATATCGTAACCGGTTTTACTGAAACAGTGATTTACCGTTTTACATTTTACGGTTGTTTCCCTTCGTTATTTAACAGTTTTACACTGTAAAATTAACAGATTTTTTTCAGTATAACTGTAATGCATCAACAAACGGTATTTAGCATATTTTGAAGGTAGAAAAATATTGATTTTACAGAACTTGGCTGTAAAAAATAATGAAATTTATTGTTTAAGATATACAGGTAATTTTCAGTAGAACATAAGGTAACTTTCCTTTTTTTCAGAAAAGGTCTTTTACTTTCACCATTTACAGTATTTGTACCGTTAAATTTACTGACATTTTTTACAGTGTAAGGCAGGGGGTTCTCAGTGTCGGTCCTGGGGACCCCCTGTGGCTGCAGGCTTTTGTTCCAACCAACTTCTGCTTCTACTTTGACTGCTAGCCTAATGCGGTGATCTCTTATTACCGAGCTTCTGTGTTTTAGAGTCAATGTAAAAATGACAAAACTAAGCTTGGTAAAATCTTATTAAAATGTACTAAGCAGTTATATGGGAGATGTATTTTTTTACTTTTTAACAATATTTTTAATATTTGTACTTTTCCAGGTTTTCTGGTTATTTAATCCATTATTTACTAATTACTGGGACTGATGCTAAAGTAGTTGTAGCCTTTCATCATTCAGTGTTGTTTTCCCAGATGTCTGCTCTGATTCTTTTTAATAGATAGATAGATAGATAGATAGATAGATAGATAGATAGATAGATA
>JANRMT010062819.1:21117020-21244613 GCA_026402145.1 Polypterus bichir lapradei | reverse complement strand
ATAGATAGATAGATAGATAGATAGATAGATAGATAGATAGATAGATAGATAGATAGATAGATGTTGCAGAAGCTACTCCTCTGTCTGCAGATAATCCTGTTCAGTGGATGCAGTGGATTCTCCATGATTGACAGGAGCCTGCTCAGCGCCCGTCGCTCTGCCATGGATGTCAAACTGTCCAGCTCCGTGCCTACAATAGAGCCTGCCTTCCTCACCACTTTGTCCAGATGTGAGGCGTCCTTCTTCTTTATGCGGCCTCCCCAGCACACCACCGCGTAGAAGAGGGCGCTCGCCACAACCGTCTGATAGAACATCTGCAGCATCTTATTGCAGATGTTGAAGGACGCCAGCTTTTTAAGGAAGTATAGTCGGCTCTGTCCTCTCTTGCACAGAGCATTAGTATTGGCAGTCAAGTCCAATTTTTATAATTGTTATTATGAGGATGCAACATAAGAAACAAACTACGCAGAAAAAGGACAAAATAGAAAAAAATAAGTTAAATAGTTAAAGATATTGATAAAATAGAAATGCTTCTAAATATTTTATACATGTAAAAATCACACTACAGTGGTGCCTTGGTTTGCGAGTGTAATTCGTTCCAGAAACGTGCTTGTAATTCAAAGCACTCGTTTATCAAAGCAAATTTCCCCATAAGAAATAATGAAAACTCAGATGATTCATTCTACAACCCAAAACTATTCATATAAAAATGATTAATACAAAATATAAAGTAAAAATACATAAAACAAATTAACCTGCACTTTACCTTTGAAAAGAATCATGGCTGGTGTGAGGGAGACGAGAGAGAGGAGGAGGAGAGTTATTGTGTAGGGTGACTTTCACTCTAACTAACAGAATCACTGCTGTCTGTTGGCTCACTGGAATCTTCTTCTTTTTTTGCAAATTCAACAAGGAAGCTCTCCAATGACAGTTGTTTTTGCCTGAAGAGTCACTACACTTGGACACAAAATTATAAAAATGCTTTACGCAAGGTTTCTAAACTCTTTTGGGATTCCACCCAACAGGACGACATGCGGAAGAGTGTCCCAAAGCAACTTCAGGCGAGCGCTGTAGCAGTTTGCTGCAAAAGCAAATCCGAAAGGATCGCGGACATGCTATAAGCGCCTGCCGATGATGGGTGAAACAAGGAACATTATAAATGCGCAGGGCACAGTATTACTTGGCCACTAACCTGGGCATGACCCTGCCTGACTGCTGTGTCTGTGTATAGGAGAGTGGCAGATCCCGCTACAATAAATAACCGTGCTGTTCCTGTTTCAAGCTGAATAAAGCTGGTGTTGCTAAAGTACTGAGACTCAGCTTCGTGTTTTGGGGTGCAAGACAGGGACTCACACTCACACACCCATGTGGTCACAATGCTATAGTAAACAATATGGATGTTGACTATATGAGTGAGGTACGCTGACTGAGACCGAGAATGGGAGACGATTACCCACAATCCCGCAGCAAGAGAGAGAAGAACCATCAGCTCAGTTGTGATCATGTGATGCTTGGCAGACAAAGTGTATTCATACTACTCGTAATGCAAGACCTCACTCATTCATCAAGTCAAAATGTATTAAAATTTCTTGCTCGTCTTGCAAAACACTCGCAGACCAAGTTACTCGCAATCCAGGGTTCCACTGTATTGTGCAAACCTGAATGTAGAATAAGAGAAGAGAGGAAAGACCAGCTAATTAAATTAAATCAATTATTATCACTGATTGTGAATCTGGTTGGAACAAAAGTCTGCAGCCACAGAGGGTCCCCAGTACAGAGAGTCTGAGAGCCCCTGCTCTAAGTAGAAGTCAGAAGAATCATCTCGTAACATTCCAGAGCAGGAATGGCCAAAACACTAGGACTAATGAAAGGGCCCTTCTTATCTAGGAAGCCTGAATTTCTCAAACCATCCCAGAAGGAGACTTTTCCCCAGGAGCACAGGGTCATAACTTATCATAACTTATCTATTGCTTTACATGTGAGTTTTACCGGTTGGCAAGTAAATATGTCTGATAGCCTGGCATCAATGTACATGTTGTATAAATTACATGTAAAAGCTTAATACTACTTGGTGTGCATTCGGTAGTGTCACTAGTGGGGTAATGGGGGTGACACCATCAGAGGTAGTAACAGCCACATGACTCTCTATAAAATGTTTATGTAGTGCTTTCTGCTTAAAAAACTAAGCGGAAACCTAATTCGGGGAAATGATCAAGTATCCATGGACTGTAATCACCAAGGCCGTAACCCCACCTTTCCCACCTCGTAACAATGTCACGATCAAGTGCCTGTTGGTAGAAATCATTATCTTAACAAGATAATAACTGTTATGCTAACCAATAGGAAGGCAAACTTTGATTAAATGAAGGTGGCAGAGAGAAGAAACGTCAATAATCCAAGCCAAGGGAATTGTTAGTGATGGTCCATCCTCTCTTTTGTCAAATTGAAAACACTAGCCAAAAATCTCAAAACTAGAAAAAGAGGGCAAGAATACTAACAGCAAAAACTAACACCAAAAACCTAAAGAGAATTCTTTAGGTTTATCTGCAGGTTATAATGACCAGAATAGGCACAGCACTGAGCTTTTGGTGTCAGCGCCTTGCACTGCTGAGTGATGTTGCGTGGTAAAGTCACAGTAACCACTGCTCAAAATGGCGGTGAGTATGAAAATCAAGATGATATCAAAAAATGACACAAAACATCTGTAACCATCTGAAAACAACACACTACCTACACATCCATGTCAGAATTGAATTCTGCAACCCTTAAAAAATGATAATTGCGTATAAAGAAGGCCAGAAGAGGTTCACATAAACATTTAAAAAAATTATAATGAGTACCAATCAATAAAAAAAAGACAGGACAAGCGACACCAAAGATGTTCAGATCAATTTACAATGGCAAGGCTAGCAAAATCTGACTGGTGCCTGCTTTGAAATCTGAACCTGAAAAAGGACACTTGGCAGAAATTAGAGGGGACATTCTCTAAAACGTGCTTAGAGGACAACTTCAGGGCTCATCCAACAACAACAACAACATTTATTTATATAGCACATTTTCATACAAAAAAAATGTAGCTCAAAGATCTTTACAAAATGAAGGAATAGAAAAATAGAAGACACAATAAAAAATAAAAATAAGTCAACATTCATTAACATAGAATAAGTACGGTCCGATGGCCAGGGTGGACAGAAAAAAACAAAAAAAAAAAAACTCCAGACGGCTGGAGAAAAAAAATAAAATCTGCAGGGGTTCCAGACCAAGAGACCGCCCAGTCCCCTCTGGGCAATCTACCTAACATAAATCAAACAGTCCTCTTTGTATTTAGGGTTCTCGTGGAAGGACTTGATGATGATGGTCACGTAGACTTCTGGCTTTCAGTCCATCAATATTGGAGCATCATGAAGCTTTGAGTAGGTGGTGGTGGCACAGGCCGCCACCACAAAGAAACCGGAAAAAGAAACAGAAGAAAGAGTTGGGGTCAGTACGGATTTTAGAGCCACCATGAATAGCTATTATGATGAATTGAACATACAGAGTATCAGGATTAAGTTAAAGTGAAGTTAGGAGAAAGCCATGTTAAAGTAATGTGTTTTCAGCAGTTTTTTAAAGTGCTCTACTGTATTAGCCTGGCGAATTCCTATTGGCAGGCTATTCCAGATTTTAGGTGCATAACAGCAGAAGGCCGCCTCACCACTTCTTAGAATTCCAAATGCTAAACTTAAAAGGAGACACTCATTTGAGGATCTGAGGTTAC
Organism: Polypterus bichir lapradei; assembly: GCA_026402145.1. Taxonomy (NCBI): domain Eukaryota; kingdom Metazoa; phylum Chordata; class Cladistia; order Polypteriformes; family Polypteridae; genus Polypterus; species Polypterus bichir. Next base: position 21,240,856 of record JANRMT010062819.1, on the reverse strand, counting down.
GATTTGGAATATAAGGTGTCAGACATTCCGATATATAAGATGGAGCGAGATTATTTAAGACTTTATAAACCATAAGCAGAATTTTAAAGTCAATCCTGAATGACACAGGTAACCAGTGTAGTGACATCAAAACTGGAGAAATGTGCTCGGATTTTCTTTTCCTAGTTAGGATTCTACCAGCTGCATTCTGCACTCGTTGCAAGTGATTTATGTCTTTTTTGGGTAGTCCTGAGAGGAGTGCGTTACAGTAATCTAGTCTACTGAAAACAAAAGCGTGAATTAATTTCTCAGCATCTTTTAATGATGTAAGAGGTCTAACTTTTGCTATGTTTCTTAAGTGAAAAAATGCTGTCCTAGTGGTCTGATGAATATGTGATTTAAAATTAAGGTTACAGTCAACAGTTACCCCTAAGTTTTTTACTTCCGTCTTAACTTTTAATCCTAATGCATCAAGTTTATTTCTGATAACCTCATTGTATCCATTATTGCCAATTACTACAATTTCAGTTTTCTCTTTATTTAGCTTGAGAAAATTACTATTCATCCATTCAGAAATACTAGTAAGACATTGTGTTAGTGAATCGAGAGAGTCGGAGTCATCAGGTGCTATTGATAAGTACAGCTGTGTGTCATCAGCATAGCTGTGGTAGCTCACGTTGTGCGCTGAGATAATCTGACCTAACGGAAGCAAATAGATTGAGAACAGCAGCGGACCCCCTTGTGGAACACCATATCGGATATCATGCGTCTTTGAGATGTGATCACCACAACTCACAAAGAATTTTCTCCCTGCCAGGTAGGATTCAAACCAATTTAAGACACTGCCAGAGGCCCACCCATTGACTAAGGTGATTTCTAAGAATGTTGTGATCAATGGTGTCAAAAGCGGCACTCAAATCTAAGAGGATGAGAACAGATAAATGGCCTCTGTCTGCATTTACCCGCAAGTCATTTACTACTTTAACGAGTGCAGTTTCTGTGCTGTGATTTGTTCTGAAGCCTGACTGAAATTTATCAAGAATAGCATGTTTACTGAGGTGGTCATTTAACTGCCTAATGACTGCCTTCTCTAGAATTTTACTTAAGAAGGGCAGGTTAGAGTTGCGTCTAAAATCTGATGGTATCCATGGGGTGGTGTTGTATCTGACAACCTCTCCCCTCTCTCCCTCCCACCACACATCTGAAGATTGACGACTGAAAGACATCTGATGTCACTTCAGGTTTTCAACCTCCTCGATCTGCCCGCTCAGCCTCAGAAGCGGCTCCACTGCCATCTGGCGGCAGTCAACAGAATACCCTTTGTCTTAAAAGATGTTCTGTTGTGGCGCCCCCAACTCTTTAAGATCTTTCTGTGTGAAAGAAAATGCAATGCCAAAGCAGTTACTTAATACTGATTTTGATTACAAGTGTGTTGTAATCACTTGACTTGTCGATTAGCAACTGAACATCTTCCCTGTTAAATATGGTGCCTCTTAAAGCTAAAAAGAGCAAAGGGAACTGTTTGATGCATTTGCAGAGTCACTCGAGTCTTCTCTCTTCTAAAATATAAGAAATAGTGATGTATGCATTTCCTTTTATCAATTACTGCTTTGTAGTCTCTGGGTTCGTTCAATGAAATCTGAAGAGCTTCTTTTACTTCTTGTTAGTTTTGCTCCACCGCCTGTGAAATCCTTGGAGCTGCACACTTGACCCACTTTATCCGATTAAACCAATAAAACTGCTGGTATATGCTAAGTATTTAATTTGTGCTTTCAATGCAACATACCTAGCTCTGAGCGAAATCATTTTTAAGTCAACCTAAGCTGGTCTCTGAAGCTTTAAGAAAATTAAATCATGAAAATTAAAGTGAAATGTTCTTTTTCCTCTAATTTGTAGAACAAAAAGTTCAAGACGTCATGAAGGAGCAAAGAATGTGATTTTTGGCTGCTATAAACTGGACGTCAACTTTGGTTTATGTGCAGTCACAGTCATGATAGTTTGGAGTTTCAAGAGTTTGCTGGGTAATGCAGGGAACTCACAAGCATGCTTCACAATCAGCGTTGTAAGTTTAGCATATAATTCAGTAGATTTCATGTTTTCTGATCCTTTACCCATACCCAACCTCAATAATCATGCTGTTCCACCACACTCAAATTGGCAATGAAGGGATATTCAGATCTTGCACTCAACCTGACTTTTTGTGTTGGGTTAACCAGTGTTGAAGGCCGAGGAAAGCAACACAACCCATCGTCAGTGTTAGGCTGGAGCTCAGACCCAAGGCGCTTCCTTTGGCGTAACATTTGCATCCAGTCTCTGCAATTTGTGTTTCTTGCTAGGCCTCTCTAATTACACAGCAGTCTTGTGATCAGAGAGGAAAGGAAAGAAAAACTCTGAGATTTGCTAGTTTGAGCTCCACTTGTGTGCCAATGTTTTTGATTCTTAGCCTTTGTCATTTTTTGGATTCTGATTTTTGTCAAATAATCATTTTATATGATATACCTCTGTATGACTTCCAGTCCATTTTTGGTTCATGGTCTCAGAATAAGTAATGTTTATCTTGTAGTAGTATTTGTCAGGACTCTTTTGAAGTTGACTCACCATGACATGAATACACTATGAATGTCCTGCTTTATCTGGCGTTATGCTTGCCAACAGAAAGGCCAAACATTTCAATAATAGAAGTGACCAGGAGAAGAAATGTCAAAAATACAACTCAAAAAGCTTGTTACAGAGAAACTGTCCTATCTCTTGTCAATCCTAACCGTTAATCCAAAAAGCAGTCATAGCCAGAAAAAGTGTCCTTAGCACTAATACTTTTAAACATCACTGACTTCAGCCTAGCTCAGCTAAGACAAAGGCTACATGTTGTCACACACGTGCAACTAAGAGTGAACGGAGTGGACCAAGTGGAGGTAATTACCTGCCAGGCCAGGGGATGGCGGGGTGCACTAAACCTACCTCTGTTATTTCTGCAGGCCAAATATGGGAAAACCTGCCTGATTCAACATTGCTTCTGGTGCCCAGACTGACATCACTTCCGGTCCTGGCGGCCAGACAGAAGTCACGTCCGGCTCCGGCGGTGTAACAAGAATGTAAGTTTAATGTCACTGGGCTCTGTGCAAGAAATTATTTTAGAAATTCATTCACATGTGCAGGCCAAAGTTAGCACACAGGGGCTAATCAGCATTTAGAAACTGCTAGCATTTGGAGAATGAAGGGGACAACTGCAAAAATAGGTATTGTACTATTCCTATATTTTAAAGATGAAATTGAATCCTTTCCTTGTTTGGAAACCAAAGAAGGGCCTACATGTGGAGAAGACAATATAAATACGTGGGCAAGCAGTCAAACACTTCGAAGACGACGGACATCCGTCCGGAAAATCCTTTCAGCGCAGTGACAAAAGATGGCAGACTGTTTTTATCAAGATCCCACCTTGATAAAGTTTATCATGGCTTCCCGTCTGTAAACTTTGTAAATCGGCATTAAAGAAAGCTAAGTTATTTTTCTCTAATGTGATTTGTACTGCCGTATCACTATGGGAGGGATATCGCCTTTTAATATCATCTCTCTATATTTTTCGGTTACTTAAAACTCCACAATTATAAAAGAACTTATTCCAATTAGGGAGCTATATCGCCCTCTAAATGAAACAGGCGGCCAGACCAGTGTCACTTCCGGTTCCGGGGCCCAGACTGACGGCACTTTCGTTTCTGGCAGCCAGACTGAAGTCACTTCTGGTTCTGGCCAGATGACATCACTTCTGCCTTTCTGCTTATAAAGCCGTCATCTTTCCTCCACTATTCAGTTCAGTTTAGGACTCAAAACAGTGCACATGAAGGCTGTGTCTAAACCCTTTTGCAGCCAGGGACAATATATGGGTGGCTGCCCCACAATTTTTTGCGTGTGTCAAGGCTATTCATTTCACAGTGTTTCCATTTGAACAACAAAACAGCAAATAAAGAACTCCAGGTATAATTTGATAACAGGATTTTAGTACTCATAAAAAGTAACAATTTGGGTGAAAACGATTTAAACCTTATAAAATCTTGGAGAATAGAATTGGAAGCAATTGCAACAGGCCATGCTCACGTTTTACCATGTATATCTAAAAAACCATCTGGTTTTGACTGGCCTTGAAGAATATGGTCTTGCCTCAATAGAATTAAAACCAATCATGGTAGATGTGTGGACTTGCTCAACAAATGGGGACAAAACTCATCTCCACAATTCAACTAGGCAGACAATCCAGCACAACATTGAGGAATGCCATCTGAGAGCCCATCCTGGTCAATCTAGCAGGACTCAAAGTGCAACTGAGTATATTAAAATGTAGGTGTTTGTTTGTCATATGAGTAATGTCATTTCTAGAACTTGTATGTGACTTGTATGCCATACGCTACATAAATAAATAATAAATACCAGTTGCTAATTAGCCTACGTTTCCTAACAGGTCGTCTACCTGAGGCTAAGCATGTGCAGACCCAGCTAAAATTTGAATGGGAAATCAAATAGAAAAAGCTTGGATTGCTGCTGGAAGAGCTGCTGGTTAGGGCATCGGGGGTGCTTACCCTGTGGTCTGTGTGTTGATCGCAATCCCCCGGCGCAGTGAAGAGGACACTGTAATAATAGCACTGTCCTTTGGATGAAATGTAAAACAAAGGCCCTAACTCTCTGTGCTCATTAAAGATACCTGGGCATCCTTCAAAAAAAAGTAGGGTTTATCCCAATGGCCTGGGCCTCATCCATTCTGGCCCCCTAATCATCCGGTCTGTTACTGGCTAACTGTCTCTCATCCCTTCACCACCTTATACCTAATGTGTGCTCATTGTACTGGCAATAATGGCTGCTGTCACAAGTCTGCAAGGTGAGCTGTCAAAATTCATTGATGTCATGTTTAAGAAGAATGGCACTCAAAGGAATATTTAATAAATACATGAATGGTGACCTGCCACAGTTATTTGTCAACTCTGAAGTCTACATTAGAACAACTGTGACCAGAACAGGCCATACAAACAAATAAGCTCCTCAATCCTATTCAACTTGATTCTCCAAAATAACATTAAGTCACGATGAAGAAGTTCCTACAGTCTCTTAACGATTTATTCCATGTTTCTCTGGTTCTTTGTGGGACAAAAAACTTTCTACATTTGTGTGAAATTTACCCTTAACAAGTTTCTAACTGTGTCCTCACGTCTTTGTGGAAGAATTTATTAAAAATAGCAGTCGATCCACTGTAGTAATTTCCTTCATAATTTTAAACACATTGACCATGCCATCTCTAAATCTCCACTTGCTTACAGGAATATTACGTATAAAAATGAAATTTTTTAATATGTTATTCACCCCATGTATGCTTCGGTGGCCAATTGGTCCTCCAATTGGAAAGAAACTTATGACATAATAGCAAGCAATAGTGTGTACAGTGACAAATGATGTGGAAAAACTTCCATGGGAAAAAGAAAACAAAATAATCCACATCCGTCATTTGTCCAGTTCTGTGCTCAAAACGTGCAAAATGCATGCTTTATTGGTATTATATTGTACGATAACGTGCAGTGAATACACTTGACGTGAGCATTCATAGTTTTCCTCCTCTTTCTCTGTCTCTGTTTAGCATTCGTTTGCTCAGAGGTTGATGCGCTTGCCACTTCCTGAGCAGCACTTCTTTTCTCCACCCTAGTGGCCTGCTGCTTCTCTTCTTTCGTCGGCATCTTTTCACGTTAAAACTGATTAAGTTAGTTTTTGTGTTGCAATTACTTAGTTCATTTTCTTTAATTTTTCACTTAAGCTGGCACTTAAGTCTTCAATCTGCCTCAAGAATGATTAGCAAAGGTGGTAGGGAATGAGAACGGCGCCCATACACATGCGCCACACAGCCGCCCTGCTGCGCGCTGCCAAGAGTTGATTCTACAATAAAATAAAATAAAAATAAAAAGAGTAATAAAAATCATCACCCCGAAAGCAGATAGTAGACGTTATGTAGTGTATGTGTAACAAATTGCAGGGCAACAGGTGAGCTACAGGTGATTTAAAATCCTGGACAGACAAACGAACAGCCACGGTAGCGTATTATATAGGAAGATACTTCCAGAATTATCCATGCAAGTCATAAACACGAAACTAGAGCCTCATGGGGTTGACTTTTTAAAGATGAAGATGCATCTCTCCTCTGCCTTCACTGGTCAACAGTCCTGTCTTTCCTTCTAAAGTGACTCCCATGATGCTTTAGATTTGTGTTTATGATGTTCACAGATTAATCTGGAAGTTACTATTTAACAGTATTTGAGCAAAAAGCCTGCATTTTGTACATTTTGAGCAAAGAACTGATTAACCAACATGTATATTATATTATATTATATTATCCATCCATCCATTATCCAACCCGCTATATCCTTACTACAGGGTCACGGGGGTCCATTGGAGCCAATCCCAGCCAACACAGGCAGGAAACAAACCCCGGGCAGGGCGCCAGCCCACCGCAGGGCACACACACACCAAGCACACACTAGGGACAATTTAGAATCGCCAATGCACCTAACCTGCATGCCTTTGGACTGTGGGAGGAAACCCATGCAGACTCCACATGGGGGGACCCGGGAAACGAACCTGGTTCTCCTAACTACGAGGCAGCAGCTCTCCCCACTGCGCCACCGTGCCACCCCCTATATTATATTATATTATGTTATATTATAGTAACATTTGGATCCACTGCATCAAATCCTCTAAAACAAAGCCTTAAATAAAACAAATAAAGAACTACGTAAGAACATTTATGTTAGGCAGAATGTGCAGGAGAGGCTGGGTGGTCTTTTGGCCAGTAGCCCCTGCTGATTTTGTTTTGGTTTTTTTTCTCCAGCTTAACCTGAGTTTTTTTTTTTTTACTTTTTCTGTCCACACTGGTCAACTGACTTATCATCTGACTGTCATTAAGAACTTAAAAGAAACAATTCTATATTTAAGGACTATACTTCTCTAAATTATATATTTCTCTTACAAACATGTTCATTATTTGGATATTGCATTATTATTCTTATCTAATTCTGTTTCTCTTTGCATCTAACTGCTTTTTTGACCTCTTGTAAAAGCACTTTAAACAACATGGTTTGTATGAAGAAGTGCTGTAGAAATAAATGTTGTTGGATTATGCAACAAGAAATTGTCTTGCCTTTTTTCTCATAGATGTTTTTCACATTGCTTCCCATTCTACGTGCCATCTGTTGGAATTACAAATGAAATTCATTTTATTACTAGAAATGTGTGGCATGTGCAGAATGACAGAGGCGTAACAACTGAATGGACGCGCAGACATTTATCCTTTCACTAAGGTGGATGGTTCAGCTCCTTTAATCTTTCCTCATCTGTAGCTCATACCTCTCAGTCCCAGAATGAGTCTAACTACTCTCCTCTGTCCTTTTTTTCACTGGATTACTATTGACAGACATGAATGCAGCCACTGCTTTCCTAACTGTTCTAATACTGGGCTGCACTACCCCTGCTGCCGCTGACACTTCACCTGCACACGCTGCTGTGATGCACACATCCTTCATTTATAACATGCCCTTGCTCCTAAACAATTGAAAAAACAACAAAAAAGAACTCTTAAAAAAGGAAGAAAGTTTGTAAAAAGTACTACCAGCCTCTCAGGGGTAACCAAAAACAACAGCCAACTCTCAGTATAATCCAGCAGGAAGGATGCCATCAGCGTGCAGCACACACACATTTCACATCCATAAAGACTAAGACAAATAGACTGAGAAACAGTTTCTATCCTTCAGCCATCACCATGCTGAATGCTGCTAAGTGGTCTGACATTGTGCACCTTCATGTTTACAATACAGCTCTACGTTAACATTGGATAAGGGACAAGTGCAATATGACGTATGTACGAGTGGAAAACATGTTTCTACTGTTGTGAACTATTTTGGTACTTATTTTATTCCCTCTGTGGTGGGCTGGTGCCCTGCCTGGGGTTATTTTCCTGCCTTGCTCCCTTTGTTGGCTGGGATTAGCTCCAGCAGACCCCCGTGACCCTGTAGTTAGGATATAGCGGGTTGGATAATGGATGGATGGATAGATGGATTTTATTCCCTTTTTATTTTAGTTTTAACTTGAGTAATTGTGTTTTGTTTTTATTTTATTTTTTGCACTGGAAAATTGCACCCAAAAAATTTCATTGTACGTTGTACAATGTCTCATTGCTACAATGACAATAAAGATTTTGATTTGATTTGATTGGATGTCTGCACGTGTGACAGTGCAATGTTAGTCTAGTCGTATATGTTAAGTTCGCTGACGACACAGCTATCGTGGGCTGCATCAGAAGTGGGCAGGAGGAGGAGTATAGGAAGCTAATCAAAGACTTTGCTAAATGGTGCGACTCAAACCACCTACAACTGAACACCAGCAAAACCAAGGAACTGGTGGTGGATTTTAGGAGGCCCAGGCCCCTCATGGACCCCGTGATCATCAGAGGAGACTGTGTGCAGAGGGTACAGACCTATAAATACCTGGGAGTGCAGCTGAATGATAAATTGGACTGGACTGCCAATACTGATGCTCTGTGCAAGAGAGGTCAGAGCTGACTATACTTCCTTAGAAGGCTGGTGTCCTTCAACATCTGCAATAAGATGCTGCAGATGTTCTACCAGACAGTTGTGGCGAGTGCCCTTTTCTACGTGATGGTGTGCTGGGGAGGCAGCATAAAGAAGAAAGACGCCTCACACCTGGACAAACTGGTGAGAAAAGCAGACTCTATAGTAGGAATGAAGCTGGACAGTTTGACATCCGTGGTAGAGCGACGGGCGCTAAGCAAACTCCTGTCAATCATGAAGACTCCACTGCATCCACTGAACAGTGTCATCTCCAGGCAGAGGAGTAGCTTCAGTGACAGACTGCTGTCACTGTCCACCTCCACTGACAGACTGAGGAGATCGTTCCTCCCCCACACTATGCGACTCTTCAGTTCTACCCGGTGGGGTAAACGTTAACATTATACAAAGTTATTGTCTGTTTTTCCCTGCATTTTTATTACTCTTTAATTTAATATTGTTTTTATCAGTATGCTGCTGCTGGATTATGTGAATTTCCCCTTGGGATTAATAAAGTATCTATCTATCTATCTATGCTGAAAATATCAAAAGACGCCATCTACTGTCCACCTAATATAGCAGCAAAATTCACTAATTGGTCACAAACACATTATGGCAGATGTCATTGACATTTGGCAAGAACGAGAATGATTGTACTTGAAGCAATTAACTTGGAATTCTGATCTCATTGTGTCATTCAGTTATATCAAGAGCTGCCAGGATCATTTGATGAGGTGAAAGCTTAATGAGATTTACTGAAACATTGCGTGCAGTGAGAATGGCGGTGGCACAGCTCCTAAGTATTTAGTGCTTTTCTAGTGCTAATGATAAACCTTCAGAGAATCAGCAGAAAACCCCGAACTTTGATATTAGCCATATCTGTCCAGGATTTATGAAATTATGCTTGTAATTAACTCCATTCACCTATTATTATTAGGGGTCTAGTTAATCAAGGGTAATGGCTTTTGGTTTGTCGGTTAGAAAGGAGATCATAACATGAACGTGAGAAAAAAAAAAGGACAAAATAAAACTAGAAGACGAGTGATTTGGTCATCCAACCTGATAGCAACAGAGAGGAAACAAAGAGAACAGAACACAGCAGGTACAGAAAATGGATAGACTTAAGTTCAGATCATTTTGCAAGCTTAAAAAAGATTGAGTGCCGTTAGTAAAATGAAATGGTTGTCCAATGCCGAAACAGGATCTCAGGATTTATTTGCTATCCTGTGCTCACTCTGGTTGTGTTATCACAGGCAAGATTGATAGCGCTGAAAGTCCCATAAATTTTAAACTAGGAAGTTACTTTTCCATAAATACAGCCACATGGAAAATAAAAAAGGTCAGAAAGGGAAGGTTTTAAGCGGTGAACAATTCATTTTTATCATTATAATGCAGTCTAATAGGCCATAAGTGTGGCAGACGCTAGTGGTGGGGTTGGAGGCGCACATCATCTGGATGGTAAACTTGAAAGATATCTGGACGGCATACAATTTATAGATAGAGCAACAACAGAAGGAATGCACTATTGTTTTTGATAACCAAAAATGTCAAAATGAAATCTGTTTTATCTTGTTTTTCACCTACTAATTTTAGGAATTCATGAGGAATAGATTGATGTCTTAGATATGTGAAATTCTAAAATTAACAGCCTGAATGTATGTTTTCACATCACTGCAAATCAGGAGGTCCACATCAGAAGCAAAGCAAATGCTAACTAATCAGAAAAGTTGCATCAACACAATGAACCTCATCCTTCCTAACTTATTAAAGGCCAATGGTTACAACTTCACTGCAATGATTTGCTCTTCAGGGCAATATAAAAACACTGATCTAGTAATACAAGGACTAAACCCGATCCCACCCTGTTTAGTTCAAAAACATTATCCAGCTCTGATATGCCTGGTGTAAGCGCCTCATCAAGATCACTGCCATCACCGATTTAACAGCCATGTTCTGTTTTACACAGGTTAACCAGTACCCCCCCACTCCAAATCTTTCTCCTCCACTCGCCATGTACCTAAGAATTCTTTGAGAAGAGACCCGTCCTTTACATATCATCTTACACCAAATCAGCCTCATCCCCTCCACGTTCGCCTTGGTACACCTCACCCGGTTATCCTCCAGCTTTCACTCTACATAACCTTAGCCTATTTCACCTCAAAATAACAACATCATCTCCACACTATGTTTTACTCACAACTGAGCATTCATCTTCCCATCTCTCCTTTACACCCCACACATCATTCTCATCTTAGTTCTTTCTAGCTTTGTTCCATGTCCCTCTTACATCAGACGTGTCTCACTCTCCTAGAGCATACTGCTCCTCACACAGCTTTCATAACTTCCAGAGAAAGGCCTTTAGAAGTCAGGAAGAGGGAACCTTCCTGAATTTCTTCACATGACCTCTCACCCTGCTGCAACCATACCTCCATCTACACACAATGTACCACCTAAGTAGCAGAACTTCCCTTCTTTCTACAAAAGCTGATATGTAAATATATACGCTTACAACATCAGCGTCCTCTACCCCCTTCTCACACTACTCATAAACACTTGTCATCTGCTACATCTCTTCGCGCCACTACACCTGTAACCCCCTCGCAAAATCGCTTCAAGCCGCTTCTAACTTGAATGCAGCCAAGGTGGCATATGTATCCCACCAATGCGGTCGATGCGTATTCGATACGTACCAAGGATCGTATTGGAAGCACTGGTCACGCCATCTAGCAGTCATAGTGGAAACTACATCCACCTGAGAAGAGAAGTGTTGGTGTGGCTGTGCACATGGATTTTGGCTGCTAATTTGTTTAAGGAAATTTGTGCTAAGATAAAAATACGTACCAGCTTATTGTTTGCCTGTGTGCTGTACTCAAATGAACAATCGCCCCTTAATTTAGCATCTGCTTCACAGCAAAAACAAAAATTTCATTTTTTATATAATTGGAAATAAATTTAGGCAGCAAAGGGTTAATGGGTCCTCCTCCAGCAACCCATTCATTAGACTGAATTTCTCCCAACACCTCTACTGTCCATGTCACTTGGCTATGCAGCCACCACTCCCACGCCTCCATGGCACCAGCTATTACCTTGGTCTTTCCTACATTTATTTCAAGGCCTTTTTTGCTTCCCATGTAGCTCTCCATTTCAGTAGTGTCTCCTTCAATTCCACTTCTTTTTTAGCCATCAATACAAGATCATTGTATATAAGAGCACCTATGGCTTCTCTGGTCACCTTCTCCATTACCATCATGAACAACAATGGGCTCAAGGCTCTCCTGTTCTGACCTTAGTTGATGTTCCTTCATGCATTGACATCATGGACACTAACCATTAGTCTTCAAATAACTTTCCTAATGCCCACCTCACCACCCCGCTGTCAGATATTTTCACCAGATCTTCAAATGTATAATATAGCTTCTTACCCTTTTCCCGATGCTCTTCATGCATTAGGCTGACAGTAACAATACCATTTATTTTATTATACAGTGTGAGAGACGCAAGGACACACTGCATAATAAGTTAGCAAAGATAGGGTGAAAACAAATAAACAAGTCAGCGAAAATGAGAAAGAAATCATAAGCAGGATAAAATGATAGGGTGAAGGCAAGTTTGATGCTATTAAAGTGAGAAACAAAATTTAGGGAACATAGTTAAAGGAGGAGTGAATTTCACAGGTGAGGAGCAGTGAGGAGGACCATCCATCCATCCATTATCTAACCCGCTATATCCTAACTACAGGGTCACAAGGGTCTGCTGGAGCCAATCATAGCCATCACAGGGCGCAAGGCAGGAAACAAACCCCAGGCAGGGCACACACACACCAAGCACACACTAGGGACAATTTAGAATTGCCAATGCACCTAACCTGCAAGTCTTTGGACTGTGGGAGGAAACTCACGCAGACACTGGGAGAACATGCAAAAATCCACGCAGGGAGGACCCGGAAAGCGAACCCGGGTCTCCTAACTGTGAGACAGCAACGTTACCCACTGCACCACCGTGAGGAGACCAGTCATAGTCAATTAGAGCGCTCAAGTCTTTCTATAATTAATTACTTCACAATTACCTGAGAGCCATATTTAAGACACCTGCTGCCAGAGTTGACTGGCTGTGGCATTAGCTTGCTTTAGCAGCTCTAGTGGTTTGGCTCCACTTTTGCTCCTCCCTTGGTGCGGTTTGTAGCCTTTTCATTATTGAAGTTATTGTTCATTGCTGGGTTTGATCTATGCTTTGGTATTTTTGGATGTTGGGTTTCAGGCTTTGCTCTCTAGTGTTCAGTCACTTGCAAGGGGAAATGAGCTAGGTAAAAATTTTAGATTTCAAACCAGCAGAGAAAAATATGGTCGAAAATGGAGCAAGCTTCAGAAAAGTGGGAAGTAAATCACATGGATGTTTGAGCCAAAGTCACATACAAAAAAAAAAATTTGAATATGGAAAGTTGCTTCACAAATATACTAAATAGCTTTGTAAGAGAATGTTCAAAGTCTTCGACGTCACACTGAATGCAACAATGGTACCAAAAAGTTTTTGATATTCTTGCTTGGATGTGCTAGGAAGCCATTCCCATTGTTTATTTTTAATTTAAATAAGAGCTGACAAAGTTAGTTTTCATTACCATCTTGCTTTCTTCGCTCACATGACTATGACAGTCAGAGTCATTACGTCACCAGATCTGGGCTGTGTGCCCATTTTTTTTTAGCCCTCAGTGGAAAATAATGCTTTGCTACGCTCCCTGCACCCTCATTTGAGGACATAACGAATCTGAGTCACTGTGCCATGTAGGGTTTTTTTTCCTCTAAAAGTAAAAGCAATGTACAGTACATAAAAATGGAGAGACTCTTCTGCCATCTAGTGGTACGGTTAATTCAATCTGCTGTAACCTAACTAAGCAGAATGGCATCAGTTTCAGCAACTGCCTTTTACAGAGGAGTGTAAACAAAAGTAGGCATGGTAAGAAAGTGGATCAAGGTCCAATGTGGACATCTGTTTGCTTACAATCAGCAGCATTTGAAGTTTGGTATTTGTTTTAAGGATAGTCTCATGGCAGCACCCCATCAGTATTTGTACAAGGACAGAGGGAACACATTCAAATGAAATTCATGCATTGAGGTGAAAATGTGGGTTCATTTTGAAGATTGCCTCAAAATGTCAAGAGTGCATTTATCTTTATTTTCTGTTATATTATCATTATTTACATGTCAGCATATGTGATCAAATTAGTTTATACTGATTTTGTTGTGTTTTCAGGATCTCATTTTTGATCAGTCAGTAGGCTTCTGAATGTGATTGTGGATGATAACTCTAACACTGAGGGTTTGTAGGATGGAAATGTTTAAGTGTGTGTTGGTGTGTGTTCGCCCCATGATGGACTGGCACTCCATCCAGGGATTGTTCCTGCCTTGTGCCCGATGCTTGCTGGGATTGACTCCAGCTTCCCTGTGAGTCTGCTCTGGACAAACAGGTTAGGAGGATGGATGGATGGATGGATGGTGATGTTGAGGCAAGAGATTATTATAATTCAACAGATGACTAGTCTCCACCAGGTTTACCAGATGAGCCAGGACTCCAAAGGGATGTCTAGGGTAATGATGAGTATTGAGTGCCCAGCATCTTTATTCCACACTGGGTTCAGTTCCAGGCTAGAAATGCATTTTTGAATGATGTCATCATGTATAACTCTCCATTTTTTGATTATACTTTTGCATGAATAAAAATGTTTTTGTTCGTGTTGGAAGGTTATGTGCAAATATTGATTTTAAATGATGGCAGTATGTCTTTGCACTGCAAAGTTCCTGCACTGAAAATGATAGTGTTACCCACACTGGTTACCTTTTTGTGATTTGATGCAAATCTGAAGTGATTCCCTCTGTCCAGACATGGTGGTAGGGTGTTGTGCCATGTTAGCCATTATGGATGCAATGAGAAGTCAAGCAAAATGACACCTTCTATTGGCTAACTGAACAGATTATAATATGGAAACTTTGGAGGCAGCTAAGGCACCTTTGAATTACAAACCTGCCTGTAGAAGGGACCTGAGTTGCTTCCAAAGCTTCCATATTGTAGTCTGTTCAGTTAGCCAATAGAAGGTGTCATTTTGTTTGACTTCTCAATCTGTCCAGACATGAAAACAATCCCAGTGTCCCCATTTGAGGTTATTGTTTGTTTCAACGACTGTTTCTTGTTTCAAGATAATGCTTAGGCCGGGTTTATACTTCACGCGACGCGACGCGACGTAGGCTGCAGTGAACGCTCCTGCTACGCAGGCGTTGTAGTGTTTATACTTGCGCGAGTACTTTATGTAAATCTGGAGGAATCCACCAGGTGGCAATGCGAGATATTATCACTGTGAGAACATGTTCGGCTTCTCTGTGTTGTGAATTGCCTAAAACACCTATTAAATTCCGATAACACCTTACCGCAATATCTCTGAAAAGGATGTTTATTGATTAAATCCATCAATCCAGGGATGTGTCCATTCCAGCAAGCATCGAGCACAAGTGAGAAACAATCCCTGGACGAGGCCTCAGCTCATCACAAGGTGAATACAAGCACACACATACACTAGCGTCATTTTAGTGGCACCAAATACCCAAATCTGCATATCTTTGGAAGGAAACTGGAGCACAGTGTGGAATATAAGCAGGAGATACCAGCGACGTGACTCCCTGCGAGACAGCAGTGCTACTGCTCCGCCGCCGTGTCACCCCCATGTGTGTAATTATTAACAGTTGTGGAGAATGGCCAGCCGTTTATCCCGGCCAATACCCCCACGCCGCCAGGTGGAGCCCTCCTTGCAGCATGGAGGTCCCCAGAAGACCAGCAGGGCATCATGGACAATGGAGTTTTTATGCACAACCCTGCTGGATGCCATGGGGGCCACTAGGGGACGCTGCAGGGATGAGTAATGGATATTTTCCCTACGCCCCGGAAGCACACGTGGACAAGAGGAATGACGTGCTTCCAGGGTGAAGAAAAGAACTTGTACCTGACCCGGAAGTGATTGAGAGTCACATGGACTGGGGATTAGGAACACTTTCGGGTCAGGAGATATAAAAAGACTGTGGGAGCTCCCAGACGGCGAGCTGAGTTGGGAGGCAGGGTGGCTAAGCATCTGGGAGTTTGCAGGATTGGTTATTGTTTATTGTTATTGAGAATTGAGGAGAGGAGCGTGCTTTGTGCACTTTATTATTATAATAAATCTTATTATTGGACTTTTACCTGGTGTCTGACTTGTGGTCTGAGGGTCCAAGGGTGCGAGCAAACCCTAATCTGTCACACAGTATTCCTTATTTAAACAAAATTAACAATTAATCTGTAAAATGTAACATACACACTTTAATGCATTTCATCATGAAAGCGATATCAAATATAAATCGAAAGATTCTAAATGTGCAGAGAGTTGGAATATCATACATTTAATGTGTTCTGTGTGGTGATCTATTGCTGCTTGCCTTAGCAATTAAAAACTGGGATGACGTTCACGATGGTCTGTTTTAATGATAAAGTAAACTACGAGCTTAAATTAGACATTTCGAGATTAAAGCCGAAATTTACACTTTAATCACAAAATACACGTTTTCACCATGTCCTTAATTTTTTTTTTTTTTCTCAGTGACTCAAATACAGCCCTGTACATTATATTGCTGTTTTGAAGCTGCAAAAAAAAAAAAAAAAAAAGACGGCACAAAACATGGTATGTGAGACTTTTAAAATGTATCGTGTCACTACGATCGGGAATATGTGACGCTTGAATATAAAAGCACCACGAATGCATCTGTATGTCAGCATTTTGCTTCACCACATCGAACCATTCATCAAACATCGAAGCGCGAACACCGATCTCGTAGGATCCGCAAAGCGGCTTTCTGTCACATGTAGATAGTAAACAGAGACTCTGACGTCACATTCCAACTTTTAGCACATTGCGCCCCCCGACTTTTTGCTGATACTGCAATTCGCTCACGCGTCGCGTTAATTTCTGAGGACCTGCTCAGAGGACGCATCAAATGAACACTGAGAACGCGTGGCAGCCATGATGCATGCGGGTACGCGTTCTGAGCGTGAAGTGTAAACGAGCCCTTAGTTTCCATAGTTATCAGGTGCCATTATTTACAAAAAGCCAGGAGAAATTAAAACTGCAACTAAAACAAAGTTGGGGTCTCATGAGGTTAATGGATAGTTAGGATTGCAATTTATTTTTTATTTTGGACTCCCGTATTTTGTGCTCAGCCCTTTGATTCCTGGTCTCATCATTTTGTTTTGCCTTCTCAATTTCTGACATTTGCCTGTGAAGCCCAGAGTTTCATCTCCCAGTCATTTCACTCTCATAATAATCCTTGGACACCTCAGAGTGTCCATAATAGCTGCGTGGGAATATCCACCGCCACACAGATTGTTACAGCAATGAAAGCACGTGGGGAAAAAAATGATGTTATGGAAAATGCAGAACATTACGTTAAAGAATAATAAATGAACTGTCTAAATGAGAATAAAAAGTAAATACTAATGTTTGTGGGGCCTCTCTGTTTAAACACCCACATTCAGCACCTAATACACTGGCAACACAGCAGATTTTTAAATTCTAGCTTATGAATTCTATAATATTTTTGTTTGCATTTTCTAATGAAGAATTTATCAGTTGTCTTTTTGTCTTGATGTTATTATCTCTTGACTACTATCATTTTGTATTTTTCTATTTCTATGTCTTGAATTATTTGTGTGTATTTCCTTCCTAATCAGTTCATCACACGTGTAGCTTGTGCACCTGCTTTGGCACTCCAGTCGGCTGCAGGGTCGTCAGTTGGAAGCCACCATCCACTGATGCTCCACTCCCTTGCCCAGGACATCTCTCTTCTGGGGGAGTTGGGGGGCAGTGCCACAATAGGGACGTCTCCCTGCAGCTGCTCTTGAAGGGGTGTTGACCCCCAAACTTCCCTTCCTCCATAACCACCAACCATTGGCTTGCTTTTTCCCTCTGCTAGCTCTGCAGCAGCCTTTTGTGATTTTGACCTGGTCATGCCAGCATTGCAAAGAAGTTGGTCGTCTGCTGTGCTGACTAAACCCTTGCATCTAGTTTAAGAATTAGTAAACCAATTAGTTAATTCATTGAAATAAAGAACTAATGTTTTAAAAAAGGATGTTTTCATGTTTTTGCCTTTCTTGTTTTAGGGCGACTGTTGTGATGAACTGCCGGCAATTCATTATGGCCGAGACGTCCCTGAACAGAAAGAAGGAGGAAGAGCAGGCTTTTTAGGACTCTGCCTCCCCTGGGATGCCAGATGGCAGCTCCCCTGGATGGAAATGGTTCCCCAGGTTCCCTCAGGGCATCATGGTACATGGAGTCCGTTTTTTCAGCCCTGTTGGGTGCTGCCAGGGGAAGATCACAAGGAATCTGGGGACTCCTACTGTTATTACGACCCGAAAGTACTTCGGAGGCACGAGGACGGAAGCCCGCAGTACTTCCATGCTACTTGAGGAAGGATATGGCGTTTGACGCAGAGATGGAGTGTTTCCAGGTCATGGACTATTTAAAGGACTGGTTAAGACCCAGCAAGAAGAGCTAGAGTTGGGAGGTTGGGTGACTAAGCTGCTGGGATTGGAGGATTGATTATTGTTCATTATTATTTAGTATTGGAGAATTGTGGCAAGTGTGGTGCTTTGTGCACTTTATTTGAAGAAAAATATTAAAAGTCTTCTTGGTGCTTTTTACAAGTGTGTCTTGGACGTCGGTCTGGTGGGTTTAGTGGGGCAACAGCACCTCTAGCGTCCACACTGTATAACAGTCGAAGGTGGGCTGATGGGACAGTTGGGACGCCAGAAGGAGTGGACTGGACTCAAGTGAACAAGGTGGTGTATAATTCTGAGCAGGAGTTCCTGTATTATGTGGGGGCAGATTGAAAACAGAAGCATCTTATAATCAATTCGGTATTTGAAGGATAACTTTGGTATTTTTCAAGTCAAAGCTATTTTTTTCATAACAATGATAAAAATCAATTGGAAAAATTATGTCATTTAGTGAAGCTTTAAATAAATTTTAAAAACTACTGTTCTTGTGGTTTAAAATAGAGTCCACTGGGCATCACTCCCTAATGTCCAGAGCAGTTAAGAAGAAGTGTTAAACACCTTGGCACTCACCTTATATTTAAACCAGGATTCTTCCAGGACTAATGTACCTTTACTTAATTAGACTTAGTGCCTCCTGTGCCTTGCAACACATTGGGCAATAAGTGTTTTCCATCAGGTCTGGTCCTTAGCCAGGGCTGCGAGATCTTCTTGAATTGTCGCCAGCTAGGCCTTCGATGGGCGGACTTGCTTACATTTACCGTTCCTCAATTCCCAGTTGATCGGCGTCTTTGGGATTTGGCGAATGGGCAGACATAACACATGGCCTGCTAGGCACAGGAGGCAAACAGTGACAATGTCTTCCAGTTTCTGTGAACTGTTTTGCTGCAGGACTTCCTTATTTGTGGTTCAGTCGTGGTAGGTGATACCCAAGATCCATCATATGCACCGCTAATGGAAGACATTGAGCTTCTGGTCAACACCCCCCGTCATTCTCCAAGTCTCGCTGGCGTATATGGTGTCTGGGAAAACGATGCTGCTCTAGAGGCACAGTTTCACGGCCTTGTTGATTGATGTTGTTGACCACATTTTGGGCATTCATTGGAAGACTGTTTCCACCTTTCCAATTCTGCCCCTGATATTTCTGTCTGTGCCATCGTCTCTCGCGATGATGATGTCCAAATAAGTGAATTCATTCACTTCACCGGCGGGTTCTTGCACAACACTGATGTGTAGCTACATACTCTGGTCGATCCCCACTAATGTACCAAGGTTTCATTAAAAAATCTAATTTCCAAACTGCAAAAATAAATGTGCTGAACAACGGAATATGGAGTAACAGAGTAAAACTATCAGGTTTGTGTCTGTGATTCAGCAACTAAGATTTCTTTGTTGACCAAGTTGTTTGCAGTGTTATTTATATAAAAATTACAAGGTACTGTAATCCCTCCTCAATCGCGGGGGTTGCGTTCCAGACCCCCCCGCGATAGGTGAAAATCCACGAAGTAGAAACCATATGTTTGTATGGTTATTTTTATATATTTTAAGCCCTTATAAACTCTCCCACACTGTTTATAAATATTCCCTGCACAGTTATACAGCATAATCCCTTTGTATTCTCTTAGATATTAGGTAAGATTCATTGAAATTATGTATGTAAACACACTGTTTATATACAGTAAAACCTAAATATTATTTTAAAGATATTGATTGTCTCCGATATCACATATGTTACAGCCATTATGATAGACAGGCCACCAGCAATAAATACGTACAATGCACGAAAAATTGTATACAGTAAATGTGTGTACAGTGACACTAAACGTATGTACATGTACTAAGCACTGTAAGTAGAAAATTAATTATGGTTACTCACCAACAATGACACGATGACTTGTCCGATAACGATGAGTTTAATTTTACTGCACAACAAAGGAGAGCGTTACAGCCCTTCTAAAGGAGCCACTTCAGGCAACTGTGTAGCACCGCCGTTATTCTTCTTCAATCCAAATCCCTAAAGCAGATTCTATCCAGATTACTGCCTTATTACATCCACTTACAACTCGTTTTGCACCCTGGTTAAAAGGACACTGCGGCTGTAGATCTTATATTCCTTTCCTACTTTTTAAATAAAAAGAATCATAGCCTCATTGATGCTGTAATGGTGTCCTACAGCGGTGTAACTTTTCCCTTCCTTCAACAAATCCAAAACTTTAACCTTTTCGGCAATCGTTAACATCTTCCGTTGGCGCTTGGGCACAGAACCTGAAGCAGTAGCAGGAGCAGATCGTTTTGGAGCCTTAATGAAGGGCTTGACTATGCACAAAGATAAACACAAAAGAGCACAAAAGTTAACTCTTTACACAGCGAACACGTTGATGCTGAATGAGCAAGACGAGACTTCCTGGTTAACACCGCATTCAGCACAAAGGAACTTAACTGCGTGCTCTGATTGGTTAGCTTCTCAGCCATCCGCCAATAACGTCCCTTGTATGAAATCAACTGGGCAAACCAACTGAGGAAGCATGTACAGGAAGTAAAAAGACCCATTGTACGCAGAACCCGCGAAGCAGCGAAAAATCCGCGTTATATATTTAGTTATGCTTACATATAAAATCCGCGATAGAGTGAAGCCGCGAAAGTGGAAGCGCGATACTGCGAGGGATTACTGTATTCTTTTTCCAAGGACAATTTCGGTTTTTGAACAAATTTTGTTTCCTGTAAGAGTACAACTTGAAAAACATTAACAAAGTAACATGAACTGAGAAACACACGGTGGCTTTGAAAGTTTTATTTTTCAGACACCTTTCACTTTGTCATGTGACTGCTAACACACAGGGACAGATGGGAATGTGGAGATTCTGTACTGAGGGTGGCTCTGCAGAGGATGCCACATACACAAGCGTAACATTGCTGCTGGATATTTTGGTTAATTTTGGGGTCACTGCAGCCAAGGCTGTCCTACGCATAAGACCAGTTGTGATGGAAAATGAAAATGTTTTTTGTAAATTATTATTTTATTTCAGTTAGTCTTTCAGCCACATTAATAGTTTCATTTACTTATACTTTTTAATTTTAGTTTGGTTAAATATTTTATTTAAACTCATGAAAATGTTTTTGTCTTAGTTTTAGTTTTCCTTAACAATTATAACCTTACACATTTACCTCAAATAACCAAGGACTGAGAAGAACATTTATATAAAGCGTCACTGTGTGAGGGGCCTGGATTTTTGTTTGTTTTTGTTGTTTCTGTTTTGTTTTGCAGTGGCCATGATAATGCAGTGATGCAGAGACTAAATAATGGCTTGCAAATTTTTGTGGCACAGGCCATGAAGCCCAAACAATTTATGACAATATTTCAAAGAATTTAGCCCCTTAAAAACCCTAGGGAATGTTGAGAGAGGGTCTTTTCAATTAGCATCTCAGAAAAGGAGTGGAATTCAGACATACACAGAATACATTCAAGATCTAACATTCCATAACTCAAATAAACATCTTTCATCAATCAATATATCTAATTTAAAATTGTGTAAAACATACGCAGGGTAAGATCAGTGTTCTCTTTTTATTGGTAAACAACAAGAAACGCCCCAGTACTGTACCTTACCTTATAAACCTTGTTTTACATGTTCAGTCTACTTCACTCACCCCTGGGAACCTCAGCAATGGTAGGCTGCACGCTCCTGGCCCCACTGCTCACAGTCTGTACACAGTGTGTTACCACTGAGAGGACTAACAAGGACATCTCCAATGTTTTTCCTGCAGAATCTGGGCTAGACGGGAATATCGCCTAACCCCTCAGGTATTACTAGTGTCAGTAAACTAAAAGGTAGCTTCAGTGGGATAAAAACAAATTTCATTTCATCTAAAACTATGGTTATATGCAGAGTAGTCTCGCTAAGCCTGAGAGTATATGTATGTCTGGAGACAACCATGAGTGCATTTTGCTTAAAGCGGCTCATCAAGTGTCGCATTTCTAATCCAATCAAACACGCCATGAAGGTGTCACTCAAAGTGGGGTTGGTGATTTTGAACTCCAAAGATGTGAGGTGCTTTTGTCAGCTTGATCCGGCAGAGAGCAAACTTCTGTTTCTGATGATTCGTCCACAGTCAAAAAGTCTCCAAAAAAACCCTATTAGACATATAAATGTGTTTCACATATGCAGAGAGCATACTGCACGATTTGAAAAATAAACATAATCTGATGCAAGGGAGAAACGATTCTGTAGCATCAGGTTATAAATTGGCATTCGACAGCATCAATGCATGAATGGCAAATGTGAACGATACGTCGTCAAAGGCGCTGTGTGTGTTCTTTGCTCTTCAATGTTACGACAATAGTGTAGGAATAATGTAAGCTTGAAAGAATTTGTAGCTAAATTTGTGAAAATATGAACTGCAAAATATGCATTTGAAGTAAACAATGTGTTACCCCCATCAAAAGGACTGCTGTTACGAGAGGTGATGAGCCACAGTAGATGCAGATTTCAGTACTCAAAACACCTGAATCAACAAATCTGTCTAACAGCACCAGAAGATACACAGATGAGGTTGTACAACATCAACCTTCTAACTGCACATCTAAATGAATAACTACAAAAATTAAACATTACTGTCTAATTGGAAATACAAACATGCCATGACAGAATAGCCACAGCATTTTAACATGCTGTATAGCCATAGACCAAAATGCTTTTCTAAACTCTGCTTGCTGTGGTTACGTCATGTAGTGATGGAATAATCAAAATAACAGAAAGACATCGTAGCAGACACAGGCATTTTTAAAATGTGTGGTGCCCAGTAGCTGCAATGGTCTACATGCACGTGTCTGTCTGTCTCCACTGTCGCAGTGCTTATTACAAGGTGCAAATTAATTATTAAGCTTCAGCTACTTTGTGCTACTGAGCTCCTGAATGGATAAAAGTATTTTTAGCTTTTTATGTTCTCTCGGCGACAGTATCTTTTGCTCTCTCCCTACATGGACTGCAGAAATTGGGGGTGGCTGTTTTAGGAAGAAGCCCTGTGAGTGCAGCTTTTACAACACACAGGATTTCACCACTGTTCACTACACACCTTTTAACAGGTTGTTCCCAGATGTGTATTCTCATTTGAGAATCACGTCTGGCCCTGCAAGACTATTTGCAGTAAAACCAGACATATCGAAAACTAAGAGTTAAAACAACTTGAAAGATTCAGATCAATTTCACACAGCAAGCTTCATATCTGGTGGTCCACCTTGAGCAGTCACAGAATTTTCAGTACTTTGTTAAAACCAGAGAAGATGTCCTTGGACGTGGAGAGACCGTTTGTTCTTAATCCACCTAGGGCGCTCCTTTAACATGAAAGCCTTTGCGCAGTCTGTCTCTCTTAATACTTGTATCTGCTGGGGTGCATTTTCATTTGGTAGGTGGAAAGCCTATCAAATACCATTCCTTTCATATCCTAAAAGCATGATGCTTTCTTTCGTCTTCAAAACCATCTTTCTCAAGTCTCCAAATCATGGTATTCCTCTCAAACCTCCTAGGCACTTTCTCTCTCACTCGTATCAAACAGCATGTCACTGAGAGCTCTCATATCATTTACTTTACACAGAGCCACAAATGAGGTAATTCCATGTGGAAAAGTACTGGCAAACAGCCTAAAAGTGGCATCAGCTGAAGTAGGATAACTGATAAGATGTCACTTTGATTATTACCACGTAGCTAAACACATTAGCCTGTTAAAGGTCCCAAGCACTTATTTTTTAGATCTTCTTGTAAGAAAACACACACAAATAATCACACTGGTTGTTTTATTTGAGCTTAAAGCTTGTATGGTCTAATAGTCATGGCGCTATATTAGTACAGGGTGAGGCAGAAAGGATGGACGTCTTTGAAATGGCTAGAACTCACCACTAGGTGGATTGACAGATGTGCGGTAGGTGGCGTTAGGTTCACGAAGTCTTATCATTTTTTTTATTTTTTTTTTAGTTGAAGCCATGGAGCCGTGGACCATAGAACACCATGTTTTTGCGTACGACTGTTTTGTCAAGAACAACCAATCTGTTACCGCAGTTCAGCGTGAGTTTCGTTGCCATTTCAATATCCACAGAAATAAAGCTGTTCCCGCTCATAACACTATCCTACATTGGGTTAAAGCACTTCGTACACAAATGAACAAAAGACCGCCGGGGGCTACATGAATGGCACGTACCCCTGAAAATGTGGAAAGCGTACGACTAGCCCTGCTGCGCAGTCCAAGTCGATCTGCTCGGAAACATTCTTCTGAACTTGGCCTCAGTAATCGTTCGGTAAGGCGTATTTTGCATTTAGACCTGCATTTCCATCCCTACAAATTGCCAAATGCTATTTCAATATGAACTCAAATCTTTCAATAAATTTCTTTGTAAGAAAAAATTAACAATTTTGTGATTTTGTAAAAAACCTCCGTCTTTTCTGCCTCACCCTGTATTTGTTTTTAAATTTGCATATCTCCCATCAGCCTTCTTGACTGTTTATTAATATTCAAATATGCTCACTGAATAAACCTTGTGTCTGAAAAGGCACTTGTCTAACTGTTATACTCCGCACAACCAAAAACAATGCTAGCCTTCCCTTATGAGCTCCACAGTCCTGTTTACGCAGTGTATTCACTTAAAGCTTCATCTTATCTTAAAAATCCAGTACTTCTATATTGACAAATAACTGAGATTAAATATTTTAAATCTTATTACCAAATACTCTATAAAGCATTACTTTAATCCTGAAAAAGTAAGATAGACTTTCATTGGCCATTGCAATTTGTAACTTTCAAATCTTAAGAAGGAGCTTGTCATGATTTTTCCAGTTCTCAAGGACAAGAAGAGGAGATAAAGGAGAATCCAGCAAGGACGATCAACACTTGGAGCCACATCTGAATGTGATGGAGGAAGGCCAATTCCAGGCAGTAAGAACTAAGGCAAAGGTGATGGCAAACAAGCCAGTGCTGCCAAGTCACAAGTATTTAAGCAGTCATGGCACGTAAGAGAAAGAAGATTAGTGTAACAATAAGCAAGGATTCATTCATTTGTCTGAGTATCAGCCTAGGTATGTGTGGGAGAAAAAATAGACTTAGGGGTCACATAGTCATTTAGGGGTAATATTATGCTTTCCATGTTAAAATAATCTATCTTAGGGTTAATAAATGTTAGCAACCTGTTCAGGCATATCAGGAAACCAGATAAAGGTCAAGTGAACAACAAAGACAAGAATCTACCAGGATAAGGCTGATGTAATACACCAAATGTATGATTAAGAGAACAGCAGATGTTCTGTAAACAACAAGACTTGAAAGTTGCTACATACACAGGAATTTCAAGGGTGATGGCTAAACCTAAGAGGTATGAAAAGAATGAGAACGTAATAAATCAGACTTTTATTTCAATAAGTCATTTGGGTGCAAGCCAATGAACCAATCAGAGTAAATGTCAGGTTGTGTGTATGCATTAATTAAGTACTGTTGTGTTATCTATAAGCATGAGCTTCTGTTTTTATTCGGTAATCATTCTGTAACAGACTACTGTGATGAATGCTCCCTTTTCATCATGGTGCTGCAAGGGTAAATAAATGACGCAGATGGACAAGCTTTCTCCTGCCTGATTACTGACTTAGAAGGGTTTTATGATACTTGTCCTGGTAGAGGATAAGTTTATTTCTTTAATTAGGATGTTTGATTTCTACTACACCTACAACAAGGATTAACAACTACTTCAGAAAGGTTTAATTAATCTAGTCACCTGCCTAACCAGCCCAACTAGGCATTGGTCCCAATCCCGGATAAATAGAGAGGGTTAGGGTCAGGAAGGACATCTGGTTGTGAAACTTAGCAAAATCTTAGTGATGGAATCAAGCCAATCAATTTTGGAAAATGCTTGGACGTGCCTCATAGGCGATGAGCAGGGGCATCGTCTAACTTCATTGAGAGGTAGTGAGTGAGGCAGGCCCGCCGCCAGAAATATTTGGGCCCCAGACAACTGGGTACGTGTGGGTCCCTCTGCTTTCCCCCGGGTCCCCACATGCCAAAACCTTCAAATATGTATACAAAAAAAAAACAAGCGTGAAGGGGCCCTCATCAGTTAGGGCCCCGGACCAGAGTCCCGCTTGTCCCGCCCTGGCAGCGGGCCTGAGTGAGAGCTATCAGACCAAGAGTGGTCCCAGATAAAGAACTTAGTCCAGAAGAAGCAGAAGAAGAAGTAGTTAGGGGAGGGGAAGAAATAGAGTAAGTTAAAGGTAAGAGTGGGGGACACTGAATGTTAGAATAATGACAGGCAAAGGAAGAGACTTGGCAAATTTGATGGACAGGAGAAAAGTGAGAGTGCTGTAAAGTAGATGCAATTGGAAATGAGGAGGTTTTAAGGTAAGGTACAGTGGAGCAAATGAGCAAGGGAAAAATGGGTTTGTATAGTAGTGTCCATAAAACTAAAACATAGTCTTGTCAGTGTGAACAGGAAAAGTGATAGGGTGATGAGTGTAGAGCTGGGCCTTGGTGGGACTGTAATTAATGTCATCTGTGCATATGCTCCTCAAGTGGGCTGTGAGGAAGAGGTGAAGAATATTTTCTGAACACGAATGGATGAAGAGCATAGGGCAGTACAAGAGGGATTGTTTATGGTGATCTATAGGGGCATGTGGGAAAGAGAAGAGAGATGATAGAGGGGGTATATGGTGGATGGGAGGTAGGGGAGAGGATAGTAGAGTTTGCCATGACATCTAATCTGGTATAATTAACACATATTATTGAAAAGAAAGTTAATCAGCTTGTGACTTGCAGTACTGTAGAGGAGGAAGGGAAAGCCAAATAGATTTTTTGATATTTCGAAGACCTCATTTAAAAGAGATAGAGAACTGAAAGGTCATAAATGAGAAAAAGTTTGACAGTGGAGCATAAAGTGGTGGTGATGGACTGGGAGATCAGAATCAGCAGGAAAATAATACCCAAGCAAGCGGCACCAAAGATAAAGTGATGGAGATTAAAAGAGGAAAGGCTCAGGAACAGGTTTAGGGAGAAAGTTTTAAATGAAATGCAGTCATTTTAGAGTACGGAGGAAAATGGGAGGAGAATAGCAAAGTTGTATTAAGAGTCAGTGCAGAAGTGTTGGGTAAGTCGAGAGGAAGGAGACCACTTGTGGACAAACAGACATGGTGGTGGAACAGAGGTGCAGGATGTGATAAAGGCCAGGAAAGAGGTAAAGAAGACATGGTACCAATCAGGAAAGGAGGAAGATCGAGAAATGCACAGGAAGGGAAACAAGGAGGCAAAGAGAGCAGTGGCAAGAGCTGAGGCACACGCTTTGGAGAAGGTGTATGAAAATACGAAAAATAGCGTTTGAATTTTTTGAATGTTTTTGAAATAGCGTTTGGATTAATCTTAAATACTCATAATTTTAATTTCTCATTTTTAATAACCAAACATTGCTTACCTGCTTCTAGCTTCATAGCAACACCATGGGAGTTCATGGGAGTGCACCTCTCCTTATGGAACTGGATGGCCTTTTTCTTTGTTCATAAAGTGTTTCTATACTTTGAAACTATTTAGGGTCATCGAATGAATATTTCAAACAAGTCTGGTTACTGCTTTACAATCGTCACCCACACCTTGCCTGCTGCTACTGTAAAATGAGATCAAGACAAGTTTTGTCTTACCTGGAGGTGCCTTTCTCTGCTTCTTACACTGGATCTCAACTATTCATCCATTTAATTCTGACTATAGAGTTATAGGAGCAATGGTGATCCTAGGTGCATCTGTCATTAGACCCTCACCTGCAAGTCCACACTCCATCAAAGCTCCAGAGACAATTTAAGGATATTGGGCACAAGAAGGAAAACTGGAAAAGGCAGAGAAACATCACTCAACATGATGAGAAGTTCTCAAACCTCGGTCTGGTCTACCCATCTCATGTAAGGCCTAAGGATCCATATGCAATGGGAACCAGCAATCCATGCTAAATGGCACTCATTTAAATTCAAGACATGCCAAGCGGGACATGACTATGTCTCTGCTTTTAAAGAGCCACTTCATAAGCAACTGGCTTGTTCCATAAACCTCTCAACACAAAATGCAGCAACCGAAACAGAAATCCAATCAAAACCATCCCTTCATTTAAACACACATATCTAATCCCATTTTAAAGTCCTGGGATGACAGTTCAGTAGTATCGAATGCAAAGCAGGGATTAACCCAGTGTGACAGCACACTGCTACTCATTGAAGTTATTCTGAACCAGTAGTTAACTCAATATGCATGAGGGACAACTACCAATGTACCCACACCACAAGAATCTGCAGAATCTACGACGGAAGTGTCCGGCTGGGATTTGAGCCCAGGATGATGGCACAGTGAGGCAGAAGCACTACACACTGTGCCATCATGCCACCTCTCAGTGTAATCTATAGAATATAAAACTAGGTGAGTACCAAACATAACATGACAACAAAGAAAATCCACAAAGCAAAATCTGGCTGGACAGGTCCTTCCTAGGCAGTCTAACGGCACACTGACTCAAGTGTCCAGAAAAGTGGTCAAAACCATCTCAGTGCAGGTCTAGTGTTACCTTCTTGTCTCATCTGCTATGAGGCCATATAGGCCACAAGTCTAAGAAGCCACATAGCCAGCACTGGAAATGACAGCCAGGAGACTCACAGACTGGTCAACCATTATAAATAAGGCCCTCAACTCACAAATGTGCTCCCACTACTTAAAAAAAAACTTAATTAAGGAGATAAGTAATATGATGGTACAGTGGTTAGCACTGCTGTCTCACAGCTCCAGAGTCGTGGTTGGTACTTTCTTTTTGCAAGTTCTCCTTATGTCTGTGTGGGCTTTTCTCCAGATCTCCTCCTGTTCCATCCATTAACCCAAGGCTGTACACATCAGATCAATTGGGTGGGTGTACCCTGATATGGATGGAGACACATCCAAAGTTGCTTCCTACCTTGTTTCTAGTGCTGACAGCATATACTCCTACTTCCCATGAACAGAGCAGTGGGGTTGAAAAATAAAAGACGACAAACTTTGTAGAGGCACTTAGGAAATGCCAAAGAAACTGCAGTAAATATAATAGAACTTCTGCCTGTACTTATTTTCCTCAATGTAAGGGGAGAGCAGGACATCCAGCAGGGGTGACCTGTATAGTTTTCTTCCCCACTAGTGTCCTTGTCACTACTAGTAGCATGAGGCGGTACCTACAGCTGATTAAGGGGGTCCATCTCCTCAGGATGGCACATCCATACGTGTCGTCACAAGAAGGTCTGCTGTGTCTCCCAGCACAGCCTTAAGATGAGCACGGAGGAGATAGCAGGAGAAGGGCCGATACACGAGGAGAGCTGGACAAGGCCGTAGAAGGGCATCAACAGGGATTGTTGTTTGGTTGGAACATTTTAGGGACACACACCATTGAGAATATGGAGGAATATTTCAGAAAAAATTAAATATGCAAAAAATTTAAAGTACTGTGAAATCTGTTAATAAATAAATGAGCATGAAATGTGAATGTAAATAAATGTTTTCTTTTTGCTTATTTACAGAAATAATTTTTTGTCCATAGTATCGCTCCAAGTCTGACATGAAATATGGCTTGAATTTAAAGCTGTCACTTTCACTTGTCAAAGCTGAGAGGATGTGCTAATTATATTTTATTCATATTTAGTGTATGGCATGCTGGGCTTTTCAGTGGAAAAATAAAGTGAATTGAAAGAAAACTGAGCTAACACGGTTGGTTACACCCTTTCAGGATGGTTTCAAGGATGGTGCAAGGAACACCACTAGGCATGTGAAATACAGTCATGTGAAAGAGTAAGTAAATTTAAATTGTATGGTTTTACAGATCAAGACCACCTAATCTTTGTCAAAACCTAAAATTACATAAATGTGTTTATAGATGACAAGAAATGTAATAGATCTCACTTTGTCATTATCTAGTTCAAAAATAAGCTAATATGTAGACACCATATGCGAAAATGTAAAGGTAGGTTAATCTGCAGTATCTTCTCCTCCTTTAGCAGCACTAACTTGGAAGTTATCAACTCATATTATAAAAGTTTATGAGCCTCTTCCTTCATACTGGATCAGTTTAGCCCACTCCTCCTCTATTTTGCACTGTGTCTGCTCACTGATGTTTGAGAGTACATCACTTTCATAATGTCCCACCACTGCATCTCTTTGTTTTGGCTATTCACAAATACTTTGGACCATTCACATGAGGATTTGTTGTTGTGCCTAGACTTACATAATTCACCTTGGCCAAGTTTCTCCTCTCTGACAGAAAAGCTTCATATTTTCTTATAGAATACTCTGGGTACAGATCATTTTATTAGTGTCAAGGTTTTATGGCAGCAAAACGACTCCCTTCACCATCACTCCTCCACTACAGACTATAGCTTCAAAAGCCAGAGCAGGACCGACATATGCTTAATAATTAGCGTCCTATTTCAAATTTACCTTTTCTCTGTAAAATACAGTACTTGAAAACTTTGTCGGTACACAACTTCAGTCTCGCCTTACACATCACAACTTATTTGAGAAATTTCAGTCTGGCTTTTGCACTGGTCATAGTACAGAAATGACATTAACGTGTGCTGTAAACAATATTCTGATATCCTCTGATGAAGGAAATTCCACAGTAATTGGTTCACCGACAAAAGCGCGATAGACATATGCGCCCCGACAAAACCGCAATGGACAAATGAGCGCCGACAAACTCGCGCCGACAAAATCTCCATGACAAAATCTCCATGAGTTGATTTTACAATAAAATAAAATAAAAATAAAAAGAGGAATTACCTTGGAGGTCAATCGTCACCCCGAAAGCGGATACTAGACGTCATGTAGTATATGTTTACCAAATTTCAGGTCAATGGGTCAAACGGTTTGTGAGCTACAAGTGATTTAAAATCCTGGACAGACAAACGAACAGCCATGGTAGTGTATTACTGTATATATAAAGAAGATAACTCCAGTTATCAAATCCCTACAATGGCTCTCAGTTAAGCTTAGGGCTGATTTCAAAATTCTTTTAAATAGCCAAGGCCCTGCTTACTTATCTCAACTTAACATTAATTACAAACCAGAGTGCAAATAAAGATCTAAAGATGCCGACCTGTTTTTGATAATGAGGATTGACAAAAATAACAGTGGGAGGTTCAGCTTTTAGTTACAGGGTCACAAACCTGTGCAATGGTCTGCCTGCTATTAAAAGAGAAGCCCTTTCAGTCTCAGCTTTCAAATCCAGGATGAAGACTCACTGCTTTAGTCTAGCATACCCTGACTAGAGCTGCTGATTAGCTGGGCATAATGCATTTCTGTCTGTTAGTCATTGGTACAGAAATATAAGTAATGCAATATTTATAAACTGCTACTAATTCTTCCCCATTTTATTTCTCCTCATGGTACCACTTGGTGCCACTGTTCTATGGCCATGTTGTTTTCCTGCTAATGAAAAAAGATAAAGGAGTATTGGAATCATCAAACTGAAGGGTCCTTTCACCAGACTGGACGGCCCAGCACTGGCAGTGCTGTAGAAAGCCCAGGAGGGGGTACGTGTCTAGTTGGCTGAGATCGCAAGGACTCTGATCATGTCCGACTTTGTCTTTCACTTTCTCTTTTACAATTTCAATCTCCTCTGTTGTCTACTGGCCACATTAATTTTAATTAATCAAATGACATTGCTGGTTTCCATTTCTGCTAATCAGTTTCTACTTTGTTTTTGGTGCGTTTTAACAAATCTGTCTTTGTATGTGCTAGTTCTGTTTTTAGTGATTAGTATAATATTGCATTTTGCCTAGGGAGCTGTCGTGGCATTCTGCGTCTGCTCTTAGTGAGGAGCGCAGTGCAAGAACAAAGTATTTGGCGCTGTCATGTTGTACTTCCTAGGTGACAAGGACAGATTGGCCATCGAGCTCTGTGAAAGAGATTGCTTGTATTCTGTTCTAGAAGCTGTATTTACTCTGTTTTTGACACCCACTGCACACCTAGCCTACCTGGAAGGGGGTCTCACTCTTTGAATTGCCTTTCCCAAGAGCTCTTTAATTTTTTCCTGCAAGGTTGTTGGGAGTTTATTTTTTTTCTTGTCTTCTCAGGGAGTCAAGGCTGAGGGGGCTGTCAATTAAACAGGGCCTTTTAAAGCTTACTGAGGCATCCTTTGTGTGATCTGAGGCCATGCAAGAAATAAATTGTTATTGTTGCTGTTGTAAAGTTAAGTAAAAATATTTAAACAAAAGCAGCTTGGCCCTAGGATTCATTTGGATGTTATTTGAGTGTTGTGCCATAATTCATTTTTTGAATGTCCCCAGATAGTCATAGCATCTTAAACAATACTAGCAACAGAAAGATTTCCCGGTGGCCCAAGCAGCAAGTGATGTTTAGACAGAAAGCCACACACCATCTGTGCAGACTGTGCCAGCGTCTCAAGTGTGAGCCATGAAATGATGTCAGATCACGCAGTCCGTCACGATCGGTGCTTTAGGAGTAAAGCAAAGGATTTAAATGCTATCCTTTCAATGTCAGATCGTTCTGTTCCAGTAGTTTTGTGTACATATATTAATGAGTTTTTGCTCAGGCTTTAAGAAGTAGAGACTGATGAGAAATTAAAATATCTTGAATTTATGTAGCTTTAGGTTAATTAATTCAAATCTCATTACTAGAAGACAATTAATTACTGATAATTGTCATGATAATATTGCTATTTTCCCAACAATTATTACTTCTTTCCATATAATGTGCTATTTTAGAACTATTTATTATCATGAGCTGAAGTTAATTTTTAATTAAATATGAAAATGATCATACAATATGTGCTTTACTGAATACCTTTATCATTTCTATAGCAGTTCTAGCTCAATTAACTGCAGGGGCACAGTTAACAAATATTTAAGACCGGTTGCCTGGCTGGCATATTGTTGCCCAGGTCAAAGTAGCCCAATTGGGGGGGGTCTGATTGTTTGGGGGTTAGAATATCTTGACCAGAAACTACAAGGGAGAGTCATCCAGCACTCTTGAAATGAATAGTAGAAGGCATGGTGTAAAGAGCAAGGGATTTGGGCCAAATGAATTTGACATTCCCTTAGGACGGGTGTACAGTGGGTGCCTTCTTCATGTGCTTCATCATCAGGAGTTCAGGTGTATCCCACATTCAGGATCATTTGTGCGGACGGCACATTGGAGGCAGATATATACATTATGTAATTTTAGTGGCTTACAAAAGTTTGGATGCCATTTAAATCATCTCATATGAGAGACTGCTTGGCAAGACTGTTGTGTGAGATTCACAGTAAGCAAGCAATTCGAAACTTTGAAGAATGATGCGATACTGGCCTTTATTTCTGTTTTTATAGTACGCTAAATGTACTGCAGCTAAGCACGTGACAAGAATTTGTCCGACCAGTCTGTATCTTACGGCTAGCAGACTACATTGCTTCTGCTAATCTGTTAAAAGCACAAACTTGAATATCGATCTGCTGGGTAATGTTCTTCAATGTATTTTAAAAGACATGATCATAATAAACTGTGGAAATACATACTGTACTATGGATAGTTGCCGTGCGTCGACATTTCGCAGCCATGCTTGACAGGAAAGAGCGTGAACAGGGAGCAGCTTCCTGATTGGTCAATGGGAACTGAAATGCCGAATCAACTTGCAAGACCTTTCACCTTGATGCTGCCGTTTGAACTGAGTAAGAAAGAATCTTGTGCCATGCGAGTATGGATTATGATGATATTTCTCACAGTTTTCTGGCAGATTGAAAAATCACTTGGGAGTTTGTAACTTTTGTGAAGAGAGCACAGTGTACATTAACCCTTAAAAATCACAGAGTGTCGCTGAAGTTATGATGCACTGAGGCAGCCAGAGGACATACTGTAGCTGGGACAGAAAGTCATTGGTCACAAAAGCAATAAACAAAAGAGAGACAGGCAGGATCCAGAAATAATTATCATAAAAAACAGATCAATTTCTAACTCAGCATAAGGCGTCATCAAAAAAAAATGAGAAAAAAACATCAAGCTAGTGGATGTAAAAGAGCAAGGGATCAACTCCCAAATACAAAATGAGTTACAGCCAGGGCTCTGTTTAAATATTAAAACATAATTTGGGTTGAAAGTCCTTGTGTGTGACTGTGCTTCTAGCAATAAGCAGGTCAAACTCAAGGTATGATCAAGAGGTCTGGTTCAGTACCAGAAAGGAGGAGGTTAAGGCCGTCAAACCTTAATCAGCTTCCTGCTTCATTCTTCAATCCATCCATTATCCATCCATCCATTTTCCAACCCGCTATATCCTAACTACAGGGTCACGGGTGTCTGCTGGAGCCAATCCCAGCCAACACAGGGCACAAGGCAGGAAACAAACCCCGGGCAGGGCGCCAGCCCACCGCAGGGCACACACACACACACACACCAAGCACAATTTAGAATTGCCAATGCACCTAACCAGCATGTCTTTGGACTGTGGGAAGAAACCAGACTCCACGCAGGGAGGACCTGGGAAGCGAACCCGGGTCTCCTAACTGCGAGGCAGCAGCACTACCCACTGCACCGCCCTCCTGCTTCATTCTTTCTTCTGAAAATTTGCAAAATCCAAAAATAATATACAGATGAGTCAAAACGATTTCTATTTTCTTACAAATTGTCATGACATGCAAAAAAAGTTGTAAATGTCCCCATGAATATTCACTTTCTATCATTCTTTTCATGGATTTAATGAGTTGGTATGACATTCTATAAATGGCACACTTAACAAGCAGTGGACTTGAAATCTAAGGCCTTTCTAAGCATCCTCCTCTCGCCACTTAAAGACAAGGCAAGAGAAGGAGAGGAGCTCAGAAGGCAGCGGCCCTAACAGGTCTTCTTGGTGCTTTTTCTGTAAATTCTAGATGATGCAAACATGGAAGTTCTTTGAGAATAAAGTTAAACAGCTACTGTCCTTAAAATCCCTGAATTGGATGTTTTTATTCAAGAAAATACAATGTGATTTGTGATGCAAGACTTGAATTTGAGTCCTGGTCCAATGTGCACCTAGTCTCATATCCTTCTGAGCTGATGCTGTTATTTTATTATTCACTAGGATAAATGCATTTCTTGTTATGTTATATAGCCCCTTAAGAGAAAATGTTATATTTTACGGCATAGTCATTTTTCTATATTTTCGCTTAGTACTAAGTTTCATGTTTCTGTACCCAGCTGGACCATTAAAAAGGCCATTGTTATTCTTTGGAAAAACATAATAACCCTGCAGAAAAATCACGTTTCCTAAAATAAGTATAAAAATATGTTTAAAAAGTCACCTACACCCTAAGCTAACAGGACTATCAGTCAAATTGTGATCATTTACGGTATCAATGTTTGTCAAGTCCCATTAGCAACTAGGTGTAACCAATCATGTTAAAAGTTTTCTGATCATGTAATGAATTCCTTTATGAGTAGTGACCTAATCAATGGATTGTATAAATTTAGCGCAGAGGACACTTTTTTCTTGGCAAAAAACACTAATATGACAAGCTTTTGCCTCTTGCAAGATTTGGATAAAGAATAATGATTGACGCTTTCTCCTGTTTGTGTTTTATTGCTTGACTCGAGGCATTCCAGTGAGGGGTGTCTGTATTTAAAATTTTCTTCCACAGTGAAAGAATAAAACACTTGACGAGCTGAGCTTACATTTTGTATTTAAACTCAGGCTGCATTTCTAATGACATTGCTGTTGTGTGCTGAAAAGTGAAAATTTTACAAAATTTGGGATAGGTTCACTGTTTGCATTTTGTCTCTGACAATTACTTTTAAAGGGCAACAAAGGTCTATCACTGGAGCATGAGAAGATAAATAAATGCACTTCTTTCCTAAACTTATTTACTAATGGAAAGACCTTTCCATGTCACTTAAAACAACCCCACCAGAATCTTTACTGATGCTCCAGTGTCTTAGAGTCTACAGTACGAGACTTTGATTAGGTCAAAATACAATCAGTTTTAAAAAAAAGGTGATTAAAGGGATGAACACCCCACACTTAACTAAACCTAATCTGGATTTTATTCTTTCCACATCCACTTTGTGGCCCTCACTCTCACTGTCCATCAGTCCAATTGTTTCGTCTCCTACAGTAACTGTCCCTAACTGATTCTAGAATAGATTGATTCTGTTCTCACTAAAAACTAAATCTCTGTAGGCCTACTTAAAGGAATAAATTTATCCCAAAATGCTTTAACATTTTTTTATATGTTACTTAGCTCACGTTTTTTGAAGTAATGGCCGAGAAAAAAAAAATCAATCTCATCTTTAGTGGATAATGGACAAACTTTGAGAATAGGAGCCAACATAGGATAAAAGCAAACAATATAAAAAGAATCGACATTTCAAATCATCCAGTTGTATGCTTACAAAATGCAAAACTCATGTAATTTGTGTGTAAAATATTGAAATTGTTCAATATTGAAATACTGAAATAAAAAGTAAAATATTGAAAAAAAAAAATAACACGGCAGCAAATAAAAGTAGCCCACAAACATTGAATAGCCACCCCTCCCTCTAATTTCATAGGTCAAGGTTCCTGTCTTTTTTCTCAGCCATCACAATAAACTACATGGGGTAAGTAACATAAAAAAAATATTTTTAGGTGGAACACTCCTTTAATGTAGTCTTGTATTTTCAGGGGAGAGGTTCTTGGGTCAAAAGATTGTGTGTAGAAATTTAAAAAAAAAATTCTAATTTAATTTTACAAATTCATACAGTGTCACTATTATATACAGGATACAGAAACTACTAACATATATCATGACAGCCTAGCTCCGAGTGCAGACTAACCTCTCTAGAATGTTTAGCACAAGACTTAGCCAAGGTCTTAACTGAAGGTGGTATCCAGTGTTCAAATGGAGCAGTCCAGTATGAAACAGGCATTTTAAAACCAGAAGAAGACACAAGAGAGTCAGAGTTGTTGTGCATTAAATTGTATTTTGAAGAATAACAATATTTGTTCTAATCAACCAAGAATGAATAAATATGGATATGAATTATTGTTATGAATTATTTGCCAAAATGAGCAGCACTTTCAGGAGTGTTTTTCTTTTTCTATTTTTTTTAATTCATGATGGTCCAATACTGACACCTGCTGGAATCCAAGTGCTAAGATCATCTACTGCCAGAACACTTTAAAACTGACATTTGTTGACATCTTCCCCCCCCAAAGGATTTTTAAATGTATATATATTTATATACATAAAAGGATCAAAGCCTTTATCTGATAACACTAAGAACTCTGCCTAAACCAGAACTAATTATTATGTCCTTAGTAAGCAACACAGTGTATAATAACGTATATTTAAATGTTTCCATTGGATGAGAAAATCTGATTTTAAAAACTGTTTTTGCTGATACCAAATCCAAGGGTTACACCAATGAAAGACAGCTTTGCATATTGTATTAACATGTGAAATTACCAAAAGGTACTGTGTTTTAGACAAATATTTATAAATTACAACACCAGAATTATTTCAATCATTTATGCTGAAAAGATCATTCAGAACCCATATAACAAGCTGTTGAGGACTAACATGAATTGTATTTCCAAATAATCTCATCGACTCCGAGACAGAAAACCTTTTTAGAACCTGACTTGTGCTCTGAAATGCATCTGCTTGGTGGCATTGTTGCTCATGCCAGTTCTCAACATCCACTTTGATTTCATTCTTTGAACATATTGCATATCTCTTTGTCTGTAGTGGGATGCATCCTTACCTGAAGGGGGAAAAAGAAAAAGTTTTGAGCACACAAATATACATAAAACGATTTTAAACAATCTGTTTCACTCATACCAGGCTGAAGCTACAAGTGCTTTGTACCATAACAGGCCTGTGAACTGAGGAGGTCATAAAGGATGAGATCTGGCACAGCAAGTGATGTAATCGTATACTGTACACCAATGGAATTTACAAGCAACAAGGGTTATTCACACACCCAAATTCTGCATGTGCCTGGACACAGACTGAAAAACAAGAAGCCTTTTAACAAGCTGGAGCTGGTGACACTCGAGTTTAGGTACTGCAAAAATGAAACTGTTACTCAAATACTGCCACGTAACAAAGGCTTATTTTGGTCTAAAAATTACAAAGTATTAGTAATGAGGTTATATGTTTCATTTAAGCCTCCTCTGACCATTCCAAAGTGACAGTTCAGTGGGCTACCTGGCAGAGATAAACAGCCACTTTCTTGAGGATTTATATATGTCATTAAGACCTAACGAAGCCTTTGCAGATGCCATGTTACATAACAGTATATGTGTAATGCATGCATTTTTGCAGTGCTTAAACTAAAGTGTTAACGTGAAACTTAAAGGAATACTCCACCCCAAAAAAAATTTTTTTTATATATTACTTACTCCATGTAGATGGCAGAGAAAAATTTTTCAGTCTCATGTTTTCATGGAGAAAGGACATATTGTTTATGACTGAACAGGACCCTATACGGAGCAATCCTGGACAATGTCAAATGATGCAAAATTAAAAGCTTCACTTTTTTGAATTGAAAATCTGCCTCTTTCCCATATTGGTTGATCAAGAGTCCCTTCTTCAGCGTAAACAGCCAATCCTGTGATGCTTTTAATTTCCTTTTTATGATTTGGTCTGTTTATTCTGGACGTAACTATTTAAAAATATTTTAGCAAAGCAGAATGCATTTTGCATGTTTTGAACACAGGGCAAGATAACTGACGAAATGTGGATTACGTAACACAAGTAACATGAGGTATGTTTTTCTTTTTTCCCCCCATGGACATGTTTCACATCATATAGAGTTGTCCAGTATTGGTCTTTGTGCCGGTGCCAGTTAACCAAAAATAATAAATAATGTCTCGTTGTGACCCCATCACAGATTGGGGGGACTCAAGTATTACTCATGAATTTTCAAATCTGCAGGGGGGTCTTCCACACCTACCCCTCGCAAATGTGAAAGGGTGACCTGAACAGTAAAATATTCAAGAATTTCCCAAGGGAAATAAGATTTATATCTGCTGAAGCAGAGAAGGATAGGACTATGCCCAACGTAAATGATAAAGTTCCTGATCGCTTGACAATCACACATCAGCATTTTCAAAAAACATCGTTTTCAAACACCCATTTCTGAGAGATCTAGAATTTTCAAATTTATACTTTTTTTGTAAAAAAAACATTAGTTTTCTATGGTTGAAAATTCCATTTAAGTGTAGTTGGGAGGCCAATATGAATTTAAAAAAAAAAGAAAAAAAAAGAAATAAATAAAAAACAAACACAACAGGAGTTTACAGATGTCCACATATTAGTGTGGACTAGGTTCAGGTACAACCAAAGGCCTTTTTAGTTCCATCGTGGTTGTGCACATGCTGCTCTAACCTACTTAATCCCTCTTTGAGATCTAGAGAATGAAAAACCCTTCTAGTAGATAATGAGGCCATTCACACTAACTAGAGGCTGTATTTTTAAGACCTGTTCGACAAGCACCAATGCAAAATTGGACCTACTTACTCCAATTCTGTGTTGCAGGGGGCTGGAGCCTCTCTCAGCGGCATCAGACACAAGATAGGAACCAATTCCTGAATACGTACGGTGGCGGACGGCTGGGGGTGGTACTCAGCCGGAACGCCCAGGAGGACCGGAGGAGGGCTGTATTGGGGGCCACGGGTAGAGGGCTTGGAAGCCCAACCCTGTAGGGGCCCGTGGTCACCGCCAGGGGGTGCCCCAATGCCTTGGGAGCCCTGGACCTCAGCACTTCCGCCACACCAGGAAGTGCTGGGGGGTTAGAGGAGCAGGAACACCCAGAGGACTTCCGGCTACACAGCTGGTGCTTCCACCACACAGGGGTGTGTTGGTGGAGGCTCCTCAGGAAGCACCTGGAGCCCATCCGGGCGTGCATAAAAGGGGCCGCCTCCCTCCAGTCGACAGCTGGAGTCGGGTGGAAGTAGGACGAAGCAGGAGAAGCGAGAGTGGAGGTGGTCCGAAGAAAGGCAGTGTGTGAGAGAGGCCTGGACTTTGGGGAACTTGTGGGGTTTGTGGTGCACTTTAATTAACTTTGTATATAGTGTAAATAAACGTGTGGTGGTGGAAAAACAACATGTCTGCCTGTCTGTGCCCGGGTTCCGTTCACAGTACGTACTCATGCACACAAACAAAAAACTTGTGCAGTAGCAATTACATTGTTATACATGTATCCAGGAAGTGGGAGGAACACTGAATTATCAGAAAACAATACACTGGGACATGTTGGGGGGGGGCGCCGCGGTTAGATTGTGAAAACTCCACGCAGGCAGTGCATGGATCACAATTTGAATACAGAACTCTGTAGTGTGAGGCATCAGCACTCTACTACCGTCAGTCTTAGCATCATGCAGATTCATCAGCCAAGTGTATCGGAGTTGGGAAAATGAGTCCATTGGAACAGTCATCTAGGAAGTAATTAAATACTTATATGTGTTCAGTTTAGACATACTAGAATGTTACAAATCGAACATCACATACATCATGAAGGGACTGTAAGAAGACAAGAAATCTGGGCGACGTCATCATCATGAAGGGTTAGCAACTAATGTAAAGCAGATTGTATGTGGCTTAATGCAAGAGGAACATCTTGATGTTATAGAGCACAGAAAAAAGTTTTAAAGAAAAAGTGTTGTTTGCTATTTTTAATTTGGCACACACCTCTATCAAATGGAAACAATACAGTGATCCCTCGCTATATCACGCTTCAACTTTTGTGGCTTCACTCCATCGCAGATTTTATATGTAAGCATATCTAAATATATATCACAGATTTTTCACTGATTCACGGATTTCTGGGTCTTTTAATTTATGGTACATGCTTCCTCAGTTGGTTTGCCCAGTTGATTTCATACAAGGGATGCTACTGGCGGATGGCTGAGAAGCTACCCAATCAGAGCACGTATTATGTATTAAATGAAACTCCTCAATGATATACGATATGCTTCCCACGCAGTGCTTCACATACTTAAAAGCCTGAATAGCACGTATTGATTTTTGATTGTTTGCTTCTCTCTCTCTCTGACATTCTCTGCTCTTGACGGAGGGTGTGTGAGCAGAGAGGCTGTTCGCACACTGGCCTGGAGGATACGGACGCTTCTCTAAAAAATGCTGAAAGACTATCTTCACATTGCTTCCTTTATTGCGGCTGCTTTGTTGGGCGGTGCTTCGCATACTTAAAAGCCCAAACTGCCCTATTGATTTTGATTGTTTGCTTTTCTCTCTGTCTCTCTCTCTCTCTCTCTGACATTCTCTGCTCCTGATGTGCACTCCTTTGAAGAGGAAGATATGTTTGCATTCTTTTAATTGCGAGACGGAACTGTCATCTCTGTCCTGTCATGAAGCACAGTTTAAACTTTTGAAAAAAAGACAAATGTTTGTTTGCAGTGTTTTAAAGTCCCTGTCTCTACAACCTCCTGTGTTTCTGTGCAAATCTGTGACCCAAGCATGACAATATAAAAATAACAACGTATGGTTTTTACTTTGTGGATTTTCACCTTTCACGAGTGGTTCTGGAACGCAACCCCCGCGATCGAGGAGGGATCACTGCACCCTAAAAATGTAAATCACTAGTAGGAGAATGTGTGACACATCAGCATAACATGACAGACAAATGACAACAAATCTAAAGATGACTTTCACATAAAGGTTGTATCCGTCTACTTAATCATTTTGACTAATCGAGTCTGCACCCAACCAAGAGCCAAGATTTACCAAATACTGCAAAAGGAATAATATATTAAGTATCAAATGATAAAGTCAAGAAAGCTTTACAAGTATTCTGATTGGGAATGCTGCACCTTAAAATTAAGATGACAAGAATTTGAACAGGGTAAAAAAAAAAAAAAAGCACCATAAGCAAACAGATGAGAACAAATTGATTGATTTTCCACTCTTGAAATAGTTGATCACCCACTTATTATAAGATAA
This sequence comes from Polypterus bichir lapradei, assembly GCA_026402145.1. Classification (NCBI taxonomy): domain Eukaryota; kingdom Metazoa; phylum Chordata; class Cladistia; order Polypteriformes; family Polypteridae; genus Polypterus; species Polypterus bichir. The sequence goes on along the minus strand of JANRMT010062819.1, from coordinate 21,198,798 downwards.
AGAGCTTGAGCATACTTAATCACGGTTATCCAATGCTGGAATTTGTTGCTTTGTGTCCTTAAACAGACAAAGCATTTTGGGAAGCAGAAGCCATTTAGTTTGATTTCTCATCCCACATGCAATGGAGCGCACTGCTTTAGGGCACCTGCCGCTTGAATCACTTTTGTTATTATGTTAACATAAGTATCCATCTTTCATTTTCTGTGTTTTTACTAATATCGGAGTGCAAGTGAAGATGCAGCACATACAGAGCGGTCTTCTTAATTAATTTATTAACACAGAAAAGTAAATAAAGCAGATGGGAGGTCATGAACTGCTGCACTGCTCTCATCAACAAACATATGCATGTAGGCGAAATGAATGGCTTGCTGAACACTAAGTCAGATATTAGTTGGCTTTAATCAAGTTTTCTTTAACCATTAAGCATTTATCTGCTGACAAGTACAGAACTGGACCATCTGTCAAGACCACATGCTGTCTGGTTTGTATTCCTTTACAAGCTGATGTTATAATAGAAATTAAATGCATTTTGCACCTACAATGTGGGCAGCATGCTAATGTGGTGGTTTTTTCCCCCAACTACATCAAGGATCCAACATCCTAACTTTAAATGCCATTGCCAATCACTGTCCAAGTTGAGTTTGAGTGTTCTCACCATATCTGCATCTACCTCAAGATGTGTTGATTCGCAGTGACAAAATGAGACTGTGCAAGTCTCATTATGGGTAAGATTCAGGTGAACAGCTACTTGACACTAGACACTTGACACTAGAGGTTAAGGAAAACTTTCATCTGCAGTTCAAATGCTAGTCAGTGAAAATTTTTTAAAAAAATCTTTTTTTAAAAAAAGTTAAGAGCTGGTTGTTCCATAGTTAATTTCAGAAATCTAAAGACCAATTAGAAATCAATCATAACATTACATAAAAATCTTGATTGGTATATCTTTAAACAAAAAAAAAGACACATATAAAGTAAGATCTAGCATACACAGAGGGAAAAAACAGGACTGAGGATTATTATTGTGTTTTTAGTCAAGCAATATAAAACTAAAAGCTTAATTTTCCTTTATTTTCCAATTTGATGAATAAACTTACCATTGAGAATGCAAGCTAATTTTAAAGAAAGTTTATTTTCTCACAAATCCTCTGACAACTGTTTAAAATCATTGTGATCAATAATCTAACTTTGTCTGCTTTAAAATTAACTATGAACGGTATGGAGAAGGAAAAAAAAAAAAAAAAAAAGAATAGTATCTTGTAAGTGATGCTAAGGAGATTTGTCAGGATTTACTGCTTATTTTAATCTCAAAGAGCCTCCCATCAATGCTACTCTTTTCACGAGTATTACTCAACAGGAGATGGACAGCACTGTCAGAATCAAGAGTTGTGTGCCTTGTAGCTCTCCATCACCCTTCACACGTCCTTCCTCACAGCTGCTATATAAAATGTGTCTGTAGCTTGAAAGAAATAAGAAGAATGTTAACAGTGAACTTCTGTTATCATCCAAATCTGATTACACGGGTCAAAAACACCTTACAGAGAACGGGGGGGGAGGTTAAGTGTTACATATACATTACATACATCGATAATTTATAACATTAAAACCACAGACAGGTGAAGTGAATGACATTGATTATCTTGTTACAATGGCACCTGTCAAGGGGTGAGATATTATTAGGCATGCTTAAGGATCTGTGCGACTTTGACAAGGGCTAAATTGTGATGGCTAGACAACTGGGTCAGTATGGTGTTCCCAGTATGCACTGGTAAGTACCTATCAAAAGTGGTCCAAGGTAGACAACCGGTGACAGGGTCATGGGTACCCAAGGCTCACTGGTGCATCTTCGGAATAAAGGCTAGCCTATCTGGGTCCAATCCTACAGAATAGCTAATGTAGCAAATATTTGGTGAAATAGTTAATGCTGGCCATAACAGAAAGTGCACTGAAGCTTGCAGCATATGGGCCTGCATAGTCACAGACTGGTCAAAGTGCCCATGCTGATCCATGTCCACTGCTGAAAGAGTCAATGGACACATGTCAGAATTGGACCATGGAGCCATGGAAGAAGTTATCCTGGTCTGATGAAACACATTTTCTTTTAGATTATATACACAGCCAGGTGTGTGTACGTCATTTACCCGGGGAAGAGATGGCAGCAGGATGCACTATGGGAATAAGGGAAGCTGGTGGAAGCAGTGTGATGCTCTGGGCAATGTTCTGCTAGGAGCCCTTAGGTGTTATCATTCGGGTAGATATTACTTTAACACGTACCACCTACCTAAAGATTGGTGCAGATGACGTAGATAACTTCATAGCAACAGTATTATCTGATGGCAGAAGCCTATTTCAGCAAGTTAACGCGCCCTACCACCTGCAAAAATTGTTCAGGAATGGTTTAGGGAATATGACAAAGAGTTCAAGGTTTTAACTTGAAATCTGATTTCCCAGAATTCAATTCGATCAAGCCTCTGTAGAATGTGTTGATAAAAACAAGTTTGGCTCATGTAGGCCTCACCTCGCAACTTGCAGGACTTGAAGGATCTGTTGTGAACATCGATACCACAAAGACACCTTCAGAGGTTTTGTGGAGTTCACACTTCGATAAGTCAGAGCTTTCTTGGTGGAATATGGGGGGTGTTGGGGACATAAAAATCTGATTGCTGTACACTGTACATATACAAAACACTGGAAATGATAAATTGCATTGCGCACCCCATTAATTCACCAAAATCACAAGGTACCAAAGCCTGCCCTCACATTGGACATTAGGCATTAGTGTGTTGGTGGTGAAAGAGAGGCGGCATAGGGTAGCTCCCATTTGAGAGGGAAAATGACAGCTCGAGTCATTGAAGCAAAAACACAAACAGGCTTTTCCTGAAAATGAAACGTGAATGCGAGATAGTAACCTCACATGATAATACAGAGAAGCATAAAGAAAACTGTAACACTATAAATGGCATAAGGGAAAGCAAGCCACAATCATCCTACACTGAATTCAGTTTTTATATTCCCATGGAGTAAAATGAATCCCAGGTATCCAGGGATATTCTTAAAAGCCACTTCATAGCTGAGGGAAAGTTGACAGTAGAATTAAAAGGAGAGAGCAAAAACTCTACACTAACAGGAGAAAAGAGGCTAGTGTCTAGGCAGCATAAAGGAGAGGACGAAAAGCAAAATATAAGTATAATTAAATATGACATCGGGCCATATCACTTGTAGAATTTCTCAGGTGTAATGATGGTGGGGGTGGGGGGTGATGGTTGGGGTTGAGACAGAGTATAGGAGTCAGCTGGAGAACTTTGTTTCTTAGTGTAGAAGGAATTGTCTACAACTTAACATCAGCAAAAGCAAGGAACGGCTTATTGACTTTCACCGGAACAAGGAACTACTATGTCCAGTTACTAATCAGGGAGTAGAGTAGAGGTGGTGCACTACTACAAGTACTTGGGGGTCCACAACAATGACAGGCTGGACTGGTCTTGTAACACAGAGGAACTATATAAGAAAGGGCAGGGCAGGCTCTTTTTCTTAGGAGACTGCATTTCTTCAATGTTGGAAGTGACATCCTTTACATGTTCTACAACTCTGTGATGGCCACTGTCACTTCAAGAGAGGCCCACTGAATCAGAAAGCGAATTAAAAGGGCAAACTCAGTTATAGACACATTCTGGACCCCCTGGAGATACTAAAGGAGAGAACTAAAACAAAACTGAGTGCCATTTTGAACAATGTTGAACATCCTCTCTCTGACACACCATGGATTTTCAGACAATGAATTATTAAGCAGACGTGGGTGAAGAAACGCTGCAAGGGCTTCTTTATACCAGCAGAAATACAGTCATATGAAAAAGTTTGGGAACCCCTCTCAGCCTGCATAATAATTTACTCTAATTTCAACAAAAAAAAGGTAACACTGGTATGTCTTTCATTTCCTAGGAACATCTGAGTACTGGGGTGTTTTCCAAACAAAGATTTTTAGTGAAGCAGTATTTAGTTGTATGAAATTAAATCAAATGTGAAAAAGTGGCTGTGCAAAAATTTGGGTCCCCTTGTAATTCTGCTTATTTGAATGCATGGAACTGCTCAATACTGATTAAATGCAACACCAAATTGGTTGGATTAGCTTGTTAAGCCTTCAACTTCATAGACAGGTGTGTCAAATCATGAGAAAAGGTATTTAAGGTGGTCAGTTACAAGTTGTGCTTCCCTTTGACTCTCCTCTGAAGAGTGACAGCATGAGATCCTCAAAGTAACTCTCAAAAGATCTGAAAACAAAGATTGTTCAATATCATGGTTTAGGGGAAGGCGAAAAGCTATCTCAGAGGTTTAAACTGTCAGTTTCAACTGTAAGGAATGTAATCAGGAATTTGAAGGCCACAGGCACAGTTGTTAAACCCAGGTCTGGCAGGCCAAGAAAAATACAGGAGTGACATATGCGCAGGATTGTGAGAATCATTACAGACAACCCTCAGATCACCTCCAAAGACCTGAAAGAACATCTTGCTGCAGATGGTGTATCTGTATATCGTTCTACAACTCAGTACAATTTGCACAAAGAACATCTCTATGGCAGGGTGATTGGAAAGAAGCCCTTTCTGCACTTACGCCACAAACAGTCACTTGTTGTATGCAAATGCTCATTTAGACAAGCCAGATTCATTTTGGAACAAAGTGCTTTGGACTTATGAGACAAAAATTGAGTTATTTGGTCAAAACAAAAAGTGCTGTTCAAGCATCAGTCACAAAGTTACGCAGGGGTTGGATATGACAATGACCCAAAACACAGTTCGAAATCTACAAAGGGATTCATGCAGAGGGAAAAGTACAATGTTCTGGAATGGCTGTTACAGTACCCGGACTTAAATATCATCGAAAATCTATGGGATGATTTTAAGCAGGCTGTCCATGCTTGGCCGCCATCAAATTTAACTGAACTGGAGAGATTTTGTATTGAAGAATGGTCAAAAATATCTCCATCCAGAATCCAGACACTCAAAGGCTATAGGAGGCATCTAGAGGCTGTTATATTTGCAAAAGGAGGCTCAACTAAGTATTGATGTAATATCTCTGTTGGAGTGCCCACATTTATGCACCTGTCTAATTTTGTTATGATGCATATTGCATATTTTCTGTTAAACCAATAAACTTAATGTCACTGCTGAAATACTACTGTTTCCATAAGGCACGTCATTTCTCTATTATACAAAAAAATCTTGGCCGAAGGGAAACCAGGGAGACGAGACGTGATCTTCTCGGAAGACACTTAAAAGACCCGCGAGATGAAAGAGATTGGCCATGGAGCGTCTCGCGGGGACCGTAAACATGAGACTTGGTGCCAAGAGTTTGCAATTTGACGTTCCGCGAGAGCCACTTTAACGTCACGCGAGACAAGGCAGCGAGACAACACTTTTAAAACAAGTTCACGGACATCTAAGCTAGCAGTTCTTGGAATGCTTTTGGCAGGCAGACATCATGTGCTCCCAGCTCTTAAAACAACAAGCAACAAGCACAATGCGCCAGCAGCAAGAAGCCAGCTGATGATCCGACAGCTTCTCCTTAGCATGCGTTCAGCAACCCCACTTCACAACGCAAGCAGCGTTACACATCCTGTGAGAAAGAGATGTAACCATGCCCGGGGACAGAAATAAAGCACAAGTATTGTTTTTACAAAAGTTTTAAAGTAAAAGTGAAAATAATGAAAATATATGTAACAATTCCCATGAAAATAATCTCTTTAAATTGTATATCCACTAAACCAAACCCGGGGGTGGGCGAGTGAAGTGAGCAGGGGGCAGAGCCCCCTAGTATATTAAAAGGAAGTTGCTACTTTGAAAGCTCAGCCAATGATAAACAAAAATCCAAAGAATTAAGAGGGGTTCCCAAACTTTTTCATATGACTGTATGTCTGCATAATGCCTCACTGTGACTGTCAAGTCAGATATTTTACTTTTAAATTTCTTCCTTTTCAGTCATTCTGGTGTGTGTTCAGACTATAGTGTATGTGTACATTACCTATCTATTTATTTATTTAAAAAGCTTTCGTAAAAAAGCCAAATTTCCATCTGGGAACACCTGAACTTCTATCTAACCAAGTGTTCATCTTATCACTGACTAATAATAATGCTTAATGGCAAGTGCAAAAAGTGTTTGTAGGTGTGTGACATTGTGTAGTTCAGAGGGATGAGGGGTAAGAAGATGGAATAAAGTAGCTCTGAACACGTGATGGTAGCTGGTGTAAGTATTTTGGAAACAACATCACCCCTGCTGGGGTTTTCATGCACAACACTATTATGGGAACATCAACAACAGGTTACTACCAAAACAGAAGCGAGCAGGGTTTATATGGTCAAAAACATTTATTTTGAAGAGTTCAGAAACACCTAAAACTATTTGTAAATATTAATAGAGGGCTGCCAGTCAGTCAACCTACACCCAAGCAACAGTTATGCTGAAAATATATATATCTATCACACAATGTACAATTTGTCACACCATGACAAAGGTAAAAAGAATAGAGGCTGATGATCCAAATGTGTTCCACTTTTGTTAGCAAAAACAAGGAGGCACATTTGCAGTGGCTCCTGATGATCTAAAAAGATTGAAGAAAAAAGACCAGGGGGTCAATGTAATGGTATGAAGTATGCATTCTTGAGAAAAGTAGAAAACCATTTAAATACCAGATATCCAAACATTGCCTTCAGTCAGGTGCCATATTTCAAGGCATAGAAATGGACTTTTCAGCCAAAATATGTTATTTGGTACAACATTACAAAAATGCTGGAATGGTTCCAAAAGATTGACATTGAATCCAGCTTAACGTAATAACCTCCTCAGGTCAACTGAATCACTATTAGATATATAACAAAACAGACTTCCCAGAACCCCTGCTCAAGAAAAGTACTCTTGATTCCCCTGTACTGGACAACTTTAGACCTATTTCTAACCTGCCTTTCTTAAGTAAATTCCTAGAAAACGCAGTTTTTCAGATTTTAAATGACTTTAAATAGAAGGGGGGGGGGGGGGGGGGCCGGGGAAACAGGAATGGTCTTCCCTAGACTTTCTTGTTATGGGGATGGATATTTAGGAGTAAACAGCAAGACAATGATTTTATTTTTCTATTATGTACATTAAAGAATCATCAATAACAAATCAAATTAATAATATATTGAACAATTACAGGTAGTCCCCAAGTTACGGACATCCGACCTACGACTTACAAACGGGGCCGCAGCTACAACGCATGCACCTCAGTAACCGCCGCTCCATCATCTTCGGCCGGGGGACGCCACAAGCAGTGGCTGGACGGAAGCTGGAGGGGGGCGATTTCGCTGCTCGCACAGTGTAGCGTCCCTCGGGTGGCTCCCGGCGGCAAGCGGTGACCCGTGGTCCATAGTCACCAAGGCAACAGCTATTGCTTGTGTGCAGGATGAAGGCTTGATGGGGCACGCACACGCATGCACGCAGAGAGACGGACATAATGCCAAAAATGGTATTTTTGGACCCAGGGAAGTCTAAAGCATCAAGGTTCATCGAAGTCTCGACATCGGATCCTTGGACGATTAAAATACTTTCCCTATACTTCGATTACGAGATAGTAAATATAGTATTGAAACTGCACTGGTTAAAGTAATAAAAGACTTGTGGGTTAATACAGATTGAGGCCACATATCTGTTCTTGTTCTACTAGACCCCAGCGCAGCATTTGACACCACAGACCACAGTATTCTTATAAATCATCTTAGTCAATGGGTAGGCCTCATGGGCAGTGACCTAAATTGGTTTCAATCTTATTTAATGGGTAGAAAATTCTTTGTCAATTGTGCTGATCCCTAATATTGCATTTGGTACAGCAAGGATTTATGCTGAGCCTGCCATTATTTTTAATTTACATGCTCCCGTTAGGCTAGATTATATCAAAACACAAAGTGACCTACCACAGCTATGCAGATGACATGCAGCTCTACTTATCTATAGCACCCGATGACCCTGTTGCTCAGGGTTCTCTGATCCAAAGTCTGGATGAGTAGTAATTGCCTCAAGCTAAATAATGGAAAAACTAATACCTAATTCCCTAATAAACTGGAGATATTGAGGGTATTAGAAATAAATTTGATCGTTTAACATTACAAGTCAAGAATTTAGGTGTAATCATGGACTCTGACCTCAGCTTTAAATAGCATATTAACCATATTACCAGGACTGCATTTTTCCATCTTAAGAACATTGTAAAAATTAGACCATTATAACATTACAAGATAATGAGAAATTAATTCACACTTTAGTGCTAAGTTGGCTAAATTACTGTAATGCACTCCCCAACTAGACTGCCCAAGAAGACAGCTAGCTCAGAATGCAGCAGCACGAATCTTAACTAGGAATCAAAAATCTGAACACTTCTCAGCAGTTTCATTCAGTGTCATTGCATTGGCTGTGTACTTTAGAACTGATTTTAAAAATACTACATACTGTAATCCTGTAATTATTGCTTTATTGAAGCTACATTTTAGTTCTACTCTTAAAAAGATATGCACAAAATTATCACACTCTTCAATTAATTTGCAATCATCATTTATCTTTACTTTTTTTTTTTTTTTTCACGCTTCTTCTATGGTGGTGTTTCGTGCCACCACCACCTGAAGAAAGTACTGAGTAACTATTACATCCGAATGAAAACTGATGCCCAACTTGATACAAGACCCACTGTGTCAAACCCTCTAAAAAATACACAATAAGGAACTAGGCAGACTGGCCATTGGAACCTTCCCCCCCGTGGATTGTTTTTTTTTTCCCTAGAGGTTAACTGGATTTGTTTTTTTTTTTTTCTTTCTGTCCTTATCATCGGACTCATTTTTAGAGACTTAAAAACTAATTTCTATATGCAAGAATTTTACATCTTTTTCACAATATATCATATGTAAAAGTGTGCATTTTTTATTTTGTGTTTTTTAATCATTTTTTAATCTAACATTAATTTTACTTTCTTTGTTTGCAACTTTTTCTTTAACATCTTATAAAGTACTTTGAGCTGCATCCCTTGTAAGGAAATATTCTATAGAAACATGTGGTTGTCTATGGAACCAAAAAAGAAATAAAACATACCAGTGTCACTCCAGCCCAATGCTCTGTACTGCTGCAAAACTTTTCTCACTGCATTGTGATTACTAGAAATGACCACAGCCCTTGAAATGCCAAAACGCTGCTTGTAGTATCTCATTAGAGATCGATGCCCAATCTTTGCTCCTGTAAATTAAAAACAACATTAAAAACACAAGCTATCCATAAATTGTCAATTCTATTCCAAAGAAAAAAACAGCACATTACAAAGTTAACACAAGATTATTCAAATCAAAAAACAATATCACTTTTCATGTTAGAAGCCTCATTAGCAGCATGGAGTTAAACGCTTTTTTGTTTATTTTGACCTGGTATGAGCCACTGTGCTATGTGACAGTAAACATGCATCCCACCCATACTGAGTTTGGTTCTAGCCTTGTGGTTGATACATCTTCTATGTCAATTCAACAGATGAATCAATGGACTTTGAACTGACCATGGGTCATGCTGCTTGTAGCATTTGCAGACTAGTCAACACATTTGTCAATGCAAACATCTACAGATGTAGACCTTTAAGAGTACGGTTAAGGTTAACTGAACAGAAATTTCAGTAAATACATTTAGTTCTGAACCTTCCAATCAGCAATCTTCTCAACATGACAATACAAGAATCTAATAAAACCAAAAGCTTAACCCAGTTGTACAACATTAAATGTATAATGAAAACTGAGGAGGAATACCTGAGGGAAGTATTAATTCCATAGTTTCTTCATCATATTCTAGGGCATTTCCATCGGGAACTTCATCATCATGCATTTCCACATCAGCATCTCCTTCCTTGTAATCAGGATAACTACTCCTGGGTATCACAAAAAAAAAAGATACATCTCAGTAATTATTCATATTTTAAAAGTAAATGTGAAGTTAAAAATATTTAAATAATTATAATACAGTTTGCTTTATATTTCAAGTAATGAGAAGAATAAGACTTCTAAAAGAATTCTGGCAATGTCATTGCAAAAAAATAAAATAAAATTAAGTTACAAGAAATGTCTGCAAAGTATGGAAAGAACTGGGAAATGCATTGTAGTTCTGTCTCCATGGAAAGTACTGCAATATAGATGAAAAATCTTTAGGGAGGATATTTTATTATATTTATATTGTATTTACTCTTGGATGAAGGAGTGAGTCACAGGTTTCCACTCTCAGAGGTCTATTATGTTTCTTTATGGGGTAAAACATTACCGAACAATCTCCTAGACATGAAAGCTGATCAGTCTGACCATTGAAAATCTTAATAAATCTCAGTGTGAGCTTCATTCACAGTTCAGCAGACATCAGAGTGATGCTCTGTTCCTCTCCATGTCCTGTTAGTCATATTTGGTATGATGTTCTTGCAGATGGTTCCGGTCTTGGGACACGTAGCATTGCAAATTGCTTTGCATACCCCACAAAATTCACAGATAATCCGGCATAAGCAGTAACCACCACATTATATGCCATAAAAATCAGTTAGCAAGGTTAGAGTTTAGAGCTAAGCATACATAAATGTTCTCAATGATCACAATTCAGGGAAAACATACAAACACATGCACTAGTCTAGCACAATAATATTATTTTGATTGATTTCCAGCAAAAGGTTGAGTGACTCACTTGGAACCCCAAAGCAAGTCAGAGGAGGATGATAGAAATGAACCCCTTGGGGGTTTACAGTCAAAAAGAAGCAAACCATTCAAGAGCAGTGCCACTCCACACATTTGTAAGTGATGAAACACGTCCTGATGATCCACTGTGTGAGGCCCAAAAGCAGCAGAAAAGGATTAAGAATCACAATTTATTTCATTATTCAAACACTCCCATTTATAATGCTTTAAGTTTTGTAGAGTGATATGTTAGATACATTCATGGCTTTTTCACTTCATGGGAGGCTTTGGAAATGTACCTTTTTAATAAATGTTTAAAACAGTAGCAATGGCTCATGGCTTCAAGTCACTTTCCTGCTGAAAAAGTGAATTATTGGACAGATCAAAGTTCTTTACTGTTATCTGTTCCCTTCATTTCATTTTCAGCCTAAGACCCCAATACATGAGGAAACATCCCCAGTAAAACAATACTTTCACCATAAAATCTAAAGAAGGAATTCTATTCTTAGAAGTATACTCTGTACAGGCAGTCGCCATTAAGGCCTATAAATTATAATAATTATAATTTGGATTTGTCAGATAACAACATTTTTGCTGAACGGTTGGACAATCTCCAGTGTGTTCTTTTGTATGTATCAAAAGAAGAAACTGTTGGCACATTTACATGCTGACACATCTCACCCACCAAATCCAAGAGCTCTTTCAATATGGACACTGACAGGTGATTAGGCTCATCATTGTCATCATTAAATGTACTGGAATAGCCAGATTTACACCATGGACTTTTTTTATGGACTTCAAAGTGTACAATATCTACTATTGCTACTTTACATCAATTTTAGCCAACATCCAAGATTATGGACTTATGTTCTTTATTTTTTTTGGTATGTCTTTAATTCCCTTTTAAAATATTCCTTAGTGGGTAAAGATTTGTACAACTTTAGCAGAAGAAAAGTGTACATAACAGTTATAGACTGCAAGACATCAAACCCTTAGACAATTAAGAGCTATAGTAGGAGAAAGTGCACAAAACAAATTATTCAGAATTCAGATTTTCCAAATTATACAATGTCAGTAGACTTAATTATTAAAAAAGGCATCATTTACAAAGAACAGATTTGCCAGACATTGCAGAAAACAACATTTCTGTAAATGAATTGCCCACTAAAACACAATTTTACTAACTCAATTCTAGAGTGCAAATGTAACTGCTGGTTTTTGCACTTACTCTTTTATTACTCAGTGGTCATGGCCATTTGTCACACTATCAGCTCCTTCCGTAAATGTGTTTAACCTGAACTATCCAGAATTAGGTGCCTTACAACTAAAATGGACCTAAACTGTGTTTTACAAAATGTATGGAATTAGACAACCTTAACTTAAGATTTTGTACTCTAGCAATAAAGAGGTGTTGGATATTGTTTTATGACCTCATGGTGCTTGAATATTGGAGAAATTCACAGCAGTGACATTGTTTTTAAGTACTAACTGAAAATTCTCATTGCATGGAATACGTCAGTGGAAACCAGCTACAGCTTATAGTTTGAAGACATGTTTTAGGGTAAATAAAGCAACATGTATAAACTGGCCATGTGTGTTTTACTGTGCATATCTGTGTGTCCAGCAATGGGATATATGGAAAAAGTTGTATAAGAAAATGGATAGTGCAGTGGAACTAAAAATGCATGTAGAAGAAGGGGAGAGAGAGCACAACGAAACACATTCACAATACAAACACAACATACAAAGAGCATCTCCAAAAATTGAAGATACCCTTAAGATGCTGCAGCAGGATGAGAATGACATGACAATGAGAAAGGCTTCTACAATAAATCACACCGTCATTTTACTTATTTTATGTAAAATAAGGAGTAAATACAGTGTAAGATTACCCGATTTGGACACTGCTTTTGAGAAATATGATAACTCAGATTTACTGCTAGATTCTATTAAAACAAAATACCCTCATTATCAAGCCCTGTTTCCCTGTCTCATGCGAGGAATTCCAAGTTTATACACAAATCCTTTAAGCATTTTAGTAATCACCCTGTTGTAATGGCACATATTCCTTAACAGGCTGTCCTCTCTAAGTGGTTCTGAAACGTAGAAGATCTAGGCCTGTCTAACTTCATCTGTACCTGGACAAAAGGTTTCACAATAGTAGTAGTAATAATAGCAGTAAGAAAACAGAAGTGTTAAATGAAGCCAAGAATGACAGATGAGTAAAGAAAAAATACCATATAAATAATGCTAATCAGTGGCATCAAATTTATAATATAGTAACACAAAAGACAGAAAAGGGAGGGGGGGTCCTCCAGGGGTTTCTGACACCTGAACAAAACTCATAGAAACCGACTCACCTTTGACATAACACATACACAAAATAAAGCTGGTGTACTATAATCTCTGACGTAAACTGTTTGCACCCATACAGAATGTTTGGCAGGACCACAAGGATAACACTCAGCCCAGAAATTTCAAAAGCAGTTTTTACCCTAAAGAAAAATGTGTCATGAACAGAAAATGTGCTCTGATCGTCTGACAGGAAATAAAATTAAGAAGACTATAACTCTTTATTTTTGCTCTAAATTCCAAACTATTATATTTTTTTACTTTGTGTCATTTGCTAAACTATAATTCAGACAATTCTCATTATCTGCAGGGGGTTACGTTTCTGAAAACGATACTGATACAGTAGACACCAAAGCACTGATCCTATGGGGAAAATGGGGTTAAATTTAGGCAGGAGACTGGCTTGCGGGAAGGACTGACGAGGGGAGTCAGATGGATACGTCAGACGGACCACTATACTAGCCCATCAAGGCTTGTTAATGATCCTTCCACTGTTTCACCTACTAAAACCTTGTTACAACCTAAAGCAAAAAAACTAACAAAAGATTAAAAAAAAACAAAAAAAAAAAAAACCCTTTAACTTGTCACAAAACACTTATAATAACAAAAGGTTTTACCTGAAATCATAAAAATCTGCAAATTCTAGAGCAGCATCTCCATCTGTAAATAGCTTGCAATGGCTCTTGTCTATCATGTGTGACTGCACAGCCTCTGTTGAGTAGAAGGACTTTCCCTTTTCATTGCACCAAAGACAAACATTTCCCACACCAACCTTTTCTCCTAAAAAGAAAGTTAGAAATACATTATTTCAAAAGGAATAGATGTTACAACTAAAACTGTACATTATTTTCTTAATCCACGCTTAGATAAAATTCCAGGACAATTCAGTGTACTTTCAAGCACTAACAAAGTCACTGAAAACAATGCAGATCTGTCATTTAACATTATAGTACCAGTCAAAAGTTTGGGACAAACCCAGAAATGTTCATGTTTTTCATAGAAATTGACACCTTATTTTATGAAGATACCACTAAATTGACTTCAGAACACAGCCAAGACATTACTAGAGTTGGTAATGGCCATTACTGCTTGAAATGACCGATTTGTAATTTAGTACTCACATATGGCTGCAAAGCCCCTTTTTTAGAAGCCATTCCTTCAGGGTCCTAATGGTGAATGCCTTTAGCTTGTTCTCAATTAGTCATGTAGAAATACAAGTTGGTTTTACAGAAACCTTTGTAATTGTATTTGCACTGCTGAAAATTGTTACGTTGTTCAATTGGATTGCAAGGTACTGGCACACCTAAAGTTTAGTTCTGGGTTCAAAAACTGAGAAACTGCTTTCTCAAGAAACATATCCGTCTTTTGCTTTCTGGAAGACTTAAGGCCTGCTAAAACAGACTGTCAAGAAACTGAAGATTTCAAACAAAGACTGTCTTGAAAAGAGAGAAAGAGAGCAAACAGGATCTAACCAGGATGGAAAAAGAAGGGGAAGGCCCAGATGCACAAGACGATAAGTACATCAGAGTCAGTAGTTCAAGAAAGTAATGCCCCACAGGTCCTCAAGATGGCTTCTTCCTTAAATGCACGACAAACCCCAGAGTCATCTGCAACAGTGAGCTGTAGTTATTAGTTCAGCAAGGGAAACTGTACTCTAAAGTAAAGCATTTTTTATAAAATTAAAAAACATATGTGCCTGTGCTTGCATTTTAAAATGGTGACCAAAGAGGTCAGGTCCAAATGTAAACCAAGTGTTATAAAACTTACCAACGTTTTTTTAAGTCAGGAATGTTCAAGTATTGTGATTGCAAAAATTCTATAGAACAGCACATTTGTGTAATTTATGGAGAAAACAAACACGTTTGAGAGATTCTGCCATTTTAAAAGGAGTCCGGCAGTGCTTTTCACTGCAAGTTTCTCTCTAGAGCAACTTTTTTGTCCCTAGGGCAGCATGTGACTGCTGCAATTGTTTCATGTGTTTAGGGTAAAGCTTTTAACACTAATGTCATGTATGCCGAGTACAACGAAGTGCCAAGTTGCAGGTCTCGTCAGAGTGTCAGTGACATAATACCAACAAAACATGCACACATAAAAACAAATTTTATACAACATAAGATATACACCTGCTTATATATAATAAGCATATGCAGCATTTGTTATTATGACTGACTGTTTGGGAACCTCATAATATGTGCACAGAAGCGGTCTCTGAAATTACTGGTGTAAGTCTGCAAGGTCCTTGGTGGAGTGAGAAATGCTACTGTATGGAATGGCCGAGGTCTTTTAGAATTCCATTTGCTTTTTCTAATTTAGTGGGTTATATATGTGTCCTGTATGGTTATGTTCCACCGCCTGCGACCTCCAGGGCCAACTGATCTTGAGCTAAGCAAGTGCCCTATACCAGAATGGGACTTCTCTGCACACTAGATAGAGCTTTGCGATTTCTTAAAGGTTCACATCGGCATTTCAAAGCATCACCGATGTATAAAACCATTGCCTCTGTTGGGGGTGGGGTGGAAAGATAATTATTAATAATCCATGAGCATCTCTTTATCTACTCTACCCATTAACAACAGAAAGCGTTGGTGCATGGGTATTTTAGCTCGGGACACAGAAGTTAATTTTGTTGTCTTCTGGATTGCTAGAACTCTGGTAGTCTTATTAAGACGATTCGAAGGTGGTCTATTCCAAGTTAATTTAAAATGGCTATAAATCATGATGCCTTATTGGCATGAAACTAACATTAGATCTGCTTAATCATACAATGGATCTTAAATGTCTAACAAAAGGAAACTAGAAGTTACTTATTACTTTTACTCACTCAAACACAGAACCCTCAGTTGCTCTCTTTCTACAATTTTCTGAACAAGAAAAGAAACTCTGCATGTGTTTTAGTAAAAAAAACTGTACTTCGTTGTGTTTCACCATGGTTTAGCTATAACGCAGATACCAGCCCACGTCAAGACTGTCCGCAAGACCAAACAAGTACCACCACTTTCCTTGACCGGCTCACTATATAGGTTATGTAAAACATCATACCACAAAGATAGGCTCCAGATGCCCCACTACCCTGCCCAGGATAACAGACTGAAGAAAACTGACTGTAAACGGAATATTATTGTAGCTTTACTGACAAGTTTCATTAGCCTGGGGAGCAGTCACGCACAATATGAGTTCACATTCCATCACGCAAAGTATCAGCTTAAGGAAGCCCTTTATAAGAGTCAAACCTGCCAAAGTCACAACAGAATTCAAACATGTGCGGCTACAGTGAATGATCTTTATAAGGATAGTGAGCTACATAAAAGAGTGATTTAAAGAGCGAGAAATCAGACTTGGAGTCTATAAGTACCACAGTGTCGCAGTGCTACAAATATACTAGTGCATGTGTTACAATTAACAATCTATTATTTCCCCTCTAAAACTCCAGCACTTCACTTCAAGATAATCAAGGCTTGAGCTGGGAGAGCTTCTTGCCCTTTCTACAGCGGTGGGGGTGATGGCATAGCAGGCTGTTTGCTGTTTGTGTTTGTGATTGACACGTTTACAACACAAAAAGATGCTGACAGAGAGATGCGAAGGGATTTAAGGTGGGCCGGAATTGTGTTTTTGTAGGCTTTGGTAATTCTAGTGTTAAATAATCAGACGCAGCAAACATAATCTCATACTAACCAAGATATTTTAAGAGGCCTTGAAGGTCGACTAAATACTCCACATCAGGAATAAAGAAACTGTGGTCCTTAGTCATGTGGGCTAAATTCTTCATGAAGGAACGAGAATGGTGAGTACAAAAGAGGCAATCAGTGATTGGTATTGCACCGGGTGGGGTTTCTTGTTGTGGATTACACAACTTCTGTTCCTCTTCAAGCTCCTCATCTGCATCTTCATCCATATCTTCCCACTCATCTGAGTCTGAAAAGCAAAAGTAAGATTTTTTTTTTTATTTTTAAATAGGAAAAAACCTTTGAAGAAAACACAAAAGTACAATTAATTCTTGCATGCAGCCATGTAAAGGGAGTACTATAAAAACACTGTTCATTTTCAGCAGGCATCCTCAAATTCCAAATGGACAACAGGAGAACTAGCACTAGGTATCCACCATGAAGATGAGGAATGTTTCTTTGTCCACCAACAGAATAAATGGCTACAAAGTTTCATGAAAAAATAATCTGCAGCTAAAGACCTTTCTATGTACAGAAGGCTGAAACATGTTCAAACAGAAAGCAGACTTACCTTCCTCACCATCTTCTATGTCTTTTTCCTCTTCATTTAGTTTCTTTGATTGTTCCTCAAACCACAAAAGTCTTGGGGGCTTGTCAGGGCGCTTTTTGTCTTGTGAAGACTGACTCTTTCTGGACAATTCCACAGGTCCTTTCTTTTTAGGAGAGCCAGCTTGCTGGGCCTTGATAGCTTCCTGGATGGCTACATTCATGGCATCATGGTCAAGTACATTCTCATCTAATCCCTTCTCTAGATTCTTTTCATTAAGTCTTTCCACTTCCTTCTGTGCAACCATGGATGCTTTTTTCTCAGCATCCTGATGCTTTCGGGATTTTAAGTGGTTTTCAAAAGCATTGGTTGTGGAGAACTTCTTGCCACACGTAAAACAGTGCTCCTCTGTTCCTTGACTCTCCTTTTCAACTGCAGCTTTCTGTGCCAATACTCTCTCTTTGAAGTTCTCAGAAGTAACAGGAGGCATATCTGCGACCTTTCGTTTCAAATTATACCTGTGCCAGTCTGTTTTGTAGTGGGCACGCTGAATTTCGGCATCTGAAAATGCCACTCGACAACTAATGCACGTATAAGTCGACATACCTGTTAAGAAGAGGAGAGCTATTAGACAGCAACAACTGACAATTCTGTATAGTAACTAATTGAAGATATTGACAAGTGAATACCAGAGTTCTTAGAAAACACCCACTTTAACACTTGTGGTTAAAATCTTGTCTCTTAAAAGTGAAGAAGAGAATATAATTTCTACTGCTTCTCAAGATGAAGATGCAGCATTTTAGGAGGCAGATGCTGCATGACTATACTTTAATAATTGAAGCTAAAACATAAATAAAGGATTGAGCACTATCTGCATTTATTTAATGTTTTTAATATTTTTTTGTATTCTGTTTAAAAAAGGATCGCAATACTCATTCTTTTAACTTTTAATGACATTTGTAACATTTCATTTAAACTATGGATTTAAACTTCTTTACATACTGAACTTTACTCTTTCATAAAACATTGCACTACTTGAAGAATGTTTTTATCAATGTAAAAATTGTATGCATACATAATTTCAGTTCATTTAAATAAACAGTATTGAATATTAATACTTCTCTTAGTATCATATTGAAGTTTCAAATTTTGGTATTGAGGCAATCCTGCAGGAAGAACACAGAATTTTCCACCAGACGCACTTTTTCCTGTAGCTCTCCTATGTGGTGACGCCTCTTCTAAAGTCTGTTAACTCAATTCAAACAATGACAGCTCAACTAAACTACATAATCATGTCATGCTGTAATAGCAAATATGACATTCGCTGCTCCAGCTCAACTTTCCACATGCATTAACACTACTTTACATCACATTAGCTGGTTGGGTTTTATTAAATGGCAAGTTTGGTTAATGTGTTCTTTTTTTTCAGGGGATGAAGTACTCCCTATTGTAAACACACTATTCTGATTTTGTAGAGTGGCCGATCGATGGATATATATAGATACATACAGTATCTTACATAAGTGAGTATACCAATCACATTTTTGTAAATATTTTATTACATCTTTTCATCGGACAACAATGAAGATATGACACTGATACAATGTAAAGTAGCCAGTGTACAGCTTGTATAACAGTGTAAATCTGCTGTCCCCTCAAAATAACTCAACACACAGCAATTCATGTCTAAACCGCTGGCAACAAAAGCGAGTACACCCCTAAGTGAAAAATGTCCAAATTGTGCCAAAAGTGTCAATATTTTATGTGGCCACCATTATTTTCCAGCACTGCCTTAACTCTCTTGGGCATGGAGTTCACTAGAGCTTCACATGTTGCCACTGGAATCCTCTTCCACTCCTCCATGACAACATCACGGAGCTGATGGATGTTAGAGACCTTGCGCTCCTCCACCTTCCGTTTCAGGATGCCCCACACATGCTCAATAGGGTTTATGTCTGGAGACATGCTTGGCCAGTCCAGCACCTTCACCCTCAGTTTCTTTACCAAGGCAGTGGTTATCTTGGAGGTGTTTGGGGTCATTATCATGTTGGAATACTGCCCTGCGGCCCAGTTTCCGAAGGGAGGGGATCATGCTCTGCTTCTGTATGTCACAGTACATGTTGGCATTCATGGTTCCCTCAATGAACTGTGGCTCCTCAGTGCCGGCAGCACTCATGCAACCCCAAACTATGACACTCCCACCACCATGCTTGACTGTAGGCAAGACACACTTGTCTTTGCACTCCTCACCTGGTTGCCGCCACACACGCTTGACACCATCTGAACCAAATAAGCTTATCTTGGTCTCATCAGACCACAGGACATAGTTCCAGTAATCCATGTCCTTAGTCTGCTTGTCTTCAGCAAACTGTTTGCAGGCTTTCTTGTGCATCATCTTTAGAAGAGGCTTCCTTTGAGGACGACAGCCATGCAGACCAATTTGATGCAGTGTGCGGTGTATGGTCTGAGCACCGACAGGCTGACCCCCTACCCCTTCAACCTCTGCAGCAAAGCTGGCTGCATTCATACGCCCATTTTCAAAAGGCATACCTTTGGATATGACGCTGAGCATGTTCACTCAACTTCTTTGGTCGAGGCCTGTTCTGAGTGGAACCTGTCCTGTTAAACTGCAGTGTAGTCTTGGCCACCTTGCTGCAGCTTAGTTTCAGGGTGTTGGCAATCTTCTTATGGCCTAGGCCATCTTTATGTAGAGAAACAATTTTTTTTTTACAGATCCTCAGAGAGTTCTTTGCCATGAGGTGCCATGTTGAACTTCCAGTGACCAGCATGAGAGCGAACACACCAAATTTAACACACCTGCTCCACATTCACACCTGAGACCTTGTAACACTAACAAGTCACATGACACCAGGAAGGGAAAATGGCTAATTGGGCACAATTTGGATATTTTTCACTTAAGGGTATACTCACTTTTGTTGCCAGCAGTTTAGACATTAATGGGTGTGTGTTGAGTTATTTTGAAGGGACAGCAAATTTACACTGTTATACAAGCTGTACACTGAATACTTTACATTGTATCAAAGTGTCATACCTTCAGTGTTGTCCCATGAAAAGATATCATAAAATATTTACAGAAATGTGAGATACTGTATGTATGTATAGATAGACAGACAGAGTGGATCACAGGGGCGTGTACAAGGCCACCCTAACCCAACATAGACAGGCAGACAAATTCCAGTCCAGCACACACATTTATTTACAGCTGAGGAGTGTTTTTCTCAGCTCCTCACAGCACAGTACACAAAGCACACCAATGCCCAGTCCTTCTCTTCTCTTTCCACCACCTCCACTCCTCTCCCAGCAAGCCTCGTCCACCTCCTCCCGACTCTGGCTCCCCAAATGGAGTGAGGCAGCTCCTTTTATGATGGACCTGGGAGTGTTCCAGGTGCCTCATTAATCCGACCTGGAATCACTCCCAGGTGTGGCAACAACCCAGTGAAGGGCTCTGAAGCTCCTCCTGGTGCCCCCCCTTGGAACCCAACAAGGCTGTGCCAAACTCCAACTCCCAGCACACCCTGCGGGAATCCATGGTGCCACAGCCGCCCAGGAGAGCTGCCCCCTAGCGTCTCAGGGAAAGTATTGCCTTGCCGATGCTCTCTTCCCCAGGTCCTTCCATACAATTGGCCAGTTAATGGCTGTGGCCGCCTGTCACTATATATATACTGTGGATAGAGATCTACAAAGGGACAAAATGAATCACATATCTTAAAATAGCTTCTTATTCCTAAGCTTTCAACAACCTGCCAGGTGTCATCATCAGAAGAAAATGACTAGACATTCAGGAATCAAAGGCAGTATATAGCAGGTGAAGGGTGGGGAAGGGTTGATTAATAAGGTGGGGTTTGCAAGGTGTCGAGCATTAATTATTTGGATGTTGTTCTTTTTAAGCCTACATATTCTGAGTTCAAGTCCAAGTGTTTGTTAAATACCTGGAATCAACAGTATAGACTAATGGGGATTGAGGAAGAGAGGTGAAGACGACAGTGCAGGCAGGGTGGAATGGATGGAGAAGAGTGCCAGGAGTGATCTGTGACAGACGGGTATCAGCATCAGTGAAAGGGAACGTCTACAAGATAGTAGCGAGACCAGCTTTGTTATATGGGTCGGAGACGGTGGCACTGACCAGAAAGCAGGAGACACAGCTGGAAGTGGCATTGTTAAAGATGCTAAGATTTGCTCTGGGTGTGACGAGGATGGACAGGATTAGAAATGAGTACATTACAGAGTCAGCTCAAGTTCGACAGTTGGGAGACAAAGTCAGAGAGGTGAGATTGCGTTGGTTTGGACATGTGCTGAGGAGAGATGCTGGATATATAGGGAGAAGGTTGCTAAGAGTCCCAAGAGAAGGTTTATGGATATGGTGAGAGAAGACATGCAGGTGATGGGTGTGACAGAGCAAGATGTAGAGGACAGGAAGATATGGAACAAGATGATCCACTGTGGCAACCACTAACAGGAGCAGCCAAAAGAAGAAGAAAACGTAGGATACAAACAGATTTTCAGTGCTGATGAAATGCTTCTTTTCAACTGCTCTTAGTGCTTTTCATATGGAGTTACTCCTCTGGACCCTTATCAGTATTTGAAGCTGATAGATAGATACTTTATTAATCCCCAAGGGGAAATTCACATATTATTTTATGGATTACTTTTTGGTCTTTATTTTTTGTGTATTGCAAATGAAAGTGATGGCATATTATACAGGGGTGGGCAAAAGAAGGTTTACAGTTGTGAGTATGCGAGGTCAGCAATTTGAGCACTTATGAGATTGAACCTAAGTACACTGGGCCATTGTGACATTTTTTTGAGTTAATAAAGGTACTGTATCATGTGTTTTCCCATAAGAACAATAGTTAACCTACTTTTGCCCACCCCTGTATATTTTAGGATAAGCACTTATCTTGTGTCATTCATTTTAATATGAAACTGCCTGTTCGTATCACAATCCTTCTATCCATTTTCCAAGCCCACTTATCCAGGTTAGGCTAGCAAGGTAGTTGGGGCCTATTTCAGCAAGCACTGAGCACATGGCAGGAAGAAAGATGGAAATTATTTTTTTCATGGGATTCACTCAAAATATTTTAGTACAACTATAGCCTGAGCTTAAGCAAAATTCACTTGTACAGAAGATGTGTTTTCTTGTTTTTCCTATTTACTTCCAAACACCCTTTATTATGCGAGTAAATTACTAAACAACACTTCAGAGATTTCGTTTTTCAGAATAAAATGGATGGATTCTGATTAATGTATTCCTGCTGGTGTCTACTCTAGCATCACTTAGCTCAAAGCGGAAGTCGATCAGTCATTACATGGACCCTCACAACAAATACGCAGACCCAACCGTAGCAAAACGTCTGCTTGAGAAGAAATGAATGTTCTTAACACACATAAATGGTGATCGGTTAGGAGGAGACGAGTTGAAAGATTTCAGCACTCCGTCAAACACCAACACACAATCCAAGACGACCTGTTGTGGCCTCCTACAGGAGTAAAGCACGAACTCCTTTAAAAAACGACTGAAAAATGAGGAAAACATTCCAGTAATGACGATTTAAAGTCTATTAGCACGGGAAAAAGAAAAGCGAGTCGACTCCTTTTTAAGGAAAACGCGGTCCTACTGCCCATGACACACAACTTTAGGTTTAGCAACTGTCACTCTGTTTAAAAGTAAACGTTTAGAATGAATGTTACTATACAATTGGACCAAACCAAACGTGCCGCAGAGAATATTGGAGGCGAACATCGAACACAACTGACGGCCGACTGCTGCATTTGTTTTATTCGCCCTCAGTCGGTCCCCCTACTGTGCTTTTCGCTCATTTTGCGCCCACTGATCACAGATTATCAGACTGAAGACATTAAATATAAATGCACAGCACAAGAAAACCGTGAGGACTTCAACACGTGTGTTTGCACTCTACGGAAAACAGAAAGTACTTGGAAGTTTATTTGATACTCGACAAATATTTTTTTTTATACGTTATGTGTCTCTATCGAGACAGAAACCACCGTACTATATATAATTCACGGTAAACCTACCAAGAGCACACAAACCCAACACGTAATCAACACACTAGGCCGGTTGTCAAACGCTTCCAGAATCCTGTTTCCCTACGTCATTAATCGAAGTTCACGGTAAACACTCACCAGAACACAGCAGCAGCCGCGGCCCCTTTGTTTCTTAACGGAGAATGAAAATACTGCTTTGATTTCCTTATTTTTTTCAAATTAGTATTATTATTTACCGAGGTATTTGTTGAATCACGTTTCTTGAAGAAAAACAGCAAGTCTGGGTGACCTTTGAACTTTTTTCCTACGCTGAGGAAAAGCAAAGCTGAACTCTACCGTGTGAGTGGGTATTCTGCCCCCTGCCGCAGCGGAGGAATATTCTTCACGGTAAATGTCGTCGGCTGAATTAGAAAATACAGTTTTAAAGTTATTTGTGGCTGAAGTTTATACCTACATTTTTACTTATAATATGATAGTACTAATAGTTAAACTGTAAACATTTTGTTTTGCAGAACACATTTAATCTACTGTCTGTATATGAAAAGATTAGCTAAACTGTGCGTTTTCATGCAACGCTAATTTACCTCACACCTGTACGTCATGTAGTATACATCTATGTATCGTGTCTTTCGTTTTCATTAAGAGAATACAACAATGATACTCGCATGTCAATACAACTAATTATAAAGTGAATTAAAAAATACAATATATACAGTACATCTGCTAGGCTAAGAACAATGATCGAGTTTAATAGTGGACGAGACACGCAGGGGGCGCAATGGCAGCAGGAGTTGCCCTGTTGTTAAAAGGGATTATTATTATTATTATTATTTCATTTACTATAACAAAAAAATCCACTATGCACCGATAGCCAGCAATCGGGGTGGGGTTGTTGTTGGGCGGCCAGGGGGCTTACCCCCCCCTACTATGATATTGTAGTAACCCGGCAGCCAGCGCTGGCGGCGTGATGCATTATGGGTAATTTATGAAAAGCTTATTGTTGTGTTAATTAATTATGTCATCGAATTATTTTTTATTTGTTGTAATTATTGTATGTGTTTGTGCTCAACTGGTGGGGTGGGCTGGGTTATTGCCGTCCGGGGATATTAAACTGTAAATAGTTACCATCATGGAGAAAGATGGTTTCGTTAATGACCTTGGCAATGGCTAGACAATGAGTTTGAGCTTTGTTTTCTGACTATCTACTCTAATAAAGAGATACAACAGGACAGAGCTGTGTATTTGCTAAGATTTTATCTCAGTAATTCTTGCTGAGACACTCAGAGTCGTGCGGTATATGAGATACGAGTGCTCGCTTCTTAAAGAGCTGGTTGTAGCTGCGTGCATAGCGCTGGCAGTCCGCTAGCCGACAGTATGGGAGAGGTGCATGGCAGAGTTTGGCTCTGAAAAACTTTAAGACTCACCCACGGGTCGCTACATTGGTGTCAGAAGTGGGATGCCAGGCTGTTTAGAAGACGCCGTTATGGAACAGAGTCTTGAAGAATTAGAGCGTGCCATCTCAGAGAACTGCGTTACGTTAGAGCGTCTGATCAGCGGAACTGTGCGGAGAAAAGAGGCAAACTGGCCTGATGGTGCCAGTATTCCCCGGACAGTGTTACGATCTTCTAGGCACGGCCAGAATGAACCTTCAGCTACCGCAACGATACCCCAGGTTACCAGTCGGCCGGCCCTCTTCTCACGGTCACCTGCTAAGCTGCCGCGATACAGCGGATTGATGCCCTTAGAGCCATACCTTGCACAAGTAGATCTGGCCGCTCTACACAACGGATGGAGATGCGAGGAGGCTGCGACACACTTGGCCCTTGCCTTGGAGGGTCCCGCACTTCAGGTACTCATTGATCTGCCACCGGAGGAGTGTCGTGATCTTCAGGCTCTCACCGCTGCTCTCACCCGTCGCTTTGGACAGAGAACCTCAGCAGAATGCAGCAGAGAAAAGCTGATTAGTCGACGTCAGTGTGAAGGTGAAAGTGTAGGAGCCTTTGCAGCTGACATCAGGGTCTATACACGAAAAGGTTACCCTACTTTCTCGACAGCAGCGAGGGAGGAACTCAGTCTTCATGCTTTCCTACGGGGCCTTACACCAGAACGTCTCCGTCAGCATGTCTGTCTGTTGTCACCCCGAGATTTGAGTGAGGCACTGCGAGAGGCTGAGCGGGCTGAAGAGGTGCTACAGGCCGAGTCACCGACAAGTCGAACGCCACGCCCGAGTCAACTAACGAGAGCAGTTGAACGAAGGGTGGAAGAGGACCCGTCTGAGGTAGTGGAGGTCAGTCGCGCTCAACCAACATCAACCCCCCGACAGAGACAACGAGTAGACCGCTGTTTCCGATGCGGAGAACCAGGGCACTTTGCCAGGGATTGCCCTGCTCCAAGTCCCTTGCCTTGTACAACATCACCGCCGGGAAACGACCTCGGGGTGAGGCCGTGAGGGGACCCTCGCTCCGTTTTTCAGCAACCCTCCACGATGACTGCCCTAAAGTAGGGCGCTGTGGTTTTCCACTGGACTGTACCTAGACTGCACTATTGACGGATGGCCATGCAGTGCTTTAGTGGACACGGGGTCCACTATTTGTTTGCTACAAAAAGGAATGTTGCCTGAAACCGCTGGTCTTCTTCCAAAGGACTGGACCCCCACAAACAGCGAACTACGCACTGTTACGGGTGAGCGGACAGTAATGCCCGGAAAGAAACTGTTATCTGTGTTGGTAGGGACGAGCCAGACCAGCCACGAATTCTGGCTTGCTGACATTAAAGACAAGTGCATTATTGGGTTGGACTTGTTGGCCCACTGGGGAGCACATGTTGATGTGTCAAGGGCCGTCCTTTGTTTTGGTAATGAGACTGTGCCGCTCCGGTCGGGCTGGAACCGTCCTGGAAGGACTGCCAGCGTGGATTTACCTGGACACCACTGCTCACCGGCTCCCAATCATTGTTTGGAAGCTGCAGGGATTCAAGAGAACCCCCAGGAGAGTATTGCAGTACAGACAAATGTTTCCAAACTGTTTTCATCGCACGACCCCCCATCAGCTGAGACAGTTGCCGCTGTAGAGGAATTGGGCCGTCGAAGCGGTGAACATCTGAGCACGCCACAGCAGGAGCAACTCCAGCACTTACTGAAAGACTTTGTGGACATTTTTGCGGCTCGAGAGGAGGACTGCACCAGAACCTCTTTGGTAAAACACCACATTGACACTGGCCACGCCGCTCCCATTCGTTTGCGCCCCCACCGATTGCCTCTTGCGAAACGCCAAGCTGCCGAAGAATTGATTTGCGAGATGGTAGCTAACGACATTATTGAGCCTTCGGACAGTCCCTGGGCCGCACCCATGGTCATGGTGCGGAAGAAAACAGGGGGTTGGCGCCCTTTTGTAGACTTTCGTAGATTAAATGCAGTCACTCGCAAAGACTCTTGCCCACTGCCACGCATCGATGATGCATTGGACTATGTGGCTGGATCCTGTTGGTTCAGCACCTTGGACTTGCGCAGTGGATATTGGCAAGTAGAACTGGCATCCGAGGACCGGCCCAAAACTGCATTCACCTTCGGACAAGGGCTGTGGCAGTTTAAGGTAATGCCGTTTGGACTTTGTAACGCGCCAGCCACCTTTGAAAGACTAACGGAACGGGTCCTAAAAGACATTCCCCGAACCCGTTGTGTGGTCTATTTGGATGATCTGTTGATTCATGCCAGAGACTTTGACCAGGCTGTGCACAATTTAAGGGAGGTCCTGACCGCCATCCGAAGCGCCGGGTTGCGGTTGAACCCCGCAAAGTGTAATCTTCTCGCCCGACAGACCCAGTTTCTAGGACATGTAGTCAGCAAGAGCGGGGTGGCTACCGATCCAGCGAAGGTGGCTGCTGTGAGCAACTGGCCCCCACCAGCCAACATCACCGAACTGCGGAGCTTCCTGGGTTTAGCCTCGTACTACAGGAGGTTTGTAAAGAACTTTGCAACCATTGCCAGCCCCTTGCACCGACTGACGAGTAAGGGCCAACAGTTTGGGTGGACGGAGGACTGCGCAGCCGCTTTCCAACAAGTAAAAACTGCCCTCGTCAGCGCGAGGGGGAGACTGAAGAGAGAGTGGTGGCTTATTACAGCTGCAGCCTCAGTCGACCAGAGAAAAATTACTGCGTCACTCGGCGGGAGCTGTTGGCAGTGATCCTAGCAGTACGGCACTTTAGGCCCTATCTATTGGGCACTAGGTTCACGCTTCGGACTGACCATGCTAGCCTCACCTGGATGTTAAATTTCCGGCAACCAGAGGGCCAGGTGGCAAGGTGGATGGAGATCCTCCAGGAATACGATTTCGAGGTACAACACCCACCGGGACGGCAGCATGCCAACGCTGATGCCCTCTCCAGGCGTCCATGCCTCCTCAACGAGTGTCGATATTGCCGTCGACAGGAAGAAAGAGATCTGGGGCCATCGTCAGCATCAGCAGGGATAAATGACCCTGATGGAGCAGGGGAGCCGTTCACCACTGACCAATTGAGGCAACTACAAGCGAACGACCAAGTGCTAGAGAAGGTAAAGGGCTGGCTGGAGACCCAAGAATGTCCCGACTGGCAAACCGTGTGAAACGGTTATGAAAGCTGGTTACTGCTCTCTACTAAAACACCTCATGTCTTCTACCCAATCAGAGTGAATGTAAGCTAGTGAACCAATCAGAGTAAGCATCAGTTCAGCACTGTTATGTAAGCTCATTTATCTATAAATGCAGCTGTCTTTACTTTGTGACACTTCCATCAAAGGTTGCTGCGATGAAGTGTGTAATAAACAAATTAAGAGCGACATAGAAAGGTATACCTTTTCAGCAGCTAAAAAACGATGGAAAACAGTATTTCCTTACGTAAGGAAGAGGAAGGTCTGCTATGTTTTTTAATTAATACTGTATATGCTATTTCTTTTTTGTTTTATACTGTGTGTCCTCGCTGTGTTTGTATTGGATGGAAATATTGTCAGGAAAACTGTGAAGCCTCAAATCCCTCTTCATGTTGAGAATTAAACAACACCATGGACAAGCTTCCTCCTGCCTAGTTCTTCGGGTTGAATATTAATAGATAAATACAGGGATGGTCAAAAGTAGGTTTACCGTTGTGAGGAAACAAAACATTTAAGATTTTATTCTTGTATTATTATTTATTTATTAATTATTGTATTATTCATTTTTATTATTTGTCATCCTATTTGTCATCTTATTGTTATTAGCAAGTAGACTACAAAAACGTGTAAAAAATGAAGGCCGGCAATTTGAGCATTTTACGAGATTGTACCTAAGAGCACTGTGTCATTGTGACATTCTTTTAAGTAAATAAAGTTAATAAAGCTATTGAAATAATCATAACCTACATGTCCTTTTTTCCATATGATCAATGGTAAACTTACTTTTGCCCACCCCTGTATATTTAAGGTAACGATTTCTACCACAAGGTCTATAGCTGAGGTGCAGCTGAAAGACATCACAAGACAATGATTGAGGGACGCCTTTAAGTGTGACCCCCAAGCAGGATTAAATAGCTCGGAGAGGTCATGTTATGTTTGAGTTTCATTAATTCTAGTTTATGGCCTTATTAGTGTTAATAAACTAAATTTGCTTATTGTCAAAGTGAGCAGCATTGTGGCCGGTTAAGGTCTGGGCATTTATTAATTAAAATGCAACTGAAGTGACATGTTTTGGGATTAGTGACATCTTTATGCCTTACAGGGTTCTTATCCTGTGTTTTTCTATTTACAGAGAAACATTTAATAATAATAATTTGCATTTATGTAGCACTTTTTCTCACTACTCAAAGCACTCAGCAATTGCAGGTTAAGGGCCTTGCTCAAGGGCCCAACAGAGCAGAGTCCCTTTTGGCATTTTATGGGATTCGAACCGGCAAGCTTCCAATTGGCAGTGCAGATCCCTAGCCTCAGAGCCACCATTCCGCCTAAGGCTAAAAGAAGTTAAAATAATTGGCTACTACCTGTGCTTGCTCTGAAAAGAAGACTAACATTTATATTTTTGCAACCCTTTTCAGTCAAAGAAACCAACTGAAATTGATTCAACAGCAGTATCATCTTTTTTCCCTTGGGACATTTGTCACATAAT
This sequence comes from Polypterus bichir lapradei, assembly GCA_026402145.1. Classification (NCBI taxonomy): domain Eukaryota; kingdom Metazoa; phylum Chordata; class Cladistia; order Polypteriformes; family Polypteridae; genus Polypterus; species Polypterus bichir. Next base: position 21,169,403 of record JANRMT010062819.1, on the reverse strand, counting down.
ACAGTAAGTGATTAAATTTAACCAAAGTTCATTGTTTTTGGCAACGTAGATTAAAAATTCAGTTATTCTGAAGAGTTTTATTTTAAAGGCACTAATTATGTAGAACAAGGCATTGCAGAAAGGAACAGAGGTGGAACTTGAAATCAGGCCTGTACTGAGTTACAAGCACTGGACTGAATGAACTGCAGGTTGACCACCAGGATTGATTATGAATTCTTATGACAATGATTGGTGGCACTCACTGTAAAAGCACTTGTGAAATTTGAGGGGGATAGAACTGATTGCCAGCTGACTCAGTAATTCAGTAAATGCTATCTGATGTTAGTGATTCAGGGGTTATTGGCCATAAGATGAAATTTATGACTGGAGCTAAGAGTCACTTCACTTGAAGATGATGTCTAACAGGTTCTCCAACGTGCTAAAGTCAAAAAAGCTCTAGAGCTGGCTATATAGGTGGATGTCTGCTTTAGCCTTACACAGAACAACTCAGTCCCTTATACATCCATCCATCCATCCATTTTCCAACCCACTGAATCCGAACACAGGGTCACGGGGGTCTGCTGGAGCCAATCCCAGCCAACACAGGGCACAAGGCAGGAACCAATCCTGGGCAGGGTGCCAACCCACCGCAGGTCCCTTATACAATACAATACAATTTATTTTTATATAGCCCAAAATCACATAAGAAGTGCCGCAATGGGCTTTAACAGGCCATGCCTTTTGACAGCCCCCTAGACTTAACTCTCTAAGAAGACAAGGAAAAACTCCCAAAAATAAGAACCCTTGTAGGGAAAAAAATGGAAGAAACCTTGGGAAAGGTACGTCAAAGAGAGACCCATTTCCAGGTATGTTGGGCATGCAGTGGGTGTCAAAAAATATCCCAGTATATCAGATGTCTCTGGATTTAAAAGAGGTGGCCACACTCTGGAAACAGGTCAGGGTTACTCCAGTAGTCAAAATATCCTGAATGACTTCCCAGGGTAAGTCATGGCAGAGCCCTGAGGCTTTGGGTTTTTATTCTGAAGAAGGTTCAAAACGTATTAATTCTTCACAAGGGACAAAATAAGGGTCTCTATGTTTAAGAATATTTTATTAAGTAATTAGTTTCAAAATAAACAAGCTGAATCACAAACAAACCATACTGCAAGATAAACCTTTGTTTAGAGGGCAATCACACTTAAGGGCTCTTTACCTGTCGACTCCAATGTGTGATCTGTCTACTTAATATTTGAATTCGGGTTATACAACCTACCCTGAAAAAAAAATGTAATGATTCAACTTTGTCCTTACTTTAGTTTTTTATGACCTTCATGTAATACATATTGTCAGGCTTTGCAAACTATGCTGCAATTACAAGTTGCAAAGAAATGCTTTTAAATTAAGTGTAGTATTTTTTAATCCTGTTTAACTGGCTTAATCTTCAAAATTTCTTCTTTCCAACAAATGTTATCAAAGACTTATGGCAAAAATAAACTCTGATTGTTCCTGCCTTGCACTCTGTTCTTGCTGGGATGGCCTCCAGCTTCCCCTCGGCCCTGCTCAGATTAAAGCAGGTTTGCAAACTCTGAGCAGAGGCAGCCTTAGGGGTATGCGGGGCCTAAGGCTGATCAACCCGACACGGAGCCGGTTATGTCAAACGCTTTTACCAGTATGGGTGGACTGTCTAAACTTGCGCTATAATAAATAATGTTAACATACACTGGATTTTCGCATTATAGTATTCAGCGAAATTTTTGCAAGATAACACGTGAACTTTATCAAAATATAACGATATAATCTATTAAAAAAGTGCAATTCATAATTCATGACAATACCACAACAGTGCGAAATGCGATGTGATATCATGCGGAAATTAGCAGGGCCTCTTCTAGAAAAGTACCCAAATTGCAAGTATACTCTGAGTCGCGATATGCAGGATGTCATAGTCATAGCTCACGTTGATGTCATGTCAGCCGGTTATCATTAGCAATACATGTTTTTGTGCATTAATATTCGGACATGTTTATGGCCTACAAATAAAATGTGAGTGTCAGTGTTTCGACAGGAAGTGTGAAATTAACGTAGAGGTAAATCTCTTACCGGTTTCCAGGTTCAGAGGCGAAAATCCACTTTTCTTGCCTTCCAATTGGAAAAGTCATTGATGACATCTTCGTAGTCTAATCTGGATGCAATGTTTTTTCTATAGATAGGAGAAGCCAACCCAGCGACCAATGGGCTATACCTATTTTAGGAAGGGATTATACTGGCGACTCTTTTCGGGTGATGAAGGTGGACTATGACGTACATGTATGGAATTTGACCTTCAAGAGGGATTTTAAAAGGGTTCCTCTTAGAAGCATCTCAAATATATTTGTACTGGAGAATATAACTTGACAAATCTGAACGGGACCTCAAAAGCGGAGCCCCCTTAGGCACAGGGCCTGGGGCAGTTGCCCCACTTGCCACCCCCAAACGTCACTCTTGACTCTGAGTATGAAACCATGCTACACGGAGGAAAAATACCCTCTTGCAATCCCAGCCAATTTCACACTCGTGTTCACTTGTAACTGATCTCATTGATTAGTGAGCCGTCTTTTTTATTTCTGAAATATCTGTCAAAACTTGAAATCCTTAGTTTCCTTTGCTATTTTATTTTTAATTTACACTTTTCTCCAGCGTTTGTTCCCTTAATTATATGCAAATACTGACAAAACTAAATGCTAAAGGGGAGCAACTGCTTCAGTGCCTCAGTCTCATGTTTAAACAGTTATAAGAAATGTTTCTTAATAAGCGGACAGGTGAAGTGATTTCTTCACTTTAGAATTCAATATTGCCCGAATTCCCTCATCTCCCACCTTCCTCTATGCTGGAAAAAATATTGCTCAGTTTCGAGGACTCAGACAGCAGTTCTTCAATATACAAAATTATTTTACAGTCCCTCCCTTTCAAAGATCCAGGAGGACAATGGGAAAAGCATCTCTCACTCAACATATCAGAAAAGGAGTGGAAGGTAGCAATGCAGAGAATTCACTTGAGCTCCATATGCACAAAGCATACAGTTATTTAACTCAAAATTATATATCGGGCACATCTGTCTCGCTTGTCCAAAATGTTTCCAGGGCAAAATCCAACCTGCAAACGCTGCAACCAAGTCCCAGCCTCACTGGGTCACATGTTTTGGGCCTGCACCAAATTAACATCATTCTGGACCAAAAAAGTTTAAGTGCCTTTCAGACAGCCTTGGTGTCACAATCCCTCCTAACCCATTAACAGCTGTGTTTGGTGCTCTTCCAGATGGGCTTAAAGTGGAGAAGGACAAACTGTGATCAACTTTACTACACTATTGGCACACAGACGAATTTTGCTAAACTGGAGGAATCCTAACTCTCCTCTTTTAAGTCAGTGGGTAACTGATGTTTTATACTATTTGAAATTGGAAAAAAATAAATTCTCAGAGGATCTGTGCAGAACTTTTTCAAAACCTGGCAGGATCTAGTCAATAATATTTTAGAATAAGCTCTTAAAGCACCTAGGAAGCAGATTCTCTTCCCATTTCTTTTTCTTCTCCATTTATCTTTATCCGCCTATTAAACTCATCAATGTATTTATTTTTACAAGCTTTAAGTTTTACTCCATTGGCCGTGCTCTCTTTCTCAGGGGTGGGAGTTGATTTGTTTTCAATCCTATCTTTTTGTAAAAATTGATCTATTTGTATGGAATGATTATAATAAAATCAATAAAATAAAAAAATAAAAAAAAGAATTCAATATTGTTTGAGTCTGGGCCTGCACTGCTCATTGCTAATAATCGGTATTTAGATAGAATTATGGGAGCAAACTCCATAGAAAAGTGAGTTAAAAAGAGCATCCACATTTAAAGCTTTGATTACTAGTAGGGGTGCCAATGACTCTTTGAATTAAAAAATAACTAAGGGGCTTTGCCCCCTGCTCACTTTGTTTGCCCACCCCCTCCCATCCCCCCCGGGCGCGCAACACTCCAACCACTTCGTGTCTCTGCCGCTCGCATTGTTGGGGGGGGGGGGGTGGCTGCTGCTGCCTTGCTGCGTGTTTTGCTTGTCGCGCTGTGTGTCAATCATTTAAAAGCCTGTACAGCAGCTGTCCTTTTGTCTCACTGCCTTGTCTCATGTGACGTTAAAGTGTCTCTCGTGGGATGTCAAATTGTCTTCCAAGAAGATCACGTATCGTCTCCTTCCAAGCCTTTCAAGATTTTTTTTAATAATAGAGAGATGTGTTGAGTACCCACCTCGACAGTAAAGTGAAGCAATCAGAAATTGTCTTTTTTTATCTTCATTAACAAACCGAGTTTTTGATCAACTTCTAATATAGGTTTATTCATATTTTGCATTATGATCCTCAATTAATCCAGCCTATGTATATGGAGTTCAGAGACCGGAGAAAAGCAGGCAGACATTTGCAAACACCATTTTGTCCAATATTATACTGTAAGATGGTGCCTAGATTGCTTGAGGAGGTCAGTGGCAACGGCACTGCAGGATGTAGGGGGCAAAATTAAATCTCACAGAAACCCACATACATGGAGAGCAACACTGTCAACAGGACGGCAGTATGAAAGCATGGGGTGTACCCTGCATATGTGCATTAGGTAAGGGTCTTCAACCATAAGAGAACGTGAATGAGCCGCCTGGGGGAAACAATGCAATGTTCTCCCAGGATGTAAGAGGGCAAGTGATCCAGCAATGGACAAGTATGCCTTCACCCTCTGTCCAAAAGACGTGTAAGACCAGAGGGGAAACATATGAAATGATGCTGACCTCGCCGTGCCCATTACAATTCCAAAAATTTACAGGGCAACCACCAAATAATGCACAAAATTGGAGGCTCAGAGAAGAATGGCTATCCGCGTCAGACCTTGTTGACAAAATGTGTCTGAGGTTGATGCCTGTCTTGTTGATGTATGAGATACATGGAAAAGCATAGAACACATTTCTAGTTTTTTGATTATTTGTGAATTGAATTTGAAATTAGTTTAGCATTTGAAAGTTGTCTTTGCTAACTGAGTAGTTCCATTTTTGCATTTGAAAATACAAACACTGTATGTATAAAATGGGTTCAATGATGACTTATGTTGTTCATGTGATTCTGCCTATTCATTGTTGCTGACACTGAAGTAATTTCATCTCACAGAAATGACAGTGAAAGGATGAGGCACTCAGGTTGTAAAATGTAATTGTCTGTCACCCCATCTAACCCTGTGTCTCAGTGAAGTGCTCATTTCAATGTCTCTCTCTCTCCATAGTGTATTGTCTAATGCTTTTTTTTTTTTTGCTTGATCCTTGCCCAAAATAAAAAGCAAGCATTTTTAAAAGAGAAGCCATAAAATACTTATATTACCATTTTTCTTTTGTAATGGGTTCTACACTGGCTTCTGGGTTTGCCTCCACAGATTACACTGGCAGATAATTATTATTAATTTTTTCAGGTTACAGTTAGAGGGGTTAATGGGGTAGCTATTATAGGATTTCCTGAATTTGGATTGAGAGGGTTTAAAGACATCAGACAGAGAGTTCAGACTCCAGTATTAACAGATTAAAAAGGCTATGTTGACTGTAATAGTGACTTCACCATTTTGAAATTCTTTTCTTTTCTGGTCCCGGCACTTATCACTACATATGAAGTCATGAGCAGCTGGCTTTTTGTCTGTCACAGCGCTCTTCATACATTGACAGAATGTTGAATCGTCTATGGTATGTACAGCTGAAACTGGATTAAGTAAGGTTTAAAAATGCTCTCTTACAACAGTCACCTTGACATGGTGGAGGAGTTTGTGTGTCTTAATAATCCTTAAAGCTGTGTTGTCTGATAGACATACCCATGACAAACTGGTCTACTGGGAACGGCCAGACAAGCAAAACTAAAAATAACAGCTTTCATGGCACAAGCCTCCCACAGAATAGTGGCTCAGCCTGAATAAGTGCAAGACGAAGGATGAGGTGCAATACTAGTCTGGTAAACAGGCAGTATACCATCATTATATTCCATGTATCCATTTCTCCGCTCCTGTTCTGTCCATCATGCGTTTGAATTGAGTCAACAGTACGGTATAAAAGGTCCCAGTCTCTCACTCCAATTCTTCATCATCTCTATGAGGTTAGTTCAGAAGTATAAATAAGTTTAATACTTGACCAAGCCATGTAGTAAACGGTAGCACTTTGGGGACCTGGCTTTTGTAATATTTAGGTGAAGAGGGACTGATGCGCTATGCTAGCCTGTATAACCCGAGCTTCTCAAAATGTTTTTTTATATTTTACGACTGACTGGAGTGGTGGCTCTGAGGCTAGGGATTTGCACTGGCAATCAGAAGGTTGCCGGTTCGAATCCCCTAAACAGCAAAGTGACTCTACTCCATTGGGCCCTTGATCAAGGCCCTTACCCCCTTACCTGTTAATCTGCATCCAGCCTTGCATGTAGGCCTTCCAACCTGCTGGGAAAACTTGGAGGTTGGTGGCAGAATTAAAATAAAATATCTCACACAGTTCCATTCCACCTGGTTTTGAGGTGCCACCCGTTGCATGGCTGCACTTGGGTCCTAATCTGGGATCCTGAGTTGATTTGTCGTGTGGTGGGTGCAGCAGTGTACTGTATCAACCTCTCTCTCTCTCACAATGCATCCCTCTTTCAAATATTCCATTAATAAAGTAATTCATATGTTGTGGTAAATGACTTTGTACATCTTAGAATAACATTAAGTATCCGGGTGTCATGTCATTTCCGGCGCCGCAGCGAGTGGCAGCCATTTCAGCAGCTCTGTGTATGACTTTATCTTTTTACCTTTTTTTTTTTCTATTTTTCTCTATTTCACTGATCACTTCTACCACTTTCTTTTATGTGGAATCGCTTCCTGGACACTTTTTATTATTTTTACTACTTGACATGGATTTTTACACTCCGAGACTCGCCTATTCCAGTAGTCAACTTAAAGCACTGAGAAGAAATGCCCACACCGATGTGGTTCCCTATTTACCTGACGAGGTAAGAAGACGATATCGGGGCAGCCGAGCTGGAGCAAAGATAAAAGATAAGAAAAAAGCCAAGCAGCTTGCGAGAAAATGGCGTTATAAACCTTCGGTGCCTTCTGTGATCCTGGGAAATGTGAACTCACTACCAAATAAGATCGACGAACTGGCTGTGCTGCTGAAAAATGTCAGAACCTACAGAGAATGCAGCTTGCTGTGTTTTAGTGAAACGTGGCTAACAACTACCATCCCAGATGCTAACGTGGAGCTACCCGGGTTTAGCACAGTTAGAGCGGACAGAGACGCAAATACCAGCGGGAAGAAGAAAGGAGGAGGAATCGCTCTCTATGTCAATACAAAGTGGTGCAACTCAGGACATGTAAACGTTAAAATCTCCAATTGCTGCAGGGACATCGAACTGTTGGCCGTAAGTCTGCGTCCCTATTACTTGCCAAGAGAGTTTGGACACGTGACTGTTGTCATTGTTTACATCCCCCCTTGAGCAAATGCGGAGATAGCGAGTGACATCATCCATTAAGCAGTTGCTAAGTTACAAACGCAGCACCCTGAGGCACTTGCGCTAATCGCTGGAGACTTTAACCATGTGACGCTGGACAAAACATTACCTGCCTTCTCCCAGTATGTGGACTGTAACACCCAGGGAAATAGGACTACTATAATAGGACGACCTACTGTATGCAAACGTTAAAGACGCATACAGCGCCACCCCGCTGCCTGCGCTTGGGAAAGCAGATCATAATCTGGTTCTGCTTCAGCCTCACTACAAACCAAGAGTGAAGGCGCTACCTACAACCACACGCTCATTCAGGAAGTGGTCCCCTGAGGCAGAGCAGGCTCTGAGAGACTGCTTGGGAACTACAGACTGGGGTATACTGCAGGGGTCACATAGTGAGAACATTGAAGAGGCTGTTGACTGCACAACTGATTACATCAACTTCTGTATGGACATTGTAGTTCCAGTAAGATCAGTACGCTGCTATGCTAACAACAAGCCATGGATTACAAGTGACATCAAGGGCCTTTTGAACCAGAAGAAAAGGACTTTTAAGCAGTGATCAGCAAGAGCTCAAGCGCGTGCAGAAGGAACTCCGAGTCCAGCTCAGGGCGGCAAAGGAGCAGTACAGGAGAAAGCTGGAGCAGAAGTTGCAGAACAACAGCATGAAGGAAGTGTGGGATGGGATGAAGATCATCACTGGCTGCAGCTCAAAGTGGGGTGCCACCATCGAGAGAGACGTGGAGAGAGCAAACCAAATGAACAACTTCTTTAATAGGTTTGATCACCCTAACCCACTATCACCTCGGAGTACTGCATCCTCCAACCATCCTTCTGTTGATACCAGCATAGTAGAGACATCCCCACCCACAATTACAGCAGCGCAGGTGAGCAGAGAGCTGAGGAGACTTCATGCCAGCAAAGCAGTGGGTCCAGATGGAGTATCGCCTAGATGCTACAGCGCATCTTCAACCTGAGCCTGGAACAGGGGAGTGACCCGAGGCTTTGGAAAACATCTTGTATCACCCCAGTCCCAAAGGTACTCTCCCACTTGGACAGAGGCAGTGGTGCTGTAAGAATTATGTTTTTGGACTTCTCTAGTGCCTTCAACACCATCCAACCTCTGCTCCTTAGGGACAAGCTGACAGAGATGGGAGTAGATTCACACCTGGTGGCATGGATTGTGGACTATCTTACAGACAGACCTCAGTATCTGCGTCTTGGGAACTGCAGGTCTGACATTGTGGTCAGCAACACAGGAGCGCCGCAGGGGACTGTACTTTCTCCAGTCCTGTTCAGCCTATATACATCGGACTTCCAATATGATTCGGAGTCCTGCCATGTGCAAAAGTTCGCTGATGACACTGCTTTTGTGGGCTGCATCAGGAGTGGGCAGGAAGAGGAGTATAGGAAGCTAATCAAAGACTTTGTGAAATGGTGCGACTCAAACCACTTACACCTGAACACCAGCAAGACCAAGGAACTGGTGGTGGATTTTAGGAGGCCCAGGCCCCTCATGGACCCCGTGATCATCAGAGGAGACTGTGTGCAGAGGGTGCAAACCTATAAATACCTGGGAGTGCAGCTGGATGAAAAATTTGACTGGACTACCAATACTGATGCTCTGTGTAAGAAAGGTCAGAGCCGACTATACTTTCTTAGAAGGTTGGCGTCCTTCAACATCTGCAATAAGATGCTGCAGATGTTCTACCAGACGGTTGTGGCGAGTGCCCTGTTCTACGCGGTGGTGTGCTGGGGAGGCAATATAAAGAAGAAGGACGTCTCACGCCTGGACAAACTTGTTAAGAAGGCAGGCTCTATTGTAGGAATAAAGTTGGACAGTTCAACATCTGTAGCAGAGCTACGGGCACTAAGCAAACTCCTGTCAATCATGGAGAATCCACTGCATCCACTTAACAGTGTCATCTACAGGCAGAGCAGTAGCTTCAGTGACAGACTTTTGTCAATGTCTTGCTCCACTGACAGACTGAGGAGATCGTTCCTCCCCCACACTATGCGACTCTTCAGTTCCACCCGGGGGAGTAAATGCTAACATTATTCAAAGTTATTGTCTGCTTTTACATGCATTTTTATTACTCTTTAATTTAATATTGTTTTTTGTATCAGTATACTGCTGCTGGATTATGTGAATTTCCCCTTGTGATTAATAAAGTATCTATAAATCTATCTATCCTTCAGTGATTTTCTTCCATTTAAGACCATTAAACTTTACCAGTCACACAAAAGCACTTGTGTGCTATGGTCCACAATGATGCTGGCATTAAATGGCTGGTTCACTTTCTGTCGCATCCCCCAGTTAATTCCACCTTGCTTAACTCAGGCATTTTCGTTTAGTGTGTCTGCTACATAGGGTTGCTAATAATCTGTATTTGGATATAATTATGGGAGCAAACTCCATAGAAAAGTGAGTTAAAAAGAGCATCCATATTTAAAGCTTTGATTACTAGTAGGCGTGCCAATGGCTCTTTTAATTAAAAAATAATGCGTTGAGTACCCGCCTCAACAGCGAAGTGAAGGAATCAGAAATTGTCTTTTTTATCTTCATTAACAATATGAGTTAATGATCAACTTCTAATATAGGTTTATTCATATTTTGCATTATGATCCTCAATTAATCCAGTCTATGTATCTTCTAAATATGCTTCTTTACATTGCAGTTTTGGCCACATGGTGGCTCAATGGTAGCACTACTGCTTCACAACTAAGAGTCCAGGGTTTATGTGCCGAGTGCTCTTTGCATGGAGTTGGAATGTTCTACCAACGGGTGCTCGTGTTTCCTCCCAACAGTCTCAGGATATGCAGGTTTCGTGGCCCATGATATGTGTGTGTTCACCCGACAGTGGGCTGGCACCCCATCTATGGGTTGTTTCTGCCTTGCGCATGATGCTTGGTGCGCCCGACTCCAGCTTTCAGCTTGAACAATGGATGGATGATTCGTAAGGTTAGATGTTTTTAGGTAGGACTTAAGTTCTGTCCTTCTTTGTTAAATTATCTCGTTGGTAAGATTCAAGCTTTATTTCTCAATAATGCCCAAGTTGTGCAGTGATAGTGTTTCTACTAACAAACAGTTTATGACCTGTGACCCAAGTATATATTATATTATTAAAGCATTTGTCAGGCTAAAAGAACATGATTAATATAATTGGCCTTTGAATACACTGTCTCAGCCATCTAAGCTAAAGTTTTATTATGAACATCGCAATCCTGCCAACGCAACAGACTGCAGTAAACAGACGCATAGAGTAATGGTGCAAGACAATCTAGGAAACCGAGTTGTGCTGTAGCAACAGAGTCTTCAAGTTCTCTCCTTTGCTTGGATTTCCCTTAGTTGGTCTTCTGGTTTCATCTCCATTTCAATAGTAAACTGTTACCTTGCAGATTTAAAGCCCTATCTGACTTAATTCAGGAAGCTCTCCTCCAGTTTGGAAAATGTGCTCATGATGTTTTTTAGCTCTTTCTGCACCTCCCTTAGAAGTTGCCCCTGTTGTTGCCGGATGTTTCTTGTCTTCTTCTACTGTTTATAATCATGGGCTTGTTCTTGCTGCTGTAGGATGATTTTTGTTAGCTGTCACATCAACTCTCACAGTTGTTCCTGCTGTTTCTGGCCTTCTTGAATGTTTATCTCTATTGCCTAGAACATAACGTTGAACATTTATCAATCTTCTTCCCTCAGCTTGTAGTCCTCTCTGTGGTGTTTGTTCTGCTCTTTTTCCTTCTTTCGCTGGAATCAAACTTCTGCTTACTGTCATCTGTTTGCTTCCTTGTCTAAGTCTCTGTTTATGGTCCTCCATTCTCCAGTAGTACAATAGCATCACAAGTGATCTCTGATCATACTGTTTTTCTTCACCTGAAGGCACATCAATACGTACCAATACCAGAGGGTTTGCTGTGTCTCCCAGCACAGTCTCAAGGACATGGAGGAGATTCCAGGAGACAGGCAGTTACTCTAGGAGAGCTGGACAGGGTCGCAAAACTCCTTAACCCATCAGCAGGACCGGTATCTGCTCCTTTGGGCAAGGAGTAACAGGATGAGCATTGCCAGAGCCCTACAAAATGAACTCCAGCAGGCCACTGGTATGAATGTCTCTGACCAAACAATCAGAAACAGACTTCATGAGAGTTTCCTGAGGGCCCGATGTCCTCTAGTGGGCCCTGTGCTAACTGCCCTGCACCATTGAGTTCGATTGGCATTTGCTATAGAATAACAGAATTAGGTCTACCACTGGCTCCCTGTGCTTTGCACAGATGAGAGCAGGTTCACCCTGAGCACATGTGACAGACATGAAAGGGTCTGGAGAAGCCATGGACAACGTTATGTTGCCTGTAACATCGTTCAGCATCGTTTGCTGGTGGGTCAGTGATGGTCTGGGAAGGCATATCCATGGAGGGACACACAGACCTCTATAGGCTAGACAACATCACCTTGACTGCCATTAGGTATTGGGATGTAAACCCTGGACCCATTTTCAAACCCTATGGTGGAGCATTGGATCTTGGGTTCCTCCTGGTGCACGGCAATGCCCGGCCTCATGTGGCAAGATTATGCAGGCAGTTCCTGGAGGATGGAGGAACTGATACTATTGACTGGCCCCCACGCTCTCCTGACCTAAATCCAATAGAACACCTCTGGGACATTATGTTTTGGTCCATTTGACGCCGCCAGGTTGCTCAGTGATGCCCTGGTCCAGATCTGGGACGAGATCCCCCAGGAAACCATCTGTCGTCTCATTAGGAGCATGCCATGACGTTGTCAGGCATGCATACAAGCACATGGAGGCCGTACAAACTACTGAGTACAATTTGAAGTTGCTACAATGAAATTTCATTAAAATGGACTAGCCTGCTGCATCATTTTTTCACTTTGATTTATGGGGCGTCTTTGAATTCAACCCTCTGTAGGTTGATAATTTTCATTTCCATCAAACAATGTAGCATCCTTTCGTTCCTAACACATTACCCAGTCCATATCAGTATAGATATACAGCATGATTTTTTTTCCCATTGAGATCTGATGTGTTTTCAAAGTGTTCCTTTAATTTTTTTTGAGCAGTTTATTTCCACACATACCTTAACATCAATACTGCTATATGAGAAGTTCACATTCTGTCACCTCTTTTGTTGACAATTGACTTTGTATTTAGAAAAGCAGAAGCACATATACATATTATGGCATCAGGTGGAATGATGATTGATGACTCATGGGCCTACATTTTGCAGATGATATCACCTTGCCAGCTGAATGACCAGAAATGACCAACAAAATGGGCAAGACATTTGAGTTAAAGGTAAATAGTAAAAAAAAGAAGAACATTCTAACTGGAAACTTAGAATATTAGTATTAGCCATCTCTAACTAAGGACTGAGACTTTTAGAGCTATTAGCTATAAGGTATTTGCAATTAATAATTACCAATTTTATTTTGCCAGTGACATGCTTTCTCTTCCATGTACAAATTACAAACATTTCTTAAAAGCAACCAACCCAGCTTCCCTCTTCTTTCATGTATATCTATCCCTGAGGTGATACTGACCAGTGTGGATGACAACAACTGCAAGTATATCTCAACATTTCTAAGGGAACTTACTCCCTACTAATCTTAGGGAACAATGAGAAAGCATCCCTCAGTTTAAATTTATAAAATTCATTCATGTTCAATATGCACCAAGCCGATCACGATTCAAGGAAAAAATGTTCATCGTTCATATATATCTTGTCTACAATGATCTAAAATATCCCCAGTCCAAGATCATTGCTGCTTCATATTGGTTTGCTCATTTTCATTGTCCCATCCTTAATGGAAAAATTGGCAACTGGCATAATTTCAGGACAAATCAAGTGCACTGGGAGCACTTTATTCTACAACAGTAGGGTGAACAGGACCGGGGAAGCGCCTATTAGGATACTAGCTACTCCCCAAACTTGCATGCATTGTGCCTCTCATTTTTGCTCTACTGTGTATAGTCGCAAAGCCCACAAGTGTGCGAGGTTTTCAATGGGAAAGTAAAAATGTGCTTACAAATAAAATCGTGCAAATGCTTCAAGTCTAAGAAGTTAAACGTGTTCATGTTGAGGATTGACCGTACTTGAAAAGTGATGTTCAATACCAAATTCTAACCATTCATCCAAGTGAACCCACTTAATCCAACTGAAGATGCAAAAAAACTTATATACCTGTAGAAAATTTAGTTAAAATGTCACATATAAATAATAAACAGCAGGGGTACTCTGGTATAACAACCCCACTTTGAAAATAACTTTGTGTTTATTGTATCCTGACACAGTAAAGAAAGACAATGAGATGAATATGGGATTAGGTTTAAGTAAGTGTTGGTTTCTTTTTTGCACCCCGTACTCCTAGCAAACCCTTTTATTCCAAAAAAACCATCTCAGAAAATAATTCGAATGGCTGATCAATATAATATGAGGCCATAGTGAGGGAGCCATAAAGTTTAAACCTGATTTTGAGTATTGTGTCCAGTTCTAATTATTGTACTACCAAGAAGATAGCACCTAACCAGGGCATTTGTGTGGCATAATTATTACAGCCAGGTTTCTGTTATTGCTATAATATCATAATTATGCTTTGCTATATACATACAACTCCAACTTTGATACTTCTACCATTAAGATAAGCTTTTTTAATGTGTTATTTTACTTTTGAATTTAAAATTTGTGTAGAAATCATATTATAATGCATATTTGTTTTTAATACCATTGTTCACCTCTTTAACCTGCAATTGCTGAGTGCTTTGAGTAGTGAGAAAAGCACTATATAAATGCAAAGAATTATTATTATTATGTTCAGTTCTAAACTTGGCCAGTCCTAAACCCCCTGCCCCCCATGCCCTAGTTTAAATAATCCTTGACTAACCCATTCAAATATCTCCCCAACACATTGGTGTCCCCCTGGTTCAAATGTAACCTGTTGCGGTGGTACAGGTTCCATGTTACAAGCAATGGGGTCATGGCAGTGCCCATTCCACCAACTCACAAAGTGGTAATGCCCACAGAAAAATAGCAACAAAATGGGGGTGTGCTGACACAGTAAATATAATGATAAAAAAAAGACAGTTAAAATTACAGGCTAACAAGTCTAAAAATGCATAAAATAAATAAGGTAAATTGCAGGAAAGGTAAAAATTAATTAAGATGCTGTAACATTAAATAAAAGAGATGTAATTAATTGCCCAATAGATGTAATCAGAATAACTATTAATACTGGATGAAACATTAAAAAATGAAAGAACATAAGACTTCAAATGACAGATACATACAGTTTGGTGGACTGAAAAAGTGAGAAACCATGAAAAGACTTTGAGGGGGCATGTGTATCAAAAATTAAGTATAAAGTAATTGTGGTTTATCTTAATTTACTGTCAGCAGAGTATGAAAGGAGTTCAGTTGAATAATGTGATAAGAAAACATACGAGAAGATCCAGTAGCTCACAGAACTGCCGTTAACAGAAATAGCTCAAAGTGATAGTTGTAGTTGACGTTTCTGGTCAGGTGTACACTTTAAAATGAGATTCTTACTTGGATGTCTCCCAAACACTTGTGACAGCATTATAAAAGACAACGAATACAACAATGTATATTAAATACAACATTAGATACAGTATCTAAAAAATATACATCAAATATGCTGGATAGTTTTATGATCTGAAGATAAAAACTGTCCATGAATTTACTGGTGCAAGGGCTGCTGGTCCTGTACTGTTGCCAGAATGGAGGGGGGAGACAAGTGACTGCGCAGATTTGCTAAGGTCTTTTAATACTACTATTAGCTGTTCTAAAATACATGACCTAAACATATGTGCCAGCCATTTTTATATAGGTTTATATGGCCACTAGCTCCACTTACCTGTCAAAAACAGGTAGTAGAATACATCTAAATCAATTGAATATTTGACATCTCTTTCTCTAAGTGTACCTTCAGAATTCTTTGTACACATTTCCTCAGTATCCGCATGTGTCTGAACTTCTCTTTCTTGGTGCTTATTCTCTAAATCATGGTACCGTTTAGCCTGCTTCTAAGACTGTCATTTCGAGGCACTTTGCTCACCACCTGTATGTTTTTTAACCACCACGAATGGTAGACTAAGCCTAAATTACCCGCTGTGAATACGTCATTTGTATTCTTGAAAATACTTCCTGTCTTCGGAGGCAACTCCTTTTGTGCCTCGCTAGTATTTACAAACCAAAAATCACCCGGTATGTTATTCAGTTTGTTGTCAGTGAAATGCTGTATTGTAACTTCTTCTATGTAAAAATAAAAAACAACTTTCCATAATGAGGAACTGAAGTATCATGTCATCATCAATACCAGTGAGCTACCACAGCCAAACTGGCCAATTGGACCATAGCAGTACTGTGCTATGCATAGCTGTGCATGTCCACAGTTTGTTAAGGGCAATTTGATGGCACAGTTACATGACAAGGACTTTATGCCACCTGCTGTATGGAAATTAATGGTAGTTCTGATGGATGGCATTTTTCAGCACAACAATGCACAGCTACTGAAGGCTGCCACATCCTGGTACGTCTACAGTAGATTAATGCTTTCCCTGTCTCTAACAGAATATGTCTGGACAGCATGCTTCCACATCTTCCACTGCTTACTGTAACTGGTGGGGCAGTTGCTCAGTTCTCTGTTGGAAGTGCTACAGGACACAATTTGCATCTGCAAGACTTCATGTCTTAAAGCATAGCTGCTTAGCACTGCCAACCCGGGGAACTTTTCATGACCCATACATGCACAATTTCTTTTGCTCGGGTTTTGAAATCATTTCTTATTTATGCATCTAATTTTTTGTATCCCATTTTTAGTCAGTCAGTCAGTCAGTCAGCCGTTATTCAACTCGCTATATCCTAACACAGGGTCATGGTGGTCTGCTGGAGCCAATCCCAGCTAGCACAGGGCCCAAGGCCGGAACAAACCCTGGGCAGGGCGCCAGTCCACCACAGGGCACGCACACACAAACACACCCACACTAGGGACAATTTAGGATCGCCAATGCACCTAACCTGCATGTCTTTGGACTGTGGGAGGAAACCGGAGCAACTGGAGGAAACCCACGCAGACACGAGGAGAACATGCAAACTCCACGGAGGGAGGACCTGGGAGGCCACCGTATCCATTTTTATCTAAGCTAAATTTGGTTCAGGAAACACATCATTTTGTGTGTTTGTATATTTATATGGCACATGAAGTCTGTGTAATCGGATGTGTGACGAATAAAAATGACCTGAACATAATTTTCTGTTGTGCTGCTAGATGGCAAGTTTCATATATATTTAAAGGAGAAGTCACAAAGTGAAGTCCAAAAAGTACATTAATCTGAAAAGTAAAAGTGGATGTTAAGTATTGGAATTACCTTTATCAGATGCAACCACTGCAGGCTTATTTTTGATGCAACATAATGAAAAACAGTTAAAAAAATTCCATTTATCCATTCTCAAACACACACTAATAGACACCAGGGCCAACTCTGGTAGCAAATTGAACAGAAGGCAGGATACACTTAAGTTCTCGTACACACTCACATTAAACGCAGGAGCTCCTTCATCACTTCATTTGCCGTTTCTGCTTTATTTAAGCTGGGGTGACAAGAGAGCAGTTCCTGTAACTACGTCATGGTGAAGACAGCTGGAGCATCCTATGCACAGACTCCACTATATCACCGCTACCTGCAAATGGCATTTAGTGTCTTGTATCAACCTCTCAATTAGACAAAAAAAAAAGCAAAAATCATATGAAGGGAGAACATCAAAACTGCACGTTTTGACATCATACTTTGTTAGCAAATGGCACCCTTTTTCAAACTATCAAAAAATTCCAATCAACATTCTTTGAGATTTATTATATGTTTTAATTAAATAACAGTATGTATATACAGGACATAAATAACAAAGAAATCAGTACCACAAACTCAAAAAAAAACAAAGAAAATTATAATCTCTGAAAACTGTAGAAATTAATTTTACATAAAGTGCTAAAGAGACAATTATAATCCTGTACTGAGAAACAAAAAACTCATCAAAAAATTAAAACCCTCCTTCATGTTACAATCCTCGCCTCCTCTGTACACATTATACTGGATTTAGTTATTTGACTCCAGTTATTGATGTGGTTATTCATTATTTACATTAGGTACATTGAAATAAAGTCAGTTGTAACAACGATTTCTTAGTTGCCATCTCATTACCAACCCAATTAAATCTTCCAAAGTCTGATAAACTCGACTGGGGTTGAGATGTTTGTTTCAATCTTGCACCAAACGTAAACACAACTAAACTGTTTTAGTCATAAAAAGAGTCTTCTTAATTTCTCCTTTTCAAATATAACATTTTCAGGATTTTAACACACAAAGATGTTTTGTAATGCACTTAACACAGTTCTTCTAAATTCAGTGTTAAGAACATGTTCATCGGAATTTGAATTTTGACTTGTTTCTTTAAATCGTTTTTTAAATAAACACAGAAATGGAAAGGAGTGTGGCACTGTGAAAGAAGATCAAACTGGTTTGTCGAATTATTCGAACACACCTTAAATCAAAAAGACTGTCGATTTTATTCCAGTTTTAAATTGAGGGATACTTTTTAGATGTAAATTTGTAACATGCGCAACATGAAACCTTCTGTTGAGTACAAAATGTAAAGTGAAGTCTTTGGAAGCTTTAGTTTTAATAAACGTGCTTCAATCCCTATGTTTTTGAAAGATGATGAATTTATTCCCTAATGAAAAACCATAAAACAACAAATAAATTTAAATAAACCAATATATACTGTACAAAATAAAGAAAGAAATGTAATTTTGCCTTTGGAACATCTTCTGATTGACTTATAATTGTAAAATGTTATTCTATTTGTCTCATTCCAATTATTTTGAAAGTTGAATTATCATAATGATGTAATTTTAGTGACACAGCATGTATTCACCTATGTTTGTATCTTTTATTAGATTTTCTAGACCCACTCCATTTTTGATTATAATACACTTGTTCTAAACCCCAGTGACTTCTACTATGTTAAAGTTTTATGACAGACATGTTTAAAATAAAATTAAAGTGCTTGTTTCTGTACAATCGCAATCCTGTCTTCTGCAGTGCCAACCCTGTTATTTCCTAATTTTAAAATGAATAGATATTTTATGTGGTTCCTTTAAAATGTCTAAGCCTGCCATGAACCTAGACAATTAATGACATCTGACAAAAGAAAATACAATTGCCTTGTGGAAGCAGTAAACCCTGTCCCTTTGAAACCACGATAAAGCAGACAACAGATAAGATAGATAGATGAATAAAAGCCATGATGGTCACCTATTTATTTTTTTATCAGACATTATTGATGAGGCTTACAATTTAGAAGAAACAAATATTGCTAATAGGAGCTAAAATGTCCTATGAATTAAAGTTGTTTCAACACATTTTGGAGTGCCCATTTGTTTTCCAATTTTTATATTCTAGATACTCTACAGACAGAGCTACAAATCAAAAAGAGCTGTATACAATACTGGTTTGATGCACATACTTGAGAGAACCCACGTACCTCTAGTAGCAGTACAGCTAATGACCCAGATCTGAATTTGGTTCCTTTACCTATGGAACTTCCAGCAGGTGTCCATTTTTTTGCTTTGTTCTTCCTGACTTTTTGTTAGTCAAACCTGCAATGTTCAAAGTGGTCGAAAGTGACATTTGTACAGGTCTTATTCTCATAGCTTCAGCAACTGTTAGTGTTAACCCATTTCTGATATTCATCATCAGTAACAGTCCTAAATAAAATAAGCAACGTAAAAGTTTTAGAATGCTGCATATGATGAAGCTACAAAGGCAGAGCTTGATAACAGATGGCGCTTCAGAGTTTGCTCAACAGTGCACCCATGTCAATATACAGTATACTCTGGGGTCCACATAGTTATTATGTTAGACATGTTTGAAAATTACACATTTAAATATGTTTTACTACTTTGAAAGGTACAACTTTTACAGTTTTCTTTTCTCCAGTCAACAGTGAAGTACTTTATGAAGTAAACAATGCAGCTATACAGCAAACCAGAGACGCTTACCACTTTTGCATGCCTGTTAAATACAATTATTGTTTCAGATTAAAGAAAAAAAATTAAATAGATTATAGGAACCAGTTAACTTGATTAAGACAAAAATGGACAATTAGACTGAAAGGAAAACCTGAACCTCTAGCAGTCCTTAACATGCGACATTTTGCATCTCTATCGATGGCATAATAACAGCGATAAAACTTTCTATCTCCGTAGCTGCTGATGTTCAGTTAGCAAAGTTGTACAGTACATCAAAAATGAACCAAGAGACATAATGTGAACCAGATGAAATTTATGCCGTAATGTTATTAATTAATACTTTTGAAAAAATAACATATTTGATTGTCAAAATACCACCCAAACATGGGCAACTGAAATCCATCAGGTTTTAGATTAAATTTGTTATAACAAGGTTAAAGAATTACGATGACTTTTAATTAAGTGCTTGTTAGATTAATAGTGTATGAATTCCTACTCCCTGAATTTTATTTTTTTTTGTTTTAGTTTTCATTACTCCTTTAAATGCAAGGCTGATATTTTATTTTCAATTTTGACATAATTACATATGTTGCTTTTGTGAAGTGTTCAAATTGAAGAATATGCACAGGCCCTTTACCAGAATCCTTAGCATTCCTACATTCAAATAACCTGAAAATTTTAAGCATCATGACGAATAAACAAACAAAAACACATCACTTTTAATTAATAGTACTTTTTGTTTATATGTTTCTACTTTTTAATATTATTTGCAGTCTCCATTTGATGCCACCCTTCTCTTCTCCTTTTGTCCCAAACATGCTATTTATGGTAAGTTAATGACCTCCAAGTAAACTGGAGAGAAAACCAGAGGATTTGGCCTTTTTGTTGTCTTCCTCATTCTTTTTTTGTCCCTGAGTAAGTCCCATATCACTCTCAGCCTGCTCAAGCTCAGACTGGTCGAGCAGTTCAAAGTCATCTCCGTCTTCTGAATCAGAATCATCCCCGAACAAGTCGCCTGGGTGAGGACGACGGGAAGGCTGCTCAGACTGAAGACCCTGGAGCTGTTCATTTATAGCAGCAGTTACTGCAGTGACAATGACTTTCTCTGCCATGGTGCTCACTAGGTCAACGGTGTGCCCGGCGGTAAGAGATAATGAAAACTGCTCTTTTATTGTACTCAACAACTGCTGCCTAGAATTCACTGGCTGGACAGGTGAAGCTGGAAGGCCTATGCTCAATTCATCATCATCCCCATTTGTTCCAGCACCATTTTCCAGAGATGGGAATTCAGAAAGTCCACAAGTAAAAACTTCATCAGTATCACTTGGACGGTCAAGATCTGCATACCAAAAACAAATAAAAAAAGATATTGAGGATGCCAAATAAATCGTAAATTCTAACGAAACAAGAAAACGGATTTATCCCAAAAACTCACCATCTGAGTTTTCAGTCTGTGGCGTATGTCCCTCTGAGAGGTTAAATGTTCCATTATCTGTCCAAGAAGGCTCTGATACTTCTGTGTCAGATACTGAGAGCTCCTTACCAGAGGTCAGTGGGTTTAGCTACAAAAGAAAACCAAAGAAAAGAATGTGATAAATTATGATATATGGTAATTACTCATTCAAAAAAGTCATGTAAAAATCTGTTTCTGAATATCTATATATATATAAAAGCCAAATATCACTGACTCACTCATCATGAAATCTCCCGAACCATGAGAACTTGGGACTTGAAATTTGGAATGTAGGTTACCTTTGGCCCATTGGTGCTAAGAAACAGTTTTAAAAATTTTGTAGTCCAAGCACGAAATTTCTAGAGTTTTTTAGACCCGTTTGTATGTCTATCCGCTTTTCACGAGAGAACTACTTAACGGATTTAGATTGGGGTTTTTTCTATAATTTCCTTGAACACTCTGTTGATTTTGCAACTTTCTCATCGCGCTAAGTATCATAGTTCGCTTGCGGTACCGATTTATTAGCGCGAATCCGAGAGAGACTCATCGGGCTATGGGGCCCTCCTCATTCACACGTCTGCTTCAGCTCAGCGCGTAACCTTAACTCCGCTTAGTTAGTGAACGAGAGAACTACTTAAAGGATCTTTTTTTTTCTATAATTTGCTCGAACACACCGGTTGATTTTGCGACTTCTCTCATTGCGCTAAGCATCATAGTTCGCTTGCAGGAGCAATATATTCACGCTAATCCGAGACAGAGGCTGCGGGCCGAGGGGAGGGGGAAGAGTGACGTCAGGAGTAGACAGCTGGGCTGGGCCCTCCTCACTATCCTGTTTCACTAGTATGCGGGTGAAGCCACGGGGCATGACTAGTATTAAATAAAATAAACCTTTCCATAGGGGAGAGTTATTTTCAGAACTATTTTGGATTGCTTCATCTGATAAAATTTTCAAGTTTTTAGTCTTTCCTACATATACTGTGGGCATGCATGCATATGTACAATCTTTTGATAGAGTCTCAATATCACGTTTGAGTCTTTAATAGACATTTTAGGCATTTCTCAACATGATTTGACAGCTTTTGGAGTGATGTCTATTTCTATGTGTATATCTGTGTCAATGATGTAAAGCAGCAAATTGTTTTTAATTTCATTACTGGACTTGAGTAGATTATGTAGGGAAGTGTATTTGTCATTTTTAAATGCAAATACTTTTATTCTTTAAACAGTATATTATTAAGTAATGATTCTACTTTGTTACATTTTAAGGAGTGTCATTACAAAGTACAATTGATTGGCTATATTCAAAATCAGGAGTTCAAAGTGGCCATTAAAAATAAAACTGAATGCAATATATTTTAGGGGTGTACATCGACTGCAAGGTATTTTAATAAATGACGTAATGGCCATGCACTTCCCTGTGACTCCTTATGTTGATGCATCTTAGTATATCACAGCATAATGGCACATGGTATTGGCCAAGAACTGAGTATGTGCTGCAGAAGGTCCTGCCTTAAATTTAGCATGCAGTGACTTTATGTTTCTGCTGCACGTAGAGACACCTGTGTGATGAAAGACGCAGCAAGAAATTCTCAATGTAGTGGTAGAAGCAGCACTCTTTATAAAAAAGGAGATGGTACTATATAGCCCTGGTCACATTTGAAGGACAGTTGAGTCTCAAGGACCAAAGAAAAAACAGCTTTGTTATAAGGTTTAAACTGTATCCCAAAATCTGTCAAATTACCTGCAAAAATCTGAAAACCAGTTACTGTTGTAACTGTAGCAGTGCTCAGCTGTCCAAATTGATAAGCTAGGAAATGAGACTCCATCATTTTTAAAATGATGTTCCCCTTCAGTGTGTAACACATACATAAGGTGCATTTAGCGTAGAGTATATAATGTTTCCTAATTGCACATAGTGTATATTGGTACGTTTGTAGTAATTTTCTGTATAAGAATATGGATGCATGCAAAGATTTTGGCTTCACCATTTGAGCAAGACTACAGTAAAAAGCTCCATACTGAGAATTGCGAAAGTTTATAGCTGCTGTCGTTTGTGCTCATGTGACTCCTAAGAATTGCATGCATAAACAGCTACAGCCTGTTAGCAAAAAAACAAAGCAAATAAACTCCTGTGGTGCTATATTGACAATGCAAATAACCCTCAGATGACGCAGTGCTTTATTTGTCTAACCACATATCTCCTGGTAACTCTTGAATTACCTGCTTATGCGTGATTTTTTTTTTCTTTTGAAAACACCAAATATTTGGAGGAGGATGGCAAAATCACAAGAATTTTACTTTAGCTTGTTTACCAGTGTTCTGTTTTGTTATTTAGAGATATTTAAATTTGTTTCTCTATGTTGCTGTCCAAAATGTACTTACCTATTGTAGGCATGAATAAAAAACCTTTTGTTGTGTGGATGTCAGTACCATTTTTACTTCTTATGTCTGCCACTGCATTTTATTTGCAAAGCTTTTATTTTTTCTCTTCACAGACATCTTTGGTTTCTCAAATTACACTTTATAATGATATCGATTTTTACTGTTTGTTCACCATGCATTTGTTGTCTTGTTTTTCATTTTTTTAATATTTCAAATGTTTGGGTTGCCTCAGTGATGTTAACTATTAGTGTAATTGGCTATGGTAAGTGTTGCCATCACTAATCTAAATAATATTGCTGTTTTATTATTTTTTTTCAGATTTTAAATGTTATAGTGCCTGTATAGTAATAAAATCTTGACTTGTTTTCATACATTTAAGTCTAACTTCAGGGAGGAAGACTATGAGGCACTTTGCAGTTGATGAAGTGCCCATTTTGCTAGATAAGTATTACAGTTTGAATCCAATGAGCCTGTTGTGCTATTTAGATTTTGGTTTGAAAATAAAAAAGCGTTGTTATGTTGAAATGCATTAGAAAGCTGCAAACAAAGAGATGACACTGGACTCTTCTGTCATATTTGTTCTGAGAATTACTCCAGTAAGGGGGACCATCACTTTTAATAACCAACTCAGTTTATAGAAATGCAGCATCAGACCTACAGAAAACCTCCAACATGCTTCATGGTTGCCTACAAACATTTATTCATGTATTGTCCTCTAGCCCTACGGTAGACAAACTGTCTATTGTTAGAGCCGAAAAGTTTAAATTTTAACTTCTCAGTGTAAAACACCTGCTTTCATTTATGTGCCCACTAGCCCTTTGTGTTTTTCTGCATAGGTGATAAGATTTCTCTGGACTGTAGACAGGTGTACCAGGATCCCAATTGTTTGTGCCAGTTCTAAACTCAGATAGCAGTGCAAGACATCTTCCAATTTCAAAGAAAGGTTAGCTTGATGGATTTCTATTTGGTTTCCGTGGCCAACCACAGCATTTTTGGTCCTCAACCTTGGCAATTTATTTGTGCATCTGGAGAAGAACTTGGACAGCACATCTGGAAACAACTGTCTGCTGTGAAATTTCTGGGAAATTTGGGAAAGACCTTAATGATGCAGGTTGACCACCTTGTGTCTTGTCGCTATGTTCATTTTTGCCAAGGTGTAAGATCTACAAGTTAAACCGCCACATCTACTGCAACCTCACCCTTTTAGTATGGTTGTCTTCTGGCCCAGTTGATTCCCTCTACACAGCTGTTTTATTTAGTCGCATTCTTTTTTATTGTGACACAACAGACAGGTCACGTCGACTTGTGATGACACTCCACTTCCAGTATAAATATGGCCGCAGCTCCATTCAAACTATCTTTCAGTGGATAAAACAAACAGATCTGTAGCATCAGTTTGTTTCTGTTTCCAGGTAGGTCAAGTGCTAGATTTGTTTCGGTTTTGATCTCTTTTTTGACCCTGAGTTTGAGGTTTGATTTTTGATTTATCCCAGTGCTTTGTTCACTCACTATCTCTGGTTTTGACCTTTTTTTTAATTCTGGCACTGACTGTGACTCTAGCTTATGCTATCATATCTTGACCTTTTCCCATCTCACAATAATTCCCAGAGAAACTGTCTCATCATACCTTAAGGTCAATGCTACAGTTACTTGTCTTATAAACATTTTACTGCTAGTTTTTCTTTGCAATTTGTTTTTCTTCTTATTCACTCATTGGTGAATTCTCCTTAAGTTCTCACTGCTTCTGATTTTCTGGATGAACCTGCATTGCATGTAAAAAATGCTTTTTAAGCCAGCTCCACAGATCCTCGACCGCCTCCATACAAAAGTTTGTCCAACTTACATAATCTAACACTACAGTGATTAAGCTACATCAGGGAAAGCAAACTGCACTGTGATGTGAATTTGATATAAATTATTATTTCAATACTGCAAGATAGGCACCTTTTTGAATGTAATCTCTTTCATTGAAATGATTTGCCTAGTTAGATTAATAGTAGGCTTTGACTCTCACCTGACTTTGTCCAGACAAACTGGATAAGTAAAGTAAATGGGCAGAATAACATGATATGGCTAGATACAGCCTTCCTTTCAAGTGAATTGGAAAATGAATGTCCAGCAACGACAGAAAAAAACAGAAACTGTGTGTGGTTTTATGTGTCTTTTAACATCAGTTTACTTTGATGACAGTCAGATCGTTCTTTTTGTGTGTGAACTCTTGCCTGCTGTCAGCACAACTCCATGCCACCCGACAGAGCTTTTCTTAAGACAAAAATATAAAAGGTCAAAAAGATGGGTGTCTCACCATGTGCTGAAGCAGAGATTCTATTACTTTATGAATATAATAACTGAGGACTTGTACGCTGCAATAAATTATGAGCACTTGAAAACAACTCACGATTTCAAACAAAAATTAAATGTGCATAATGCTTAAGACAAATATTATCATCTTGGCAAACTGCTCATGTCCCAAATCATCATGTTTTTAATATGTAACATTAAAAAGAAAAGAAACCTGCATGGAAGAGGTCAGAAAATGCACAGCTACATGCAGCAACAGACTAGCTTGGGCAAAGACGCTGTTTATCAGTAGTTCAGCCTGTCAAAAAGATTTTTACCCAAAGACCACACCTGGAAATGCACTGTATTTCTGCTTTTTATGCTGCTACTTTGGAGTTTATTATTGTATGTAGAGACATTGTCGAAGAAAGCATTATTCTATTAACAGAGTATTAATTCTTGTATTTTTACTAAAGCTACTTAATAAGCTGTCTTTATTTCCAACTAAATATAAGTTTAGTGGGTTTTCCTCACAATCTTTTAAAACACGTTAGTCTTGTCCCTGTGCACCCCGTGCAGCTCTTGATGTTTGCATTCTATTTCTACCTGGCAGCCTGTTCTTGCTATTAATGACTTAATCACATGGCTTGATCATTTTCCCACTCTGTCACATTAAAAACTGCTTTTGGTGTATATTGTACTTTTCTTGATGAAATTCTGAAAGTGTTTTATGGACCAAAATTGATCAACACAGTAAGAACATGTTAATCTCCACAGAGAAGACATTCTTAATGGAAAATGAAGCAGAGCCCAAGTGCTATAAAACAGTAATTTTATCTGCTGTCCTTGGGCCAAACCATCTAACCGGGATGCAAGTGACATAAGCAGTAGTGACCGATCTCAAATTACAGTATGGTCTGGAAAGAAAAGAAACAGTCCCCTGGAGTTTTCAAAATGAAGCTTGAGAAATGCTAAGACATAAAATTCATAAATATTCAGTAATATAAATAATACACCTGAGCTAGAAAAAAATAATAATAAAAATATTTTTAAAATTAAGAATTAAGATGAAAACAAACCATTGGACAAAATGCAGATATATCTGCTTCACTGTTGTCATCGATGAAACCCAAATGTTGCTTTTCTGAAAGGCAAGTAACAAAGAACACATTACAAGTTTTATAAAAAATAAAATCACAAATTAAATGATTCCTCAAGGAGACAAAGTCTAAATCCACTCAGCTTTTTTAATATTACAGATGAATTACCAAATACTCAGTCAACACACCTGTAAGTACTGTAGTAGTACACAAACATGCCAACTCATAACATGACAGTAATAAAAAAACGAAAGAAAATCACTAGTGTTAAAATAACACTTAAAGTGTCGATATAAGTTTATATGGTTGTTACTGTCACATATAGAAAGCTGACCGAAATTATTACTTCCTTCTCCTAATCAACGCGTTGCCAATTCTTGGCACTATGCTAGAAATCTCCTCCTATAAATACACTTTCAATGGGCACCTTAATGCTGTATAGTTAACTTAATAGTGTGGTTGTTCCTGTAATTTATTTACCCTTCTTAATAATTGATCTAATGCTATATGAAATTGAAAATATTTTCCTTTACCTAAACACTGGCACAAATTCATATTGTTTTTGAGATCTGTTTGCCTGTAGCTGATTAATTATTTTCAAAAGACTCAACTGACAAAGGTTTATGTATGAATAACAAGGACTTTTCACATCAATGTTTCCTAGTCACAAAATTCACTATTTCATAGGGATGTTTGTAGATGGAGTCTGTCTCAAGCAGGACTGACTGAAAGCACAGAAGCCATCACAGCAACATGAAAAACTGATTTCTTAGCACTGAAAATAAAAAGTCATATCTGCTCTGAACTGTACATCCCCAAACCCACTTAATCAAATTCATAAGGGAGCTTATGTGCAAACTGGAGTTTATCCCAGCAGCACTGCATGCAAGGCCAGAGATTTTGATAAACAAAACATTATACATTCCCAAAAATATCCGTGTCAACTACCTATGTAGAGTAAGTGGAACAGAAACCAAGGAGGGAGGTCCAGGCTTTTGCTAAGGCTTTGTAGCAAATGTTTGAATTGTCACTAACCTTACACATTACATAACGTCATAACACATTATTTTAACATGGCTGTCTCATAGCTTCATTTTAGTTTAATCCTGATACTATGTATATGCATTTAAATATAATTATCATTCATGGTGGCTCTGAAATCCATACAAACCCCTACTTTCTCTGCTGTTCTTTTTCCGGTTTTTATGTGGTGAAGATCTGCACCACCACCACCTAATCAAAGCACCGTGATGTCCCTACATTGATGGACTAAAGGCCAGAAGTTCACATGACCGTCATCATCAAGTTCTTCCATGTGAACCCTAAATACCATGAGGAATGAATGAGGTCATTTATGTTAAGTAGAATGCCTAGAGGGGGCTGAGTGGTCTTGTGGCCTCGGAACCCCTGCAGATTTTATTTTTTTTCTCCAGCGTCTGGAGTATTTTTTTTTTGTTTGTTTTTTCTGTCCTCCCTGGCCATCAGACCTTACTTTTATTCTATGTCAATTAGTATTGCCTGATTTTACTTTTTATATTTTGCCTTTTTTCTCTTCATCCTGTAAAGCACTTTGAGCTACATCATTTGTATGAAAATGTGCTATATAAATAAATATTGTTATTGTTGTTAACATTAATGGGCTATTATTTAAAACATCAACAACAAGAGTTCCGTAAATTGGCGAGGATTTTTTCTTTAACCTCCTGAGGTAGTTCGTTGTGTGGTGAGTGTGGCAACGCCCTGTATCAGAGCACACTCCCTCTCCTTGGTGTTAATCTGGACTGTGACTGTGGCTCGGAACTCTATGTTATTATGGTTAACACAGTAATAGATTCGTAATAAGATCTGCTTTACAATGTTAAGCACAAGCAACCCTCAGGATAGTATTCTGCTGCCATCTAGTGGACAAAAGATCATCAAGCTGCAAAAATGAATATTTCTAAATGTTCTGCCATTTTATTCATCAATATTCATAAGCAGGACTAAATCTTCAGTTAAAAACATAAAGTCAAACAAAAAGCTGTAAAGCCTGTTTTAGAACAAACTGAAACTGAACCATTGCTCGAATTAACTAATGTTGATGACAATGTGAACTGGTCATCAGACAACGACATGGATAGTGAAACTGATGCACAGAGCATCGTACAAACAAACCTCCATGATATGCTTGGTGACGCTTCACTGTAGTGCCAAAGTAGCAGCATGGCAAAACACTTACAATCCAGTACAAGGACAAGCAAGATGGAAGCCCCCTATGCAACTGTCAAGGTCTATGTCAGGAGAAATATGGAAGTCACTAAACCTTGCAGTGGTTGCCTACAATAACACATCAGGCTCGTTCATCATGTGGTTCAGGCACTTGACCCATTTTTGGCTTGTTCTTCCAGGAGTAAACACAATAGTAAGGAGGCTAAAAACAAAAATCACACTAAACAAAAGATTCAGCTAATCTAAAGCTTCTGATTGACTGAAAACACAATCTGATGCCAGTCCTCAAGTCCTCTGACTTAGGAGATGTAGTAGCTGTGGTATTAATAGTGGACATAATCACTGCTTTCCATTAAAAAAGACAGACATGAGATATCAAATTGATATTAATATGGAAGATGACGTATGACACATGATGTACATGATTCGAAATACAGCTGTGTCCCGCATGTAAAACACACAATAATCAGTATCTGGTGTGTATACCACACGTGGAAATAACCATTTATAGAACTTTTAGCATGGACAGAAAGAGATGTTGATTGTGTGTTTGAATTGCACATTATGCAGCCTCTGTACAGTTGATATAAAAAGTCTACACATCCCTGTGTGATAAAAAAAATAAAACTAATAGAAATCCTGTCAGAAATTATTCCACCTTTATTGCAAAATTGCTGTCTGTAAAAAACAAGGTGAAAACAAATCGGAAACTGTTTAGTGAAAAAAGAAAAAAAAATCAAACAAAAGCCCAGCTGCATTAGTGTGCACACCTCCTAAACTAATACTTAGGTGAAGCACATTCTGATTTTATTACAGCACTCTGTCTTTTTTGGTACATCTAGACTTGACAATTTTTGCCCACTCCTCGCAAAAAAATACAAGGGCATCTCCTGTGCATAGCTGTCAACCCACAGATTTTCAAGTGGATTAAGGTCTGGGCTCTGGCTGGGCCATTCCAGAACACTGATCCTCCTTTGATGAAGCCATTGCTTCATGAGATCCCGTTTATGTTTTAAAAGCTTTTTACAGGCCTTGGCTTTTGAAGTTTGATGCAGCCAAAAGGAAAACATAATAATCCAACAGGAACAGCCAAACTTTATCTGAGCTCTATCAGAACCACTTTAATTGATATCAAGTGTATACTAACTACTGTTTGAGAAGAGACTCACTGTGATTGGTTGATTCTGAATGCAGCCACATCCTTAATTATTAAACGGTAGGCACACTAATGCAAACAGGTTTTTGTATGAGTTTTTTTTCCTTTTTTCACTAAACAATTTCTGATTTGTTTTCACTTTTTGTATAGATTGCAATTTTGCAATAAAGGTGAAATAAGTTCTGACAGGATTTGTCTTGGTTTCATTTTTATTACGCAAAATCTGAGATTTTGGCAGGGGTGTGTGGACTTCTATATCCACTATATATGCCCATAGTCCATCTATGGTAAAAAAAAAAAAACTGGTTGGTTCTGAGATGCCAGTCATCATCCAACAATATGCTCATTGGGGAACAAATCTGGTGACCAGATGGGTCATGGAAGAAGTGACACATGGTGGTCATCCAGGAGGTGTACAACATTTCCTGTCACATGTGGTTGAGCATTGTCCTGTTGGAATATGGCACTAGGGAAACTCTGCAGACAGATTACCACCTCAGCCTCCATCACTTCTGTGATGTACTGTATAGCTGGCTGACCAAGGTACTGGCAATATGTCTGAGGTGGGAACTGCAGTATAACCCAAGAGCACTCCACACCATAACACCTGGTGATGGGCCCATATAGCTTTGTAAAATGCATGACATCAGGAGCCTTTCACTGCAGTGCCTGTTTACACAGATAACTAAATTAAACTGGGGCTCATCTGAAAACACAATGTGATGAAAGTCATTCTGCCATTGTCGGTGTTTGTTCTTGGCACCAGGTGCACTCATCTTTGGTAGAGGGTCAAGGGAATCTGAAGCAATGGACAGTTCATGAGAAAGTCCTGCTGCAGCAACAGTGTTGAACAGTGTGTGCAGATGCCTGTTATGTGTGACAGACTCCAACTGTTGAGCTTGGGGCCATAGCGTGGCTCTTTGGTCCATCACTGTCTTGTGCACAAGATGTCTGTCCTCCTGTTCATTTGTGTGTTGGGAGCTCCAGACCCCTCACTTGGATGGGCCTGACCCTCCTCTATATATTGACACCATA
This sequence comes from Polypterus bichir lapradei, assembly GCA_026402145.1. Lineage (NCBI taxonomy): Eukaryota > Metazoa > Chordata > Cladistia > Polypteriformes > Polypteridae > Polypterus > Polypterus bichir. The sequence continues at coordinate 21,138,247 of JANRMT010062819.1, read as the reverse complement.
CTCTAATCCCTGTTCTCACATTGCATCCAACTGAAGTACAAATATTTTTCCCACATTCTCAAAGTTCTCCCTCACTTTAAAATCCAATGATGAGGCGATTGGCTGTCTTCGTCTTTGTTAGAGCATGTTTGGACCCTAAGAGTACCCTAACTGACAGCAGGTATATAATGAGGTTTCCTTTGTAGGGGCCTTTAATACCAATTGTGGTAAAGTCCAGGGCTTAACACACACAAATCATTTAAATAACAGTAACGGCACACTGCACAATAACGTGCAGTCAATACACTTGACTTGAGTTTTCATAGTTTTCAGACTCTTTCTCTGTACATTTAGCATTCATTTGCTCAGAAGTTGATGCGCTTGTTCCTTCCTGAGCAGCTCTTCTTTTTTCTATCCTATCAGCCCGCTTCTTCTCTTCTTTCGTCAGCATCTTTTTGCGTTAAAAGTCAGTGTTTGTGTTGCAATTACTTAGTACGCTTTTCTTAATTTTTCACTTAAGCTAGCACATAAGTCTTCAATCTGCCTCAAGAAAGATTTAAGATATGAAAAGGTAGGGGAAGTGACGGCGAAGGTGGTAGGGATGAGAACGGCGCTCGTACGCGTGTGATGCACAGCCGCCCTGCTGGCCACTGCTGAGAGTTGATTCTTCAATAAAATAAAATAAAAATAAAAAGAGTAATAACCTTGGAGGTCAATCTTCACCCTGAAAGCAGATAGTAGACGTTACGTAGTATATGTGTACTAAATTTCAGGTCAATAGTTCAAACGGTTTGCAAGCTACAGCTGATTTAAAATCCTGGACAGACAAACGGACAGCCACGGTACGGCATTATATATAAAGATGTACTGAATTTGTAATTATTTTCACAGTTTTGCATGACCTAACAATCCTGCAAGTTTTGAAACATTATCAGACATTTTTTTCCCAGTGCTGCAATTTTAATGGCCAAGTTTGCAAATTTTCATTCACATAGGTTTTGTGTTGTATAAGTATATTACATATTACATACACATTAAGATCTGGCATAACATAGAGAAACACATCTTTTCTCTGTATTAAAATAACATTTTTGTGTGTCCCTTAGGAGTGCTGTGTTTGTGTAGTTAGCACTGTTACCTTTGAGCCACGAGACACTGGAGTTTGCATATTCTCTGGGTATCTCTATGGGGTTTCATGGAGGTATTCCAATTTTCCTACTACAACTAAGAGATGTGTTTACTATGGAGATATCCATCCATCCATCCATCCATTTTCCAACCCGCTGAATCCAAACACAGGGTCGGGGGGGTCTGCTGGAGCCAATCCCAGCCAACACAGGGCACAAGGCAGGAACCAATCCTGGGCAGGGTGCCAACCCACCGCAGATGGAGATATGTTGTTCTAAAGTAAATATAATTCTGCTATGCCTTGGGTGCATTTGTGATAATAACAAGTGGCAAAGGCTGGTGGTGGTGTTGCCTAACAGCTTCAGAGTACTGAGCGTGAAGCTCATGTGCATTACTGAAGTCTAACACCACAAAGCATCTAAATCTGCAGATTTGCAATGTGGTGAACTTTCGATGGTCAGCCACAAATCCATCATATCTGCCTCAGGAACAGCCTCCTTACAGCAGGAGTTAAGAGAAGAACTCCTTGTGTCGGCTGCACAAAGACACACGCCCCTGGTCAGTGTCAGTTCTGTTTTTTCTGAGAACTCCAGATTTTCTCCCACTTCCCAAAGACGTGCATGTTAGGTTGCCTGGTGCTTTTTAAACGGAGCAACAGAAAAAGTAACAGGATAACAGGAAAATACAAAATATTAAAACTTGCACATCTGCCAGAAGGCATTATTTTACAAACTGTATTTGTTTGTTTATATATCATGTAATGAATGTGACTTTGATTACATAGAAAAATAATTAAGCTTTTTAAAATCTTACCTTGTGTTTTTGATGACTTTTGGAAAATACCAAAATCCAATTTCTGCATAATTGGTTCCATTTTACTATGCAAGGCTCGAGAAAATTCTTGAGAAGATATGATTGGCCATAAAAAGGCACAGAGCACTGTTAAAAAAAACAAACACACACACATAAAGGCAAAGAATAGGAAATGAATGATACTCTTTTCAAGACCATTACTGGTTTGGTTCTTAATGAAGACACATTTATCTTCTATATTATAAGATAATAAAAAGTGTCACAATGAAACATTTACCATTTTGGGAGACTTGCTCTTGTAAAGTTGTACATCAATAACCTCAATGTAACTTACTCTAGTGAAGCACAACAAATCACTTAACCAAAGTAAATTAAAAATGGTTTTAGTTTTTGACCCATGACTGATTAAAGCCTACCTGGCAAACTTCCTCAGATTTACTGATAAAGATAAGCAGGTATGAGAAATCAATTGTTTTATGTTTACCTACAGTGTTTTTTTTTCATATTTACTTTCTGATTAAAAACAGACTTATTCTACCGTGTTTCCCCGAAAATAAGACTACAAGATTAAGATTACATCCATCAGTTTGGGGATGTGCCCATTCCAGCAAGAATCGGGCATGAGGCAGAAACAAAATCCCTGGATGGGGCATCAGCTCATCACAAGGTGAACACAAGCACACACATACACTGGCGTCATTGTAGCTTCATCAAATCCCCAAACCTACATGTCTTTGAGTGGAAAACTGAGCTCACTGTGGAAACCAACCAGGAAATGCAAACTCCAGGCAGGGATCACAAGGGACATGACTCCCTGCGAGACAGCAGCGCTACCGCACTGCCACCATGCCACCCCATATGTGTAACTATTAACAGTATTCATTAATTAAACAATGTTAACGATTTATCTGTAAAATGTAACATACATATTTTTTAATGTATTTCATCATGAAAGTGATATCAAGTATAAATCTAAGAATTCTAAATGTGTAGAGAGCTGGAATATTATAAATTTACTGTGTTCTGTGTGGCGATGCTGCTTGCCGCTGCTGTAAGGTCAGTAGGGAGCCCCAGAAGCGTGTAGCTATTTAACAACTGGGTCAGTTTTAAGATGACGTTTATGACGGTCTGCCTTAATGATAAAGTAAACTATGAGGTTAAAGTGGACATTTCGAGTTTAAAGCTGAAATTTCCACTTTAATCACAAAATAGACATTTTCATTATGTTCTTTTTTTTTTTCTGTGGCTCAAATACGCTGCTGTACATTCTGATTATATTGTGAAGGTGCAAAAAAAAAAAAAAAAAAGACGGCACAGAAGATGGTATGTGAGACTTTTAAAATATATCGTGTCATTACTTTGGGAAATATGCGACACTTGAATATCAAAGCAACACGAATACATTTGTATGTCAGCATTTTGCTTCACCATGTCAAACCATTCAAAAAACATTGATGCAAGCACATCGATCCTGGAGGATCTTAAAGGCGGCTGGAGTAGCAAGAAATTCAGGCTGGAATTCAGGGTTTGAATGTGAAGAGTTATGACAATATTCCAGAAGAAGATGACATGACTGTATTTGGATAAATGTATATTGTTGTACATGAATAAATATAAGATATCCCCTGAAAATAAGCCCTAGTGCATCTTTTGGAGCAAAAATTAATATAAGACCCTGTCTTATTTTCGGGGAAACATGGTAAGAAACGGCTGACATTCACTAAATGTTTTCAAAAATTAGACTACTATTGTATAATAAGAGTTTTCTCAACTTCAATATTTATCTGTCTAGTGTCCAGCATAATCCAGTATTCCACATACTTAAATCAATATCAAAATGTAACACTTAATTATACTGGTAAATATAGTCAAGGAGCACTGGTTAAGTGTACACTGGCATGCACAGCTGTCCCCATGATATGCTCTTATTCAGTTTTATGAACACCGAGAACATCAGATACTGTACCTCCAAGGGTCTTTCAATTTTGTGAACAAAAACTGTACCAGAAATATTAAACCTTTATCACTGTTTCAGCCAGGGCAAAAACTCGTTCACTTCCAAGAGCAATGATAATATACATTTACTTTAGTGTACAGTAGTGCACAGTAATACTTTAGTGTACTTTACACTTGTACTTGTAGTGTACACTTACTCTTGTACTTTAGTGTATCCATATCATACAATACTGTATATGATCCAAAGAGGTCACTGAGCTTCATTAAGCAATACTATCACATATGCTACTTCACATTCACATCAGGGACTTTTAAAAACACTGAAAAGATTGCTACTCACATGCAACATATGAAATGATGATGCCAGGAATGTAACGGCCAAGGATGGCACAAAATGTGCACAAGCTACAGACAAGTAGGCAAAACTGAAAGAGATGAATGAGAAAGCCAGTCAGAAAAAAGAGAGCTACAAACGGAAACATGCTACAACTAAGAACTTAACAACGACCGACGCCATTCAGAAAGTAAACATATTTTGAGCATAAATTGGAATGGTGCATTGTTTACAAGGCCCAAGTTCAAAGCCAAAGACGTCAATAAATTTAATCTTCTGTTTTTTGCAATAGTTTTGAGGATAAAAATACAGTACTCATGGTAATAAAATAGTTTTAGTCTACCTGATATGTACAAAACACTCCAGAACACAAAACAACATGCATAATTAGGCCCAAAATATATAGTAATACATACAAAAACTGTTAATTTTTACAAAGGTTTTGCACCACTTCATTCAATTGAGCCTAGAGGTCCCAACTTAGCATATCTTACCAAAAATTACATATTTACAAAAAACTATGAACACCTACAATTTGATACAAATTCACTTAAATTAACGTCAGTCGTGAAAATGTACCATTTTTGGTCAAAATTATTTGTGATACACGCGCTGTCAACCATACGTACATATCTGAGAAAAGTGTAGTTGGCTCCCTTTTTTGCACCAAGACCACTTCTGATTCACAGCATGAATAATTGCTATATTTTGTAACTATCTACTATTGGAACTCATTGGCCCGAACAAATGAAAAATATATTTGTTGCAGTGTGGTGCTGTTAGAATAAAATAAGTCTATTAGGATTAGTTTAAACTTGGCAGATATACAAGCAAAGAACTCTGTGTTGATGACGATTTGTGATGTACAGAATTGATATTTGAATGAGATATTCTTAAAATGTTTTAATCTTAAGGAGGGATTTTCCAATATATGTTGTAGTGAAAAGGAGAAGCAGAAAATATCAGCTTATCAGTATTCTATTTTTTTTGCAGGGAAAGTTACACACAAACACTATAAATCTAAACCATCGTAAACAAAAATATTTCCCGAAAGAAATGTTTTGAATGAACAGCTTCTCTCAACCGTGAAGTGGAATACAACTTCAGCATTCCCCTTCCTGAACCCAGGAATGTTATTAAAAAGTTAACCAATGCAAAGATTTCTCATTTTGACTTACCAGCTCACATACTAATGACGCATTTTCTGCGAGTGTGGACAGCACACTTTCATGATTTAGCAGTACAAGGATTTATATTCAGTAGTAGAATCTCTCAAAGACACTCTAGAACTAAAGGTGCCTATTGTCAAATAACATGGAACCTCCAAAATGAAATGGTCAAGTAGGTAAACATTTACCACCAAATTCATTTTCTTATAAATGTATAAACTGTTTTGATACAGGTACTTTTGATGGATAACAATAGTGTACTAAATTGATTATAAAAATAATCTTCACAATTTGTTATTTGTTCCTGTGAGAGGTCTGCATTTACTGTATATATGAATGCTGGGTACTGGGCAGGAGTCTGGCAAGATCATGCAGAATGACTATTCTCCTAAAAAAAACCAGAGGTATATGGTACATTATTCAGTCTGTTTTGCAAAAAGTGGGGAAATGCTGACCTCAGCTTTGAAGAGTTGCAATGAACAGTTTGAATAAAGAACTGCCAACCTCAGTAGACAGACACTCCTATCAAGAGGCAATGCCAAAAAGCTCTGGTGTGGTGAGGTCAATTTCTGTGGCTAAGGTGACTGCAATGGTTACACAATTTCTGTCAGAAAGCCTTTAGTGTTGGGCCGAGCTCACTTAAACAGCTGAAAGCACAGAAAACTGTAAGTATTGTTATTGCTAACTTGCACCTCTAGTACTGCACGAAAGGTGGAGACGAAGATGATGGTCCCGTTTTACAATAGCATAATACTCGTGTCCCACACCTCTCACACTTTCCTGTGTTGTTTTATTCTTTCATTTTGAAACCAGATGTAATCATTTCACATATTTTTTCTGGTGAGTGCCATACATCTTTGATCAAAAAAGACGGCACAATTTTCCTTTGTGTTTCAGTGGAGTATAGTTTTGTAAGCTTTGCCTTAGCTAGCAAAGACTTCTTCTTGGCTTACAGGCTATTTAAGGTTTACGTCTACCAAACGAAGCGAGACCTAAAAACATGTGAGTGTAAACTTAGGGATCTTTGTAACTTTAAGGAACACACTGTCAGATTTTGGGCTGGATCACGTAGGATGTGTCGTCAAATTGCTCCTGTTGCTTACCTTTCTCCTTAAAATGGAGTGAATACTGCTAACAAATGAGTTTTTAACATTTTTCACACTGAAAGCACATGATTTTTACAACTGTCAAAATCTTTTTTTAGTTTGAGCATGATGTCACAAATCCTGAAAGTCTCTAACAAAATTCACTAAGTTTCCTTTTCATTCATAAGAAAATGTACTACTCTACAGCAGATGTTTATTTGCACCCTAAACTTATTACCTTTTTAAATAAAAATGTCTAAATATGTTAACTATAAAATTTTTATAAGATTAATACCAGCAATTCCTTCTGTTCATTTACTTAATGTGTTGCATCACAGGGCACACTCACAAATCCTTCTATATAAAAGTGGTCGGGATTGTCCTTCCGTCCCGTGAGCGCTACGCAGGCGCGGAGTTTCACACACGCCCCGTCCATTTTGCAATGCACGATGGGATTTGTAGTTTCGTTTTTCCAGGTAAAAGATGATTTTCTACTCCAGACTGTGCGATATCTTCTTCTTTCTTACTATATAAAAGCAGTCGGGATTGTCCTTCGTCCCATGAGTGGAAAGCGTAGCGGTATTCCGCTTATCACAGACTTACTACTTGCAGCTTGCGGTACGAAGCGACATGATGTGAGCAGAGTTCTGGTGCTCCCATCGTTCCCTTGCTTTTGTGCGCGATGCGCTGGAAAAATAGACAAAATTATGTCTCTGGAAATAATTAATGTTGATGGAGTACAAATGCCTCACCGCGTAGTAAATATCAGGGGGGTTCAAAAGGACGACCTCAATATAGAAAAAAAGTTTAAATTTCATCACAAAAATAACAGAAACTATGAGTATTAAAGTAATACCGCTCAAATGCAATATAACCAAATTAATGAGTTTGTATAAAATATCAAATTGATCTACATATTGAATTGCCTTAAGAAGTGGTCAACTTAAAAGTCGGTCGCCTTAAAAGGCAGGTCAGCCTAGTATCCTTCTAATTTCAGATTAGTATAAATCCACTGCACCTTGTGTTTTGACTTTAGTCCTCACCTGAAAACTCACATGAGCCCAGTGTACGACATAGCTAATTGAATCATTCTGAAATATTTTCCCTCCAGAAAAACAACTAAATCTTATCAGTTATGTTATGTCCACACTGACAGTAGCAAAACACAATTTGCACTATAGCATATGACTCCATTAACAAGTTGTGCAAATATTTTTTTTTAATCCTGAAAGGATAAAATCTCTTATTTGACATTAACAAAGTAAATCAAATAGTATTAATGAAGAAAGGACAAGCAAGTATTTGTAAAAGATTTCTTACCTTGCCTGGATTTTGGTGTTTAAATGAAGACATTTCTTGGAAAAATAAACTGCAGCTTTTCCAGAACTCAGAAAGGATGTGCATTTCTCCTGGTCTGCTCTCTTGTTTGGTATCAATAACTTCCCAGCTAGAAGGAAGAAAGAGGTCTTAGTTATTGACTTGCCATGTGTATCCATCCACTAGCCTAGTGTTTCTCAATGTTTCTAGTGTCACGACCCACTTTTTTCATTTAAGTGTCTTTGTGACACACCATTCCTCCTTGGTGCATCAAGTGCGATCTACTGGGGGACTGGGGGGTGTATTGAGATAATCGAGCACTACCCACAAACATCAGCCCATGACACAAAAGTGGGTCACAACCCAGTGGTTGAGAAACACTCCTTTGTCTTGCTTTGGAATTCAAATTTAGCACAAAGAAAGGAGACGTGTGAGTTAATGACCCCCAATGAGTATAGTACAGGTAGAATCGTGACGTTAAACAAGGTCTCTTTTTTCTGGAATCATAAGGCAATTTAAGATGCTGTGGATAACCAGATCAACATTATTCCTGAAATATAATCCAGTGTCTTGTCTTTTTTATGCATGCCACTTTTTGTTTATACTTTTTCACTCAACAGCATTGTAAATACTGTGCAGGTGGAGTGGTGGCTCTGAGGCTAAGGATCTGGGTGGGCTGGCGCCCTGCCCAGGGTTTGTTTCCTGCCTAGCTCCCTGTGTTGGCTGGGATTGGCTCCAGCAGACCCTGTAGTCAGGATATAGCGGGTTGGATAATGGAAGGATGGATAGATGAATGGTCAACAAGAAGAACCATAGGAAGTTCATGTCAGCAGCAGATGTTGTTTGTAAAAAGATGCACACTTGGTAAACCCCCCATATCTCCTATAGGATCATTTTAAGATGGGACCTGTGAAGACTGTGCCTACTTTTGTGTAAAAAATAATAATAATTAAATTATATACAGTAAATGTTCTCCAAGTATATCCTTTCTTTGTTATGTCTGTATTACCATAGGTAACCAACGTAACCCTTTCCTTCATTTGATTAATTTCATTTTTCATTGCCTGCCATCATGTTGCCTTACAAATACAAATATCTTTGTTTTCAAAGTTCCACCAAATTTTTGTTTTTTTTATTTTATAAAGGGATTTATAATGCATAATTCCATTAATTGGCTCAAGAAGCAGAATTGGATTTGTTATAAAAAGGACTAGCACAATATTGAAGCAAAAACAAGGATCAGTGCTTAAGCATTATGTAGAAAGAATGCAATGTCTTACACCAGAAAGGAGTACTTAACACGGACAATAAACACACAGTACAGAAGTGAAAAGTGCTTACAGAATATGGACATGCACAGCAATAGATACTAAGTCTACTAAAGAAATAAAACATTTTTTCACAGCAAATACAAGTTTTGAGGAGAACTGGTTTTCCATATAGAAATCCACTCCCTCCTACTGTGGTCATTCAGTAGAGATAATACTGCTCAACATTAGGTGGCAGTGGCACATGGCACTTTTGTAGGTCTGTGTTTTGGTTTAATGCAAGAAATCCATGATGTACTCTATGGTTTATTAATCTTATCATTGCTTTGCATTATGTGCACTTGATTAAGATATATTCTCTATCATCTACTCAATTGATATTTATAAATAACACAGTTCTAGACATTGTTCACAATATGAAGAATCACATTTTTTATTGATGTACAGTATGTACTTTTTATACAAAAGTTATTTTTACATCAATATAAACATACCTGTTACACATAATATCTTTCTCATACATCTTAAATATGTGCATCATGGGTTAATTGTTGATTCCTTTTTCTTAGGAGACCGTGTTACTTTAAAGTAGTGGCATCCTTTACAGTAACTCTGTGACAGGCAGTGCAGTTTTCTGTGCTGTGGTGTGCTGGGCCTGTTACATCACCAGAAGAGAGGCCCCCGAATCAACTAACTGATTAACAAGTTAGGCTCAGTTATGGGATATATCCTCAACCTGCTGCAGGTAGTAGCAGAGGAGGAAATGAATAATAATAATAATAATAATAATAATAATAATACATTTTATTTATATTTATCTCCTTTCCCATGCTCAAAAAGAGAAAAGTGAGTGCCATTATGAACACTGCTACACATCCTATATATGACACACTAACATTGAGTACTTTCAGCCAATGAATTATAACAACAGAAGTGGGTCAAAAAATGATTCTGGGCTCCTGCATACCTATGGCAATATGTTTTTATAATGCCTCACTGTGCCTCTCTTCTTATTACCCAAGTCAGAAATTTCTTATTTTTGTAATGTATAAATCTAATATTTCCATATTTCTTAAGCTTCAATGATATTTTAATTTCCTCTTGGAACACATAAAGTATATTCAGTACTTAGTTACTTGTTTATTTTGACCTGTTTGCTTACTTTTACCTACTTCTGATTGCTTGCTTCCTTTCCCCCTTAGTATATACCTACATACGTCCGTGCTTACTTATATATGTATTTGTGTATGTGCTTAATGTGTTATCTGTCTGTCTATTCTAACTTTGGCTGCACTGGGTGTGTGTGAGCATGGAAAAAAAAAACTTGTGAAAAGAAATAATACCATGAACTACAATATATACAATGTCCCAGTGCTTGAAGTGGAACCAAATTCCTGGTGGTGCTCTGTTACTTTTATATGATATACTAGTCAACCTTTGGTGGGGTTGGCATCAGAAGTCAGTGGTCAGAGTTCCACAATACACTATCATTCCATCAAGGGTTGGTCCTCATGAAACTTTGGCTGTCCCAATAAAAAAAAACATTCAATCCATCACCAGGGGCTCAATATGGAACATACTGATAAACTAAGTAGAAATTGAAAGACGTGCCAGTGTCCAATGTCCGCTATGTTCTGTTCATGGGGAACTCTTTTACTGAGCCGAGCAAGTGTTTTAAATTTGCTAAAACATCCTCCAGTTTATGTTATACTCAGGGCTTGAGATGGGCAGGTACACTGTACTGGCAATTCCCTGTTTCAGTTTTGCAAACTGGAGCCTAGCAGCACATTGCAGTTTGACCTTCAAGGAGACACACTAATTTTCTGCAATATTGCATGTATTTCACCACCAAGAGCCCCCCATCCCACGCCCCATTATTCAAAATATATGTATAGAAGCATTCCCGACAAACCAAGGGGAACAACATCGCCCCACTCCGTCAAATTAGTATGTACTTTATATTGCATTGTGAGAAGTAAGAAGAAGCTAACAGAATAGGGGTACCGGGTGTGCGTTACGTGTCCCTGCTGCCAATTTCCTGCTTTTAGGATTAAAAAGGACTGTGCATAAAGTGTTTGTAGGCTTGTGCACTACTTTAAGAACCTGATATGGAGACCACAAAACAAACTGTTCTCGCCAGAGGTTTAAATTTCAATCACAAAGACGCATTCGACACAAACTTCCTTGGCTCCTTTGAACACATCATACAAACCGAAAAGATATGGGAAGACAATGGACAAGCAATACATCCACATCCACATCCACCTACACTCCCCTCATTATTTGCAATATATTGCCTTGGATTCCTGAAAGTCTAATTATGCTGTTTTGATGATTATTCCTGGTAGGAATCAAAAGCTTAGGAATAAAAAACTGTTTTAAGATATGTGATTCATTTTCTCTTTGTGGATTTCCAGCTACAAATATGCAAAACCATATCACAGACCTTTACTTCCATATATATGTCAATGTCAATGTCAATTTATTTATATAGCACATTTAAAACAACATAGTAATGCTGCGGCCAAAGTGCTTTACAATAATAGAATAAAAAAAAAAAAAAAAAAAATAATAATCTATACTAATAAACGGCAAAGCCCTCACTCACTCACTCACTCACTCACTCACTCACTCACTGACTGACTGACTCATCACTAATTCTCCAACTTCCCGTGTAGGTAGAAGGCTGAAATTTGGCAGGCTCATTCCTTACAGCTTCCTTACAAAAGTTGGGCAGGTTTCATTTCGAAATTCTACGCGTAATGGTCATAACTGGAAGTTGCTTTTCTCCATTTACTGTAATGGAGTTGAGCTGGAGGGGCGGAGTTCCGTATGACATCATCACGCCTCTCACGTAATCACGCATTACGTAGAAAGCCAGGAAGAGCTACAAAACACGCTTTAGAAAACATGCATTATATAATTAAGAAGGCAGCGAAACAATTAGAAGCGAGCGAGTGACATATAAAACCATATTCAGCGGCTCACGTGAACTGACGCAGTGCGCAGACAAAAAGTAACAGTTCCAAAGAGTGCTGAACAAAAACCTAATTACACTGCTACGCTCGAATAGATAAACCACACGCAGTGGCGCGATGGTAAAGCATTCGCCTGTAGCGCCCACGTCCGAGGTTCGATTCCCGAGAGGGGATGCACTAAGTATGTACGCGCGCTTCTCGATTTATTTTAACCTCGCATCCCCTTAGTTTGAGACGTATGAAAACTCATGCGGTTAACGCAGAAAGACAGATCACCTATTCACCTATTGAAGCTTCATGAATAATGGATACTTTATTCGCGATCAATGATTGTTTTGGTAAAGCCATACTCAGTGTATTCATTAGATGAACGGTAAAAAAGTAAGAGCGAGGGGACGGTAACTTACTGAAGCACACAAGCAAAACCACAATAGCACGCGGGCTCGATGTACTGACTTGCGCGATCACATTCCAAAAAATATTTCTTTTCAAGTTCAATTTAGTCCATATGAGTCAAACTCAAAGCCCACGGGCCACATCCGGCCCGGCGTGTAATTATATCCGGCCCGCGAGATCATTTTATATACTGTATTATTGTTATTAATGGCCCGGGTATATGAAGCGCTGGTAACACAATAAACTACAGATCCCATAATGCAGCGATTCAGCTGCCTTGCCGAACATTTACCGCATTGCTGCAAGTTACTGCGAAGCTAGCCCACACGATGCCGAAGAGAAAAGTTGATTCTGAAAATAGAGCCTTTAAAAACCGATGGGAGGCTGAGTATATGTTTACTGACATTGCCGGTAAACCCGTGTGTCTCATTTGTGGAGCTAATGTGGCTGTAATTACAGAATTTAATCTTTACAACGACTGACAAACACAGAATGTAACTTGAACACAACACATCGTACAAATACGACCCTGATTGAAACAAATAATGATAATCGAATCCTTGATCACAGCAACACTCACAAAGCAATTACTGTATATTGACAATCATGTTACGTTATTTTTAAAATGTTCCCTTTTCTTTTCCATAGCTTCTTTAACACACTACGTCTCCGCTGCGAATATATATATATATCCCGATCTACATACTCTCAAATAAATAAGCCACACACCGTGGCGTAATTGTAGAGGCTTTGCCTCTATCGCCTACATCCGAGGTTTGATTCCCGAGAGGGGATGTACTGAGTATGTACGCGTGCTTCTCGGTTCATTTTAACCTCGCATTTCCTTGGTTTGAGACGTATGAAAAAATATGCAGTTAACGCAGAATCATGTTACGTTATTTTTAAAATCTTTCCTATTCTTAGCACAAGCACAGCTGAGAAGCTTCGATGCATGTACTCCATAACAAAAAATAACGCATTTAATCACATTTTCAATTCCAAGCAAAGGGGAACTTTTGTCAATGCATGATTTCCTGGTACATCGATTACACTGGTGCACACATCACAGCTACAAAAATGTTACACTCGGAATGAAGCGCGTTCCTGATCGGAGGAAAATTTAATTTCAAAAAACTACCCGAGCGAAGCCTTGATAAAAGCATGGTTTTGTGCACAACCAAGCAAAATTAGATGCATTACAGAAAGCGGACTTTGTGGCTCTTACTGGGGATCATTGGAGTTCCGTGACCGTTAGTAATTCTAATTACATCTAATTACAAAATGTTCAATGATCACACTGTTTTAGCCTAATGTACAAAATAATTTTGGCTAAGGTTACTCAGAGTTTAAAGATTAAGTTGGTCAAATTACCTTTTATGTTTCTGACTTATTTTTTTAAGAAGAAAAACTGCACTTTCTGTTGAAATTTTGGTTATTATTTAAAGACAATAACATTCTGAAAATGTACTTAAAGTACTTAAACTACCACTTTATTTTTAAGTCTGCTCAATTTTAACCAGGGATGATATTTTTGTTTCTGTTTTGAATTCAAATGCAGTTTAAAAGCATTTTTTTTTCAGAAATTAAAAGAGCTTGAGTTTACAATATTCATGTCCATGTCTATTATTTGATTCTGTCGCCCACTAAAACCCTTTTAAATTAAAAAAACACATTTGCGATTTGGGGCAAATTTACTGTATGTGTGCGATCAGGGCCGATCCTGGCGACGGGCAAAAACGTGCCCCGCACGTGGGCGGCCAAACTCAAAGGCGGCCGTTGAGGAGACGTGCAGCAGCCGGCGACGCTGCGACCGGCGGCTGTCCGCCTTTGAATTTTAAAGTCTGAGGGCGGCCGACGACTATAGCAGCGGCGGCGTTTGCAGTGAGCAAAGTTTGACAAAGTTGCGTGTAGCGTGTATTGTAGTCGATGCGCTGATGCCTATTAGGGACTCCACATACATAGCGATTTGCTCGCGCGAGCGGGCGCAAAAGCCTTTGATGGTTGCCGGCTCATCGCACGCTCTGTCTGAACGGTTCCATTGCTTACCATGTGTTTACTACGCGCGACCAAAACTCTAAATGTGTGTAGTCCCTTAGTCAACGTTCAACTTGCATGTTTCATAGTTGCGTCGCGAAGGCGATAGATTTCATGTGAGACGCGTACGTTCCTCAACGGGATTGCGAGTCAAGAGAAGCGGCAAAAGACAGCGGGGCTGCGGCGATCTCTGAATTGACTGTTTGTCACTGTGTGCAGAGCTGCCTGTCGCTTAGAACGATTAAATAAGCCGGCTTTCTAATCTAGGCTGGTTTGGTTTGGTTTGATTCTATTTGTGTGGACTACACAAAGGCTCAGGACTCGTGGTTCTACACAAACGTACGTTATGATTATGATATGCTGTTTCATTGAGAAAGTATGTACAGATTTTTTTAACACTTTGAGCCCACGTTTTCACCGGCAATGTATTTTTACATTTAAAATGACCATCGGTGGCGCACGTGGGGCTCAAAGTGTTAATGAAATATTTCAGAAAAATTACAAACTTTTACATGTTTACTTATTGCCCAATGCACACTGACATGACATTAGTGTGTATTGTGTATATGTCACTTGTGTGAATTAGCCCCAAGATTATTACAAAATTATTATTATATTTGAATTAGCCCTTTATTCTACCTATTTTGTAGAATGTCCGAGAGAAAGACAAAACGTGAAAGCGGGTTTGTTTTCCGAATCTCTGCATTGCATTACGCATTTTTCTCACGTTGCCTGTATCAGTGGCAGCATCTGAAAGGAGCTTCTCAAAACTCAAGATAATTAAAAATGATCTCCGTTCCACTATCGGGCAACAACGATTGAGTGATGTTGTGCTTCTGTCTATAGAATCTGAAATTTGTGAAAAACTGGATCATTTAAACATAATAGATGAATTTGCTACTGTTAAAGCTAGGAGAATCATTCTTTGATGTTTAACTAATAAATTAATGTATGTATGTGATTTTTTTATTTTTGTGATTCTTTATTTAGTTTTTATAAAAACTAATCGTTTGAAATTAAATTTTATTTATACATCCCGACTCTAACCCTAACACCGTCTTAATCCTGTTTGAAGTAGTACATGTAATAGTAATATCCGTCATATCATAATAGAAAATAGGTACGTAGGGCGGCGAAACCACATTCGCACAAAGGCGGCCATCTACCCAGGATCGGCCCTGTGTGCGATTACATACGATTAATCAAGATTAATTATTACACAGCCTCTAATTAATTGGATTAATTTTTTTAATCGAGTCCCACCCCTAATATATATATGTAGATTTGTATATATATATATATATATATATATGTTTATATACAGTATATATGTAGATATGTATATGTGTATATATGTATATATGTGTTTGTGTGTATATATATGTGTATATATGTATATATGTGTGTGTGTGTGTGTATATATATATATATGTGTGTGTGTATATATATATATGCCAGCAACACTCATGACAATGACAAAACAATTATATTGTCAATCATGTTACGTTATTATTAAAATGTTTCCTTTTCTTTTTAGTTCTCTGCTGCCAAACGCGGGTATTTTGCTATGTATATATATATATATATATATATATATATATATATATATATATATATTATAGATAGAGAGAGAGATGACAACAACACTCATATCAATAACAAAACAATTACATTAACAATCATGTTACGTTATTTTTAAAATATTTCCTTTTCTTTTTCATAACTTCTTTAACACACTACTTCTCCGCTGTGAAGCGCGGGTATTCTGCTAGTTAAACATAAATAGTAATAAAATATATGAACATAAAATAAGATAGATAATAAATAGAAATAATGTTATATGATAACAAAGAGGAAACCATCAGTATTACTGAAAGTCACTGAATGCAAGTGAAAAGAAGTGAGTTTTTAATCAGTTTTGAACAGTTCAATTGTAGACGACTCCTTTATATGATGAGGTAAAGAGTTCCACAGGCGAGGGGCAGCAGCTGCAAAGGCCCTGTCCCTCTTGGTCTTACATTTGGTACGAGGGACAACAAGAGACAACTGACCAGAAGATCTAAGCACTCTGGATGGCTGGTGTAAAAGACACAGTTCAGATAAATAGGCAGGAGCAAACCCATGTAAAAATTTAAAAACTAGCAGCAAGAATTTAAAATCAATTCGAAAACTGACAGGCAGCCAGTGTAAAGAAGCTAAAATAGGAGAAACAGAGTCATACTTCCTTGCCCCAACCAGAAAGCGAGTGGCAGCATTTCGGACCAGCTGTAACCTGTGTATCAGAGATTTGTTAATCCCAGAATACAGCGATATATATATATCTATACTAATAAAAGGCAAAGCCCTCACTGACTGTCTGACTGACTCACTCACTCATTCACTGACTCATCACTAATTCTCCAACTTCCTGTGTAGGTAGAAGGCTGAAATTTGGCAGACTCATTCCTTACAGCTTACTTACAAAAGTTAGGCAGGTTTCATTTCGAAATTCTACGTGTAACGGTCATAACTGGAACCTACTTATGTACATATATACGGCCATAGCCTGCAGCTCGGTCGCTGTGTGAGGCGGAGTTGCGTCCCTCATCGTCATGCCTCCCATGTAATTGAGTGCCTGCCCATATAAGGCCGTCCATCAACGGCAATCCAATAGACACGCTGCCGCTAAATATTCGCAGGTGAAGGACTGTGCTTATGCAAACGAAGATGAGATGGTCAAGTAAAGCCGTGGACATCACAAGATCGCACAAGAGAGCGGCTCACATGAACTGACTGTGAACGCAGTACATAGAGAACAAGGAAGAGCTCCAAAGAGCGCTGAACAAAAATTGTATTACACAATTGAGAAGGCAGCAAAAAAATATGAAGCGAGTGACGCATACAAGCATATTCATAAGTGCAGCTACTGCGGAAACAAAGCACGGTGTAAACCATAAGTTTAAATTAAGTTTATAGACACTCTGCCGCTGGCGTTTGTCATGCCTATGATGAATATGATATTCGCGAGATACAAGTTTAATGAGAAGACGTGGGGTATAAACGAGACTTTTGATCACTTTGTAACGGAGTTAAAATTGCTGTAACGGAGTTAAACTTGCGGGTGAAGGACTGTGCTTATGCAAACGAATAGGAAAGCAAGGTGTAAAGCGTAACTTTAAATTAAGTTCATAGACATGCTGTCGCTGGCATTTGTCATGCCTAAGACGAATACGATATTCACGAGATACAAATGAAGGACTGTGCTTATGCAAACGAATAGAAAGCAAATGTTACGTTATTTTTAAAATGTTTCCTTTTCTTTTTCATAACTTCTTAACACACGGGTATTTTGCTAGTATATATATATAGTGGAACGAGCCCCGGACACAGATAGATGGACAATGTTTTCTCACCCAGCACGTACATATTTATTTACAATATTTACAAGATTTTAGTTCGTGCACAACCCAGTGCCTCTGCACCGATCCCCAAAAGTCCAGGCCTCTCTCTCCAGTGCCTTTCTTCAGGCCGCCACCACTCCTCTCTCGTAAGACTCCCGTCCACTTCCACCCGACTCCAGTCAGCGAATGAAGGGAGGCGGCCCCTTTTATACAAGCCCGGATGGGCTCCAAGTGCTTCCCAACACTCCTCCGCGGACATTCCCCTGTGTGGCGGAAGTGCCGGCTACACACCCGGAAGCCCTCCGGGTGTCCCCAGTCTTCTTCCCCCCAGCACTTCCTGGTGTGGCGGAAGTGCTGAAGTCCAGGGCTCTCCAGGCACCGAGGCGCCCCCTGGTGGTGACCACGGGCCCCTACAGGGTTGAGCTTCCAAGCAGCAGTTACTACCTACCAAAAGTAATCCAAAGAAGGACAAGCAGTGAATTAATGACAGGATCATGAGCACCCAAGACTCATTAATGTACAGTATGTTGGGAGCACAGGGTAGTCTGTCTGGTCCAGTTCCACAGAAGAGCTACTGTAACACAAATTGCTGAAAATAGCCAATTGCTGACCGTGAGAAAAAGGTGTCAGAACACATAATGCATCACAGCCGACCCCTATCCACCACCAAAAACACCTACAATGTGCATCTCTGCATCAGAACTAGACAATGGAGCAATGGAAGAAAATGTCCTGGTCTGATGAAACATGTTTACTTTTAGATCATGTAGACAGCTAGTTGTGTGTGTGTGATTTACCTGCAGAAGAAATTGCAGCAGGATGCACTATGGGAATAAGGCAAGCCTGCAGAGGCAGTGTGATGTTCTGGGCAAGGTTCTGTCGGGAGACCTTGGCTCCAGGCATTCATGTGGATGTTACTTTGACACAGACCACATAACCTAAAGATTGTTGTAGACCATGTGCACCATTTACGGCAAAGGTATTCACTAACAGCAGTAGCATCTTTCATCAGCATAATGCATCAACACACTGCAAAAATTGTTCCGGAATGGTTTGAGGAACATGACAAAGACTTCAAGGTGTTGACTTGGCCTTCAAATTTCCCAGATTGCAGTCCAATTGAGCACCTGTGGGATGTGCTGAAAAACGTCCAATCCATGGAGGTCCCACCTCACAGCATACAAGACTTAACGGGTTAGATGCTAATGTTTTAGACCTTCAGATGTCATGTGGAGTCCATGCTTTAATGGGTTGGAGCTGTTTTGTTGGCACAAGTGGAACCTAGACAATACATTATTAGGCAGTTGGTTTTAATGTTTTAACTCTTTGGCGTATATACATTATATACAAGGGTGGGCAAAAGCAGGTTAACAGTTGTTCATGTGGGAAAAAAACATGCATGTTATGGTTATTACAGGTTATGATTACTTTATTAACCCAATAGCTTTATTAACTTTATTAACTCAAAAGAATGTCACACTAACACATACACATACAGTCCAACAAACAATTGCCAATTACCCAAAAGTGAACATTTATGGCATGGGGATGCAAAGATTAGGTGCTCAAAAAATATAACCCACAATTACTAAAAAATAAAAAAATAACCACAATTACAAGTTCACTTTCAGAGAATATGCAAACTCCACTCAATCAATTCATGCTCTAGTATTCAAATCAGTAATCTGCAGCTGTAAAGGAGCCACGGCATCACCACAGTATTAAAGCACAAACAGGAAAAAGATTGCAATTTTTTTCATGGCAACTAAATCAACAAAATAAAAATAATATTAATTAAAATATACAAGAAGTGTGAAAGGAAAGCTAGGTCGTGTCATTGGACTATATAAAAGCAAAGAAGCCCATCTGAGATATATTAGCAGACCATCCCGACAGCAGCTGTCATTGTAATGTCTGGTTTAAAATAGATCTGATTTTCACCTCTTTGATAGGTCAGCAAGCTCTGCCATTTCTTCCACATATTAAGGACTGTTCCAATTTGAATGTGCTGTGTTTAAAATTCCCACTAGTTAACATGTTTTTAATGTATGTGGAAATATTCCACATATTTTACATGCAAGAGACAATCGTTTTGAGGCTCAGAAGGTAGAAGATATAATTCATTCTTTCAATAGTTTCTTAATGGCTGAAAGAATGATACTAAAAAAAAAAAAAGAATATTTATTTCAACAAAAACAAGTTGGTAAAAGATAAGAAAGATTTCGTTTTCTGTCTCCTCAAACAATTACTAGACACAGACCTAAAATATACGTACTTTGCAAGGTATCACAGAGTGAGCAGAGAACAGTATAGTTTTTGAGACACTGAAAGTGTGAAATTATTATCTAAAACTCCATTTTCCCATGAAGGAATTTCCCTGATTTGGGAAATTAGGCAGGTGGCAGCTACTATCTAAATTTATGCACATATTATCTAAGTCTGCTATCTTACATTAAGTGAAAAATGTTTTGCATATCACGGCAGAGGAACTAGGATACACTACTGTATCTGTGTGAGAACAGTAGCTTTTACTCTTGTGATCAAGAAGTGGATGGGTCAGCTGCATCACTCATTTGTGTCTTCAACTAGATCACTTTCTTTTAGAAATTCACTACAAAAGACCCAATTTTCATATCATAGTACTATTTATCCCTTTAAAACAACATACAGTATAGTGTATATAAATATGACATGCTCTTTAACACATAGTGGAAAAGGTCTGCAAATGTGAATACTGACTTTGACTCATGTGAGGTAAAATCTATCTATACTAATAAAAGCCAAAGCCCTCACTGACTGACTGATTCACTCACTCACTCACTGACTCACTCATCACTAATTCTCCAACTTCCCGTGTAGGTGGAAGGCTGAAATTTGCAGGCTCATTCCTTACAGCTTACTTACAAAAGTTAGGCAGGTTTCATTTCAAAATTCTATGTGTAACGGTCATAACTGGAACCTACTTTCGTCCATATATATGGCTATAGCCTGCAGCTCGGTCGCCGTGTGAGGCGGAGTTGCGTCCCGCATCATCACAACTCCCGCGTAATTGAGTGCCTGCCCATAAAAGGCCGTCTGTCAGCAGCTATCCAATAGACACGCTGCCGCGAAATATTCGCGGGTGAAGGAATGTGCTTATGCAAACGAAGATGAGATGGTCAGGCACAAACTCAGCGAAAGTGAGAGAGAAACTTTTAAGTACCGGGTCCAAGCTAACATTAAATAAAGCCATGGACATCGCAAGATCGCACGACATAGCACAAGCACAGCTGAGAACCTTCAATGCATGTACTCCGAGCGGCTCAAGTGAACTGACTTTGAAGGACTGGGAAAGGTAAACCCGTGCATGCAGTGTGTGATGTCTCAGACACACTACTTCTCCTCTGCGAA